>JAOXXN010000001.1:13271484-13292896 GCA_026770055.1 Myrmophylax atrothorax | reverse complement strand
TACACAAATCACCTTTGCCTAGAAAGGAAATGCTCTTTATCAGTTTGTTTGGTGTTTCTCTAACTTCTTCAGGAAATAAGGAGTACTGCCTTTTCTGACAGCACCAATTAAATAAGCAGGTTTGTGGAAAATTACACAACATCCTACATTTTTAATCCAGTTGCATGAAGCTATGGTCCTGTGGTGATCCCCAGCATGGGTCTGCTGTTTTCTAAGAGCAGAAAGTGGCAAAGCTGATGTGCTAGAGGCACTATATATGATAATTACATACAGGTTAAGTGTTTTGCAAATTAGCAGTGTTTCATCATCCACTTTCTGTTTACTGCCCATTCAGGTTGGCATACAGAGTGTGCTGAAGGTGACTTGTCTAATCTGCAGCAGCTGGAACATCCACAAAATCATTTCCTGTCATTTTCAAGTGAAGCTTATGGAGATGGCTATTCTGTCAGAAGTGACATACAGCACCATGAATTTTGTCAAGGTGCAACTTAATTTCTGCTGATGTGTTTCTTATGTAATAAGACCCCAAGGAAATCATGTTTCCTGCCTGTCAGCAATCAGTGCATAGCAATGAGTGGTCCTCTTTTTCACCCATGGAAAACAGAGCATGCAGGTGCAAGGACAAAGCTGCGGTTTGTTATTCTGTCCCTCTCTGCCTCCTGTTTGGCTCTGGATTCATGCCAAAATGTAGGTCTTTTGAGTGCTACCCCTGCCCTTTATGCCGGGGGTAGCTGTAAGTGGATCCTAAATTCATGATGCCATTTAGGCATGACACTTCATGTAGGTGCCACTGGCAGCCCACTTTCCTCAAAGCTCCTCAACTGCTTTACCTTCAGCTAGCTAAAATCTTTGGTGCCATCTGTGCTCCCAGTAACAACCTCTTCTCCCCTGTATTTCTGATGTCACAGTGGGCAGACCATAGGAACCCTGACCCCAAAGGGGGGCTTAGGCACCAAACTGGGGTTTAAAGCCCAAAAGCATTTCATGAGTGTTTCTCTGTGTCTCCTGGGCCCAGGCCTGGGCCTGGAGGCCATGCCATGAGTGAGCTCAGCCTAGAGAGGCAGAAGGGCATGGGAAATAGGTGTCAGCACTTTGCAGACTGGCCCATCCTTTGAGGTGGCACTAAGGATGAGTTATCTTCCCAGTCAGCTAATTTACTTTTTTTCTTTTAGAGTGAAAAACGAGAGGAAGAATTGTCCAAGAATACCTAAGAAAACCTAACATTAATTCCTAAAAAAGTCATCAACAGCCAATTGTTTGAGTTCTATTGATCACAGATGAAGTATTTTAGAGTACCTTAATTTTGATTTTACTCCTATTTATCTGGATACTATATCCAAAAATTTCAAAATACTTTGGCACTTCTGCTTGGGGTCAAAATTTCATAATCACGCAGTGTGTCAGGTTACAGGAAAGTGCAGATGATCTGTTTCCCCACAGGTTACCAAGTGATCAAACAGCTGTCAGAACACTCGTTTCCTACAGCATTAGCTCTGTGATATTGAATAATTTGCATTTTTAGCTAATTGGTTGCTCCCCCTGGAAAGGAGTCATATCAGTGATTTTGAAAGATGTTTCCTGTTGGCATAGCCTTTTTGCTAGTATTGCACCTTTCCAGCTCTGTTTTGACTTTCTCCTTCCCCAGGTCTTTTGTCCTTGCAGAATTATGTCAAGATCAAGTAATAGTGAAGGTTCTGAGAGAAATTCAGGCTCTGATTCAAAGCAGTTGATAAGTACCAAGTTATGGACATGGACTCAATGAACCCTTGATGCTCAGTGGCTTCAGGAAAAAAGAAAAAAGGGAATGGCTTTCCTATGCTTCTTTTCCATGGCCTGGTAGAAAGATGTGCCCTTGGTGAGCTAAGGCAATCTGTTGGACTGATTACACAGACATAAGCATTATACATTTGTCTGTCCAGCCCTTTCCTTCTTCCTTTAAAGGAGCAACACTGATTAAGTAGAGGAAATGCTGTGCTAAAGAAGATCCCCCCTACCAAGCTGATTTTTGGCTATCCACAAGAAGGCACAGCCCACATGGCAGGCTGGTGCAGTCCAGCCTTACCTGAGTGTGGATTCACTCAGCTTGGGTGCTACTGATGGGCACACATCTGCAGCCAGAGCCCTGACTGCTGGGGCAGCCCAAGAAGCAGTGCCACAACTTGTACCCAGCTGGCAGACCCCGAGCTAACACCTATGGCTGCACTGCACTGTGTAACACCTGCAGAAATGCTCGCCCTGGGAGTAATCACTACAGAAGAGACTTGAGACACAGTGATAGACTGACACAAAGAATATCACTGTCTCTGCTGGATTTGTTCTGTGATTGAAAGCAGAGGGACTGTACTTTTTTCTCTATATTGCTAGTGCAGAACCTTTAATTAGTGCAAAAAATCACTTTGAGAGACAAAATGGAAAGGGGAAAAAAAGGTAATCACTACTCCCAGCAAAGGGATCTCAATTCTCCCTTTAAGATTTGAATCAAAGTCACCGTCTCTTAGAGGGATGATGTATTCTTATTTTCTTTTCCCTTTTCCCCACTTTTTTTTTTCTGTAAAGTCAGATTTTTGAATCTCAGGCACATTATTCTAAAGATTCTTCAGAAGACACAGGTTAATTTCCACAAGAGTTGCAGCTGATGTGTGGCAGCTCCCTTGTCTTTCCTCTTGCTGGCTTTGAGTCATCATTGCTTGCAGCTACCATAACTGTTTACTGCATTTCATACAGCAGGATCCCACTCCCTTTTTCATCCTTCCACTTGTCATATATAGAAATCTGTACGTAGACTGGAAACCTGAGCTCTGTATGTTGAATGGCAGCAGTAACTATGGCTCACTTAAAATAAGACTGTAATTACTACCTGGGCTTTGCTGCAGGAGGTACACCTCCTCGTGGTTCCACTGGATGCCCTTTGGGGAACCCAACTTAGCCTCTGCCGCAGTGTTGAGTTATAGTTACCTCCTCCAGCCCTATGGACTTGCTTCACTGACCACTGAATAGTTCTATTCTAGGTGAAACAAAATTTTGGCAATTGATCCTAAGGATGGATGCCCTGTGCTCACAGGTGGCGTTAGGTGGAGTCTGGCAGGTCTCTCAGGGGTGGCTTGCCTGGCTTTTGTCTGCCCTCTACATTATGTATGACATTGACTTGTGTTGGGACATGGTGCCCACGGGTACTATAGGCAGACCGGATAAAGAAATGGATGTTGCCGGAATGGAGTTTATAAACTGGCAACATGTTGGACTGAAGGTATGTCATTCTTCCTCTGCGAGTGACTGACTGGCTTACTCCCTGACTTACAGGGAGCAGTCTCCTCTCTTCTCACCCCCAGCCAGTTTCCTCATCTTGCCACAGATGCTTTTTTCATCTGCTGGACAGCAGAGGGAAATTTCAGTCAGTCATGCTCCAATAGTGAAAGTCCTGGACAGGAATCCAATGTCTCCATGTTGCAGTGAGAGGACAGGAAGAATCCTGGAACTGGCAGAATGTCCAAAGACCTGAGAAAGGAATGTGGCTGGGCACTTCTTGGAGAGCTCTATTCATGCCAGTAGACACTGGCCATGCAATTGCAAGATCCATGGACCACTGTATTACTTCCTTTGACTAGAAATAAACTATATTTGGAGGGTTGCTCATGACTTGGGAAGGAGGCCAATGTGAAGGGGGCCCATGTGAAGGATGGGAAAAGGGAAGATGCAGGATCTAGAAAGGGAATCATATGGTCATGATTTCAATATGCCAACATTAACATACTGGCTCTACTCCGTTGGACAGACCACCTTATCTAACCTGGCAAATGATCAAGTTTGCAAATTATATGTGTTCAATATCAGCATACTAAAAGTGCCAGAGCTGCAACCAAAATTTAGCTGAGATGTTTGAATAGACTTTCACAGGTGAGCAAAATCTTATTTCTCTCACCAGCCTTTCCTGGGGCTTTATGTGAGTCATTCGCTGAAAGAGCACTTGGGCTGAGGAGACCTGGTTTGGGTACAGAACAGTACCTTGAGGTGACTCTCCTGACTTCTAAAATTCACCTCCATCCTTCTCCAGTCTCCTCATCACAGCTGTGCTGAGAATTACCTCCATGCACTGATACAAAACCCCATACAGTGGCCCTTTTATCTGACATTTTCCTTTAGAGTGTACTTCAATGAGCTAATGTAAGATGTGTGTTCTCTCTAGGTGTCTAAGGTAACAGAAAGAGATTATGTTAAGTGTTTAGTAAGAGGCATTTTCCATTTGCAACATTCAACTTCATTTAGCTGTAGTGCATGAAAAAATTGACCCACGTGGGTCTTAATCTAGCAATTTAATGGTACCCCTGAAGTGTCAATGTGATGAGCATCATGGATTTTGGCACTGTTGACATTTCTTTTAAGCAGATGACAGTTTGAAAGGATAGTAGCGTGTCCTTTTATCTCTGCAACAGATAAATATGTTACTGAGTGATGGAAACAGCTTTGCATGCAGGCAAGTGACAGAAAAGAAAGTGGTGGGGAAAAAGGCACAAAAGGCAAGATAAATTTAAATAAACAATGAAGCACAAAACATACATAAGTGTTCTTAAAGCCTCTCTTATGAATTCACACTGTGATAAACTGGTGCAGTTGACCAATAATTGTCAGTGAGAAAATTACAATTCTCTTAAAGCTTCCTCAGAAATGTCTTTAAAACATGTCTTGGACATGTACAGTGAGAAAGCTGAAGGGGGAATAAGGCCTTTGGCAAAGGACAAGAACAGTGGCTCTGACAGCACGGGTTCTGATGTTCCAAATTACGTCCTCTCCCACACCAATTTTTTAGTAAAGCATTTTGTTTGTTGGCCTGAGAGTCTCAGTCCTTTTAGTAACCAAGTATAGTGCTTTCTGAGATAGAAAACTGAAGAATTTTCCAGAAACAGACTTTTTTCCATGATCAGAACAATATTTTCCAAAAGTGGGCTGTGAAGAAGTGAACAGGAATGGGCAAGGAAAAGCTCTGAATGAGGTTCACTAGGACGATAGAAAACACAAAACCTGTGATTTTAAGGGGCTTGGTTGCTATGGGAAATAACCAAATGAATACTTTTCTGAAAATCTTTAAGATTTTCAGCAACACAGTGTGACATTGACAATATGTTTTCTCATGCCCCCAAATTATCTGAATAGCTAACACCTAGTGAGAAACTCAGTTGAGACTGTAAAGCATGGGAGACACAGACACCTAGTGAGTCACCTGACATTGGGAAGCTGAATTTCCATATTTATCAACCTAGATAAGCAAAATACTCTGCCAGCTAAGGAAGATCCTTGGACTGAGAATCCATTGTAACCTTTCATATCTCAGGTTCTGTAATCACTGATTGTTTCCTCATTGTGTACTTTCAAGGTGCAAAAACCAGAGTTGGAATGCAGATAATGCTAATTCAATCACATGCAAGCACCTGTCTAGCATATTTGTATGTTAGCTTATTGCTGGCTATCAACTATCTGTCAGATACCTTGGAAGAGTGAGAAAATCCATTACCAATGGAGCAATAGGCTTCCAAAAAGCATTAAAATGGGATCCTAGAAACAGTAAATGTGAAAAAATGTTGTCTGTATCTAAGACAGCTTTTGGATTTTTTGGTAGGAAATCTGTTTGAGGAATTGATAAATCTAAGAACAGAATTAATTCAAATCTAAAACAATTTCCTGACCTGTATTACAAATTCTTTATTCTCCCTTGCCCCCTACAAAAAAAGATGCCAATACTTCCTTTGGAGAGAGAAATGGGAATGCAAACAACATTAATCTATCAGACATCTAATGGGAGGGGATCTTTCTTCTCTGTTGCCAAAAATAATGAATCATACAAGTTTTAGGGAACCTAATTATATCACTGAGGAAACACTGAGATGATGATATGAATGTTTTCTTCAATCTAACATGAATTTTGTGAAACTATTATTTTATTTGAAAAGTACTGCAGAACTCAACTCTGGTCTATTTTTAAAATGATAGATTAAACAGAAAACTTGTAATTGAATATTATGCTGATTGCTTTGCCACAAAAATACAAAAGGCCAAATGTCAATTTGAATTTAAACTCATACAGAAGCTGAGCAAACAATAAGGGGATGTATCACTAAGCAAATTGTAGCAGTGTGAGATATCCTGATTATCTTTGATTTATTGTTGTTAAACCACTAGGCAAATGCAACTCTTAGTCATACTGTGTTTCACAACAATATTTCTGGAGAACTTGAGGCAATAAAATCATGCTCAGTGTGTATCCATGAAGACTTAATGGCTGTTTAATAGAGACTGGAAGCTGTGGCAAAATGGGCCTCAGCATTATGATACTCAGTGCTGCAAAGTCTTAAACTTACTGTACTCCAGACCAGGGGTCAGTGATTCTGTGCCAGCCTGTGTAAGTGTGTGCTTCCTTCCTGCTTAGTGCTCAGAATTAAGAAGCTTCTCATGTTGTCTACAACATCCAGCTTACCAAGCAAGGAGATACTTAAACCAAGAGAGAAAATTAAAAGGAGGGTACTGCTGGAAATTTTGAGAGTGACTTTCAAATGTGGGCATTGCCTTCAGAATTCTCTTAAGCTAGTATGTGCAAACAGGCTCAGGACCACCACTGCAACAGGTGGACACACTTCTGCCTCCCTGGCCCAGGTGCCTCTGCTAGGCTGGGACTGAAGACAAGAAACTGCCTCTTTCATACAGGTCTTAAGCATGTAAGACCCACTCTGTTTTCTAGGTCCTCTGCAGCATAGCTTCCATCCTTAACTTTTTTTACCTGAGGAGGAAGGAGTGGGCCTTTCTTTTCACCATCAGAGCATTTCTATACCAGTAGCAAATTAGATACTGTAAGTGTAGATTTCAAATCATTTCAGGACCAGGATAAATAAGAATTTGTATCACCTATTTTCTAAGAAAGGCTGCATTTGCAGCAAACCTAACACATTAAAAATAAGTAACCACTGCCTCTGCCTCCTCTCCTTCTTCTTCCCCTGAGTGAATGGAAATGCTGTTTAGGTGTTATTTGAGTATGCCAAATAAGCCAGGCTCTTCTGGAGACTGAGGAGGGGGCATCTGCTAAATAGGTAGGTGGGCTTGGAGTGCACATAAGATGGTGATGTTTGTTGGTGTACGTAATAATAAAAGTCCAGTTAAGTGAGCTTGCCATGGAAAATTAGGAGATTACCATCGTTTCAGTGCCTTAGAAGAATGAGCAGGGTTTCCTTGGATCATGTTGTTGGAGTATGATGTGTTACCTCTAAGTCACACTTGATGTGACAATAGTTATTTTAGACCTGACTCTAAAAGTTTTGTTGTAGCAGGGAGAAGACCTGTACTAGAGAGAATCTGAAGCTGCTGAGTCCCAAATCTTATTCTAAAGCCCTTTGCAAGTTACTAGACCTTCTTTTTCTGCTAGGAATTAAAACATAGGCAAAATATGTAGGTACACACACCCTTGTGTGGAGTTTAGGATCAATAATGGAAAACACTTAAAGTTCATGTGGAAACAAAGTTTGTGCAGTTACAGATTTTAATTTTCTTTGTCTCACTCTCTTTTGTAAATTATTTTTTGTGGGCTGTTAAAAACCTTAAAATGGAGGTACAAAGCTCTGGACAGTATATGTAAGTCTGTTCATGATATACTCAATTCTCATTGTTTCCTTCCAGAGATATATAATGCTCAGTCTCCCAGGGCTCCATAGAACACCAGTTCCAATCCTTTCAAAGAGCTCCCCGTAGCCTTCCTCCCCAGTTTTTCCAGATTCACTTAGCCAGAGGCACCTTTTTTTTCTGCATTCCTGTTGTTCCTATGACAGATATATTCAGATATATTTTTAATTTTCTCTTACATAGAGCTACAGTTTGAGACCCTAAGGGCTTCCAAGAAAAATGCAAAAATAGCATGAGAAGACAGCTTCCAGACACTCTTACTTCAATCTGGGTAGAAACAGCAAGATTTTTAGCTCATTATCTACCTTTTGAAAGTCCTTATTCTTTTGGAAATGTTTTTGAGACAGAATCTGGATTTTCAAATTATTTTCATTCCTGTCTTTGAAAAAACTCCTGTCCATCACTGGATCCACGAGGAAGCAGTGGACTCTAACCTGCAGGGGTGGAAAACAAGACTTTTGAGGTTTTGAGGTAATTAATGCTTGTTCCACTGCTTGCTTGTAGAGCAGGGACCTGGACTCAGAGCCCAACTTTTCTCATGGTCTCAGCACTCCCTGCTCTTTGCAGGCACTGCTGTGACTGCCTCCATTCCTCCTCCACTCCCCTCCAGCTTCCCTGGTCTTACGCCCAGGGCTCCCCTTTAACACCTCCCTAACAGATACCACATTGTCCAGATGAATCCCTACTTACTATTTCATCTGGCATCTTTTTTACAAATCCTCAAAAAACCCCTAACCTCAGGTTTTGTTTCCCCAGGTTTCCTACCCTTATCTGTGCTGAACACCTTCACAGCACACCTTCCCAGATTACAGAGACCTTTCAGGCTTGAATTAATCCTTTCCTCTGTCTGGATTTGCACTTGAACACTTTCCTTACAGTGTACCTTGGGAAGCTTTTCTTTTCTGCCTTGATGTAATGCAGACAGATGCAATGTTTAGAGAGGAAGGAGACCTGTATGGAAGTGCCACTGACTTAAATACATTTTAAGCATGGATCAGAGCATTTAATGAAGGTAAATCATGAGAGACAGAAAAAGGAGGAATCATCAGTCAAACAAACTGAAAAAGCTAAAGAAGTATTTTGTCAAGTCATACATATCTACCTTTCTCCTTAAGCCCTTCCTTGCACATAGAACAGATTGCCCTCAAAAACAAAGTGAATTGCAAGAGTTGTGAAGACAGGTCTCCTTCTTTACAAATGTGTACAGAGCTACAGGTCAGAGAGGGGGAGGCAGAAGGACCTGTGGGGGCAGCACAGGCAGCATGGTGACAAATGAGGTGGTGCTTGCTGGGTGCCAAAATGATTTCGCTTGTTGCAGTGTTTGCCAGAGATTGGGAGGCAGATGTGCCTCAAACAGATATTTTCTGGGAGCAGAGAATGAAACATTAATGAAAGCATTGGAAGTACCTGAACATCAGGAGAAAAATGTGTGTCTGGGGGGAATAAAGGCAAACAGAAATTGCTTCTGTGCCAAATCTCCTTCGGCTCAAACTCTGACAGATGCTGTGGTAAGGCGAGTTCTACGTGTCTTACCAACACAGACAACGTGCAAGGGTTTGTGTTCTAAGTTAAACACAGTGAAAACCAGGTCACTTTTCCTTCTTATAATACCGCTTCAGTTACTACTCTTGCTACTCAAGTAATAAAACAGGTCCATCCGAGTCTGATGATCACCAGATGATTTTTAAACCAGATCAGTCTCCTGCATATAAAAGGTAATGAAACCACTTGATAATGGCATGGGATAACTTCCTGTACTATCTGCTGCCAAGAAAAATGCAAATGTGATCACTATCTTGAATTTAAACCCAGAAAACTGCTAAAATGCCAAAAAGAAATGGGCCTTTGCATAATGACTGAAAGTTTTAATCCTTCCTCCAAGAAATGAGCCTGGCAGTATTAGTGTAATATGCTTCATATCCTTTGAAAAATAAACATTTCTGGTTTAGATACAATCTAAATGAGCTTGGAAATTAAAATAATTCTTCTTTGGCTTCAAATTAGATGGATTGTCCATGTCTGAGCATTACTGCTGCTTAATTTAAGATGACATATTGGCCAAGCATTTTCATTTTTAATGTGGGAAGCTATGTTTATAAATAAGACCCTTCATCTCAGGAACAGCAGTTTCAATTTTTTGGAAACTAGTATAAAGATCTGTTTAAATGGTGTCTTGCCCACTGCTCAGGCTGGGTACTCTGTGAACATGTAAATTTGTCTTACTTATGATAAATGGACCCACAAACAGTAATACTTCAATTTTTTGTCTCCTGCAGGTATTCATGCCATGAAGCATTCAAGATAAAGTATTTCTTGGATGCTTTGATAGCACTGAGGAAGGTGTGCATTTGATTGACATCTTTCAAAATATATTTTCATCTCACATTCTCTAAAGGAGGTATGCATCATACAGACAACATCCAGGGAAATTTCTCCTCTCCAGATACAAAAACTATCCTGAACAGTGCTATGGGAAATGTATCCTGGAGATATTTCTAGTATCTATAAAATTGTTGCTACTTTGGCAACCAAGAATTGAAGCAAAGCAGTAGGTAGGTTCTACCTGCCTTCCTTGAGAGATAACCTCAAACTAAGCATGCAATTGCATTGAGCCCAGCACAAATAAAGCAACCAGAGCCACTTTCACTCCAAAAAGTCATCCTACATTTTACACACTAGTATAGAAGTTAGAGAGCTAACTGAGAAGAAAAATACCTTGACTTCAAACTCTCCTGAGGCTGAGATTATCTTCCAGAGGATGCTCTGCACCACTAAGGTACAGACCAAGCTGTGGTGATGACGGAGACAATTTTTATTTGATCAAATTGTAGTTGAATCTGATGGAAAGAGACAGTCCAAGGTTCATCTGCTCCTGAACAAGGGGACTTCCTGCTGGGACACAACTGTACAGAGTGTGCCTCAGGAGGAGTGGGGTACCCAAGGCCTGACTGCTACAGGCTGGAAGTCATGGAAGACTTTGCTCATGAAAGAAAAGTTAACTCAGATTTTGTGAGACTCACAATGACACTGATCCCAGTAACATCCCAATAGTCAGCACCATCATCAGAAGTTAACAAGTTTCTTCCTGTGGTTCTCAAATACCACCTGTCTGCTTGAAACAAGTGCAGCTGTGCTTGATCAACAACTCAAAAGTACATTCAAAAATACTATTTAAATGTACATTCTTTAGGACAGTAAGGTAGAAAGTAATCTTAGACAGGCAGAATCTAGTTATTCCTTTAGTTTGATAAGCCCTTTTCTAGCAGCTGGTCAGCAGAGGTAAGCAGGAATTGTATCCAAACCACAACGAAGCCATTCCTACAGACTGAACATTTTCAGCACTTGCTGGGGAATTTTGGGAGCCTCCTTTGAAAAATAAGTAGCCCAATTATTCAACATGCCGGAAATGCAACTGAACGGAAGCACATGGGATGGAAGAGCTGGAGTATAAAACATAAGGCAACTGGTCAGAGGATATAATTTTATCCTGTGCACTGGAACCCATGGCCAGTATGCCATCTGTTGGGGCATACTGAAAGGCTGCTTTAGATCTGGAGTGAGCACTTTGAAAATCCGAGAATCAGAAAGTAGTTTTGCGACTGGAAAAATCTGACTGTCAGCTTTGAAGCATATTGTCTTCCAAGGCTGGGGAAAGCCTGTTGCAAAGAGGTTACTCTTGCTTTAGTGAGGAGAGGATGTCCCATTTTTCTTCTCTGCTTATTTTAGGCCCTTGCACATAAAATGTTGAAACTGTGGCTCTGCTGTAAAGAAGCTACAAAGTTGCTAAGGATTTTAGACAGCCACTTTCAGCAGCCTTCATAAGGAGACCATACAAAGCTCAGCTGAAGCCAAACTGCCATGAAACATCCAATAAAGATTTCTCTTTCTGTAATGTGCAGGCAGCAGCAATGAGATACTAGTGCAAGGGACTCTATATCAAGTTAGGACTGTGCTGGGAAACAAAATTGCTGCTGACAGTTATTTGCAGTTAAAGCAGAAATACAGCAGGGGGAAATGCCAAATGCTTTTGCAGTGCCCTAATGACCATGAGTCAAGAGCATTATTGTTTGGCAAAAACCACAGTGTGCATCAGGTGCTGCCACCACTCACCACGTGTTTTCACCTGCTGACCTGTCTGCCTTTTGGGGGGGTGGAAAGCAAAGCTCAGGGGATAAGGGTCTTTACACCTGTGAGCAGCACTGACCTGCACTGCTAAGCTCTGTACTGCACTGGCGCCTCTGTACCTCGGCTGTACCAGCAGCCAGCCACTGTCCTCTCCTGTCTCCTTCCCTGGTGGCACCACTGTGCCCCTGCTTGGGCAGGTAGAGTGTGAAGGGAAGGAAGCCTGTAGGTAAGCTCACCTTTGAGTCTTGATTGACAGAGTGGACTCCTTTGCAGGTGCTCTCATGGAAATATGTGCACAATTAAAACTGAACAAGGTGTGGAAACCTCCAATAATGTGTCTAAGGCCAATACATTCACAGTCCTGTGCATTGTAAGATCGTACTGTTTGCAAGGAAACCTTGTAAGCCCTTAATGGGAATTAAACAAGCTTTTTCACCATCAAGATACAGATACTTGCCCTTCTTACAATGACTGATTTATTATAACCTAATCTATTTTATTGCCAGTAGCTGCAAGTGATCCATCAGAAAATGGATACAAAAAACTAGACCAAATAATTTTATATTATTTTTAATTTCCACAAAGAGAAACTGAATGAATTAGACTGTTAGATTTTGCTTGTAGAAGCTAAACAACCTCATAATGGTGGCTGGAGAGCTACTGAAATGTACTTCAGTCACTGAACTTGTATATGCTTGCATTTCCCCCTGTATTCAAAACCTATGTAATTATCAGGATTTCTTCTCAAAAAATGTTTGAAAGACTGCTGAAGTGTCTATCCTTCTATTCTTCAGTGCTTTTTTATTCCTTTCTAATATGCGTTAGGATTCTTTTTGACCTTCTAAATTTTAAAATTTTATGTCTATAGCTCATATTAATTTGAATATAATAATTTAGATAGAAGTCCTTTGACGTCTGCTGTCATTTCATTTAGGAGTTGCATTCACAGAATACAGAAAGAAAGTATGCATCAATTTTCTTTTAATTTTTTCAGTATCCTAAACCACAGAATTATTGGAATTCACGAGACTTGGACGAGGGATAAGAATCCCTTCAGGCTTGAATTTCAGATTGCCTTCCTAATAATGTTATATCCATAATGCAGAGTTTAATTATTATACTCAATTAGATATTCAGAAGATTTTCACTTTTATGGAGCTGCTGAACCAGTTAATTAATACTACAATAGTCAACCAGTCTTTTTGTCTGGGTCACATTTCTCTTACATAAATGTAGTCCTGCAAAATCCATACCTGAACTTGGACTGCCTTCATAGCTGCTGGGAGAAAAGGTGTCTGATCTGTCCTCAGGTAGGTCCTGCAGATAGTTACGGATGACCATCTCCCTGGCTAGGCAGGGTGTAAAGCTCCCTGGTTTAGCCCGGGTGCCTCACTTTTAGGTGACGAGAGTTAGATAAGAAGGAATTACATCTCCATTTCTTGGGATTAATTCAGCCTCTTTTTTTGCCATTTTTAGTCATGTTAAGCCTTATGAGAATTATACACAAGTAAACCATGAGAAGAGAGCATCAATCCCATGACATAAATTTAATTAATGAGATTTTGAAGTAAAGAATACAATTCTGATTTATATGTCTTACATTTCCTTGCCCAGTGCCTCCCTTCCTGTTTCAAGAGATTGCTTTTTCAGGTCATATGCTCATAAATATAGGAATATAAAGGTTACTATTTCTATTAATAATACATCCCATTTAAACTGTTGCTGATGCTGTAACTTTTTCCAAAGTTCATGTCGTGCAGTTAGAGAAGTGTATTTGAAGAGTTTAATGAATGACATGCATTCCCAATATGTGTATGGTACATCATTGGGTTTGATTCTTAGTTTATTTATTTTTATTAGAAGCCATATCTCAGTAATGCTACAATCCAAATTTTTATTCCTCATACAGTGATACCTTAAAAGTACCTAACACTTCTTGAAACTGAGTCCCTTGAGACTACAATATACACCAGTACACCAAAGAAAGAGTCAGGACCAAAACACTTGCCCTAGTTTTTTTGTGGTTACATCAGGTTATATACAAAAAGTTAATTTTATCATAGTGCTTTCATAAGTATTTCAAACAGTTATTTTGAATATATGTTTCAGAGAGGTATTTTGAATGTAGGATCCCATGAGGCCTGTAGCAGTAAGACCAGTAAGTATCTGTGTATACTATGTGAAAAGATCAAAGGGTAAGATGAAAAGAATAAAAATATGGCTGTGTTTGATGCTCATGCAGTCAGCCAAATATTGCAAATTGAAACTGAGAATTGATTTGAAATACAATGTTTGAAGAGTATCAAGGATTACAGAGCCCTGTGAGTGGTGGTAAGGGCATCTGGACTGCAGATAGTTTTTTCATCTATCCTTCCAAAGGTCACATGGAAGGGGTGTGAAAGGCACAGCCAAATCTGGCAAATCAACAAATGGATACAGGACTGGTGCCACAGTCAGGGGTTCAGCTACTTGGATAAAAGGACTTGCTTTGAGAAGCCTGGTCTGCTGAGGGCTGATGGGACCCATCAGTCAGAGAAAGGGAAAAGCATCTTCACTCACAGGTTTGTTGAGCTGGGGAAGAGGCTTTAAACTGCAGTTGCTGGGCAGAAGAAACCTTTGTTCATCCCACTCCTACCTGTTTGATGCCATGGCCAGCAAGAAGTGCCTAGAGACTGGAGAGGGTTTACAGGGCAGCAGAAGAGCACCTGAAGAGCAGCACCAAGGAATTCCATCCACTCCAGCCAGTGAATCAACATCATTGAGAATCATAGAAACATAAAATCATTAAGGTTGGAAAAGACCCCCAAGATCATTTGGTCCAGCCTTTGACCAAACACCACCATGTCAATTAAACCATAGCACTAAATGCTATGACCAGTTGTTTCTTGAATGCCTCCACAGATGGTGACTCCACCACCTCCCTGGGCAGCCCATCCCACTGCTTAACCACCCTTTCAGGGAAGAAATTCTTCCTGGTGTCCAACCTGAACTACCCCAGCTGCAGCTTGAGGATCTTGCCTCTTGCTCTGTTGCTGGTTACCTGGTAGAAAAGGCTGTTGACTACCTGGCTACAACCTTCTTTCAGGTAGTTGCAGAGAGCGATAAGGTCACCCCTGAGACTTCTTTTTTTCCAGGATAAACAACCCCATCTCCCTCAGCTGCTCCTCGTATGACTTGCTCTCTAGACCCTTTACCAGTTTCATTGCCCAAGTTGAGGGCCCATCTTAAATGTCTCTGGAGACTCACAAAGCCTGGGGAATAAACAAGAGAAATCACAGTCATGCACACACCTGCAAGGCTGTGATCTTATTGGCATCACAGAGACATGGTGGGGTGGCTCCTGTGATGGGAGTGTCGGAATGCAAGGATAATGGAAGGTATTTTAGGAAGGACAGGCAGGGAGACCAGAGGGGGTGTATCCCTCTATGTAAATGAGCAGCTGGAATACACAGAGCTCTACCTGGAGATGGATGAGGAGCTGACTGTGAGTTTAGGGTTTAGAATTAAAGGGAGGGAAAGGACAAGTGACATTTGAGTAGGGATCTGTGACAGGCTGCCCTGACAGGAAGACTGGGCAGATGAGGCCCTCCATACACAGATGAGAGAAGCCTCACATTCACAAGTCCTGGTCCTCATGGGGGATTTCAACCACCCTGATATTTGTTGGAAAGACAACACAGCAGGGTATAAGCAATTCAGGAGGGTCCTGGAATGCAATAATCATAACTTCCTTCTCCAAGTGACAGGAGAATCATTGAGGAGAGGTGCTATGCTGGATCTTCTTCTCACAAATAAGGAGGAGCTGGTGGGGAATGTGGCTCAAGGGAATCCTAGACTGCAGTAGCCATGGAGTGGTGGAGTTTGAGATCCTTAGGTAATTGAGGAGAGTGCATAGCAAGCTCACTACCCTGGACTTCAGCAGAGTAGACTTTAGCCTCTACAGAGACCTACTTGGTAGAGTACCATGGGATAAAGTCCTAGAGGGAAGAGGAGCCCAAGAAAGCTGGTTAATATTCAAGGATCACATCCTCCAAGCTCAGGAGCAATGCATCCCAGCAAAGAGGAAGTCAGGCAAAAGTACCATGAGGCCTTCATGGATGAACTGTACAAACTCAAACACAAAATTAAGCCTACAGAAGGTGGAAGCAAAAACAGGTAGCCTGGAAGGAATACAGAGAAATTGTCAAAGAAGCCACAGATCAGGTTAGGAAAGCTAAAGCCCTGACAGAACTAAATCTGGCCAGGAACATCAAGGGCAACAAGAAAAGCTTCTATAGGTACATCAGTGATAAAAGGAAGACTAGAGAAAGTGTGAAACCTCTCCAGAAGGAAACAGGAGACGTGGCTACCCAGGGTGTGGAGAAGGCTGAGGTACTCAATGACTGTTTTGCTTCATTCCTCACTAGCAAGTGCTCCAGCCATAGCACCTGGGTCAGAGAAGGCAAAGACAGAGACTGGGAGAATGAAGAGCTGCCCACTGTAGGAAAAGAGCAGGTTTGAGTCCATCAAAGGAAGCTGAAGGTGCACGAGTCCATGTGACCTGACGAGATGCGCCTGCAGGGACCTGAGAGAACTGGTGGATAAAGTTGCCGAAGCACTGTCTATTACATTTGAGAAGTCATGGCAGTCTGGTGAACTTCTCATCAACAAGAAAAGGGGAAACATAATCCTCATTTTAAAAAAGGATGACTGTCAGTCTCACCTTTGTGCCTGTCAAGATCATGAAGTTGATCTGCCTGGAAACTATGCTAAGGCACGTGGAAAATACAAAGGTGATTGGTGACAGCCAACATGGCCTCACTAATGCATTCTTAGGACACGTACTTAATTTCTAAGTAATAAAAAATGTTAGGGAGTATTCTTTACTTCAAAATAAGCAGCTACTCTTCCCGCTGCAGACATATCATTCAGTTCCTAAATTCTGTTCTGTAGCAGAATTATTGTGCGTTATCTTTAAATAAAACTCAATTCAGCGGATATAGCTTGGAAAAACTATGCCTTATTCATGAAATTGTTGCTATAGTCTAATCAATTAAGATCTTAAAGTGTAGGCTTTTTAGCTACTTTGAACAGAGAAAAATTTAGAATTCAGATTGTGTTTTTAGTAACTAGCATCAACTGTGAAATGAAAATCAGGTTTTTTGGCTTTTTATTTTTAATAATTCAAGGGTTCTTTTTTTTATGAATGAAAGAAATTGCAGTCCTAAAAAAGTCAAAGCATGTAATCAGAACTTGTAAAATATTCCATTCTGTTTTATGACATCTCAACTCCAATCAAATAAACGGAGCCAGAAAGAGCTGGAGACTTGATTGACTGTTTAAAGGAAAAGCTGTCAGTTTGATTACAGGCAAGTGAACAGACACATTACTAAATGTAAACTGCATTTAATTTTATTATGCAAGCAGCTTTAATAACAAGCCATAAATAAGGTATACAAACTGAAATACTATTGCATACAGATTTCTGATGATGAGTGGAGGCTGCAGGTCATAGCTGTTTTCAATTCAAGTCTTCTGAACTCATTAGGAAGCAAAAGGTAATTAAAAATGAGTGAGCATCAGAGGAAAAAAAGCCCCACATTACATTGTTTCAAACAAAAGTGGTAGAGATTTCCAGTAGACTGGTAACAACAGATTCTTACAGTACTGTGAAGAAAAGCCTTTATGGCACTTCTATTCAAAATTTTCCAGCATTTTCCTATATTTTTGTTCTGGTTTCATTTCCCACATGTAAATAATTTTGAAATTCAAAATGACTCATGAGGTACAGAGGATGTTTGACCCTAAGTTTGTGCAGGCTTTTTGAGGTCCACCCACAGAAGGAAGCAAGATATGTACCATTTCTTAGAAGCATAGAATCCTTTAGGACTGAAAAGACCTTTAAGACCACTGAGTCCAACTGTAAACCCAGCACTGCCAAGTCCACCACTAAGCCCTGTCCCTAAACACCACACCTCATATCTTCTAAATACCTCCAGGAATGGTAAATCCACCACGCCCCTGGGCAGCCTGTTCCAGTGCTAACCTGTTCCAACCCCTTTGAGGAAGAAATTTTTCATAATATCCAATCTGTATCTCCCCTGGATCAACTTGAGGCCATTTCTTATCATTCCCTCTGGTTAGGAGGAATCATTCCTTTTACTCACCTTGTTGCCCAGAGGAGATAGTTCAAACCAGACTCAGCTGAGAATTCCAGAGTCTAGGAGTACCAGCTAGGGTATCCAGCTGGTGTAAGCCCCAAAGCAGACTTTGCAGCAATGGCAATAGTTTTGCATTGCTATGTATTGAGGGGAGGTCAGACTTGAGCTGGGTTCTCTCATAACCCATGGGACCTTGGCTGGACAAGCTGGAGAGCCCATCTCTCCCTCTTTAATTCTTCCTTCTGTCCCAGCCAGCAGCACAGACAACTCTAGACCTGGAACTGCTCCAGTACTGCAAATCACAGCATCTGATGCACATCAGACAAAACCCAGTAGGGGAAACTGAGATGCAGGAGATGGGCAGGGGTGGCTGCTACAGGGCATAACATGATTCCAAGCAGGAGAGCGGCACGGCTGCCTGGCTGAGCACTTGTTCCCAGTGAAGAAAAGCGAAAAAAGTGTTGGAGCGTTTGTGGGTTTTGGCCAGGAAGCCTGTGGTAAAACAACATTCCCCAAGCAGTAGATAGTAGCAATAGATGGTACATTCTCACAGCGAGGATATCTCACAGCAATTCTGTTGCAGGCTTTATTGAGTTGGCTTAAAAAAAAAAAGGAAAAAGAAAATTTCCAGTCCATGGAGGGGAAGATGGCAAAGCTTCGAGATCAGCAATCACAATCTGATTACATTGTGTCGAAAAACAGAGAATAAGGGATAGTTTTCTTAAGCTGAGGGAAATTATGAGAAAAAGTGATTCTTTTCTGCCTGACAATCTTATTTTTCTGGCTTCTCAAAAGACTCTTTAAGAACTTATGCTAGATGATTAAAAATCCATGGATGTACAGTGGAAAAAATGTAATGTTTTGCTACAAGTTCCTTTTGGTTCAATAGCAAAATGAAGATGATAAGTTGAGCAACAAATGTTGCAAAGAGGAAGGGGAGAAGTAGACAGCAGTCAGCATAAACCCAGTGTAAGCTTTTGGAGCACAGAAACATGTCAGAAGGCAAAAGGGAAGAACTTTGGAAAAGGTACAATTGAGTGGCAGTGTGAATGGTGATGGAGAATTACAACAATCATATTGGGAGAAAATGAAATCTTAGTGATACTAACTATACCTGTCATGAGGAAGAACAGTGATAGCAGAGCTAGTAATGAAGAAAAATAGTACAGTTTTCAATAATTATCATTTGTTTGGACGGAAGTAGAATAGCTCACTGATTTATGAAGACAGAAGAACATGTGCTTATTATTCAAAAGGCACTAAAAAAAAGTGTTATTTTCATCTGCCAGCTATTTTTAAACTCAATGACCTGAGTAAATATCAGCATTAAAAGCTAGGCAAGGAGATCTATGACTGATGTACATACCTTCAGTACTGTTAAATCATAGTGGTTAACAAAATTCCTTACAGAAAGTGTTCAGAACTGACCGGCAGCCCGTTGTGGACAGCCATAGAGTAGTTATTCTGACTTCAACTCAGGCAAATGTAAGAATTAATTAATAATGAACAGAGCAATGACAGGCACTCAAGACAATTTGACTGCAACAAGACTTGTCAAAACAAACCTGATCTCGTTGTTCAGTGAGGTACTTCCTGTCTGATTGCTGTACTATATATACCTAAGAGATGGAATGGATGTTATTTTTTTAATCTTTACACACACACACATGCCAGTTGAGAAACTGGCACTTTACAGTATCAGTAACCTTATACTAAACCGTTTTAAAATCTCAAAGGGCAATCCATGAGGGCATCTCTTAAGTGGTTTTCACCAAAATTACTGCTAAGTGATACTCTTCATCATTTCTATTTGTGTTCGAGAAACAAATATAAAATCATTCCTAATACAATTTGGCTTAAGCCCACATATAGGAATTCATCTAATGATGTCTACAGCAATGAGGGCAGAGCACCAACAGAGAACATGCTCAATAAACCATAAGCTGAGTCCAAATCATTAAAACAGAGCCAAGACACTTTTAAAAGATTTCAGTATCTTAAATGAGAAACTGAACATTACTACACAAGGTAATAGTTCTGGCCTACGTTTTCAAGGAAATTAAAATTATTTGAGACCACACAAATTATTGAAATGATCAAAAATTATTAGAGTAAATTAGATCAAACAAACTTTAGTTAAAATTTTCTTACAGTGAAAAAATAAGTCTGTTTATCTTGTCAAAGAGAAGTCTGAGAAATGACATGAGGTGATTGCCTTGCTGGGAAAAAGATGGAAAAGGACTCAGCTTTAGCAAAAGTCAGCACATAGAGCATCAGTGGCTGAATACTGAAGCCAGCCACAGCCAGCTGAGAAATAAAGCACAGATGTCTTCTAAAAATGATGGACCTTGACCATAGGAGCAAGACAATAGAGAAATAAATTTGATAACCACAAGTCAGGATTAAGTGGCTTTCTGGAACCTGTGCTTAAGTTAACCAGGAGTAACTGGTCTCCAGGCAGGGATAATGGGGCCAATTTTCAGCCTTTGTGTGCAGACAGTCAGGCTGCTTGTTCAAAGGTTTCCCTCTAATCTTAAATACTAAAACCTGGCAAGACAAAATGTAAGTGTCAGAAGGATAAATGCTGAAAGTAAGTATTACAGGCTGTTTAAAGCATGTAAATTATAGAGAAGATACTGGGAATCACTCCACCTTGGGTAAATACCAGTATAATTTTGATATTGCAAAGATCTTAAGCATGGTTTTGTCTTTATTTCAGTGTTTGATTCTTCAGAGCTTCAACAGAACTTAAGCAACTGTTCAGCTCAGTCAAAGTTTGACCTGAATTTCTAAGGCTGTCAAATTTCCCTTTTGAATACTAAAGTGCACCTTCTGCCCAATTTATCATTTGTCACTGAATATAATTGATTTCCATTGTCTTTAAGGAAAGGGGAACGGGACTGAATTACATGTTTATGGTAAACTAAACTTACCCAAAATACAGTATGTGGAAAAAAAAGAGAAAAAAGAAGAGGAGGAGGAGGAGGAAGAGGAAGATGAGGACAAGGAGGACAAGGATGAGGAGGATGAGGATGAGGACATGGACGAAGAGGACGAGGACAAGGACAAGGACGAGAGAAGGAGGAGGAGGAGATGGAGAAGGAGAAAAGGAAAGGTAAAAAGAAACCTAGCTAATGAATTATACTCTTTTAAATATGTGATACAGATTTTATTTCCAAAGTGGTCCCCAAACGTGTGTAGGGAATGCTCATTAATTGCCTGGTACAAAACGGAGTAGTCTTTGACCATGCAGGAGTAAAACAGAGATCTCAAGCAGACAAACGGAAAAGTCCAGATGTTTTGTAGACCATTATTTCACTCATTTAAGGCAGTTAAATGCCACCACGGCAGTTAAATGCCACACTGATGCCCAATCCATCAGATCTCAGAAGCTAAGCAAGATCAGGCCCAGTTAGTACTTGGATGGGAGACCTCCTGGGAATACCAGGGGCTGTAGGTTCTAGTGCTGAGGACTTCACTGTCACCAT
>JAOXXN010000001.1:13243736-13259673 GCA_026770055.1 Myrmophylax atrothorax | reverse complement strand
TTGCCAGCAATGGAGAGCAAAGTAATACCTCGGTAATTTGAGCAGTCTGATTTTTCTCCTTTCTTCTTGTACAGGGCTGCATCAAGGAGATTTGGTGGTAGTTCCCCATGTTCCCAGCAAAGCACAAGAAGCTCGTGAAATTTAGCATGGAGTGCTTGACCTCCATGCTTCCAGACTTCAGGTGGAATTCCATCAACCCCAGCTGCCTTGCCAGTTTTCAGCTGCTGTATGGCCTTAAGTGTCTCTCTCATGGTAGGGACTGTATCCAATGAGTTTTTCACCAGTGGTTGTGTAATGTGCGGAATTACTGACCCTTGGACTACACGGTTGGCACTGAAGAGAGTCTGAAAATGTTCAGATCATGGGTTCAGGATGGAGCTTTTATCTGTGAGAAGTATTTGGTCATCAGCACTGAGTAGGGGGCTTTGACCCTCCTGTGTGGGTCTGTACACTGCTTTCAGGGCCTCATAGAATCTTCTGTGATCACCCAAATCTGTGCATAGCTGAGTCTTTTCTGCTAGGTTGATCCACCGTTTGTTCTGGATGTCTCAAAGTTTCTGTTGAAGCTTACTGCATGCAAGACGAAAGGCAGCTTTTCTTATATGGCAAGATGGCTGAGTGAGGTGTGCTTGGTGAGCAGTTCTCTTCTTAAATAATTCCAGGATCTTTTGATTGTTTTTGTCAAACCAGTCTTTGTTTTTATTGGACAAGAACCCTAAGGATTCTTCAGAGGCCTGCAGGATTTTTAATATGTTGCCAAAGTGTTTCGGGAGAAGTATCTATGGGATTATCTTTAATGTGACAGTTTATCTGGAAGCTGTCTCTGAATGTAGCTGTTCGAGCATTGTTAACTTTGAGCCTCCTCCTTGGAATGCCACCCCTCTTTTTTAATCATGAAGCCAGCTCCTGAAAGGTGACTTTGAGTGTTGGGTTTGCCTGACCAGTAGAGTGTGTAGCCAGCAGCACGTTCTGTAAGGCTGCCTTCATCTTGAAGACAAACTTCACTGAGAGCAGCAATGCTGATGTTGAGTCGTGACAGTTCATGGGCAATTAGAGCAGAAGGATGTTCAGGACATCTGCTATCTGCAGTATCAAGCATGGTTCTGATGTTCTAACATGTGAGTGTCAATTTGAACACACCTTTGGAGGCAGGTGTATGCCTTTGTGTTTTAGCCTTTGACCGCATCAGAAGATGCCCATTGTCCATGGTCAGCCAACCAGGTGAGGGGTGGAGTTGACCTTTGGTTAGGCCACCTTTTCTAGGCCCCTCTCCATGTGGAGCAAGCAGTGGTCTCCTCAAAAATGGCTGCTTGGTCATTCAGGATGCTGCTGAACTAGACTGTCATCTCCAGGGTCAGTCTCGAGCAACCAATGTCCTGAACTGCCGGCATGCAGGGTTGGGTCTGCAGCTTCCAGCTGCTTCCTATCAGCTGCTGTTTTCAACCCTCAGCTGTTGCTACAGGGCTTTGCAATGTGGGTGAACCCTCAAGCCTGCACAATGGATTTTTTAGGTGAGGCACAGCGTGTGCAGAACTGGCCCCACCCTTTACTCCTAAGATTGATCTGCCACAGTCTAGTGAGTTTGGACAGTGACAGCGAATACCTCAGGACATAGGTTTGGTTAAAGTATCCTTCTCTTAGATGGATGGCCTTACAGGGCTAAGTGAGCTCCATCTGGCCAGGTTTGGAATTAGAGTTGTCCTTCTCCTAGGATGCTTGCCAGACGGCTAGTGAGCCCATCCTGCCCGTGGACACACTTTGTCTGACCCTTCAGCTGAGACCTGTCTGGCATGGGAGACTCTACTGGAGGCACAAACCACCACCAGCACAGCTCTCAACCTCATGAAGGCACACAAACTTCTCCTCCGTGACAAGGGGGTGTCCCTGGAGAAGAGACTTGTGAATTAAACAAGAGTTAACAACAGTTTCCTCATGCAGCTATCCAGGAACAAAATTCTTAGGTTTCATTTGCAGAGAAAGTGAAGAAAGCATTGCTATTGTTGAGCCTTCACTGCTGTGTTCCCAGCTGGGGCCATTGAGCTGCTCAAATGGAGCTCTTCTTTTGCAGAAGACCAGAAGGGCTCATAGAACAGGAGACACTTTCAATATACACAGCCTGGATGGGAAAGGGACCTTTATATTTCCATGATTCAGGAGCTTGTAAATTTGTAAAACTGAATCACAATCTGGGGGGTTATTCAAATCTGCCTTTTTCTTTAATATTGTAGTGAAAAGAGTGTCTTTGGTTGATGCTGAACAAAAATACTGAGAAAAAAACTGATCATGAGTGTTTAAAGGTTTTGTGTTGACAGAGTATTTCCTGAGTTAAAAAAAAAAAAAAAGATTCATTCCAGTTCAGCTCCAAACTGTCTTTCTCCTTCATGGTACCCTGCCCTATTTAGAAACCAAATGATCTTATTGTCTCTCCTGGTGAGTCCATACCATGCAAGAGAAGGGAGACTTTATGCAACTCCCATGTGGTAACATGCTGATGAAGAAACAGCTCTTTATGCCAAAATCATTCTTACAGAACTTGCTCATCCGATTCTAATTAGAAATTGGAAAATTTTAATGAAAGAAAACCATGAATCTTTTAAAGACAATAGCCTGCTGGTAAAGTATTTCAATTCAGTTCTTCTGCTTCTCTTTTTTTGCCTACCCTCCTGCCTTTGCCAGTGCCTCTCATGGGGGACTCAGAGGTGCACAAATTGTAGTCTTCCCTCCAAGCACTGGCTCTGATTTCCTCTCAGCCAGCTGTGGTCAAAAGACTTGCTGGGGAGAAAAGCTCCTTGCACAACAGTATTTGTGAGGTCTTGCCAGAACAACTAGGTTTATCCCTCACCACCCCATAGTCATTGGCATGGATTTCTAATGAATCATTGCTGCCAAAATAATCCAGAATGGTAGCTTACATCTAGAGGTACACAAGGTATTTTCACTTCAGTGAGTGACAATGCCCCTAATTTTATCAATCATAATTTTATCAATCATTTCCATGGTACATACTATGCAGGATGGCTGGAGTTTGCAGGTATGATCAAATGTTGTTTCCCCGGTGATGCTAATACGTAAGGCTGAAACTCTTAAGTACATGGGCATGTTGGACATCTCAAGGCACAGGTGGCAGCTGGGATTTATTAACTTAGCTCAATATGGTAGGCACCTAACTTCCATAGAAATTACAAGAGTTAGGTACTTAGCCTGCTTAGTTGTTTTGATATACACTCATCAATGTGTACCTACATTGGCAGGTCTCTGGACACCTTTAAAACCTACTCCATTAAACCATAAATCTCCTTACAACCACTTGAACTTTGTGCCAGGACTACCTTCTGAAGAATATGTAGGCATCTGTCTGCTCCCTCACCCCTTGAAAGCCGTGTGGAAGTACATATATCTCATTCTGTAGCCTTGAGAGTCTGGAATCTTGTACATGAATTGGATCAGAAATTGGAGCCTCTTTAATAAACTATATCTGGACTTTTTCAGTTCATGAAAGCAAGCTCCAAAAATTACTCCTGTATTCTGACATACCAGCAGAAAATTAGTTTGAATGCACAGAAATATATAGTTATAAATAAAAGTCAAAGAAGAATGAAGATTGTATTAAACACCAAAGTGATCATAAACAGTTAGTTGCTTTAGGCTCTTTTAACTACATTTTCCATTATAGTTTCCATTTGTTAATTTAAAACAAATGTGTATTTTCTCCAATTGAGGTTTTTTAGCTGTAATAGTTGCCATGGTTATCACAAAGACAATTTAAATGTAAGGAATGCACAAAATTGATTTTTAGTGGTTCATTCTGGAATATACGTGAAACTCTTGAAGCCTGTGGATGACAGATCTGGTTAATGAAACCTCTCTGCTCAGTCATATTTATTTCTTGGGTTTGTTCACCCAGATGGTTAAGACTAATGGTTAGGGCACATTCCTGAGAGATGGAAACCTGCATCTGGCCCTTAAACTGGCTATGTGTTTGACACCAAAGAATCATTATAAGTTGCAAACGAACAAAAAAAGAGGAGCTATAATCCTGGGCACAGACCTAGGACTCTCTTCTCCTCGGTGAGTACTTGTACCAGGCTGTACAATGCCCTTACAGAGGGAAGAATTTATTACTTCTGTCTCCTTCAGCTGTGCCTAATTTCCATTTTGTGTAGCTTAAAGTGTGAAGAAAAGAGAGTTATAGAGGGCACTTGACTCAGGTTCCTAAAATACAGGCAGACAGGATTTTTCTCCACTGGCTTCCAAAAAGTGCCCAGCTGTCCCTCTGCTGAAAGCTGAGAACCTGAACATTGGCTTTAGAAGAACTCCTTCACAAGACACCCATAATTAATGTGCAAGATTTACTGACATCTCTTTGGAGATTTGCCCTTAGTTGGTGGTCCTGACTGCCCCTGTGCAGACCTTGCTAGCAGTGCTTTCCTCTCTTCCTTCTCCTCCCGTGCCTGCCTCCAGCTCTGGTCCACTGCCAACCACACCTGCCCTCTTGGGCAGCCTGGGAAACAGCAGGACTTCCAGAGGTCTTACATTGCCAATGGGGGAACAAGTCAGCTCAAATCATCCCCACTGTGGGTATTCCCTCTTAGACTCCTTGCAGCTCTCCAAACTCATCCCTGATTGCTGTCTCTGCTTTTATTTTTTGTTAACAAAAACCATTAAGCTGGGAACACTGAAATCCCCACTGAGCCTTTTCCTTTCCCAGAAATGCCATATACAGCCTGATGCAGCTGTAATGAGAGTTTCAGAAACACAAAATCAAGGCAATGTAGTAAATTCCCACTGGGAATGATCACTGGCATCAATAAAGTTTAACATCATCCTCTGTCTAATATGAAATCCCTTGGCAGAAACGATGCAAACTTACCTTCACTAAACGTATTAGTGGAAATGGGGGATAATTCTTGCTAATAAATAGACTGTAAATACTCCATAGTCTTCCTGCATCTGAAAACAATGAAGGAAATAAAAAAGTAAAGGAAGAGGCTTTTTTGTTTGTTTTTTTTACCCCCTCAAGAGACAAAGTAGAGATTGTACAACAGCAGAATCATTTTCCATGCATCACATTGGAGGTGGCAATAAATGAACTCCAACTTTTAGACCCAGTTAAGAGTTCATGCAGGCAAGACCTTCCAGATGTACGGGTTCCATGGTTGCCCTCTTGGTTTTTATGTGATCACGACCAAGTCACTTAACTGTGTATTTCAGTCTCGCCTGTGCTTTGGAAGTGATAACTAAAGCCAATTGGTTTTTTGCAACTAGGCTTATTCATAACAAAAATCTGAAGATTGCTCAATACTTATTGTCTTCCTGTTTGTTTTGCTTTTGGAAAAGATAGAGATAAGGGAGAACTTTCCACTGGGAAAAAATCCAACATACAGAGTCAGACCAAGATGACATTAACCAATCTGCTAGTAAAGCTTTAACTCAGTTTATGGGAACAATAGGCCCCCAGGAGTCCCACGGGTCCTGTTTCCCCAGGAGTGAACACCTCTGCAGACACAGCATGTGGGCCACAGCGGGCAGTCTGAGGAGTTGTGTGATCCACAGCAGTGGCCTGAGCACAGGCAGAGGGTCTTTAGAATTGAGGATGCTTAGAATTTGTCATGTTGATTCGATTTTCCAGCCCGATCAAAAAGCAATACAGAACCATTTAATTTCTGAGAAAAAAATCCCAACAAAACCCACATTTTTTTTCTCTTTTTCTCCTAATTTTCTCTCATATGATTTGTTTATTCTCTCCTTGTCCTACACCTGCAAAACTAGGCTTTCTAAGGAATGCCCTAATCCTGCATCTTATAGCATAGCATGCTTTCCTCTTGGCTGGAGCTTAGAGAAGTGATGCTAAAATAAAGGAAAAAAAAGAAAGAAAAATTAAATTAGCCAAGTATTGAGCTTATCTCAAAAGGGAGAATGAGAGGCATTAAACTTAAGAAAATCCAGGTGTATGGAACAAGCATATACTGCCTTAATTGAAACCCTGAAACATTCTAATTGGTACAAAATGCTAATAAGCAAAACCACTGGTTCCTTAAGTGAACATTTTACTAAATCACAGGCATTTAATTTCCTCTCATGCATTTCAATAGCATGCATTGCCTGAAAATAAAGCACTAAAAGAAATGCAAAGATTCTGTTTACCAAAAAAAATTGTTGAGACAATTAAGAGTTTCTTCAAAATGATACCTTAAAATATTATCCATCAGTTCAGCACAGAGAAAGCACATAATTTGGCACTAATTTGCCTCTAGCTCAAAACAGAGGGCACATTTCAGCAAAGTGTCTTGAGTAACTTCAGCAGGGAAATTAAAAGGAGCTCCTTGTATGACTAAGAGGATGGAAAGATCTGGCACTTTGGAAAGCCCAGGGATGCAATATCCATATATTTCTAATCAGAGCAATTTCATTAGTGCATTTTTTAAAGAACTGTAACTTATTACCTGATAATTAACCAGTGGAATAGATTTTGATTTCAGACCATCAGCCCACACATTGATAAGGCCATTTGACTTGGGGACAGATAACTTGTCTGAGATTTGGAAAAGCAGAATTGTGGAACAGAATTAAGACATTTTGCCTAAAATTACACTGGAAGGTTTAGGTTAGTTGTCTATGCTTGATATGACCTTCATGAAATAGAAATCGTTTTGCTTTTATTTTATTCCCTTGACTGAGCAATTAGAATATCCCTGGTCTTTCTGCTAAAACATCAGTCTGGACCTTGAGGTAAACTCAGTTCCAAGCCTGCCTATGAATTTTCACAGGACAACCTAATTTTTTACCTTTCTTTCCTATTGAAAAAGATGTTTGAGTAACCCTGTGCCACACAGCCATTTAGCCTTGGGAGCTATTCAGACACTGCAATGACAGACACCACCATCTCATTAAGGCTAAGCATTAAGTGTTCAGACCTTTCAATGAGTTCAGTACAGGCATGAGATGGAATTCACTGTTTGCTAACCAGTCTTCCATCTCCTCTGTCCACAAAACCTTAATGATTGCACTGGCCCTGCTTTATTAATAAAATTGAGTTATTAATGTATGGGGAAATGTATGCCCTGAGAATACTGGTACAGACAACATGAACACTGACAGCGTAAAGGGACAAGCTTTTCAGGAATTAAGTCTGTATTTAGGCTGAGACTGCAGGTCCACAGAAATGAATGGCCAAAACTTCAAATAACTTCCAAAAAAACCATTTTTTGCATCTCAGTGGTCAAATTCAGTGCTTCAATGAATTCAGAAAATTCACTGAAGATACACAAGCTATTACACACACATTATTCCCCTAGAAGATGAAGTTCAGCTCTTAATCTTTTTAGAAACCTAAGACAAGTAACAATTTTAGTGAAACTACACCAACAACTGGAAAACAAAACAATGATAGTAGGTCCTTTGCTTTACCATAAAATGGATGATAAATACAGCAGTGTGAACTGTGTAAGCCAGCCCAGTTAAAGTGTTGCTGTGCAGAAGTCCGGTGAAACTCTAGCAAAAGCTTAGGAAAGATAAATGTGAAACAGTACAAACATCTCAAATGTGCAAGGTTTAGAGCAGTATAACTTATATTTCTGCAATATAAAAATATATTTAACCAAATCTATAGATAATTGCTTTATGCAGGAATGCTGTGTTGCATTCTGACTCTACTCTTCAGTTGAGTATTTTGCTTCCATGGGTCACTTCCACACACAAGAAGCAACTGCTTTTTTTCAATGTTTATTCAAATTATTTCCCATCCATTATTAATAATTAAAAAAAGTCAACTTCCCTCTTTTACATTTTACAGAAGGTTTTTTGCAGCTCCTGAATAGGAATTGATCTGATCAATGATGACAGGCTGCTTCAAGGGCACTGATATAATGACATCCATAGAGACCACTCCTGTTTCCTGGAAAGGCTGGTGCAATTTCCTCAGTCATCTTCATTTTCACTTTACCATTTCCCCATGCTTTCTCACAGATGTGGGTATCTCAAGTACCTTGCTAGAGGGCAAATCTTACAGATCTAGATTTATCTTAATTTTTTGTAGACAGTCATTCCCACCAGCCGTGTTTGCTGCTCTGCTGGACTATGCCATCTCACAGCAGGCCCCAAAGTGCTTCAGCTCCATTAGAAGGAGTTCAGTCATGCACAGGATCTGGGAAGGAAATACTCACCAAAATCTACTCCTTCACAACAACAAAAAAAACCCCAAACCAAAACAAATAAACTGCAAATAAAAGAAGCCCATGAGAAAAAAGCCCAAAGTGCTTGAGCTTCTGCTTGCACACCCCAGTCATCAGCTACTTTAGGGCAGTGTCATTCAGCTAAGGTAACCTCAGATCCAGCAGGAAAATTTGGCTGCCCAAACATTTCTCTACATGATTCTGAATATTTTATCCCCATTATAAATAAAACTCTTTCTTTTAATATTGACCTTTTGAATTTGACTTCTGTTCACTCTAAGTTCAAAACTGCACCTTGGTTCTGGTAGGGAATTGCTTTACACAGCAACACCCTGAGGCACACCAAAGTAACAGGGAAACTCAACCAGGCGTGCTCCTCTCTGCACTCCTTGCTTGCCAATAGGAGTCGACAAAGTGCTCCTGCCAAGAGGTCTGCTGAGATGAACCACCTGTAACGCCTTAATTTAGGGTAGTGCTGGTGCCTGTGGGCTGCAATGTTTTTCTCTATGTCCTCAAGCACCCAGAGTTTTTTCCCCTTCCTGGAAGTGTTCCAGGCCAGGCTGGATGGGGCGCGGTCTAGTGGAAGGTATCCATACTCATGAGAAGGGGTTGGAACTACATGGTCTTTAAGATCCCTTCCATCCCAGATCACTCAATGGTTCTATGATCAACTGAAGGCTGTAGGTCCATCTGACATTCTCAGAGCATCCTGGTAGCTCTTCTTTCCGTGGGTGACCCAACCCAGCAAGAAGCCCACACTTTCAAAGCACCAATGTAGCAGACTTATGTACTGGGCAAAGCATTAATAATTTTGATGACTAGCCTGACAGACAGTGCCATAAACCTACTTGGTGAATCCTTTTGATGCCTGATCCACAAAGATATATCAGGTGAGAATTTTTCTAAGAGATAAATTTCACAAAAAGAATATACTCTGTGCATTTTTTTGGCCAAAAAGTGATGAAAATTAAATTGCTGAAGCTCTATTAATTCTCATTCTCCTTGCAAAAAGACCCCACCCAAAACTAAACAGGCAACAAAAACCACAGGAAAAAAAAAGTGAAGTTCTTATGCAAATAATTTTATTAAATGTAAAAGATTAGATATGGGCTTAGCAAACACTCATATATTAAGGGGTAGGTATGGTTTACATACTGAACAGGAATGCTATCTGTGTTTAGGGTCCAGAGAGGATCCAGGAACTGCGCATTGCTGATGAAAGGGTGAAAGAATCTGAGAATAAAATGAACATATATAAAGTGGGAAATGAGATTTATGTGTGAAAGTCAAAGCCAGAGTCTTGCCCTTTCAAGCAAATTGCATTTGTGGGTAAAAATACATCCCAATACTTAGTTCATCCAAATTCAATAGATTTCTACATGTATACATGGAGACCTGCTTACATAAACCCCAGTAATGAACATGAACACAGAATAATAAAAATAATAGATTTCTTCTCAGTATTGAATCACTAATAATGAAGGAAATCAGTGCAGTGCAATTTCTTTTTCAAACACAATTCAGTGATGTCAACAAACACCATTCCAAACTCATCATGAATTTTTCTGCCCAAGGCTGCGTGGGGAGAGACAACATCTATTTTCATTCCATGTACAATTCTTAAAAACAACATTGTAATTGAATGGTTCAGAAACACTGAGTCTTGGAGCAGTTATTTTTCCTAGTCTTCATAATAATGTTTCAAAATCCCAACAGAAAGCCCCCATATAGCACATAGCATCAGTAAAAGTCTATGGTCTTACAGTCTCTGTACTCTCCAACTGAATGAAGATTTCTGGGCTTATTTGCCCTAGAAGTTGTCTCTACTTCCAGGTCTCCAGTGCAGGCATGTCAATAGGTAGGATCCCCTTCTCTGGCACATGGTTCTCAGGTAGAATTAAAAGACAAGGCATCAGGAAAATACTTCTACTGCTTCCCCAGCTTCTGCTTAGCCTACCAACACCATGCAAGCAGCCATTCAAGCTTCTTGCTGTTCCTCTGACTCCTTTAGTCTCTCCTATTAGGATGTAACACAAGGATGTCAGTTTATAGATCCTTGGCTTCCCCAGGCAACTGCCACTTGCTAACTTCCAACTCTCATCATCGGGCTCTCAAAAAGATCCTCACTCTACACCTCTTGCTAAAGTCCAGCATGTACTAAAAAGGACCCCAGTAGATTACTTCTTTCAACAGCTTTTGAAGGTATATTACTTTCTTACAGGTTTTTTTTTTCCCTTCTGTCTTTATTAACTTCACCTTCTAATTAGGTCCCATGAAGATACATCTCCTCATTTAACTTAAAAGGTTCATTGACCCTCTGGCGTACTGTTATAACCTGTAACCTGTGAGTACAGTAATTAGGACATTATAAAACATTGAGCTGATCTGTACGCTTCACATTCAGAGGAAGAGACGTGTCCTGGGTTGCAACGAGAGCTGGCTGAAACAAGAGAAGCCCAAAGTGAAGCAAAAATTATTATTTTAAAAAAGAAAGTGGGGGTTATTCATGGGAAGAAGAGATTGATAGGAGCTACAAACTTCAAGGAGAGATGCTAAGGACAGCACTCAATTCGCTTCAAGAAAGCTCCAGGAGTAGTAAGCAATAAAAGACAAGCAAAAGGCAGGAGAGGGAAGGGCAGTAATCACTCACTAACTTTTGTAACACATTCTTACTGCAGCAAACTAACTGAAATAGAAAACATGACAAGAAACTAGTCAAGAGTCAGCTTTTGTGACATGCTGCTCCTAGTGTGACCCATGAGATGAAGATGGACCCAAATTGTCTTCACTACATTCATACAAACGGTCATGTAACTCCACAAGGATATTCATGCAAATTCTACAGGCTCAACTTAATCATCAAGGAAATAACACCTTTCCTAAAGTGTTTTTCTTGTGAAGACAACTGGCTCATTTTATTCTTATTTACTATTACGTTGCTTTTCAGCCAATAAAAAAAGAATGTGTCAAAACGTCTGAGAACACCAGCCACCAAGAGACAGATGAAACTGCAGATGCAAGCCAGTGTTATATATTACTGTGAGTATGAAGCAGGATTTCAAGCACTTGTTTCAGACATCCCTGAAAGTAATGGTTTATGAACCACATGCTTGGCTTTTTAATCAACATAGATATACTGACTCCAACAGGAGTGCACTGCTAAATGTATGTGTACTGATGCACATGATACACTAAAAGAAGTATATTGTGCTTAGATCTATGTCAAAGTGAAAAACTCATTAAGTGTGTGCATGGAACTGTATTTGTACCAATGGAGAACGTAGCTCATTAAATTGCTAGATTTAATGACAAGATTGTTAACAGCACAGAGATATCTGCAAAATCCTTTGGATCATCTGGATTATCTCTTCAGCTTTTCCTCTTACATAATTTTTAATTTTCATGTCAGTTAATCCTGTTATGGAAGAGGTTTAGAACAAATACTTTAATTTTTGCATTTTCTAAGCGGTATATGATGCAAATTGATTTCCACGATATTCCTCTTCTATTGCGCCCCTTCACCATTTAAACTCTGCAATAATATTATGTAATGGAGCCCACACATCACCCTTCCCTCTTTTATAAAACAGTCACATCACACCATGTACTTTTACGGGCACCTCAGAAAAATGCCTTGCTGGTTCTAAAACCCACACACAATTCTTTTTTCTTCTATTTTTTTTCCCCACAGAGATCCTGATTTGCTTTTTCAACATCAGTTATTTATCCCCGTAGCAGCCTGAAAAAATAGGCGACGTTAGTCTCTCTCTTGTAAATCCTGAAAAAGCGATGTTAACGATTACAGTTTACAAAACCGTTACTGCCGGAGACACCTCAAAGTTCATCAATGAAATAAAGTGTGCCTTAAAGTCTAGTGCTATTCCTATTAATCAAAGCTTTTCCACTTTATCGAAGCAGGCACATTTTGAGAGCATGTATGTCTGGGGAACTCAGCTTGCTGTAATTCCATAAACATTCATCTTCCCTGCAGAATCATGAAGCCAAAGGGAATCAATCAGGTCTGATACAACCTGCAGTGAAAACACTGGGATTCAGCCCAGTGACTTAGGGGCACACCTTCTACCTCACCAGTAGGGTGCCTGTGAAGCTGGTCTCGTAAAACAAAGACCTTCATTTCATGTTTGGCCAGTAGAAAGAGGAAAGGCCGTGGTGATGCACAGACAAACTTAATGTGAGTTCAAAAACCTTTCCTCATTTTTTTTAAATTCTCCAATATATTAAAGTATATAATATGTATTCATCCATAGTGCACCTAATGGCTTTAAAGGAAGGAGTTTCTGGAAGAAAGAGTTTTATTCTGACCATATTCTTTCTCTCAAATACCATGTTTATCAACCATGCTTTCTTTTTACATGTGGTAGAAAAACTTTTTCTGTAGATGGTGATCATGAGATCCTGCGTAAGTGCAGGATGATAGTTTTGGTATTTGCTTGTTTAAAGCAGAGTTCATGCCAATGAAAGACAAACTTCAAAAGACATATTCCAGGCAAAGGCAATGTTTGTGTGGATTCCAGAACTCTGTCTCTCTCCAACAGGTTACCCAGCCTTTCCACAACCAAGATATGAAATCAGACAGGGTTCAATTTTGTTTCCATATTTTCCTTTTTGTGAACCAAAGATGTCCACAGGAAGCTTTAGAAAAATCTTCCATAAGAGATTATGCAATGAAAGACACTTTCTCTGCTCATCCAGACCTGACCCCCAAACACTGTAACACTTAGCAAATAATTGGAACTATATGAGTCAACTCTCACCTAAGCAGTCAGAAAAGATGGGGAAGCATCTGCAAAGGACTAAGGGCATTTGGAACCGTCAGAAGGATTAAATAAGAATTGTGTGGGTCTTTGAAGGAGATAGCACAGAAGAGAAAAGAATGGAGAGAAGAAGAGAGCATAAATGTTTCAAAGCTGAAGTGTCATAATCAGGTCAAAAGGGAAACACAGCTTTGCCAATCTGTGTGCTTAGAGCCTGAAGGGAGATCAGAGAGTGAGTGTTATCATAGACAAGGAAGAATGTAAAGAGATCCAGAGGAGGAGATTTAAAATTGTTTCCGTCTGAGTTTTCTCACTGTAGAGTTCAGAGCTTTAGTGTTCTAGCCTTACTTGAGAGCATCATCATAAAAATACAAGCAGCATTCATAACCGTTTCTGCTCCTCCTTTTTTGCAATTCCGTATTTCACCGTTTAAAAATCCATCATGGTGGATGAAAAGACTGGTTATATTTATAATATTGAGCTGTTGGTCTATTTACACAGCAGGTGCAAAAAAACCCCCTACCCTTGAGTATCTATTTTCCATTAGCCTTGCCAGCAAATGAAATCTACACCAGTTTCAGAAACCAACATATTTTTTCTGGCTATGGGTAGAAAAGGAGAGGAACAGACAGCAACAACCTTGTTTCTCTCTTAGTCTGGGGTTCATGCCAGCTGTATTCTTTACACTTAGGCTTTGCTTTCTGGCATTTTTAATTTAAGCATGTATCTGTACTAACACGCACATGTTAAGAGAAGACTACAAGGTTAGGTTTACAAATTCAGCTACTCAAATGCACTGGAATACCAAAATTTGGGTTGACTTCAAAAATTATTATCAAGGGAACATCATCTTACAGAGCCACCTTGGTTTATAATCTCCCTGGATAAAAAGTAATCAATGTCTATATACTATATGAATCAGCTACTACCAGGGACAAGAAATGCAGTTGGATAGTGGGCTTTGCAAGTATTTTCTGGCAACAAAGGAACATATGTATGCCATTGTGTTCTGCTCTTCTGGGTGTGGGGTGTTCAGCATTCTTGGGTCTCAGCCATTCCCCCATCACCACTTTCCAGGTCACTCATTTTCTCTTCTTCCTTGTACACCTGCGCTGCCACCTCACCCCTCTCTGCTGCTCTGCTCCAACAGAGCAGTTTTCCCTGCTATACAATCCCACGGGGGTACTGCTAGTTCATCTCCTGGGTCTCCCACTGTTCCTTCCACCCTCGTATGCCCATCCTGCTTTGTGCCACTTTTTTGCTTTTTGATCACTTAGACTTGCACACAAAATTCTCCCTGGGCCACAAAGGAAGCATCAGTCTCTGAGAGTTCCCCATTCTTGATCTGCATTTCTGACCCGGCCCCTAAGAGAGAATTTTATTCTCTCTTACTTCAGCTGAAATAGAGAAAAACTCTTGAAAGGAACAGGCCACTTTTAGAGTCATCTGTCTTTGCACTGATGGCCTGAGTAGGAGATATAATCCATTCCTGTGCTGTTCAGATAATTTTGACTATGTTTAAGTTAGATTATCAGAAAAAAAAATTAACACACTAATTGAAATTCACCCAGCAAATGTTTTTGAGTGAGCTCTTTCACAGTCCCTCTGGTCAAAAAGTAAACCATGTTTATGGACTCCAACCACAGATGAATTTCATAATAGGTGATTTTAAAAAAAACCAACATAAAAGAAAATAAAAAACCCCATGAACTTCTGTTTGTTCAGCATGTCTACAGTCCCACCTCTGGGAGCCAACATAGTCATGCTAATATAACACTGTCACTGTCTGAAAAACAACCCCAAACTTATGGCAGGCGCCAAGCCCTAAAATAAACATGTAACAGACAGTTCTGGGAGCAGTAGAAGCAGAAAAATCTGATTTATTACAGATGAATTATGATCGAATTTGCCAACAAACTGAGCTCTGACCAATGCTTTTCTCTTGATTGAAACAGTCAAAACACCTATTTCCTATCTGGTCTGCCTAGTGCAATTTGGGACATGCTCATGTAAGTCTATCCCTTATTGGTCTCCTTGTTTTACTTAGTCACTTACCAACTTCAAACCTGTTGGAAAATGGTGTACCTAAGTCCTCTAGCTCCATGTAAAATTCAGCAATCCAGCTTGAAAGTCACTGGAGGAATTACCCATATATGCATATTCTCTTCACACAGAGAATAGCAGAAACAATAAATATTAAACCTATGCAGTAAACTAGATTTTTTTTTTATCATTTTACAAGCATTGACACAACTTTCCTTTCTTACACATGTCTATAATATCCATTGATTCTGTAGATCATACCTGAGCTATTTTTAGGTCCCAGAAATATAAAATTCAAATTATAATATGAGGGATCTGCAACACCCTATGAGAAATAACTATTTATAGAGGAATGCGTCAAAGCCAGCCTTTGATGGCACTGGTTGCTAATACATATTTATGCAGCAAAGGCACACACACTCTGCTGTGGGCCACCTACATTGGAAGCTTCTGGGTCAAACAACTGAAGGTCCTTCAACTTGGTTTTCACTTTGTTTCTTAAATGTCTTAATGAGAATATCCAATATAAAAAATCATGGTATATTTAATGTGATCTCTCCAGATTGCAGGAGGTATGTGCTAAATGATGGCACATTCCTTTAAGTACAGTTTACACTATGGGGAACAAACGACTCCAAAAGTCAAAGACAGTGAAGACAAAGACCTCCTAATGTGAAGTACCACAGGTGAAAATTAGTGGGAAAATAAGCAAGTGAAAAATAAAGAACTACTAAGACAAATAGAGTAGCTCCAAATCTCTGAATAACCTACAGTAATTTCCACACCCTTCAAAAATGCAAACAGTTCTTTGAATTAATGTGGTCACATAGAAGACATATTGCTATTCCACCAGCTCATGTGAATAGATTTCAGCTCTAGGAAGAGTATGTTCTTTCAGGGCACTCACAGATAACTTCTCTTTATGTTTATCCCCTCCCCTCCCCTCCC
>JAOXXN010000001.1:13212813-13231338 GCA_026770055.1 Myrmophylax atrothorax | reverse complement strand
AAGCATATTATAACTAGTGAATGGCTCGACCCTGTCCCCCTTATCAACTGGGGGAGGGGGCATGTTTGTGTCTCCACAGGGTCTGGGTCCCAAATGGATTCCATCCTGTTTGGTGAAATTGTACAACAGGGACAACTCTTTAAATTGATTCTCACCTTTTTGTGTCTTCCTCCTGGTTAGTGCTTACTAGGCTTCTCCTATACCTCTACGTCTTGTTTTGGCTTACTTCAGTTAGTAAGAATGTTTTGTTGAGTTTGGTACAAGCCCTAAATATTGATTCATTGGGTCTTGCAGCTCTAGATCCCTCTAACCCATTTAAAACACGCCTCACTGCATGCTCCCCAGGAGCAATACAAATTCCACAACCTATATTCCCCTTGGTGTGACGATCCCAACAAAGACAGAAATCCAATTACATCCTACATCCCTCGTCCCCAGGGTACACAAACAGTTAGAAAGTCATTTGTCTATAAAACAGAATACCCTGAAGAATTAGACATTTTAGGTACCCTCCCCTCAGCTTTTTGTTTTTATTTCAGTGTTGAGGATGGGGAAAAGAACAGTGGTAAAACGATGTCACGTTCAATGGAACTTATTCTGATTTCAAGATTGGGTGTGTCTTGGTTTAAGCTGGCAAAATGCCAACTGCTCAATACCAAGTCAGGGCCTTTCTCCCCTTTCTGAGAAAAGGGAGAAAGGGAAAAAAATTTCAAACTAGGTTTATGCTTAAACTAGCTACATATATTTATGCAGAAAAGAAAAGAGTAAAACTACAATACAACATACAATTACACAAGCTAGGAATAACAAAAAATAACTTCTCCACTCCCCAGTGAAAACAGATTCTATCACTGTAGTTTTATAAGCACCCCAAAAGACACCCAGCAAAGAACAGAAATAGTAACAACAAAATGTTTCTACTTCCTTGAACTCAAACAAAATGCAAGTAGTGGCAGCAAGAGCAGCAGGGCCTACTCCAACAAGACAGGAGCTGCACCACGACCGGCTTGTACTTCGGCCATGATGGAACTGCCCAAACACCTCCCACTGCCGCACTCATATCTTAGGTTTGTGTCATCTGGTATGAAATATTTCCTTGGTTACCCAGTCAGGTGGTAGCTGTCTTCCTCAATCCACATAGATTCTCTGAGCCTGCTAATTTGAGGCCTAGCTAAAACCACTACAAGCCATATTGGGTTTATTCCAGTGCCTAAAGAGATTATGTATTGATAACATTTACGTGGAAGTATAAATTTGTTTCAGTGCCTTTTGCAAGATGAATGAACTCAAATTCCAAGAACATCTTATCTGTTTCATCCTAGCTGTAGATGCTACACAGCAAATCCTAGCAAAGCCTTCAAAAAGGTTTGAAGTTGCTTTCAATGAAGACTCAAATGTTTGAAAAATTTTCTCATCAATCAGTTCCCTGATGACATAAAACCGATCTGGAAATCTCACAAGCACTTTCATTGCAAGGTCAGCAACACAAGTCTGTGATGCCACAAAGCCAGTTCATGACAATTTGAGGGTTGCACCTTAGAGTAAAAAATGAAGATGGATATGAAAAAACATCTTTAGAGCTGAACAGAAATAAAATTTTTCCATCCATTATGAACAGTGTCCCAACAAAGCAGAGAGCCAAGATGTGTCCCACCTGAAGGGAAAATCTTTTGTTTTGAAGATACCAGACAAATCAGGGAAGAAACTTTGTAGAAGTCCCAGAGATTTGAAAAACTTCTGAGAATTTTTTTTCAGATTCACAGACATAATCAGTGAGGAGACAATAACTCACAAATTCTCATAGTCCTGATGAATATGCTGAACCTGCTGGAATTTACTCAGATCTGACTTTCAGCGCAGCTGCGTTTTGACTGTGAGATGAAAGCTTGGATAGGTCATCATGTGACCCAGCCTGGTTCATCTGTTTTCCTCTACTCTCTTTCTTAACACATTTCTTGAAAGACATTAAATGCACAGACTCAAAATACCAGATACTACTACATACATCTGCAAAAATACTTCAGTGAATCTTTTGGAAAAAGGAAATGGATCCTGGCTGAATTTGTTAAGAAGCAGAATTGTAAAATGTATTTGTGTGCTTTAGGGATTGCTCTGTGCCCAAGAGCCTGGTACTCCAATTGTTGTTCTGGGGAGCCTAGGCAAAAGAACTAGTGGGCACTAAGTCACCACCTTAAGTGGTTCCCTCCCTAAGGCAGGTATCCTAAATGCAGCTATTATTCTGTTGTGGAGATTATGCTTTTTGTGAACAGGAACTTGTTTTACACAGTTGACTTATGTCTGGGAGGAGCAGCCTCATTGTTTTTGTGATCATTTTCCAGAAGCAATGTTCCTGAAGATGGCACATTTGGAGATGACATTATTTCATAATGCTGCATAGCAGCAACTGGCACCCCAGTCTATCAGAGATACTACTTGAGCAATATAAAATACTAGCCAACACCCACAAGGAGAAACAGATTTCTTTTCTATCCCAAAATATACCTCTGCAGAGTACCTGTTGTATTTTATTTAATCTAATTTACTACAGGAGACATGAACCCCCTCGCTGCAATCAAGCTGTTTTTTAAAAGAGATTGGTGATTCAGCTGAATGATGACTAAACCCCTGACAAATTTTCTCTGTCAGCTTGAGTGTATAAAAAGATACTTTGCTGGAATGTATCATCTGCAGACGCCACTATATTGGAGTGAATGGGGGTTTTCCAGTCAAAATGTATTACTTTATTTATTATTTAAAATTATATGCATCTGAAGCTCTTAGCACATTTCAAGGACACATCAGGTCACACAATTAAATTGAATTGGGTTTGCATGGCCAGGTTTTGGTCATGGTGGGACTGCAAGAGAAGTTGCTAGAAGCTTTCTCCAAGTCTGTCAGAGCCAATTCCAGTTGGCTACAAGACGGACCCACTGCAGGAGTGAGAATATGTGAGAAAAACAGTCCTGCAGACACCAAGGTCAGTTGAAGAAGGAGAGGGAGTAGGTGCTCCAGGCATCAGTGCAGAGATTCCCCTGCAGCTCATCGTGAAGGCCATGGTGAGGAAGGCTGTGCCCCTGCAGCCCATGGAGGTCCACAGTGGGCCTGCAGCCCCTGCAAGGGACCTACGCTGGAGCAGACGGATGGCCAAAGGAAGCTCGACCCTGTGGGAAGCCCGAAGGACTCATTCTGGAGGAGTTAATAGAGGACTGTCTCCCATAGAAGACACCCCATGCTGGAGCAGGGGAAGAGGGAGGAGTCCTTCCCCTGAACAGGCAGAAGTAGCTGAGACAACATGTAATGAACTGACCAAAGCTTGCATTTTCCATCCCCCTGAGTCACTAGACGTGAGGGAGGTAGAGAAAATCAAGGAGTGAAGTTAAGCCAGGGAAGAAGGGAAGAGTGGGGGAAAGTGTTTTTAAGATTTTATTTCTCATTATCCTACTCTGATTTGATTGGCACTAAATTGAACTTATTTCCCCAAGTCAAGTCTGTTCTGCCCAAAATGGAAACTGCTCAGTGATCTCTCCCTGTCCTTATCTCGACCCATAAGCCTTTCACTATATTTTTTTCCCCTGTCCAGCTAAGGAGGAGACTCATGGAAATATGGTGTCCAGCCAAAGTCAGCCCACCACATGAGGCACAATAGAGAGAATGTAAAAACAGGTATTGTACATGATCATTGGCAGAAACCATTGGTTTAATTTACTTTATATGAACAGAATGTATCTTCTGAAAGGATAAACAGAGATACATTCCAGTGAACAGAAAAGCAGAATCATCCCCCATTCTGAATGTCAGTCTGCAACTCAAAAGATGCAGTTTAAGTTGTTTGCTCTATGCAAGCTGCTGCCTTTGGCAAGTTCAGGACTATGTCTACAGACCAGAGATGACTCTGACACCTTGTACAGCTGTTCCTGCCTGCAAGCTGTCAATTAATATGGCAGAATAAGGAGGGAAGAAGGTGAGTTCTCAATTTACATCAGCAGAGGGAAAGAAATTAAATCAGTGAAGTAAGCTAAACTGGAAATGAAGCTGAGGAACAACTATTACAGTCCCTTGAGTAGGGCACATAATTACTCTATAGCTCCTTTGGAAACTGCCTTCTAGGGGCTATAGCAGAAACTTCTGCTCATGACATTTATCAGGATGTAAGTTTGGAAATACAATAATCCTGGCAGTTCACTAGTGGGTTTGCTTGGTCCTTAAAAAACCTGATTGTCTGGAAAATTACTTTTTAAAATCTACCTGTAGTCCTGTCTGGCTTCTCTGATGATTTACAGGACTAGATATCCTACTTTCTTGCCATGGTAAGAGCAAGTCTTACAGAGCATAGACTATAGCATTTGTCCTTCTCTTCACCTTGATTTTGAAATCTCCAGCTTATGTCAGCGAAACTTGTTACACACTTAATTAGCTATTTTGGTTGATGCAGAGTTAGTTCAGTAAATAGTCTGTCTATTATTTCTATCCTCATAAGTCAATAATAAAAATTATGTCTCTCAGCAGACAGCATATGTAAATAAATGTGTATATGATAGACTGCAGCTGAATTCACTGGCATCTAATAGATGTTTAATTGCTTTGAAGTGCTACTAAAAAAAGGCAATATTATTAGGAGTTTTTCTTGCAAATGGGTTTTGGAAGCATACGGTCAGTGCTGTATAATCGTAGCCTTATAATTAAAACTAAATAGGTCAGAAATTACAAGGTGGAAGAAAATAAAAGCTCAGCAGTAAGTATATGTATGGCTAAGCTCAGATTAGTGTGTTGAGCAGGGTGCTTGTGGGTATGTCTAAACGTTGTGCTCAAGTACTATGCCTGCTAGGAATTACCATTAAGACTTAGGAGGAACTGTGGTTGTCTAAGGAGGCCTCAGGGAAATGAATTCTTAGCTGGGGTTGGCATGAGTATAAATTAACCAATTAAGGCACCTGTATCAATATAAGCATTCTGACTCATTGTTTAATGGGATAATTGGAATTCTGTAGAGGAAATAAAGTTGATTATAAGGATCAAACAGAGGGAAAGCTCTCTAAGCATTTGCCTCTTGCTTGTGACAAGCTGTAGCTTAGGGGCCAGTGAATCTGTTATGAGGCTGCTGACATGGAACAAATAGTAGTATGGAGAGTGAAAGATCAGGTCATTACTTTTTAATACTTAAAATTATGTATATGGCTATCTCTGAAGAAATAGACAGAGCTCTGCAAGGTAAGAATAAATATTGTCTATATTCTAACTTTATGTATCTGAATTCCCAGAGTGTTCTGGTTTTACCTGATTAATTGTTCTCAATATAATAAAGTTCAGCAGATGATTTTTTCTATCACTTTATATGCATCTATAGAATAGTTTGCAATACAACTACAATACTGGGTGTCTACTCCTTGGTTTTGATAAGTAGATTTGCCCATCAAAGCATATGAAGAACAGCTGTTAGAAGAGAAGTCAAATAGGTGAGGGGCAAGTTGGATTCTTCAATCCAAAGAAATAAGAAATGGATTATTTACTCTCTGTAAATATACAACAAACTGATCTCCAGAGACAGGCAAGAACAGAAGGGAAATTCACCATATTCTCAGGAAGCAATCTTTCACAGAAGGTCAGCAGGCCTTTCACCACAGTATGTTTGAAGAAGAAAATGAAACAACAGCTGTGGTTTCTTGTACCCAAAAATATTTTTGGCCAATGGAAACTGAGGCCTAGTTAGTTTTCCTTGCATGTTTCTGAAGATTAAGATGAGAGCAAAAAAGAAAATTGAGTAAAATAAAATACCTGGCATTATCTTTTCTTTATGTGTCAGATGAATGTTTTAGGTGTACAAGACACTCCATATCTACCTGTGATATCCAAAGAGAAACAATAAAGAACACCTAACTCTTCATTTATTCCCATTCTGCTGCCTTTTTTTTTTTTTTGTAAAATCTGGCAGCCACCCTTGGAGATGGAGTTAAATTGAAACTAGTTCCTACAAAAATGGAAGGTATAGTACCCATTATCAAATATGATTATATGGTATCCAGAAACCAAATACAGTTTGACTTGATGATCCTTAAGGTTTTTTCCAACCTACATGGCTCTATGAATTTTGCATATGCTTTCTTGGGAACTACTAATCACAGATGTAATTAGACCTAGGAGATTCCTCAAACAAGGCTCAGGCTGAAGACTGGGCCCCTCCTTACCTCTTACTTTGCATAGGATAAATTGTACCACTACTTGATCCAGCCTGTAGAAAACCTGGACTGCCTGCTTGCCTGTAAACCCAGCTCTGCACTCAGGACAATTTGCTGTTCAACAATTTCACCATCAGCATGTTTTTCTGCACTGGGCCACTTTGATGCAGTAAGTTTAACCCTAAAATCTGTACTAAACTATTGCCCTCTGTGCTCAGGAGACATACCTGTGGAATGAAAGAGTGTACACCTACTTTAACCTCTTCTGATGTGGTGTTCTCTAAAACAAGGGGAAAAACTGTGATCTCTTGTTTTTATCTCAAATGGAGCAATTATTACACATAATATCACATTCCACATACCTGGAAATAGAGGAGAGTAGAGCATAGTAGAAACACTCTACAAGAAAACACATACTGGAAAATGTAGTGGATTTCCCATGTTTTCCAGTATATTTCCCTGTATTTACATTGCGTTGTTTACTTTTTAATTCCAGTCTTTACTCTCTGCAGGGAAAGGATCTCTAAAGGACTCCAACTCTAATGAATTGTATCTCTCAGGAAGCATATCCTCCATGTGGTATATATGAGAAGCCTGTAGTTCAGTTTTGGAACTGTAGTAGCAACTGGGAACCATGAAATCAAATAAGGACCAGTACTACAATTCACTTTAGGCTACAGGAATTTGCAAAGCAAAACTCTTCCATTTGAGGAATGTAAAAGAATTTTCTTTCAATTGAAAAAGTCCAGCATTTCTGTTGTTCGAATTTAATGGAATTCTGGCATTTCAAAATTTGGCCTAATTTTACATAAAAAAACAAAGATGAAAAGGGATGGAAATTCTCAATTTCATAATGACTGACACTGTCTAGAACACACAGCACACTACAGTGTTATTGAAATCAACAATAAAATAGAGTACTTTGTAAGTTCCAGAACACATATGACATGAAACATAAACCCACAGAATTCCATTAAATTTACAATTATTTTCTATAGTGAGAGTCTATCCATCTTATCAAACTCCTGTGATAGAATTTGCCCCTTTTGGCCCTGTTGTGTTTTGCACATTGTACAAACAAAACTAACAACTCTTACCCATCATTACACAAAGCGAAGAAAGGTCCATGCTGGTGGAAAACAAGGACATGCTGAACTTCTTTAAATGAAACCACAGTGAGTGTGGATTAGGACCCTTCCATAGAAGAAAATCAGAAGAACAATCATGCTAGGAGGAATAGATGATGAAAAAATATGCACTTTGTATAGGCTCACGATGAAGTTAGTGTCTCTGCAGATACCAGATTCTGCTTTAAAATCTGTTTTATTGGCCTGAAGCTTATGCAAGCAGGATGACTCAAGGGGAATGGGTAACTGACAAAAGAGAGAAGTTGTATGTTTTTGGATGTGCTCTGAGCTGTTTTCTCACCACAAAACCCTTCAATACATGTGTCTTGTATCTATTACATAAAATTCTTGCCAAATACAGCTATCATGGCATTCAGATATGCATGTTCTGGAAAAGCTCACCAAAAAAAATTACATCACAATAAAATAATGTATTCTGCTCTTGTCATTTCATATGGTGTAAGGTAAAGTATATATAGTCTGTGTTGCCACTTGCAGCAACAAAGCCAACAACAGCAGCATATAATTAGGACCCCGAAATCTCTCCTTTATCTAAGACTGCTTTCTGAAATCAAATTCAGGCAGAGAGAAAAGGAGGAACAAAGTTTACTGCAGCTCTGCAATAGCAAATAATCAAGAGAACTACTTGAGGAACATTAAGTGAAGCACCAGATTCTTCAAATATTGTGATAATTGAAAAACAGATGCTGAATATCCAGCTATGTGCAGATAACTCTCCTCAGCCTGAGATGAACAACAAGGCAGGGGGGAAAGAGACCCAGTCTGTGAACTAGAAGACAAATCTATCTTAACCTAAAATTTGTCATCAGCTATGTTGAAAAGGCAGTCTGTCCAGGCACATGACAAATGACACTGCTATTCACAGAGCAGGCATAACACGGGTTGCCATAGCCTAAGTTTTTAGCAATACTGCCCCACTCACCAAGAGTTGTTATGCATTCAGCTGTACAGCACCACGGCCCGAAGGTGGAAGTGGAAGTTACTGCTAGTATGGTAAAAACTATCACACAGTTACATGCAACTAACCTGTATGGTTTGCTGCAAAAAAATTACACTGAGGCCTTTAGCACCTCTCTTTGCACTTGCACTGAATTTTGTGAAATGAGAAACATTTAATCTCTGGCTGTAAGGAGACAATATTTTGTTTCGACATCAGGTCTGGGGAACAGATTCATCCAAATGCTCCACATCAGTCCTTGATTCACACAGCTACACAGAAACGGTGCACCTTTACCTCATTTGTAGCCACCTCCCATCTTTTAAAATATAGTTTAAGAAGGGCACAGATTCACTAGCCAATCAGTTCAATAAAACTGTATGCATAAAAATATGCAGATAATTCTGGCTTCTTCATACAGCTTCATGGAGAATCTTGGCTTCAGGCCAAACAACTGCAAAAGCAAAGCTTTTGCCCCTCAGCATTTTAGCAAAGTGCACATAATACATCTTTAAGTAAATTAGTGTTATAACAGGTTTCCACTGATCCATCTTGAGAAGTCAAACGAGAACCAAAAATAGATCCTGTTTTCAATTTCCCCCAATGAGCAAAGTGATTTCAAATCCTCCCTTGCCACAGGAAACAAACAGATAAAAAACAAGTTTGGCAATGATTCAGTAAATATATGTGCTTATCCAGTATTTAAATTCAGGAGCAGAGGAATTCCTTATTAGAGGAAGAACAATCAACATATCCAGCAACGACAAGAAGCAAGTGTAACTCTCCTAGAAAACCCTTTCCTCTGTAGTCAGATGGTCTGTGACTTTTAGAAAGGAAAACTCAATTCAGAGCATGCAGTGGTTGTCAGAGATACCCGTGGAGAGGCATAGAACACCTAAATAGCCATGTACCATAAGTATACCTATGTTTTAAGGGACTAGCAAAATACAGGTGAAGATACGAACGGATACTCTTATGGGAATAAACAGTATGGTACAGGCTAACCAACAGATTGTAGCTTCCACCTGAGCTATAAAAACGGGGAACCCCCCCACCCCCACTTGGAAAATTCCTGCGAATGGTATAGTCAATGAATCAGTAATAAAAAGCAAGCATTTTAAAGCAGAAGAGTCCTTACATTTAGGACTGATAAGACCTTATGCAGTTTCTCAAGCAACTACTACTGGAGTTGTCTGAGATAAGTAATTGTAATTTGAAAAATGAAAACAAGATTATCTCATTTGAAGGTTTAGTCTTCATTAAAATATTTACGTAATAAAGGTTGTCCCTGATAAGGAAATCTGGATGTGTTGAATGTGAGGACAACAAGAAAAAAACAATAGCACAGCATTCAACTCCAGTGTTAGTACATACTTTTCCAGACAGTATAAAAACATAGTCTGTTTTCATAGAGATAACTGAGATCAAATCCCTGAAAGAAGATTTCACTGAATGTTCTTGACTAGTATAAACCAGACCTATCTAGTATTGCTAAGAGCACATGCATGTTAAATTATTTTTCTTAATGCCTGTTAGTAGAATTGGCATCAAATAATTAAAATTAATCACTTTTTGTGTTTTTCTTGCTAATGTGATGTTCTCCTATTTGTTTTTTGGCAGGTCATGGCAATAACACTCATCAGTAGTGGTAGTGGAAGTGTAAGGAGGTAGTGTGGTTATCATGACATCCAGCTAATTAAAATTAGCTTGAAGAAAGCAAAAGATCCTTTCGTCTCCCACTCTGTAGGACAAAAAGAAGGGGAATAACATGGTAAATATTAATAACATTTTATATAAGAAGTGCTTGAGTTGGTTCTGCTTATGTGGAATCACATCTGAATGAAGTGAAAGGAGAGAAGGGGAAAGTATTTCCCAGTCCTTAGAAAAATAACAAATGGGTTGTTAATTAGCAAGCGTTTAAAGGGCTGGTTCTAATCAGGGTAAATGGGCTTGTTTTTCCAACACTGGGTCTCACATCAAAACAACAAGAAACAATTGAAAAATCTCTGCTGAAGAAAGCAAGAGGAAGTGGGTTGTCACCAGCTGTTCAAAGACAAGATCTTGCAACAAATGTGTAGCGGCAGATGCCCTGTGAAGCACGGGGAACGTAAATGCATATGAGTCATCACATAAGCTTAGGGGGGACAAGCTGCAGGCCAGAATCCTGGGGGTAGAGATTTTCATGATTTTAACCATTTCTCCAACTGCTCTCTACTTTGTTCAAGTACACAGTATAATTTTTTTGGAAGAAGGTGTCTTTAAGCTCTGTTAAAGAGTCCCAGGCAGAAGAAAAGCATCTTACAGAAATATTATGCTTTGGGTCTATCACATCAAAAAAGGAGATGGTCCAGCATTATTGTCTTCCAGCTGGGAAAGGAATTTACAACATTTCCCTCTTTTCCCTATCCTTTTATGTTCATGGTAATAATAAAATTTGCTAAAAGGATCATTTTTATAGTTTGCAGCATTTCACTGACTTGTTTTTTCACTGCAGCTTCTTAAGTAGCTCAACTGGCACACTGGAAAAGAATAGAAAATTGGCATTGTGGCAAAAATGGAAGAACAACCAGCTGTGTTTCAGAGGGATAATCCTGAGGATCCCATCTCAGGTTGTTTGCCCCTGGGCAGTGGGATAAGTCCTTGAAACAGGAAGGATGACGAACTGAAGGTGACAGTAGGATGCTCTCCAGGAGTTTTCAGTAAAAACCTGTTTCTCTTAAAGAAATAGGAAGAAAGGAACAGAGGGAGGAGCCCCAGACTCAGCTCCTGCCTTGGCTGTCCCAGCTGTGTGTATTCAGGCACTCCCATACTTCAGTCATTATAAAAACCACACTGATTTACACAATTCCATAATCTTATAAGAAAATAGGTCATTGGGGATTACCAAATTTTCATCCATTTAATTTCAAAAATATCTTCTTGTTTTTTGCCAGCAACACCAAGCTCTCATGTGGAGAGGAAAAAAAGGCATTAGCAGAAGACTTGGAAAGGAGGTGGACCTACATTTTGAACCCATTTCTATATTTCATGCTACCATGTACTACCATGACAGATCCTGAGAATTCCCTCCTGGCAGTTGCCCTAGAGGCTGCCATCCCAAATTTCTCCACTGAATTCATACTGCTTAACACGTCACAAACAAGGAGAGGCTTTTTGCGCTTTAAAGGAGAACTCCAGAGCTGATTGGAAACAGTGATTTCATTTTGTGAAAATATGATGACCTTTTTATATTACAGTCTCTCCTGGTTTAAAGAAAACAACAACAAAGAAGAGAGAAGGGCTCTCAATTGCCAGTGGTATAGACATTCAGAGATTCACCTGTGCCAGAAAGGACACTGCGTGAGTACCAACCCAGTGGGAAAACAATTAGACTCTGAGTGACGTTGGGTTTGATGTTCAGACTCCATTGGGGTGATGCCATGAAGCCAGTGGCAGCAGGGCTTCATGTTGAACTTCTGCCACACATCCCTGGGGATTCTTATCAGTGGTTGGAGGAGGCATATAAGATTACAGTTTCCCTTGGTATAATTTATCTGCAAAGCTACTCTTTAAGACACCAAAAAAGCCAAGCACATTTGTACCTGATCTTAGGAAGAAGGCTTGAGGACTGGACTTTGCCACATCTCAGTGCAGAGCACAGGAAGGCACAAGACCTTAGAGAGTCCTTCTTCTGTACCTGGACAAATTAAGTAGGAAAGGAATGAAATGAGTTCCTGTGCCCTTCATCCCTTATTTGTCAGACACATAGTTGAAAGAAACTGCAAATGGCATTATACATGATCTAAGCCAGATTTTTCACCAGGCTCATGATGTGGTCCCTTCTCTGACAGTATTTCCCATGGTCACTGGTTGGGGTCCCACCATGGGAAGCGATGCTACAGCATGGGAGAGCCTGACAGTACCCATGCCTGTTCCTCAGACCTGGGGGGAAACTGCAAGACGACCAAATCCATAGTTTCAGTGATGAAAGCAGACCACAAAGCAGTTACTGTATTCCCAAGGGAGGAAAATACAGCCTGACTTGGTTTTGTCATAAATGATTAGATTTTATATTGTGCTTATGTACTTCTCCTAATCAAATTAGCATGTTGGCTCAAAATCAGCCTAGCAGAAAAACTCTCATTTTCTTACCCATTCAGCTTCATTTCTTACCTGGAATTACCAAAGGTTTGAGATTCTCTTTTCTCTCTGACTAGGCCCAGTTCTGCTTAGCTTATAACATTTGAAACATTCATAGCCCAAAGTTGCAAGAGCAATGAATATTTATAATCCCATCTTCCCAGCACACTCAGAGGTGTCTCACAGCATGACTTCACATTAGAAATGTCCCACCTGTGGGGATCACTCAAAAAAACACAGATTACAAGTCTGTACAACATGGAACAAGGTCAATACCCAAATTATGGGAATTATCACCTTAAAAAAGGTTGCATATCTGATGATGCACTGCACCAACACTGATTTATAGGTGCTGTACTAGTGACTCTCCCCTGTGAAGACAGAATTTCAGCTATTAAATGACGACATTATTCCCTGGTCTTATTTGAACCTTCTCATGAATCAGCTGCAAACTGTGTAATGTGCTCCTCTCACCAGTTACAAAGGGAGCCCCTATCTCCAACAGCAAGAAACAAAAAAAGGGTTTCTCACCTAGCTTCAGAGCACATAAAAATGATATAATTTAAAAAACATGGTGACTAGTGACAAAACACAGGCAGGACTCCTGTGACAAGATCTGCTTAGAAAATACTGCAAGCGAAACTGCATGACCCTGCAGGTATCATCTTATAATTCACTGCAAATATTTGTCTTTTTCTAGACTGAGGCCACATTTAAAAAACCAACCCCCATCCCATACATCTCCAAAAAATGCAATTAAAGATTAACATTAATTCAGATTATTTTCCTATTCAAGACAGAGCTATGAGGATTACAGTCCATTTTAACACTTGTCAGGAAAATATGGCTCCTTCCACTTTGCAGACAGGCAATTAACGTTCAGCAGCAGCACTGAAATTAGAAACTATCTAGAGGCCATTTTAGGCCAAGAAAGTTTTGCCATTGATTTTAATGCATCAAGATATAATGTATCCTCCAGTATCCTGCCCTTTCCTATTTTCCCCAAACTTAGGGTGAACCATTAAATTGAAGCGTGCCCTGTAAATCCCATAAGCTATTAATGTAGTTCCCTTAGCTGGAAGATAGATGAATGACCTGAGACTTCTGCAGAATATTTGCTACTTCAGTGCAAATTAATATAATATTTTATCCTCATTTTATACGCACATCCAGCACTTCCTTCTGCAAAGGATACCAGAAGGAGCTGGTTATTTAAATGCCAAGATTCTAAATCTTATCTTCAATTTTTTAATCAAACTGTTAACATGAGTCTTAAATTTCTGCATTTCCATTTTCATACTTCTCTTACTTCATTTTTATGCTAAGAACAAAGAAAAAAAATAAAAATTTAGATGTATTTTGGGGGGCATTTTAAATAATAACAAAGTTTTTCAAATGCGTTCTGTTTTTCAGTACTCTGTTCTCTTCCACACTCTACAGCCTGGGCTAGGACTAAATATAAATGGCTTTCACTTCACCCAGATCTAAGTTCTCAGTTTTAAAATACACAGTTTTACATTTTCAAGGTATTGTGTGCTATCCTGCAAATAATGTTTTTGTCCACAGTCTCCTACCTTTTTTTATCTTTTTAATTAAAATATGAATTCTTCTTCCACTGCCTAAAAGAACATCATTTACAAAACACATTCCTCTGATCTTGGATGCAATTTCTGGAGAAGGCAAAATCAGGAAAACATGAAAATGGTTTGAGACACATGTTTAGCTCTAGAAAACTCTGGTCAGGCCTCCTTTCTGTAGGAATTAAAAGTTATGGCAATGAATCCAGTCCCTCAGGCAAGCAAAGAAGGCTTTTAGAGGAAATAAAGTGGTAGTGGGAGAAAAGGCAAAGATGTTTTCTGTCACTATTCCTTCTTCTCAGCACTTCAAAAAATTTGTTCTTTATTTATAAACAGTAAAACTAGGTTGAGACTTCAAACTTGCAGCAAAATTCTTCTTTCTTTCTATACATCAAATCCTCAATAATAATAACAAGAAGTAAAAGTGGTGTGAAAATCACAGAACACAAACAGCAGTTTGGAATGAAACTATACATTTTATTTTCTAGTCTACACTAGCTATTATTTAATTTATGAAGAAAACATAGCCACTTTACAAAGTCTTTATTGTTGAACCCTTATGATCTATTTTGGCAGCAGCTTTAGGTATCACAGACACATCACAAGACAAATTTAACACAGACTTGCAATCACATTCACATGCAACCACATTCACTTACACTTGATGAAGCTCCTTGTAAACTTCATTAGTTGTTATTGGGGATTGTTGTGGTCAAAACACTTTCAGGGAGCACATTTCAGACACTCACCCCTCTTTTTATTAGAAATATCCTTTATGTCCCTAACATACTTAGAACTGACTGTTTCATTTGTAAGGAACAATGTTACAGTAAAAGGAACATTTTCCTACAAGGAACATCTCATCCAGCAGCTTGACCACTTCAGGGCTGACCAAATGTTAAAGCATGTTATTAAGGACATTGTCTAAACGACTCTTACACACTGACAGGCTTGGGGCATCAATCACCTCTCCAGGAAGCCTGTTCCAGTGTTGGACCACTCTCCAGGTAAGGAAATGCTTTCTAATGTCTAGTTGCAGATGATACCATGAAGAATGATCATATTTCACAGATGGCTAAGAGGGAGTGATGTAAAGATGAACAAGATGGGAGGTTTAGCCTGTATATTAGGTAAACCTTCTTCGCTGAAAGGTTTATTGAACACCAGAACAAGTGGCCCAGTGAAGGTATTACCCTGGAGGTATATAAAATATTTAAAAGTGTAGATGTGGCACTTAGGGACACGGTTTAGTGGTGTACTTGGCAGCGTTAGGATGATCTTAAAGGTTGTTTCCAACCTAAATCATTCTATGATTATATGAAATCTCACACATAATGGAGCAAAGAACTAAGGATGTTTTGAAGAGTGAAACTTGCTGGGCCACCAGGGACTGCTAAATGATTGGCTAGGTAACCCTACCAGAAACACCAAGTTTGGATACAGAGGTAGCAAAAGTGAGACTTGTGAGGGAAAAGTAATTAAGGCAGAAAATTATTTGAGAGTAGACAGTGAAGGAGAGAGGTGATCATATTAAATGGGAGAATAGGCATGGCAAATGGAAGGGAGGGGAACAAAAGCGGACAGCTGAGTTGCTGGTCAGTATTCTTGAGGTCAGCATCTGGTCACCCCAATCCATCCTATCTTCTCACTTAATTCAACTTCTATTTCCTGTGTAAGATGTTGGCTTTGCCTAACATGGGAATTATTGCACAGGCCCTTTGTCTGAGGGATAGCTACACTCAGCTGTCTGCTGTTGGATGATGCATTGGCCACAGCTTCTGCATCCTGTCATCCTTGTTTGCTTCATTTTTTCCTTTGAAGTGAGAAAAGAGAGATAAGGGGCTACAGAAGCAAGAGAGGTAGAAATGTAGGGAAGACGAAAAATTTCAGAATGACAAACTCTCCCTATCCTGGCTTCAGCTGGGAGATAGTTAATTTTCTTCCTAGTGGCTGGTACAGGACTGTGTTTTGAATTCAGTATGAGAATAATCTTGATAGCACACTGATGTTTTGGTTGTTGGCTAAGTAGTGTTTAAGTCAAGGACTTTTCAGTGTCTCATGCCCTGCCAGTGAAGAGCTGCAAAAGACCTGGAAGGGAATGTAGCTATGACAGCTGTCCCAAACTGGCCAAAGGGTTATTCCATACCATAGAATACCATGCCCAGTATATTAACTGGAGGAGTTACCCAGAAAGGGGCTGATTGCAGCTCATGGATGGGCTGGCTATTGGTGAGCAATGGTGTAACACTTGTTTCTCTTGGGTTTTATCTCTCTCCCACTTCTTTTTATTGCTATTCCTATTATATTTTACTGCATTTCAATTCTTAAACTGTTCTTATGTTAACCCACAAGTTTTACTTTTTCCCTCCTTATTCTCCTTCTTATCCCACTTGAGGCAGGGTGGGTGAGCAGCTGCACGATACTTAGTTGCCAGCTTGGGTTAAACCACAATATCCCCATAAATTCCTGTCCAGACACTGCTATTTGTTAATATTAGTTCATTGGTGCCCAAGGTGCTAAGCCTTTTGGTAGGGAAAATCAGAACATACTGGACTCCACTCTGCTGCAGCCAGAATACTTCCAGTACCCAACATAATTAGTTTAATGCCAGCTCAGGTATCACTACAATACAGCACTGCCATACTCTGCCTCAGCAAGGAAGATGGAGCTTAACCACTACACCTCCACTCAAAGCTTCCTCTTCTTTTGCACTGGAGGTAACAGCACTAACAAAAAGAAATAAATTGGCAGTAGTATTGCCTCTGAGATCTCAGTACCGCTAACTGTAATAATCCAAATAAATTAGATAATTTGAAGACCCAACAAAAGCTTTCACAAAAATCACTGAGATCCAAAATATCCAAAATATCCTAACTGTAATACTGATGGGGGGGAGCTCACTAAATGAAAATCCAGAGGTAAAAATACAATAGTTAAGTTTCAACCTTGATTTAGTAATTGAAACATCATGTTCCCTAACATTACACATGACATGCTGTGGCAGGACTTCTCTGATGTGCCAAACTCACAGACAACTTCCTAGTTCAGCTGTTATTAGTCTGCTGACACCCTGTCTGTCTTAATTCTGCCATTTCTAAGGAGCAATAAAGTCACGGCTATAAAACATGGTGTAGATACCCACGCATTACACTTGTCTTTCCGATGGAGCCTTCCCAAATGATCAGTTTACAAAGGCCAACTCCATTTGGCTGGTATCATTGTCTTGAAATGCAAACTGTTTGAGAAGATAAATTATTGTTACTACATGCATAGCACCTGTCATGTTTTACCCTCTGAAGTGTGCTATAAAATACATTTCCAGTAACTGTCAGGGAAGGAAGAATTGGTGTTGGCTGCCACTAGTGACAAGTCCCTTCCTCCAGCCTTTTGCCTGAGCTGTGCAAAGCCCTCATGAAGATGTATCCACACCTTTGAAGTCAGACTTGAGAAAAAACTCGACCTAGGCTCTTGGGTACTTCTACAAATTCTTTCAACTTTGAGCTGCAAAGTAGATGCTGTCTTTTGACTGTTAGCAATTAGCTCAGTGTGAGAGGATGACGAGGAGGAGGCCCTGGGCTCTTGTTCAGTAATGATACTGCTGCTCTCAGTTTGTCAACCAGCCAGGGACAAGCAGTTTGTTGTGCAAGTGTTATCATTTTACTGAGCAGGTCCCCAGTGTCTCACTACAGCTGGCAAACAGCAGAAACACAAGTAGCTACACTAAAACCATGTGCTGCACACCAGCCCTAGATGGGAGACACTTCCCACATTTGTCAGCTTCACTCTGGCTTCCCCACATCCTCCTTGCCACCACAACTTTAAGAATATCAAGTTTGAAGGTTTTCATTTAGCGTTCACACAAGGAGAAATCTGTCTTTTCCAAAATGTTACTTTTAAGATTGATGCAGAATCATAATGGAATGGGACCATAGCTGAGAAAAGAGAGAAAATGAAGTTAATTAAAGTGCTGTCCAGCTGGAACTTGAAAATTCTTCAGTCAAGGAAATATATTATACCCTGTCTCTTCACACATGCATTGAAAAATAGCAACTGCTGTGGATTTAATTAAAACCTAGACTTAGTTTTTAGTTAATAATCTTTACTCGATTCAATATTATTCAGTCCAGATGCAAACTTATGACCCTCATCATGAAAAAGAATGCTTTCCTACATTATGATAACCTTTGTGATTATTTGCTGGTTTTGATTTTAGGCAGTTTATTATAATACCTGGGGAAAGCAGGAGAACATAAATGTTACTAGCTCAGCTGGTTTAACTAGGCCTTTTCATTTGATTTAAAGATGGAGTTTTCCACTTACTATATTTTGCTCAGTAGATTTTAGTTGTTTCTCAACTACAGATTTCAAGTTAAAATGTCATACTTGGAGATCAATACTCAGAGATTGCACAAAACACTATCTTGACCAAAGCCCATAATCCTGGGTCCTTCAGTAGTGAGGAGCTATGCTGCAGCTAAACAAGCCCACCTTGAATCACAGAATCATAGAATCGATTGGGTTGGAAAAGACCTCCAAGATCATCAAGTCCAACCCTTGGTCCAACTCCAGTC
>JAOXXN010000001.1:13199341-13212713 GCA_026770055.1 Myrmophylax atrothorax | reverse complement strand
TCCTGCACCTGCTCCCCCTCCTCCTCCGCCTCCTCCGGCGCCTGCGCCCCCGGGCCCCGCCGCCGTCTCCATGTTGTGCGGCCGCAAGGGCGGGCGAGAGGGAACACAAGCGAGGAAACCGGGAAAACAAATGAGATGCGCCTTTAGTTTTGAACAGGACAGGCCCAGACGTGTGCCTGGCCTCATGGCGCTCCCGGGCTGCTCCCGCAGCGGGGCTGCACAGGCACCGTACAGCGCCGTGAGACACTCGCGTTCCTGTGCCGGGCCCGGAGCTGCGCTGCTTCCAGCAGGGCCTGTGTTTGTTTTACGCATAGGGCTATAACGGTGTAATGAAAATTGGCTTCCAAATTGCCTTGAAAGCCACAAAAAAGGCCAGCAGTAGTGCTGGGTCCTGATGCTGTTTGTTTCAGTGATGGTCTTGCTCATCAGACCCACACACTTTTTGGCACCCTTAACCTCATACTGTGTCCTAAGAAGCTGCTCCACTGTAGTAGGCAAATCACAGTTTTTTTAGAAACACAACCTACCTTCTTGCACCCACTCCTAACTTAGTCACCAAGGCATTGCTCAAGGGAACCGAAGGGAATGCATCCCTAGTCTCCGCTTTAGGACTATGCACACAAATGCCACACCAGAGATCAGCTGTATTGAATTTTAGCAAGATCTCTGAGCTCTTGGTGTCCTTCATTTTTCATGAGCTGCCTCTCTTACAATAGGAAACTCGGGCTTAATAACGAAAATTTAAACTTTTAATGTACCAGAGGGCTGAAATACTGGATCTTGTAGAAAAAATTAATGTCTTCCAAAAACTTGGAGTATGGGTTTTCTACGGAGGGCACAAGAGTGCACAGGCTTGAAAGAGCAAAAATTACATATGAAGGCAAAGCCTTTTTCTGTAGCAAAATGCATTTAGTTGAATACTGATTGGTTGTAAGTCGGTGTGGGATGATCAATAGGGAGATTCTGGAACAGGAAAGGGCCAAGGTAGGGAAATTCCCTGCTGAAGGATAGACCCCTGTCTGCTGGGCAATGTTTGCTCCAAATAATTGTAGGGCTCACTCTCCTCTACAGCCCACACTCTCTCACTCTGCCTCTTAGGATTGAGCAGGACTGCTGGGTAACTCCACTGACAGTCTCCAGAGCTGCAATCCTTCTGGAGTCCTCTTTATGCTTGAGAGCTAGGAGGAAGCTGCTGCTTGGAACGAGTTGAAACTCAATGGAAGTTTGGAGATACAAGTGTAGTCCCAAACTCTATTGTGTGTTAGGGCCAGGGTTAATGTTAGAGCTAGGGAACTGAGGGCCTTCAGAACTGGAATTCTCTGCTTCTTTCTGTCCTGACTTACTGCTAGTTTTTCTGGGTGGACCCTGGACCTGAATTGTCAGTAACCTCATCTCCAGTCTTGTTTCTGTCCCTGTCTCCTTAATGGATCTCAGATTCACATTATAGGTGTTCCTTTGTCCTGGATGGACCCTGGACTTGATTGGGATGCAATATTCCCATCCTACTTCAGGTCCTCCATGTCACATCTCTGTGCCAGCTCCATAGCTACCCTGGCTCTTTTCCACAATCTAGTTCCAACTGGCTTGTGCCATGTCCCTGTCCTGACTTTGTGACCTTGTCACGGCCCTCTGTGTCTGTCCTTAGGTCTGTGTTCTCATCCCAGCTCATGGCATGTCCTTGTCCTGGTTCTGCATCACCCTGAAGTAGCCCTGTGATGACTCTGGCCCTGACCAACAGAAGCAAGTAGCGACAAGAGCATTTCACAAGGAGTGCACCTCTGAAGCCAGATCTTTGCAAGGTGAAAGGACACACCTTGATGGGACAAGAAACTGTGGTTGAGGCCCTCAGTGCACTAGTAGCCCTGTAATTACCCTGGCTAACCTCAGCTGTGGCCTCCACCCACACACCCTCCAGCCACCAACCTGTCGGCTCTATGCTAACTTGGGCCTAGACATCCAGATGTCATCTGAGCTATGCCATAGGTGTGCACGTCTAGTCCCATTTCCTGTTGTCCTGACATATGAGCTGGTCTTCCTGCACAGCCCATGAACCGATGTTGTGGATAGCCTCATCTTCAGTCCTGCCTTCTGGATCAACCTGGGATACAAGTAGGTGTAGTCCTGGGCTTGGCTCTACCCTGCTGTGTCTGGGTCTGTTGCTGGACCCGGCCACTGCTACATGGCTGTTCCCGTTCAGAAACTGAATAGCAGTGAGATTCAATCACTAGAAAAGTCCATAGTGATGAGGCAGATCCAAGGTCAAGCTGGGATGGCAGATGCATGGGTTGGGTGTGCATCAGTGGAGTACACAGCTGGGCTCGGGCATGGCTGCAGTGCAGCTCAGCTGGGAGGCAAGAGCTTTAGCTGAAAAGCAGCTCCCCAGGAAAGGAGCAGGGAGCCCCTTCTGAGGTGTATCAGCAGAGCACAAGCAATTTTTTACTTTCCTCACAACAGTTTTATCAGACCTTGAGCAACCAGATACACACCCTGAAGGGGAGAGAGCAGGTGCTGTCCCCTTCAGGCTTCCCCTGTCCTGGCCCCAACTCTTTTCCTACTGCTCAGGATTTGAGAAAGATGTTTTTCTCTAGTGGGAATCCTGCTCTGATATGCCTTAGTTGCCCAACAACAGATTTTCCTATTAGCTTAATTTTGACTTGGATAGCTCTTTGTATTTCACAAACTGCATCCAGTTGACTCATCAATTCACTTATCCCCACCTTGCAGCAGATCCCAGCTAGTGCCTCTCAGCTTAAAACTCATGATGAACTTCATCTGCATCCTCATCCCAACCCTCATCCTATCTCTTGGGCTTTAACAGAACACCCCTGAAAATGCAGCATGGAAAGAAATATTTTCCCTCACCTGCCCCCTAAGGTGGCAGACAAAGCAGGGGCTGCCCCACAATCCCAAATGCTCACTGAACTGCACATCTGTCCTGAGCACAGCCCTCATCCTAGCTGTCAGGGTCAAGGAGGACCTCAGGGGAACACTTAGCACTATCTTACACAGTCATAAAGCCCAACCTACCCCTTTCCTGCAGGAAAAGACATGGCTTTCTCCTGCCCAAGCTCACAGTTCAGGTGGCATCCCAGGCTATGTAGCAGAGTGTAGGTGCATAGGAGCCCAGTTTCTGGCTCCTTTTCTCAAGATTCCTTTCATACCCCTCACAGGCAGAGGACCTCAGACTGATGAACTCCTGTCTTTCAGTGTAGTTTCAGCATGACTTCAGGTAATGTTTGTATTTCTCAGTGTGCATCTAGCTAACTCAATAGCTAACATACACCAGTGGGAGTATAAAACAAACCCTGTGAGCAGTAAAGCTGCCAGTTGTGCAGTTTCGTCTCCTGTGATCCATATGTATAACTGTTACTTTCCTACTGAATGGCATATTGGTAATGTACAGTCTGGCAGATGTGCCACTGTGGTGTGAACACCATTCAGAGCAGCCCATTTTTGTGAGATAGTGGCTGTTACTTCACGTTCAACAGACTCTTTGCTGTGACTGTATTACAGTGTGATGACTCATGTATGTGTTCAAAATCAAACTATCTGTTCAAACCCTCAAATTTGGCTGCACTTTCATTTGGTTTCCCCTTTATGTTGGTCCCATCCACCCTGTTGCTGCCAAAAGCAGAGACAGAGAAGGTACTGGGAAAGTCTTCTTTGTTGTGTCAGGAAACTGTTCAGTTTTCACTAATTAAAAAAAATTACTCTGGGAAATGAGTAAAATTTAGGAATCCTGTGAAGTCCAGAAGGCAGTAGGAAGTAGTCTTTGTAGGCAGTCTCAATCTTTCCTCAAAGCCTGCTACTAGACAAAGATGCAGATCATCTCTGTGGGTTTGTAATAGAATCATAGAATGAATTGGATTGGAAAAGACCTCCGAGATCAAGTCCAACCCTTGGTCCAACTCCAGTCCATTTACTAGATCATGGCACTCAGTGCCACTTCCAATCTCAGTTTAAAAACCAGTGTACTTCATTATAACCTCTCTGTGGTTTCTTCATCACCTAAGAATCCAAATTCAGCTCACCAAGTACACCTGTATATCATTTTGAAAAAATTCAAACACAGTTCTTCTCCCAGCTACACGCTCAACAACTCAGAGGACTTTTGGCAACAAGAGCAATAACATTTATACCAGCATCCTTCAGGTGCAATGCCAATGCCACGTTATGAATAAAGGATGAATTCAAAACCACTGCAGGGGTGGATATCTCAACTTGCAGTTGTTCTGTCAGCAAGGGAGAGTGCCTCTAAGCTGGTCCCACTCTCCAATAACATAGGTCCGAGTCATGTGGGCTTTACCTATTTGCACAGAGTGTCACATGGAATAGGGCTCTGCTGTGTTCAGAGGCCTTTGGAGAGCTTGGATCAAGATGGGATGGCACATGGCCCAGACCAATAAGATGTTCCAGATATTAACTGATCTTCTCCAGGTATCTGCACTGCCCTCTCAGGAATGGGCATGCTTAGGAGTCAAAAATGGACCACATCAGTCAGTTTTCACCATCTGAACACATTCCCTACCACCCTCTATGCTGGTGGACTGGATTCAGTTCTGCATATTGAAAATAAACTCTTCTGGCCTAATCAAGAAATCGAATCTTTGAGCTGAAGCCACTGCTTGCCTGTTTGCCTCAGTGGCTGGGCAAAATGGAAAAATAACTACATTACAGACTTACAGTGCCTTCAGAGACCAGCATTCAGCAGCAGAGGAATGTTTTTACACTTCTAACAAAACTGCTCACCTAAACTGACACAGAGATGCCATGTTTCTTACTATAGCCTCTGCTAGTGCAGTACAGATCTGAAGCAGAATCCCTTAGCCTCCTAAATCAATGCAAAAAACAAGCACGGGCTTTAAAAATATGCATAGTAAGAAGACTGTAGCTAAGGTGAAAATGTCCACTTTAACTTAGAGAGGCAAATAACATATGAAATAGGTATAAGCCTTGTAAAAATGGGCTAAATGAAACAAAAACTTGTATTCAGTAGTTATCTGGGTTCCCACTGAGTGGTTGTGTAAGTACCATGTTTTCAGTGTGTAATCTGTAACCCAGGAAACCTAGATCTTTTAAAGGAGACAGGATTGGAAAATAAGGTCTCCATTACCTACAGCTGAGATAACCATCACAAAATAGGCTTAGGAAGGGAGACGTATCTGGTAGGAAGGAGATGAGAGGCTGAGGAGGCTGTAGTAGGGTTAGAGTCAGGCAGCTGTGGAAAGGAAAATGTTTTCTGATGCGTACACATCTGCTATCTGCACCACTGCTCACTTACAGGGTCTGTTTCATTTTAAATCTTTGTTGTAAGTTGACCTAAGGGTTCAATAAATGAAAGTATGTTCAGGAAAAATAAAAACAAGAATTAAAGAATTCTAAAAGAGATTTCCCTCTGTCTGCACGAGGAAAGATAACAGACAGCTGCTGCTCCCTGTGGTTTTCTGTCCCATTCCCCACCTCAGCAGTTACAATTTTATGTCTCATCAAAGATTCATAAAATATAGATTTAGATGCAAGAAAATATTACCTAGATTTTAGAGAGACTATATTCTTCATATTAATTGCTTTAGTATTTATGGTTTTTCATTGTTTCATATTTTTTGCAAAAAAGGAAGGAGAAAACCTCACAGTATTTCTTCTAATAAAAACATTTCTTTTGATGTTTTCAGTCCGGTAAACAAATTCACATAATGAAAGAACATGCAACACAAATTAATCCCCCAGTTCAACTTCAAGCATAGTGGATAAATCCATAGAAAGACTAAAACAGTATTTATATACTTAAAGTTTTAGAAATGTGTTTCCATGTGTCTAGGACAAACCACAAAAATAGATAAAAGACTCAGTATACCTTTTAAAGAAAAAAATCAAATTCACTAGGTATGGGAATTTAAATTCACAAATTAGTATTCCTGCAATTAATTTTCACATCCATAATAGTGCAGAAAAACTAAATTTAAGGCAATGTGATAGAGAGACTGTCATTGACACCTCTGCTTCTAGAGCAGGGAGTAGTGATGACAAATGCACATAGCATAAGGGAAAAGAAAATGTTATGACACTCATTCAGCAACGCCAGGAAGATCCACCCAGAAAAATGCTTCTCTCTTTAAATTGTATACTGCAGCCTTTGAGTTTTCAGTAGTCTTATTTCAGGTTAGTCTGTTTAAATCAACAAAAATCAACTCAATGTCTGTTTTAGAGACACCAATATACACTCTCATCTATGATGGTGAACTCCTCCAAGGTCTCATGCACCACACTGCAGAAAGCAGAGGTTCAACAGTGGCACAGCCTCTCCATCAAGGGTATGTACAGAACAGAGTTAGGGCATCTCCCATGATTCAGAATAGTTCAGATTTAAATTAAGTGCCACCATATAAATGGTAGACTGAAAAACTTGTTCCACAAGACACACACTCACTCCTCACACTCAGGTGACACCACAAACTTTTGCCAAGTATCTGGACAAGCATTTGCAGTGGTATTAGCTGAGTAAATTTACAATGAGCTCGCATAAGCTACAATAGAGCTGTGAACATCAGCCTAGAGAAGGCCAAAAAAGGTAACAGGTTCATTGCACGGACTCAGTTCCCATCTTTAAGGCAACACGGTGGGTCAGGCACATCCACATAAGAAAATGTTTCAAAAAAAGAACAAGAAATAAAAAGGTGAGAAGATGTCTGTACGTAACACCATGCAAGCCAATGTGTTGGGATAACAGCGAGCTGACCTTCTATTTGCTTCAGTTTTCCATTCCTCATTGTATTAAGTAGTTAAAAAATAATGGATGATACCATGTGGAAGAAAAAGGTGGATTAAAAGGAAAAAACAAGGAGAGAAAGAAGAAGGGAGACAATCAAGGCAAGGTGGAACAACTAACCAATCTGATCTCCTTTTATGACCAGGTGACCCTTTTAATGGATGAGGAAAAGGCTCTAGATGTAGTCTACATGGACTTAAGCAAAGCCTTTGACACCATCTCCCATAGCATAGTCATGGAAAAGCTGCAGCCCACAGCTTGGACAGGAGCACTCTCTGCTGGGTTAAGAGCTGGCTGATGGCTGGGCCCAAAGAGTGCTGGTGAACGGGGCTGTGTCCAGTTGGCAGCCGGTCACCACTGATGTCCCCCAGGGGTCAGTGTTGGGTCCAGCCCTGTTTAACATCTTTACTGATGATCTGGATAAAGGAATTGAGTACATCATCAGCAAATTTGCAGACGTCACCAAGTTGGGGGGAGTGTCAATCTACTGGACAGTAGGAGGGCTCTGCAGAGGGACCTGGAGAGTTGGGTAGATGGGCTGAATCCAACAGTGTGGGGTTCAACAAGGCCAAGTGGCAGGTCCTGCACTTTGACCACAACAACGTCCTGCAGCTCTACAGGCTGGGCACAGAGTGGCTGCAGAGAGGCCAGGCAGAAAGGGACCTAGGGGTTATGATTGACAGGAAGCTGAACACGAGCCAGCAGTGTGCCCAGGTGGCCAAGAAGGCCAATGGCATCCTGTCCTGTAACAGGAATAGTGTGGTCAGCAGGACCAGGGAAGTGATTCTTCAACTGTACTTGGCACTGGTGATGCTCCACCTCAAGCACTGTTCCAGTTCTGGGCCCCTCAGTTTAGGAATGATGTTGAGGGGGTGGAGCAGGTCCAGAGAAGGGCAATGAAGCTGGTGAATGGTCTGGAGCACAAGTCCTATGAGGAGAGGCTGAGGAAGCTGGAGTTGTTTATCCTGGAGAAGAGGAGGCTCAGGAGTAACCTTATCACTTTCTCCAACTGCCTAAAAGGAGGTTGTAGCCAGGTGGGGGTTGGTCTCTTCACCCAGTCAACCAGCAATGGGACAAGAGGGCACAGTCTTAAGCTGCGTCAGGGGAGGTTTAGGTTAGACATTAGGGATAAATTCTTTACAGAGAGAGTGATTAGACATTGGAATGGGCTACCAAGGGAGGTCACAGAGTCACCATCCCTGGAGGTATATAGAAGAAACTCGATGTGGCACTTGGTGCCATGGTCTAGTAGACAAGGTGGTGTTAGGTCAAAGGTGAGATTGGATGATCTCAGAGGTCTTTTCCAACCCAGTTGATTCTGTGATTCTGTAACTTTTGAGAATTCACTGACCTTGTATATTGTTGGATTTTTAAAAGATAATTTTTCCCTTTAGAAATATTCATTGTTGGCCATATGCCTGGATTAGTCAAAAAGAAGACACACTGGGCACTCAACAGACAGGGAGATTTAACACATTGTCATTGTTCTCTGGGATTTATTTCAGATAATGAATGTTCCAGAACAGAATTTTTTTCTTTTATTCCAAATATCACAGAAAATATTTAGCTTAAACCAGTCTGTTAATGTATTTTCATTATAACCCTGTATCTTTGACAGTAATGATAGCAGCCAAAAATCCGTGAAATAAACAATATAGGGAAAACTAGGTCATCAGTCATAGTATGGAATGAAAAACACAATCAGAGCTACTTTTAATAAATGCTCACCCAGCATTTCTGCAGTTCTGTGTTTCTTATACAGAAGAATTGACATTGCTAAGTATTCTATGCTGAATTTTTATTTCCAAAAGCAGTTATAAATTAAGAAGCCTATTGTGCTTAGAGTAAGGTTATGATCACTGTACTATATGTCAAGTCATTCTTTCAGACTCTGCACTAAAAATACAACTTCGTGAAAATCCCTGCTACTGCTAACAACCCTGTGAAGTTCTTTGAAGTGCAGTGAGGCTGTCAAATATGTCAGTTGCTGAGGGAGCCTCTCATGGTGCTGAAGAATGAAACATTTGATTTGTGAGTGGGGAAAAGCAGAATAGAGACATGCTAACACAGAATTGAGCAGGTTCAATAGTCCTTTCACCAGTTCTTCAGTTGGATACGCAAATGTCAGACGCCAGAAGTAGATCAAAGCACCCCAGACTGCCCGTGAGCTCTGTGTGGCACATTCGAAGCCTTTAGAGGCTCTGTCCATACACTGCCCTGCAACCCCATTAAAGTCTTTGCAGAGACCAAAATTCAGAAGGAGGCATTAAGGGAGAAGCACAGTATTTGGAAAGACAATCTGAGCAAATCAAATCAGAGTGACCTGTAGCTTGAGGCATCCTGCAAGGCCTTGGGTGAAACACAGCACCTCTGGCACACCCAGCCACATGTTGTAGTTCTGCTGTTTGGGGAGGAGGTGTCACAGCCTCTACCTCAGAGATATTTTTTTATAGGGTAAAAGAACATTGCCTCAGATGCTGGTTGTCAGGACCAGTTCCTAATGCAACATCTGCATCCCTTTGATTAACTCCTGCTATGTTAGCCACTATCCAACATAGTGTGAACATCCCCCCTCCAAATCCCAAAATACTAACATCACTCATGCAGCTTTGAATTTGCTAAGCACTTTTTTCAATATATTAGAGAAAACAAGGAGCACATGAAGAACATTTAGTCTTTCTCATTTTCAAATTATAACTATGCCTCCTAACCAGGGACTGCAAAATAAAATTATGTCAGAGGACTTGGAGTTCGCTTTTTCTTGTGCAACATAATGCAACACATTTTTAGTTACTTCACCTCTAAAGTCATAAAAACTGCTGTCACTCTGCTGACAAAAACAGATTTCTTATTCACATTCTCAAAACTTCTAATTTTTGTCAAGTAGAATCTGAGCTAATTTTGAGACTGTTATTGTTTTAATGTAATGCTTTAGCTCTTAAAAAGCTGACATATTTATTTGAAGGAAATAAAATATAACAGTTTTATTACTATTTCCAATATCTGAATATTAAAAGTATTGCTGTATGATTTTATTCTCCAGGGCTTAAATCTCAAACAGCTTCTTATATTTTTCATTTAATTTTTATATTTATATATAAATCTGAAGCTTTCTTACCAAATTCCTCACAGATCCTGATAAGTAGCCATAAGTGAAAGTTGGTATGTGCTATACTCCTCAAAATCACTTTGGCATGTTATTCCACCTGATGTACACATTTGGTACATTTTTTTGGTATTCTCACATGAGACTGCTACCCTGGTGAGAAGCTCCGTGATGGAAGAGATCATCAGGTTTGCCAAAGATGAAGAACTGAAGTCCACGAAATTGTAAATCCTACCATAGTTAATCTGACAATGCATGCCAAGCCTGTGCCAAGACATGAAGCCATCTGTTAAAGGAGAAAGCATCAATCTGCTTTTAACACTGCCTGGATTTTATATCACATGTTGTTCAAACCAAATATTAATATTTGACTATGAGAAGGGTGAGTTGCTTTATTTTAAAGTAGACAAACAGCCAAGGACAGTTGAGGGAAATTACAGCCCTGAAGGGTTAGGCAGGAAGAGCATTGTTCACACCCTCAGTAATGCTTGGATGTCTGTGAAACACATAAGAAGTACTCAGAGTTTTTAGAAAGAACAACCTGTGTGCAGATTAACTTTATAATCTTGTAAGGAGTTCCACAGATCTTTCAATTCATACAAGCAATAACTTTCAAAGAATCTGTTAGAAATACTGAAGTTATTAGGTGCAAATAAGAAAAGTATGCCAAAGCTTGGCTGAGGTGGCTGGCAAGCCATAGAAACATTTTTATGTGCTTAAACTAGAGGAGAATGGAATAATTGATTGGAAATTTTCAGAGGAAATAAACTTTCATTGGAAAATATCATTTTGGGCCCAGGGGATTTTACTCAGGAAGTTCATTTGGCATTCAAGCACTACACTCCAGACAATTCATGTCCAGGGGAGGAGTACCACATCTGTGCCCTGTCCAAGATAGAAGTCTTGTCAGCCCATTAACTTGAGCTCTGTATCACCTGAAAGCAGCTACCTGGCCCTCAGATCTGAGCAAGATTCACGTGGCACAGCCTAGAGCTCCCATCAGGGCACTCTTCACTTTAGTTAGATCTACCTCAAGAAAACAGAGGAGCCCTCACTGCTGTGTCTATTAAAGGAATCTCACATTCCCAGGTACTACAGATAGTATGACACACCCTATTAGAGCTCATTTGGAGCATTTCCTCAAACAGGAATCTTACTGCAGCTTCAGTCCTGTTTCAATTCATCAGTGTTGATTTTTTTTAAACTGGTATCCATTGTATTTATTTGCTGAATTTTTCAGTATTTACACAGAATGTAATGATCCACTAACAGTTCATTAAGTGGTCCATTTATCTTCTTACAAACCAAACTAGGAAATTTCTAGGAAATTTCTAGGAAACCTGGCCAGCAGGTAAAGGGAGATAATTCTTCCCATTTTACTCCATTCCCACGAGACCCCACCTGGAGTACTGCATTCAGCTTTGGGATCCCCAACATAAGGATGTGGACCTGTTAGAACAGGTCCAGAGTAGGGCCACAAAGATGATCAGAGGGCTGGAGCACCTCTTCTGTGAAGACAGGCTGAGAGAACTGGGGTTGTTCATCCTGAAGAAGGTTCCAGAAGACCTTACAGTAGCCTTATAGTACCTAAAGAGGCCTAGAGAAAAGGTGAAGAGGAACTTTTCACAAGCTTAGGTAGTGACAGGACAAAGAGGGGATTGCTTTAGGATCAAAGTACGATGAAGAGGTAAGTTTAGGCTAGATATTGGGAAGAAATTCTTTACTGTGAGTGTGGTGAGGCACTGGAATAGTGGCAGATGCCCCATTCCTGGAAGTGTTCAAGGTCAGGCTGGACCAGGCAACCTGCTCTAGTGGAAGGTGTCCCCTGCCCACTGTTGAGGGGTTAGAACTAGATAAACTTTCATGTCCCCCCTCCAACCCAAACCATTCTATGATTCTATGATCTCTAAACTGTTTCACAAGAGCTAATAACCAGAGATTTCTCACCTGCAGATCAGTGTGTAGGACCAGTGTTCTCAAAACTCCTTCATTTCATATATACCCAAGAGAAAGTCACATTTTTTAAAACCACAAGCGCAATCCAGCCACTCTACCTGGAGCCTGCCGGGCACAGGGCTATTTGGAGCACACGTACTGAACTGCCCCTGTGCTAGATTGTCCCTGTGGTTCCCAGTTGCTTGGTCCCTCTTCTGGACACCCTCATTTCACAGCTGGAACAACCATGTCTCAGTTCCCTGAAGGGTTACTGAATGGTATTTCAATACAAAAATATAATATTAACAGCAAGACTCTTGCAACCGTCTGAAAGGGAAATAAAGAAAGACTGTTCATACCATTACACCTCTCTGTACTTTCATACAGTTAAACCAAGTCCTTGTTCTTTGCTTCTTCATCAGCCAACAGGTTTTCTGGCATTGACTTATGGCTGGGTTGGGCTAGTGGCCACTCCTGGTTATATTCTAACTAACCCCACTGCAATCAGCCAGACTTTTCCAGCTTTACCCGGGTGTTACAGAAAAGGATTATATGGAGTGTTGGTGCAAGGCAACACAGTCATTTCAAGATCACAGTAATAGATATCTCCTGTACTTCAGAGTAATCATGTTCACATACTGCTGCAGGTAATAAATACATTTTACTTTGACTAAAGAGGTGATGAGACTTTTCAGGGAAAAGCTGGAGATTATTAAATGCTTTGAGATGAATTATTGCATTTATTTTATGGCTTTTTAAAACTGGTTTGAAGAGTTGAACATGATAACATAACTTCAGAACACTGTATTGAAATGGAAAAAGAAAATCTATTACCTTTTCCAGGTTCTTCCTTATTCAATAATTATTTGTTGAATGCAACAGAAGTTAATAAAGAATTTCAGGATTTTTTTCTAGGGAAAAAAAAAGATTTGTTTCAGGAAATGGAAACATTTGCTCTAATTTCAAAGTTATTTAGAAAGTAAATTGCATAGCTCCATTTCTTAATTACAAAAGCAGATCTAATAATAGTATTCACTTCTCTGTCAGTTGTTGGAGAAAAAATTCAAAAAGAAACCATATATTACTACTTTATCTTTTGAAATTCTTAAATCAGGTATTTAAAACTGTATGTCTGTGACATCTAGATGACACAGACATTTACATTTTACCCTGTGTAAAGCAGAAATTCTCACCTAGACCAAATTAAGAATTGCATCTGAGTGCACAAGGCAACATTCACTCAACACCACATCCAACCCCAGGCTATTTCTGAACATCTGGGGGACACTGGGAGGCCAGCAGCAAACTGCAGACTGCCAGGAGATGGGTGCCTTTGCTATTACTTCCTCCCACATGCTTAGGGATCAGTGACACTTTGAGAGTTGGAATTAACAAGACTTGGCATCAGAACATTGCTTTTAGTTCCTCTTCTTCCCAAAAATGATTCTGCACTCTGGTCTTATGCACACAAACCTATGTTCTGATGCCGAAGGGGTTTTTGATTTTTGATTTTCACATTTTGTAGATTTTAGGAACACAGTAACTGTAGCAAATGTAGATTTAAT
>JAOXXN010000001.1:13174803-13189975 GCA_026770055.1 Myrmophylax atrothorax | reverse complement strand
TCCCATGTTTCAATTCCCACTTATTTCCTTCTTTGAAGTGGATGGAGCACAAACACAGAGACACAGCAATTAAATTGTCATTCACAAAGGCTGGAATTGAAGCACATCTTTCCAACAGGGGCACCTATGCCTGCATTCATATTATAGGTTGATCCTTCACTGTTTCTTTTTCAGTGGTTTCACAGTTGCTTCAGGGCTTACTTCATAACCAAATTGCTCTTTAGATCCCTTTCAGCAACCTCTTCTACAGAGAAATTTCCTCTGTCCTACAGTAAAACCAACCTCCACAGGACAGTTGGATTTAGCACCCTTGCATGGTAAGCTCAAAGTGATGGTGCTGGATGGGGCTTTGAGCACCCTGGTCTAGTGGAAGTTGAACCTGTCCACAGCAGGGGGATTGGAACTAGATGATCTCTAAGGTCTCCTGCAAGCCAAACCATTCTATGATTCTGTGAAGTGATACATATCTTTATACGAGTGCACCAATGTGGGAATTACAGGAGGACTGCATCTGCACGAGTAATACCTGCTCATGGCACCAGACATGTCTGTCATACAGCAGCAAGAGCAGGCTGTGAGGCAAGGGCAGGGAGCATTGGGCCACTGGGGCAGGATGGGGCAGAGACCTCCCCTCACAGCCCCATTCCACCACAGATGGGACAATCAGACACCGCCATGGGAATGGGATGGCTGCAGAGTCAAGATGGGGAGGCAAGAGTGGGCTCAGCTACGGTGATGGGCAGGTGTGGGCGTGGCTACAGTGACCATGCAGGGACACAGCTCCTTCTTATAACTGGGCTGTTTCTGCAGCCATGTCCAATCCCTGGATGCACAGCAGCACCCCATGAGAGCTTAATGGCCTTGAGCACAGACAGTCAAACACCAGGGGAGTGAGGAAGAGGCTGCAGCAACACCCAGTGAACTCAAAGTCCCAATACACACATCGTTTTCAAGACCCCTGGGCAAGGACTCCATTGACTATGCAGCATTACATAAAACTGAATGCAGTTGGACCCAGCTGGTCATGGCTTTTAGCCATTATGACAAGATAAACAGTAAGAAATAACCATGATACAGGTTTAAACTGCATGTGCATAATCTGCAACTAGAAGAGAAGATGACTCCAAGGCACACAAAGCTTCCTACGGTATTCACACAGTCAGAGGTTAAGTTCACTATTTAGCACAACTACTAAGGAACAACAACGTTGAGAGAATTGTGTATCCTTTGAAGCTCTCTCCTTGCTTAGTAAATCTGTTGTCCATGTCCTTAATCCCACAGGTCCCATCTTAAGCAATTCCAAAAAGTGAAGGACTGGAGCTTTTTAAACATCACCAATCCACCTTGAAGCAAAAGGCAGTTTTTAAAAAGCTGCATGCATTTTTTCAGTGTAATCAAACAGAGAATAATTAGATAATAAATAATTAGATATTCAGTTAACTGCTCAAGAAGTTTGGGGAAACATGACACAAAAAAGGAAAAATAAGTGAGAAAGTACTACATCTGCCTAAGCAAATGCAGAGAAAGTCAAATGCCAGCTGTCTGCATTCAGCTGCCTGGACATCTGACAGAGATTGTCTGAAAGCCACACACTTGCATAGGAGGTAGCACTGCACACCAGCTTGAACATTGCAGCTGACCACATTGGTTTGCCACCATGGAAATATGGTGATCTGACCTTCCGGCCAGTCCTGCCTCATGTCCTGTCAGCCCTGGCCACACCTGAGGAGACTTGCCTAGCCTTGTGTTGCCAGATGAAATTTGTGCCTGTGTAAGAAACCTCCACAAATCATTATCCCAGTTTCTAAAGCTATAATTAGATATTTCATTCCCCTTGCACTGACCTTTGCTTTTGAGTGAATTTTGCCTTTGTTGCTGGATATGAATAGCCTTTTCCATATGTAATAGGTTTTCATTAATCCTTTTTAGCAGTGTCCTTTCAAAATCATGGGCCACAGCATATCTCCAGTTAACATCTGGTGGCAATTGTTTTAAAATTTGTTTCTACCATGCAGGAGTTGACTGGCCAAAGAGGACAGAGATACTGGCATTACATCACTGATAAAGGTGGTAAGTCAGCTCCAAGGTGAATGAGGGCAGCATCCTTTAGGCTAGGTAGGAAAGGAAAGGACAGGGCTGTACCAGGGCTTTTTATATATCTCTATATCTATATCTCTATATCTATATACACACACATATATATGACTTTAATACAGTGCACTGTATTATACACTAGTAATTTCTTTTACATTGTGTAGTATATAATTCTGATTATGATCCTTTTGATAATTTGTCATAATAAATAATTCATTTTATATAAATACACCTGCTATGCCATCTATAATCCTGCAGGACAAAGTTGCACTCAAAACTGTTGACAGTCTGGGACTAAGAGTAGATCCAGATGTACTTTGGCTCCTCTCAGAGAAGCAGTTTAGAAAGCAAGGGGGTCCTTTCTGCACCTTGTGACTCAACAGGAGGGCTTCTGCAATAAACTGTGTCTAAAGCCCACTCACATCCATGAAAAGGGCCAACAGGCACAGGGAAATTGAGGGGTAGATGGAGAATAAGTGTGGGAAAACATGGAGAAAAGATGGATGATCCTGAAGTTCATAAAACCTTACATATTCCTGAGGCTTAGCAGCATTCAGGCAGAAGCAAGAGCTCATTTTATATAAAAAGGCACTGTCATGGCATTATAGAAATAGACTGGTCTCTGACTGGCATTATATTAATCAGCCTCACTATCATATTATAAGAAAAGTCATCTCTATAGCTGTATAGGGTATGGCTATAGATATGTAGAATATGGATCCAGGAAAGCAGCATCAGGGACTACTGAAACAGCTAATTTTCTGGCAGCATTAGAGCTATATCTGTATTTATCCATCCTGCTTAGCTCTGTGCCCTCAGAAAACTGGCCTTTGCCATGTCCTGACACAGCAGATGTATTGCAAGATCTGCTCGTTGGTGACACAGCATTGCACATAAAACTGGGTGCAGAACAAGAGATGATATCCAGCAGTTGCTTAGTTATCCTTGCTTGTTCAAAGTCCATAAGGTAACAATGATGAAACTAATTAATTGGAGGCAATTAGTGCAGGTATCTGAACAAAGAAAAGAAATTGCACAAAATGAAATAGAATGACTTTGGATGCGACTATATAGTTTTCTAACTTGTCTTGATAATTCATATTGAGTTACACATTTGACATCATGGGAGGAATTCAGTTTGGTGTGAAGACATTTACATTTAGGCATTCACATGCAAATGCCTAAGCTTTATTTTTAGTTAATGAATGCTAAGGAGCTCCTTAGGAAAGCTCATTTGGATGCCTTCCTGGGATTCAGATGCCTAAACACAGACACCTCATGTTGTTTGGGTGCTGTGGAGCTCACAACCGATTCCCTAGGTCACGCTCCAGGGAGTGCTCCTGGATCCCTCTGATACTGGCCGGTCTTGGGCAGATGTCTGGGGGACCTCCAGGCACCTCATAGGGCCCTCAGAGCTACTGTGGGCAACTGATAACTGGCCTTAATGGCCTTGCTCAAGTCATTTTGACTGTCTTGTGCTCAAGAAATGATTGGATGTGGCACTTAGTGCCATGATCTAGTTGACAAGATCATGTTCTGTCAAGGGTTGGACTCAATGATCTCAACCTAATTGTTTCTGTGATTCTGTGATCTAAAATAATTTTCTATATCTGTTTCATGAATACATAGCATGGGTTTGTGCTAAAAATCAAAAATATCTGTCTTTGAACACAATTTTTTTTTATTGTTGAGTACATATGTTTTATAAATGAGCCCTCCACATGTGTATCCATTAAGGTTTTAGTTCAGATGAGGAACACATTTCCAAAGCCAAATGTCCCAGTTTTTCCCAAATACCATGCCTTGCCTTTGCTCTTGATCTACACTCTCACTGTATGTTTCAGAATCAGTAGACTGAGATGGTAGACATGAAACATTTTAACTGTTCTTTTTCAAAAGCAAGGAACTAAGAAAGTAGTAAGCAGGGAGACCGCCTTCCAAAGTAACAAGAATCTTCAGAACAAAATACAGGTTTATCTAAGTGTTACTGTACAGGGAATCAGCAGCATGCACAGTAGAGAATCAAGCAAACAAACATCCAGATTAATTTATTGTAGGAATCATGAAATATTAATGAACAAATAATGCACAGCATCTTGGTAGCTTTTTTGGCAGAACTACGAACTACATGGTTGATGGAACAGGATATAAACACAAGACTCTGATTTTAATAAGGCATTTGAAACATTTTGAAATGTTCTCACATCCATTGGTTTGGACATACTCAGGGCACCATGCTTTATCTACTTATAGTATCACACTGAGACAGCCGACATGGTATTTCCACTACCCTGTCCTTTGAAACTGTCTTCATGTTTGGTAAAATGAGAAGCATGTGTGTTAGTTTTACAAAGAATGACAATATTTTTCCTTGGGGATGGGACAGCAATCTCTTATTTTAAAAACTGATCACAGAGATCTCAGTTATTTACAGTGTCACTTTCAAGGCTGCAGAACCCTCTGTTCAAGCATCACTGAAGGTCAGCAAGTGCAGTAAAGAATTATTAATTAATTTCAGTTCCAAATGAGGAGCATAGCAGGGAAACATTTTAAGAAACCACATAGCCTATCTTCTTGACTTAGGCTCTGGAGAGAGACTTGGGAAACAGAAAAAGACCAGCAAACCAAGTCAAAATCTGCTGTTTGTAATGTGGGGATTGTTATGAGACTTGACCTCATAAAATCTAGACAATAATCAATTTCTTAGTTCAGGGGAGGAGTCCACAGAGGAGAAACACAAATACCTAAGGCAATGCACTAAGAAGCCTCATGATACTGTCTAGAAACACTGAAGGAGATGGATATTGGAAAAATGCAGAAGAGCGTATCTGATGAATCATACACTGCAGCACAGACACTCTGGGGGGGAAAGGAAAGAGAAAGGCAGCAATGCTGAAAAGGAGCTAAGCAAAATATATTGGAAAAAGGATTAGAACTGGGATTGTTGCATGCAATAACAACAAAAAATAAAACCAAACTAACAGCCAATGCAATCTGCAGATCTTCTTTTAGGTGCTCCACAGTGTGCAGTCTGTGATACAGAGTTTAGGAGCAGAGAGGCACCAGGGGCCCACTTGGTGATCCCATGGGTTTACCAAGTCAAGATGGGAGATGGGAAGGGTTGGATGCCCCTTCCTGATAGTATATTCTTGAAAGCACACCCCGAACACCCCCATCTAGCTACCTTCATGCCAGGATGAATTGGAAGAAGTTCAGACAAAAGTAAGACAAATGACAAAGGTCTGGAGGGAATGACTTCAAAGGAAAAATTAAATGAGCTAAAATATGCATAGCATGGCTATGGAACCACTGTAGGTCAGGAGACAGATAATACAGTAACCACTAGCCATTCTTAGGTAGAAGTGTAAACAAAGGTCTACCACTGACAGTAAACAGATGTAATAATTACATCTTATTAATATTCTTTTCCTTCAATTTCTGTTTGGTACATGGTAGCTTTACCATCATGGACTGCCAGCAGCATGAAAGACACAAGCGCTGAAAAAAACCCTCTCCCTCACTAGGTCATTTTGAATTCTGTTTTATAATTCATTTGGTTGCCTCCTTTCCTTTCTTACTGCTCTAGGCCAGGCTCATCATTACACAGGGCTAAGGAATCAATTCTCTCTGAAACCAAGAATGTTTCAACAAGACATGTTCAAAATAATTTCTGAACATTTCCTGTACTGCTACCAGATTTCTCCTTTTTTTTCTATGCCCTATTATTGCAGGACCAAACAGCCCTGCAATTCCTTGGGCTTACATAATTTCAATGAAATATTAAATAGTATCACAATTTTTGATAATGAGAAATCCTCCTCCATCTGCTTTGTGGTGGTGGTGGTGGTGGTGGTGGTGGTTTTGGTTTTGTTTGTTTGGCGGTTTTGCGCATTCTATCTTCAGGACATATGAAGAGACATCTGAAAACAGACACACCCAAGTCTAACCTCTCAGAGGGAATACACCTTGTCCTGGCATTTCTCTGTTTATGTAGATCACAGCTAATCAGGGAGGGCAGAGATTCCAACTAATTTGTGAGCATCATAGAATTTGTGCCTAGCGCAGTTCTTACCATATTATTCTCCCTTACGTTCAAATGCTAATTTTTCAGCATCCGCCTTTGTACTGTTTTCTTTCTGTCAGATTCTTCATTGATTACTAATGATGGCAAGCTTTTTCCAGTAAGCATTTTTTTCTAGTAAATCTTTTGAGGGTGTCACTCCCACTATACCTTTTCTTCCTTCTCACCTTTTAATCACCATTGTAATTTATACAGCTCCTTCTGTGGTATCTGTAACATCAGTAGGCCAGGACCTAGACTGTGTATAATCATACAAGTGAATGTTTAGCACTGAGGAAGCTTTTCTTGGATCATGGAAGCTTGATACTCCTTCAAGGAGTAACATTAACCTGTACTGATATGAAAGAGAAATTTTGCTAAAAAGTGTTTTAAAAGCATGAGTTAAGAGCACCTCATGCTTTATGTTCAGCAGCCACTCCAAAGAAATACCACTGAATTACAGAAGTTACAGTTGTGCAAAGCTTGCATACTGGGATTTTGTCTGCTCTATACTCTACTCTTTACCTTATGGAAGAGCTCCCCACATTACCTTTTGCTTTCTTTTTTAGGTCATAAACTCATTTCCATTCATAATGCAAAAAAGGAGAAACACAAACCAGGATCTGAAAAACTACATTTTAAACCAAAATACATCTGTGGAACTTACGACAGGTTGAAAATTTTTAACTTGAACAGCATTCACTGGAGTTAGCAGCTTGAGTGGCATGAGAACATTCATGGGAATCTATGGATTTTGTTGAATTTCCCCATATAAAATTGGTTTTGAGTAAGCTGTTATGAGAGTGGAATGTTGCATTTTGCATTTTGACAGAGTAAAGAACTTCTTGTGATATGTATTTATACTTCTTTGCAACATCATTTATACAGTATAACCAAAATCATATTTCACATTGTGATATTTTATATCATCAAAAGTAGAAATTTCTGGGGGGTTTATTATATTTAGAAGTGAAAATAGATAGAATTCCTTTCCTTTACAGGATCCGGTAAAACTTTTTTTTCCTTCTAGTTGCTTTCCTGGTGAGCAAGCAATGAAATTTTAAAAGGATAATCTTTTCCCAATATTTGGCTATAGTTAACAATGCTACTTACAGACAGCAGTTTGAAAAGTTACAGTATAATTGATGCAGCATGAAGTGAATTAAGATGGCAAAGCTGATTTTCAGATATGAACATAATCCACTCCTCACTTTCCAGACAAGTTCACATTCTTTCTCAGTATGTAATTTCCTAATAGAAAAATATTTCTACCTTCACAGCACAGTCCTTTCTTAGATGCACAAATGACAGCTTTTACATCCTGAAAGACACTCTGTAGTCTTTTCTGCTGCCACAGCCTCGACATTTGGAGGAGAAAAAACAAATGCCCAAGTTTTGGGTGGTTTTTTTTGCACAGAAAGCAGTCAGCCAAAAGCAGCCTCCTCATGCAGCTGTTTCTGTGTACATACAGAGACAAGGGCAGGAATAAACCTTTTAGCTTCCTAATAACATGAAAACATGTTCAAATCAGTTCTGCATTAGATTACTGATTCTCATTTATTTTACTCTCTGAAAACATTAGGGAGTGGCTCAGAGCAGATTTTTTAAAAATTTATTTAACTGTTTGAATAAGCAGAAAGAAAAGGGAAAATTAGTGTATGTTCTGAAGGGATAAATGCACTACAAGTTTCCCAGTGGGGCACTTTGCTTTCTCTCTGCAGAATACACAGTTGTGCAATTACAAAATTGCAGCATAAAGTCTAAGGTTTAGAAACCACCTTATTTGGGATCACAATTAAGCTTTCAGGTGCCCTTTATTAACACAACCATTTGTCAAATCTGGCCATGCACTTGTGAGACAAACCCGTTTTGAAATACCTCATTTGCCTGTGCACCATCCAGAAGTAAGCAGTCACATCTGTGGTATCTCACTCTCAAAACCAACACTGTAAGAGTTTCTTCTTTTGGTTCAAATAGTCTCTGCATTCAACATGGGTACCAGTGTGAGAAGAGGAAGGGATAAAGTGATATGAAAAAGAAGTCAAAGCAGAAAAATACTTAATTAGAGTGTGGTGGGGTCCCTCCCTCAGCATCTCTGCCAGATTCCTACCTGAAGATTACACAGCCAGTCAGAAAGCTCGGCACCGCCCCCCTGTATCTCCAGCTGTACTTACATGGCACACAGGCACTGCACTCATATTTGGTTATTTGCCAACTAGACACATCAGAGGAGATCCTTTAGCATCTCCTTCCTGACAGCTGTTTTTCAGAAACAGAGCCAATGCTAATAACAGAAACAGGCAGATGCAGCAGTTGCTCAGCACATTGGATACGAGGCCATTTGCATTTAAGAACTTATAAATGGATTTAATTTTATAATTTCAGGACCTACGTTTTGAGGAAAAAGCCTCATTCATCCTATGGTTTTCATTTTTAACCTCTCTCTAGATGTGCATCTCTTTTTCAGTTCTATGTATATACTCTATAATCTCTCTCTATATAAATCAGTCAAATAGTCTTCCTGTATATAAATTTAGTATTCCCTGATCAATGTATGTGCATAGATATGCATGAAAGAACTACCCCACATGCCAGTGCAGCCTCCTACATTTCCCTGTTCTTTTATTCAGCAGTGCTAGGTTTCCATTTTTTTCTGCAGTCATACTCCTTTGACAGTACATAGCTGTCATGGTTCTGTCTCACAGGTTTCTATACATCAGAGACCAGCATTAAAACTGTTTTGACAGGTTAAAAGCTGGGATTTTTCCAGGGACAGGATGGGGAGAAATAGGAATGTGAGAAGTGAAGAAGAATATTCCTTGACACCCCCTAATCTCCTCAGCGCAGATGGCACTGTCATTTTCAAGTAGCTTCTGCGCACAACAGCCATTGGAAAAGAGTGAAAGTTGGAACACTGAAAATAGTCTTTTGGGGAGATAAATGCGTATCTGTATGTACATCTATCCAATATGCACAACTGTGAATGCACGAGCAGACAAATGAGCAAAGCTTACCTTCCCTCTTCTTCCTCCTCCTGTCCATTCACTAAAATTAATTGTTCCCCAAGATGCTGTAGGCCACATTGTTAATTATTGTCCCTCTCTTTTGCACCTGAGGCATCACACTGGTTTAGAAAACAGCCTGCAAACAGATGGAGAGCTGCTGGAGATGAATCTGCAGGTATGTGAAAAAAATGGATACACACTTTATGATACCTCAGACTCAGATGGTTTAATAATTTTCAATAATATTCTAGAAAGGAAGGAGGTCTCTACATGGTTTTAGGCTTAATTTGTTTTCTAAAAAGGAGGTACAAAAGCCAATTACTTTTATGATTTCATCACAATCATTTATGATTAAGGAATATTTATGGGAAAATATTCCAATCATCCCTGCACCAGCCTTGTTGTGTCCTAGATAACCCTTCCCCTCGGCAGCCAGCTGTACGTGCACTATGCCTGACAGTACTAAAGCTGGGAGCCTTGCAAACCAGACAGAAATGCCAGCTTGAACTGGATGCTGCATGCAGCCTCTTGCCTGCTGCCTTCATGCCACTGGCTCATCCCCTAACAATCTGCTTCCGCCATCGTGTTGTCACAGAAAGCCACGGCAGTCCAAGGCAAAGCCGTCCCTTACGTGCCCAACCTGCCTCCATCCCATTTCCATGAGGCAATGTCCTGATGCAATTCCAACAGAAATGTTCTAATCATTGATACAGCCTGGCAACGAACAAAAAGTGACTGCAGTTTTTGACACCAACTAGTTCTTCATCTTCAGAGGCTGAGGATCAAAGCTAGTAGAGCCGTAACAACAAGGCAGGTATGTCTCTAATAGTGCTCAAATCTGTCCAGTTCTACAGAGGAGGATCCTGCAAAAACAAAGCACAGGCATCCAGACCTACCTAGTATACACCATGCCAGCTTCCAAACATGTAGAAGGGTTTGTCTTTCATAAGTATTTCAATTTGATAATTTTCTGTGTGAATGTACCCAAGAGATGTATCTGAAAACCATAAGCTCTTCTAATTGAGCCATCTTACCCTCTTCTAAGGGAAAACTATTGCTGCACATAAGGAACAGCTGTAATTTCTAAATGCGGAAAAGAGCCTTTCAGACTTGGCTGGAAGTTCAGCTCTGCACATTAGCCAAATTACTTTAGAAAGGCAATGGAAAAGTTATTAATAGATTTATCAGATGACTATCCAAAGGGATCCAGATATTTTAGCCAAGAGGCAAGAAGAAGTGAGTTAGTTATACCATGACCAGATCCCTGATCCATACAGGAGTGAGGAACAGAAAATACTTAAAATACAATGGGCACCCTTTCTTTTCCAGTATTGGTATCATGCATATTTTGTGAAGCAGAGTCTCCTTGGTAGAGATTAGTACACAATTTGTCATGTGTTATACACAATTTGTCATGCTGTTTTATGAGTGTGTAAAAGAGCTCTGGGACTTAAGCATGGTGTAATTTTCTTTAGTATCCCAATTCTGCATTTTGAATCCAGCAGAGATTTTCAGACTGCCATCACTTTATGAAATGCTTGATACAGAAAAAACTACATAATGCATTATATATGCTACCATACATTTAGCTTAGATCACTGAATCTACTGTCTCTCACTCTTTTAAAAAGGTCATCAAATATAATAATTATGACACAAGAGTGTCATACATCATTATCACCTGCACAGGTTAATAAACAGTATATTGTTGCATGACCTTGGGATTCCTAGTCAAGGATGGGAAGTGAAGGTTTCTTATTTTGCCTTTTCTCCTGTTCTGCAGATAGTGTGAAATGTGAAAATGTAAAGCCAGTAGGGTTGGATACTTCTCCAGCTCTCTCAGTAAAACTGACTCTGCAGAAGCAGCATCAAGGCCTCAGGCACTCCATCTGCCTCATGGGTAAGAGGTGGAGATAAAGGTGGTTCTTGGTGAACAGGCTCTCCCCTCAGTGCTGCAGAGGAGGAGATGGGCCCAGTTGTGGTGCTTAGCCAGAGCACTGCAGTGCTACAAATAATAACATCTGATCTGAAAAGGACAACCTATTCCAACAGTAGTTTAGATTCTTTTCCTTTTGCATTGAATCTTTTCTTTTGGGCAACAGTTTTTTGGTAAAATGTGATTGTCTTTAATGAATTGTTTTCCTCAGCTGTCACTGTTATTTTACCAAAAATTCAGCGTGATTTATTTAACCTGTAGCAGAGGTGTAAAACTAAGACTTTACCTCTTCTCTTTTCTAACAGGAGTGTTTCCTTTGGTAGGAGCAGTTCATTGATGGGAGCTATTGACAATGGATAAGCATGAAAGGAAGATGCAGGTATTTGGATATTTATCAGATGCAGGTATTTGGATATTTACCAGACACTTTAAGGTTGGTAGGCTGGGCTCAGAGCAAACTCGTCCAATGGTGATGATATATCACAGACTGCTCCCTCGCTGTCATAGGCCACAAGATACTTCTTCCATTTCTGCCCTTTCTGATGGAAAACGAGAGAAGCTCTATGAAATCCATTCACACTCTCAAAATGGTGTTTTAGTCATGGGTCACACAATTAGCCACATCTGCAAAGTAGCAGACTTGCTGATTACCAAATTCTCGCCTTTAAGAACCTAGGCTAAATTTTAGTTCAAACACTTCGATACATGGAAAAGCCATTGTCATTGCACACTTAAATGCCAGGCATTGCAATGAACATATGAGTAAAGGAAGGGGTTTTTTCTCTTGAGTGAAAAAAGGTTGTGAGTGAAAGTTTTGGTCTATTCTGTACTTCTCGTCTCATTCATATCCCCCCTTGCTGTTCCAAGACCTTTGTATCCTTCAGACCCATATGATATCTCTGGTGAGATGTATATCTCAGTCAGACTTTAATTTGTTAACTTTTAACTGACACTTGCTAGAAAAACCTTCTACATCCCCACAAAATAAGATTTTGCCTCTAGCATCAATTATCATTCATCTGGCTACTGAAGAAGCTGACAGATCTGTATTCTTCTTGCTCTCCTTTTTTTATGCATCTTGAAAGATATTTATCTTTCTTTCACCTAGTGACACCTCAACAATCTCCTCACTTCTCAAATATATTTGCTAACAAAGCTTCAGACATTATCACCTCACTGTTGAAAATCCAGCAAAGGCATCCATACAGGTGACCTGATTTTAAATTGTCTTACTTAGCCAGAAGATCTCCCATAAGCTCCTTTTCAAACCTCACCCTTAGCCTTCTGTTGCTAAGTAAGGTTACATCTACCCAAGGACTACTTCTGTATGCATGTAAGGCCTGGTACACTTACATAGGTAAAATATGGTAAGCAATCTTCCAGTTCTGACAATTAACAACAACAAGGCTTCAGCTTAAGTGCTGATATTCACAAAATATTGGGAGTTGTTAATAGACATCACGGATTCTGTTGTACGCCTCATATGGATCATATAGAACAACCTTTTCTGGAAGCCTGCCAATGACTCCAGCGACCTTGCTGAGCTCACCAGACAATGATCTGCCCAAGGCAGAAAGGACAAAATAGAAGGCAAAAGCAAAATTAAAAAAAAAAATAACACCCCCCCCACAAAAACAAAACAGAAAACAAGTTCTTTGTCATAGGATTTAGCGAAGCAATCTTTTGGGGGGATGACGTCAGCACAGACTGGCATTCACTTCTAGCAGGGAGAAAGAACAAAGTGAATGACAGAGGGCAGTGAAATGTTTCAACAGAAAGGGAAGACTTGCTCTAAACTTCAAACAGGAGACACTGCTAAAAGAATAGGAGAAAACATGAGCATGAGAAAAGGCTGCAAGGGGTGAAGGGAAAGGAAAGCAAGCAGGGAGGATAAAGAGAGTTCAACGAAGAAGCAGTTCTGCTGAGGGACCATATCAAAAGCCAGAACTGGTGCAGCTTTAGCAGGGGCACAGTGGAGAGAAATCTGACTCAATGGCAGCCAGGAGAGGACCTAAAGGTATATAAAGCCTCCACTGAGTCAATGCATCGTAAGTAGAAATGTAAGGAAAACAAGAAAATTTGCACTAATATCTCATACGTTCTGTCATAAAAACTGAACTTTTCACAAATCAGCAAGGCCTACATAGCTAAGCTATTTCCATGTAGTGCCTGCACCTGTCAGTAAGTGATTATTAATTTTCTGTGCATAGGTCACATAAAAAGTTTGTGATTTAGTTTCCCACCTGTAAAGCTGCCACCTCTGCTTCATTAAAGGCAAAGAGGCAATAAATTGACAAGGAAGAATATAAATAAAGAAGGGCAAAGCAGATGATTTAATGGCAACATCAGGTTCAGGTCCAGATAAAAACAAAAAAGCATTTAAAAGAGTGAAGCAGTTAATTGATGTATTTTACAATAAAAATAAAAGCCTCTTCCAAAACAAATCAGAAATGGGAATGGGAAAATTCAAAATATCAGTATGAAAATAATCTGCTCTCTTTGCTATAGACATTCACAAGCTCTGCTTCCCTGTTGCCTCCCATCCAGCAAGACTTTTCCCCCTTCTTTACTCTTCCTAATTGTCAAGGTTTAAAGGACACTAAAGAGCACAGGATGGGTTCATTAGAATTGCAAAGTATCACTGCTTACCATTTGCAGCAGGGTACCATTTATCTCTGTTGCCACACCATACTGTGAGGTGGCACCAAAAGCCAGATGCTGCAACCCAGAGCTAGGGAATGCTAATCATCCCACATCAGACCCAAAACCACGCGGGATTCAAGGTTAACTGTGGTTGAGAACATCTGCTCATGGCAACAAATAACTCCCAAAGGCAGCCTGGAATGGGCTTTGTGTTTTTGACATGGCCAGAGTCTTTCTGTTGGCCTAGAACACCTGGGTCCAATTCTTGGCCATTTTGTTTTGATCCCTTGCATCTACATAACCACCCCTTCTGTCCTCTTCCTTCAATGAAGGGCACAACCAACCCTCCTCAAACCCTTTGAATGCCACCAGGATGCCACCCACAGCAAATAATAAAGACCACGTCTTTCTCCACTTAGTTGCAGCAAAGAAACAATATAAATTACAACTCTTGTGCAGACCTCAGCCCAGCAGTCTATGCATAAACACCATCGCACAGCTCAGCTGAAGGAATCTGTCCAGCCAGTGGTACACACTTTCCTGAAGGTCGAGTTCAGACTGACACTTCAGTTTAGTCTGCTTCAGGAATTTCTAACTTTCCCTGAAGTTTACCTTAAAATGTTTCCAGTTTACTGTCTTTTGTATTAAATACCACACATATGTCCTGTCCTATAGCAAAAAGTAAGCAAAACTGAAAAAGGTACTCAGTTACTACACTGTGGTGTCAAAACACAAGTGAAGAAGTAACTATGAGGCTGCCAGATCAGAGTCTGAGCATTAAGTTACTTTGCATTTGGTCTGAGTCTGTAGTCCTGCGCATATTGAAGTCAACAGCAAGCCTGCAGTTAACTGCAACAAAAGTAAGATGTATTTTAGGGAGCAACCATAAAGGAGTAGGCAGGATTATCTAATGACATATACGTATTTTACTAAATGTGGTATTTGTCAAGCTAATTAGTTACCCCGTAAATGAAAAGGTCAACCCTGCATAATATTTGCATCTCATCGTTCTGAGTCAAATTTCCTGTGCATGGCAAGTGGAAAGAAATAAATTCTGCTGAAATTGTGAATGGCTGATAGGAACACTCTGGCAGGCAGAGAAAAATTAGAAAAAAAAGCTGTTCAAGGCTGATCTGAAGCTAAGAACATGGAACACGTCCATCAGGAAGACACCGATCTCATGGCCACCAGCTCCACATGGTACAATTTGTTTCAAGTAGCTCTGCAGCCAAGCAATACATTGAAAATGTCAGTCATACTTTTTTCACAGCTTCTGCTGCTCTTTACTAATCCACATACGCAAGTCGAGGAGAGACAAGGCTCATGAAATCACTGCACTGCACCAAGATGATACTTTTGACCCCAAACTGCCCATTCTCTAGATATTTACCTGACATCCCACGCTTTTGTGTGCACACTTCAGCTGTATGCATAT
>JAOXXN010000001.1:13157593-13169474 GCA_026770055.1 Myrmophylax atrothorax | reverse complement strand
TTCATGGTCCAAAGTATCATAATATGAACTAATCCAGGTAACGCTGTAGTTAACACTGTGCAAAGCTCAGGTGCAACCCTCAAAACATATCAGACAGATGTGCAGAAGTCACAGCTAAGTAGAAACTCTATATCTAAGTAGATACAATCTTACACTGTATGTATATATATACATATACAATATGCCACATATTAAGAGCATAATTTTTTCTGAAATATTTCTACACTTGCTACTTTCACTTTTCTCTGTTTTTCAACTGCTTTATAGGCATGAATCCACTTATTTTTCTGTTATTTTAAGCATCCCTTGGACACATATCCCTCTCTTCTCATAATGTAACCCTTCCTATAGTTTCTATATGTGGTACAAGAAAGAATGTTTACTTTCCATGGCAGAATATCCTTAGAACAGTGTGCTGGTTTTGGCTGGGGTAAAGTTACTTTTCTTCACAGTGGCTACTATGAGGCTGTGTTTTGATTTGTGCTGAACACAGGGCTGATAATATTGAGATGTTTTAGTTATTGCTGAGCAGTGCTTACACAGAACCAAGGCCTTTTCTGATTTTTCATACAGACATGCTGGCAAGGAAGTTGGGCGTGCATTGGAGGCTGGTAGGAGACACAGGCAGGACTGGTGACCCCAGCTGGGGGTATTCCATACCATATGACATCATGCTCAGTATATAAAGTAGGAGGAAGAAGAAGAAATGGGGAGAAGTTTAGAGTGATGATGTTTGTTTTCCTGAGTCACCATCACATGTGATGGGACCCTGCTGTCCTGGAGATGGCTGAATACCTACCAATCCATGGGAAGCAGTAAATTAATTCCTTCTTTTTCTTTGGTTCTGGTGTGGCTTCTTCTTCCTCTATTAAACTGTCTTTATCTCAAATGATGAGTTTTCTGGCTTTTATCCTTCTGGTTCTCTCCATGATCCCATTGGTGGGGGAGTGAACAAGCTTGGTGCTTCGTTGCTGCCTGGGGCTAAACTATGACATACAGACTTTATTCGTGTAAAAGAAGAGGAAAATGGAAACCAATAATGTTCAAGTGTCTTCAAAATAAAATGCGATAAAGCAAGAATTGTACTATTAAAATGGACTGTATTAACTTAGTGTCTCATTTAGACTCTGTTTTCAAAGTGTTTTCTTTCCTTTTTGGTGCCCTGATACAGACATTTGAGATGTACAGAACAGCAATATGAACTTTATGAAATGTCAGTAATTGCTATGCATGCACATAAAGTCATTATTTTAAGCAAAAAAAGCCTACTTGGGCTTCCCACCCCCCTTTGAAACAGGTAAAGAGATTAACTCACATTAAGGTCCAGTGGCTTGCAAAATTAAAACTATTGGAGCAGAAAAAATCCCTTATCAGATATTGTAAAATCTGAACGATAAGATCAACAATGGGCTACCAATAGATTTTAGAGGTTTGAAATAAGTCATCCTGTATCTCGGGTTTCTTAACATTAAAAAGAATATTTTAGTACTCAGTATCAAAGTAAATAATTAGAAACAGTATAGAAAACTATATTATTTTGTCCAGTAAGTTAAGGCTCCTTGAGTGTTTCATAAAAACTGGACTATTTCCAAAAGTTTTCCACTGCTATCATTGTTTCAACATAATAGTCTAAATGCTAACACCTGTATGTGTGTAACAAAACCATTTAAAATTTCATTAATATCATGGAGGATGCTCAGAGAAAGAAGATAGCAGAAATGCCTGAACTAAAAACATTGTGAAAGCACATATCTGTAAATGGAAAAATACAAGGTCTTTAAGTACAGGAAATTCATTTATAGTCTGAGAATTAGTAAAGTTAGTATTTCTTTTGTAGTCCATGTGTTTTTATAAATAAGGCCTCTAATTATCTTGCTCTCACCAAACCGCTCCATGGATTCTTAGACTGATGTTGATATTCTTTAGCAGGATTCTTCTTTTCATTTCCATTCAGGCCTTCTCATGATATTGGTCATGCCATTGTCAAACAAACTTCTGCTTGTTACTTGTTTTCATATGATTAGTTGCTACCAAACCATAAAATTAAGATCATATAATAAGAGGTAGCATGTAAGTAAAGGGGTTGGTGCTGTTGTGTGTAGAAAAGAGAAACATCTTGAAAAAATGAAAGTGACCAAAAAGTGGAAATTCTACCCATGGGAAAGTTTTCTTAGGTTTTATTATACAGATTTTTTTATTACACAGGAATTAAATGTCAAATTAAAAATGAATAAATAGATCATATCATACCAAGCATATTATGATCATGAATAAAACACACTAAGCCGATGTTGGAGATGACAATACCCTGATACAGAGACAGTCCCAGATAACTGAACTGCAAAACATTATACAACATTTTAAAAACTCAGCAGCATGCAACTTAAATTTTAAGCAGAAGAATTATTTGTTATTACAACAAATGACTGAATAAAAACTTAGACAAATACAAGTCTATCTAGTCATATTGTGGGGAAGATGCCACAAAACCAAGTTAGTTGTGTCTATTTTTTTTCTGAATGCTTGAAAATTCAGTCGGTAAAACAAAGCTGTCTGAAATCAAAGAGTACACAGACTTTTAAGTATTCAAATGGTATTCATCTCTCAGCTCCTCTGTGACAAACCTTGGGTTTGTGTGTGTGTGTAGGGAGGAGCATCTTCTCTTTTATTTTTTTCCTCAGGGTTAGTATGGATACTTTTTTTTTGCAAGTCACTGCCACAAAAGTTATATTTTCACATTTAGAAACTACATTTTTGAAACTTTTTAGCTTTCCTCTTACCCTTGAAATAAAGACTATACATGGCTATGACTGGTCTATACTTCATAAGAGAAGTAACTCAAATTTGAGATAGATTCCAGCCAATATTAAAAAAATGCTGATTTATGAGGTGAATAATTGAAATTGCCTCTAAAATGTCTGTTTTACATGAAATATTCTGAAATATGCATTAACCTTTGAGAGGTTTTGTTGGCCAGAATCACAAGTCACCTTTGACAATAGTTGTAAATTTTTTTCTCTGAACTTCATTTCCTTCTCCTAGTCCATTTGCTACATTTTTTTTTCCTGAGTACTGCCGTGTTTTCTGTTTTGAAGCTTTATTTGGTATGTATTTAGATATCTAACCTCTGTGTTGGATGAACTGTGTGCTCCATATGAACTGGAGTAAAGGTGCACAGAAAACCAGCAAAAGGCTGTCCTCCTGCTAGCGTGTCAACTGACTAAACCTCTGCTGAGGAATTGCTCAAAGTATTATTTGTTATGAGTGCTGCTGGTATTGGTCACACTGCTTGTATGGTGCTCTCCTGCAATACACAAAAATTCTGGCATACACTTTCCTTTTCTCCAAACACGCCTCTTCAGCTTCTTGGTCTTTTGCCCTCTTTAAAGAGACTGAACTGCTAGAGATTAATGCCTCAAACATTTGACCACCTGCAATGACTGTCCAGGTGCTGCAACAGACCGGACTATTGGTGTTCGTGGCTCAACCAGCAGTGTGCATTGCTAACACTGTGCAGAGTGACCATCCAGGCCAGGTGCTGAAGGTGTGCACATCCCACACCTCAGCCTACAAGCCGGGTGTTAAACAAGGTAAGGCAAGAGGCAAATCCTGAGAGGTGGGGCAGTGGTTTTTTTACTTACACAGGTCACTCAGCTGTGATAACTCCACAGAACATTCACACCCAGCCTGAAGGTCTTCATCTGTTGTTGATGAGCCATACTGGGCCATAATGGACTCAGATGCAACATCTTAGAAGGGGTCAAAGACTCCTGAGGTATCCTGTGACTCACAATGTTGCATCATCTGATGCAAAACTCCCCACCCCAGGAAAGCTGAACCTGAGCATATACAACTCTGAGTTTCTGGGCTTCCTTCACCAGCAGGGCTTCCACCATTACCTTGATGGATCCAGACTGCGACCACCACTTTGACCAGAAAACATCGGAATTGTAACAACCACGTCTCATCTCTGGATCCAACAGGTGCATTGCGGGTCCTTCCATTCACTTGAGCGGTGCACAGCCCTGCTCCAACTGTCTGTACCAGCACCGCAGCCTCACTCCAGCACCACACAAGTGTCTGCCAGTATCAAACCCCAGCCATCTGCCATTTCCTGCCAGCAGGCCATCAACACACACCACTTAGACCAGCAGGCTTATGGCTACCTATGTAGACCATTTGTAGTCTATATGTGAATCCTCAAAAGACTTGTTACAATTAATTATCTTTGGCTCTTCTGTTACTCTTGGTTGTATTCTGTTACTCAAGCTTGGCTAAAATTGACCAGAGTTTTGTCAATAACCAGGAGCTGACCAGGACTGATGGATGAGTAGAACTTTATTCACTCATAAAAACCTTTTTTTCATTAGGAAACCAGTACAAGGAGCTGGTAATTGCAGTGTTTCAAGCAGAGGTGAATGCAAGGATGTCTTTGCCAACCTTAATAGTTTGGTTGTCTCACCTGCCAGGCCAGATTTTTTCCTCTTTTAAAAGCTTTTTGTTCTGGCTCATGCTATAAAAAAGTATCCTTTTGAGATTCCAAAACCTTTTTGTGGTTTTGCTGCACCCACTTGAAAGAAAAATTGCATGCCAATTCATTAAAATGCTCTGACTGTGGTGGGTTGATACAGCATGTTAAAAAATCTTGTTGCTGTAAAGTTTTGAGATCATGTCAAGAGCAAATAAAAATGTTCCCTTTAATTTAACCAAAAGACAATCTTTGCGGAAACTTCTAGCTCAACTTTCTGGTTATTTCATTTTGATTACAAAGGAAAAAAGATCTTGTGCATTTCTACTTTCTTGGTCTAGGTCTATTTGATTATTTCCCTTAACCCTTCCTCTTAATACCCTTTAGTTAGTTTTGATCAAATTTCACAGCAGAGTATACATTTCATGTGTAAAGTAAGATAACATGCAGGTACCTCTGACATGCCAGGCAACAGAAGGACTTCAGGAAAATTTATTCCAAAACCAAGAATGACAGACTTACAAGAGAAAATTCCTAACAGTGTTTGAACACTGGGCCTGAGAAAAGCATGCCCCCTGTTCTCTTCAAGGCTTTTCTGTTTGCTAGCCTATCCCTAGGCTCTCCCCATTGTGAAGGCCCATAACCTCTGTGAGTTTATCTCTCTTCATGCCAGAGAAAGAGACTGTAAGCTTCTTCTGGGATTCACGAGGAAAAAAAATCCAACTGTCTTTGAGAAAGGTGTTTCTTCTTAGGCAGGAAAGCATTCCTAAGTGAAACAAGCTCTGACCTCCTCTCTATAAATCTTCCAGAAAGGGTATCTGCACTTGCATGTGAGTCAGTGGAGATGTGTGATGTAGATGTCAAAGCTAAAGAGAGGGATCCTATTAGTGACCCAGTTGAAGAAAATATTGCAACCACTGTTCAACCACCGCTAGACATCAGAGAATCCACACAAAGCAGACGTGTTTTCTGTGAACATTAATATTCACTGGAAACATAGCATATGTAACAATAGCGGGTGTCAGCTGTGACACACAAATCCATAGGAAACATTGTTTAGCTCTAGTACTCACTAACCTATGGATGAGAGTGCTATTGAACCTGTTATATGAGAGAGTGTGCATATGTATATTCCTTCAGATAGATTAAAGCAAGGCTTTCTATTTCCTAAACACTGTTACAAGTATGGATTCAATTGTAAATAATTAAAAAGTATGTATTTTGTTTGTTAGAGATCTTATGTTGCATTTCATCTACTATTCTTTCGAACTCCACAGCAACTACACAACTCTATATAGTAAGATTTACTATTGCTCAAGTTAGATTACTGAATGTTCGTGGTTCCATAAAATATTATGTCTACAACTGCACCATGAAAAGAAGCTGAAAGGCTGAGAGGGGCATCTATCTATGGCATATTTATCTCCATTTAAAAAATACACAGGTAAGTAGTATTACGTATTTCATAGCCATTGGTGCTGTTTAACAGAAAGCTACTGTGTTTTTGTTGTAGTTTGGAATGATAACGTAAATTCGCTCCCTGCCACTAACTCCCATGCCATTAGTTAACAAAAGAAGTAGTTAACTACTTGATCGTTTGTGTGTGGGGCAGACTGGGGCAAGGTGTTTTGCTCTGCCTCCTTTGTTCTTGGGGACTACACATGGCTCTGGCTGTGTGCGTGCTGCTGTGGGAGAGAAGCTGTAGCTCCTGCTCCTTGCTGCTACCATGGAGTAAGCCAGTTTTTTCCTGCCACTGCTGTTGCTTCTGGTTTCAGCATTGGGATCCTGGTCACCACTCCGGCCTCACCGTCGCTGGCAGTGTCATGGCCGCTCACCCCACCACGGCAGCGACCCGAGAAAGAGGAGTCACAGCTGTTTTTTTTTCCTGGGATCTATCATCATCCTTCCACTTCCATCTTTCCTTCTTCGTTTGGAACAAAGGACATAGAGAGAGAGAGAGAATTCATCTGTGTGCTCACTGCTCATCTCTGCAAAGACTGAGAACTCACCCTGCAGCTAGCCCAGGTGTGACACTGTCTCTGTCCATAAGTATAACTTTTCACCAGGAGGAAACCTGCCGGTCTGGGGGTTGTTCTCTTTTGTTTGTTTTTTTTTTTCTTGTGGTGTTGGGGAAGCAGTTTGCTCTGGTCTGTTTACAGTTATATCTATACCTACCTATATATATACATATACATATATCTCAGTTAAGAACAGTTATCCTTCTTATATCGATTTTCTGATTGAAGTCCCTTTTCTTAAATTTGATAAAGAGTGACGTGATTATTGTGGAGGAATCCCCTTCTTCGCGTGTGGGTAAACATTTTGGGTTTTCCCCTCAAACTAAGACAAACATTAAAGTCTAAAATTTTGCTTGTCATCAATTTATCGTCAATATCTTCAGCCTTCCTTGCACCTACAAGAGCTCTCCCTTTTTCATGTTAAGCATTTTCTTCTTCCATAAGTAATTTTATTGAACTTGAGGTAAACTCTGGGTTATCTTGTCCAACCAATCTGGCTTACATTTGACATTCACATCCTTTTCACATACGTAAGTGTATACTTTCACAGCTTTTACCTTCTGCAACAGACCGTTGTACAGAACAGAACCATCTGTAGCCATCCATAATGACACAGAGAGAAAGGGGGAAATTCTAAATTTGCTTCACACTCCCAGACTTGTGTATGTGATGTTGGGTGTTACAAGATGGAGGCAAAAGTTTGCAGGCCTAGCAGCACTGCCAGCGGTGCAGAGCACTGGAGTAAGAGGATGCATAACACACATGCCCGGCTCAGCCCATTCATTCATGGAGGGCAACTGACAACTGTGACACTCTGTACTGTAGGCGGAGCTTAGGCCAATGTATGTAAGTATGATATGCACACATGAGAAAACTTGAACATTTAAATTCAGATTTTTTTTCCACACTGCTCGGTTACAAAGCGCCTGTCTGGTACTCTCTCTGACATAGGCCTGTTGATAGATTCCATGTTATTAGTGTTATATCATTTAGTTAAATGTTTCCTGACAAATGTTTTGTGGATATGCAGAAAAAGAAAATCTGAGTGTATGTACATATCTGTGTGTTTTACAGAGGTTGGAGAAACTACACTACCAACAACAAAATAATCAAAACACACAAGGAGACGGTTGGTCTCATGAAAATCCTACAATGACACATCACAGCACAAGGCAAGCATTTGACTATTTAAACTAAAATAAATATGCACTTTTACATTTATATATATCTGCTACATAACTATCTTTGCATGGCTTTCTCCACAATGAAATCATTACCGGAGCAGTAGCAACTCCTTGTTTATGACTGCTGCAATGCAAGCTTATTCTTCGCAAATAGTGACTCTATGCCAGTTTGCACTAATCCCACCTGCACCCCTCCATCAGTTCATGCTATCACCTTTCTTGTGTGACTTTTACTGTTACTGTGCCTTTCATTTTGCAGAGCACTTCCCTTTCATCTCCACCTTTTTCCTTAGAAGAGTATTTTACTTTATTGCTCTATATTTCAAGCTTGCAGCTCTTCCCACTTGCTTTGTGTCCTGGTTTTGGTTGAGGTAATTTTCTTCACAGTGGCTGGTATGGGACTGTGTTTTGGATTTGTATTGCACACAGGGTTGGTAATACTGAGAAATTCTCATCATTGCTGAGCAGGGCTCACTCAGAGGCAACACATTTTCTGCTTTCCATACTGGCATGCTGGTGCATGGAAAGCTGGGAGGAGACACAGCCAGGACAGGTGATCCAAACTGACCAAAGGGATATTCTGTACCATATAACATCATGCTTAGTATATAAAGCTGGGGGAAGGAAGGAGGAATGGGGGGACATTTGGTGTGATGGCGTTTGTCTTCCCAAGTTACTGTTATGCGTGATAGGGCACTGCTCTACCAGAGATGCCTGAAATCCTGCCTGCCCATGAGTAGCAGTGATTTAATTCCCTGTTTTGCTTTACTTGTATGTGGTAGCTTTTGCTTGCCCTATTAAACTGCCTTTACCTCAACCATGAGTTTTCTCACTTTTACCCTTCTGATTTTCTGCCTGGTCCTGCTGGTGGAGGAGCAAGCGAGTGACCCTGTGGTGCTCAGTTGCTGGACACTTTGGCTAATTGGCTTTTAAACCTTTCTTCACAATGAAGCACCCAATTAAATTATTTTGATCAGTTCCAAAAATTTTCCAGAGGAAATGCATAATGCATAGGTCTGCAGTACGATTTTCGTAGGTATTTCATACAGGTCATTTTGGAGCATTTTTGTATTCATTGGGACAGAGACAAAGAAACAAGATTGGCTCTGTAGAGACCCTGTCTGGGGAAACTGTTTCCAAAGAGTCCACTATATCTGTCTCTGACTAAGTAATAGAATATAACTAAATTTTCTTGAAGCATAGACTGGAGTCTTCCAAACCTGTGGAACTGATCTAATGACTACACTGCAAAATCACTTACCCCTACTCCCTAGCTCATTGAATCTTTAAATCTTTTATACAATTTGCCTTAACCTTCCAGGGCAGTTTGAAAGTACTTGTCCTCCCCAGCAGTCTATAATCTGGGGAAGTTTCCAGGTCAGATTTTGCTGGTACTAGCAGAAGGACTGAAACAAGATGTCCTCTTGAAAAGGAGGTGAGGAGGAGGTGAGAGGAATCACCACCTACTCCTCCTGGTTCCCTTTTGAAAGAAAAGATTGATTTTTCTATGTGTTTTTCTGTGAAGAAGGGGATTAAGTTCATACTTTCATGGCTGTAAATCATGTGTGGAGAGAAATGCATGAAGAGAAATGCACAGTTAAGCACTTAAGCCTCCAAGAGGGTGAGAATTTAAAACATGAGTAAGTCTTCAGGGCTTTGCTAATGCTACCTCAGATGGCTTACTGCTCAAGGTTGTGCACAACACTGTGAATCATACATTCTTTCTTTGCCATTGTATAGGAAACTCATGACTCCAGCTCAAGGCTACTGTTTCTGCCATGGGTCTCCAAGTATTATGGAGTCTCAAAGTCCTTGTTTGACCAAAACTTAAATGTCTGTAACTTACCAATAACTTAATTACCTCTTTTAAACATATAACACTGTGTGCTTCTGATCACTGAGACACGATACATTTCAGCACCTGGAACAGACCATGATATATATGCAGGTATATGCATGTCAGCACTGTCAGGCAACATACTGATGCAGTCCTTGTGTGATCCCACTGATGTAGCAGGGCCAGGGGAAAGGAGCAGGGCAGAGCTGCCAGACACACCGAAATGGTTGGAAGCTGTAGGTCCTGCAAGAACAGCCCATTGCAGAGGGTCTGTATCACAGAAGGAGTGGAGGGAAGAGGAAGGTTTCAACGTTCCTGACATCCTTATGCTGCTACTTTCAATATGATTTACAGGTCTCCTTCTCTCCCTAGTCAGATGCACCATCAGCTCCATAGCCAGCAGGACAAAGTGTGATGTTAACTCTCCCCCTCAGAGAAGCTTTGTCCCAAAGTCCTAGCAGAGTCAGCTGAGGTGATTTCCTCATGCACTGAGGGAGTCAGTCACACTGCGTGCTGGACACTGGTCCTGAACTGCTCGTCATAAAATCATCTAGCTCTAAACTTTGACAACCTGTGCTAATAAAGTTATTGACTGATCATGACCATATTCTGTTAACTTTTGTTCAAATTTCACTTGTGAAAAAGGCAATTTTAGCTCCTGAAGCAGGCATTCCAAATGAAACTCAGAACTGTGACCCGGAAAGATCATATAAAAGGGATTTTTCTCTGTCATCTCTTTATGCTTTTGACTATTCTTGACATAGTATAATGTTAAGTTATAAATAGAAAACATTTTGAAAATGTCATAATATCCTGAGCCTAATAAGAGAATACCAGAGCTGAAAAATATGCTTAAGAAATCAAGATTACATAGCAAACTCAAGATGAAGAATTTAACTGTATTTTGCTGCAATGGAACTTAACTGTTACAAAAAAATGTGAATTGCAAGCTCAAGCTGGAAGGTTCAACTGAAATGTAAACATTCCTTACTGAAAGCAAGATGCTGCATTAATAACAGCAACCACAAAAGCTGAAGACTTGTGGCATTACTGAATAGAGCAGATGCTTTTTCACCGTTTCAAGCGGATCTAATTCAGATTATGTCCCCCAGCTAACCAAATGTTCAAAGTCCTTGTACTTGATCCTATAGCAGAGCATGAATTTGGTTTGGAATATTCTAGCTGAATTGATTTCTTTTTCTCTTGCCTTTCTATCTCATATATAAATTATTTTCATCTATTTTCAGGTTTTCTGTGTCTTAGCTCTGCACAGGTAAAAGGGCTGGTACTGCTGAATACATGACAAGCTTCCCTAATTCTTGTAAATTAAATAAGCACTAAAAATCAAAATTAATTCTTTCTTTTCTGCTTGGACCTAAAGCAAAGAACAATTTCTACTTTAATTTGTACAGAAAATTTTGCTAACTATATCACCAGCCACGAAGTCACTCCAGACTACGTGGAGCAGAATTTAGCCCCTAGAATGTGCCTGAGAGTATTTCACGGACTCAGCACCACTCTGCATCATCCCTCCAGGAGGCACTGGAGGCAGCAACCACTGACTGCTCTGCAGGCTGAGGATGGCCAAGAGGAGTCACAAACCTTGATAAAATTGTTTTTGACTAGTAATGAAACATAACTGAAGTTAGAATAACAAAACCATGGCAATAAGATGATATCTGCTGATGTAACTCTTGCAAAAATTTCAATGAGTGATCTGTAAGATCAATGAAAATTAGACTTTTAACATAGTAAATTAAATGGTTTGGAAGTATTTCAGAAATTAATACATGAAGCAGAAAAAATCCCATATGATAATTATGTGGACCTTTGCCCAAACTGACATTTCTTCTATTACACCATCCCATTCAAACACTCGCTGGTTTAGACAAATAAGGTAACTGATGAAAACCCAGTGAAAAATACCTCTTTTCACTCTAGATCCATAGCTTCTTGTTCAACAATCAAGTGAAGCTAAGGCTTTGGGTAATTAAAAGTGACTGGTCAGAAAGGAAAACACTAACAACCAGTAACTAGGATCAAAGTAATCTGACAGCCAAAACTGCGGAAGGGCAAGGTCTGTCACACTCTTACTGCCCCATTATGGAATTAACATCCACATTAATAAGCAAGATAATGGGGGTCCTAAAAACTCTACAGCTAAGAATACAGTTGGTTTTTCTTCCACATGATCCAATAATTGCATGATGGGGGACTGTTGTGGGTTCACCTAGGCAGGCCTGGATTTGGGTTCTAAAGTTTGGACTAGGCCTGGAATTGTTGGGTGACTTGAGCTAGGCTAGGCTAGCTGACAGCTGACTTCTTCTAACCAATGATATTGTATTCCATACCATACTGACATCACCTCTAAAAG
>JAOXXN010000001.1:13143423-13157493 GCA_026770055.1 Myrmophylax atrothorax | reverse complement strand
GTTTTCTTTTAGTTTTCTCTTTTCTGTATAAATATATAGTTAGTTTCAGCATAAACCTGGTTTGGAAGGTTTTTTCCTCTCTCTCCTTCCTTTTCTCTTGGCTGGTTGGGGGGGGGAGAGGAACACTTTTCCTCTGTTCTTGGGCAGTTGGCATTTTGCCAGCTCAACCCAAGACAGGGACAAAACATTCTTTGAAGTTAAAGAGTTACCTGTCTACTTTAAAGTGGTTTTCTAAGATATGTCATTTTTCTTCCAAAGGTGGCTGGTCTGTCCAACACGCACACAAATTCTCCTCAATTCTGGTTTGCCACTTAGTGTAAAAATGGAAAATTGACCCTTCCTTCGATCAAGAAAATTACAATCAATATTATTTTAATCCAACTCCTATACACAGCATTGAACTTTGGATTTGTCTCAATGAAGAAAAAATTTGAACTGAGACTGAGCTCAGTGCTTTCTGAGTTTCAGAAAAAGATACTGGATATTCTTTTTCACTTTTAAGCTATGAATTATGGACCATCTAATTGCCTGGCAGCAAGTGAAGGTCTTAAATTATAAACAGTGAATTATCTTCTTGCTTTTGTTATATATATTAAAAAAGTAGACAGCTTTTGGAGATAATAAATAATATAATCAGTAAGAAGTCTATATAAATTGACATTTGTATTTCTTCTTTTTTTCCCCTCTGTCAGCTTTTAAATTGACATTTCCTGGACTTGATTGCATTAATTCAATTTTAAAAAAGATTGTTGGATGTGCCTCTGTACACACGTACAAAACATTTACATTGACACTAATTGTAGTCATCAGAAGTTATGGGAAAGGTGTGTGTACCTACCTACAGAGAAGCTGAATTCCCACAACCCCAAAATCTTTAAATGCATATAAAAAAGGCCATTTTACTAATTTTTTAGGAAAAAAATAAATGTCCTGTCATTATATGTATTTCTGCACCCAGTGATATTCCTGTTTAAAGAGTTTTAACATCTGTAACTAGTAATATTTATAACGAGTGAAAAGTAGGTCTTGAGAAAATCAAGCTGACATTTAGAGAGCAACATTTGGTGCAACTCAAATTTACTGCAGCTGCAGTATAAATAATCTGAGCATTCCAAAGAGGAGCTACTTATGCCTGTATACACACAGAACAATTTAAACTTCTCCACATTTAATTTCAAATAAAGGACAGCTTTACGGCTGATCAGTGCAGTACACATGATCTCAAGCGTAACAAAGCCATGAAATCTAAAGGAACTTCCATCAGAGTGCCCAAGAACACAGCAATTTCTTCAAAACCACTCCACAGCCCTCTCTACTGAATCCAGCCATAATGTGAGAATTTGGTGTAATTCCTCCTTAATTACATTGACTCTCATTTGCAGATAAAATGTGTAGAAAGTTAGAGATTCAGTGCTCTCTACAGCACTTTGTATTTTTGATAGTGCTGGATAGAGGGGGCTGGGAGAGTACAGGAAAAGATGGGACTGGAATCTTGGGACCGATTATTGCTAAAAAAATTAGATCAGTGCCAGCTTTTCCCCAGGTCCCACACAGCAAGGTGTCTGTTCTGGTCATGATAGAAAAGCTGAGGCATGAGCGCTCAGAGATGATCAGCTCCACCGTGGGTTTAGAAGGGTTATGGCCAGCACTGTGAGCGTGGGAGTCACATCACTCACAGGGAGCAGCGACTTCATCCAGTTATTTTGGCTCAATGAGACACGGGTGTGAGGAAAACGAGGCATTTAGGGCTCAGCTGGGTCAAGCCAGTATTGGCAGATTTTCACCATTAGGGCACGCTGGATTTAAGGAGAGATTTCTCTTAGGTTTCCCCTTCGAACTCAGCTATTTTACTATCTCAGAGTAAATTTTTACAAGAAGTTTGTGGACCATGGACTTTAAGGAAATATTTATTATTACTATTTAGGCTATAAGGGAAACAACAGTGTGCTCATTCTTTTAAAAAATGGCATTGTGGACACCCATGCTTGCCTTATCCACATTTCAGTGTTGTCTCCCAAACAGTATGAATTGTGGTAAACTGGTGGAAACAAAAACAGAGAACTCTGCTGACAATACTTTATTAAGATGTGGTTTCTAATCATAAAAATCAAGTTCCTATTTCCAAGCTTTAAAGTTATATAATTCAGATGGTATTTTCAGGTGTCTTTCTTTTTTTTTTTCATTTGCACAGTTCCTAAGCTCTTAGAGTTGCCTTATCATTTTAATCACATATGAGTAACATCCAGATTGCTGTAATGTTTTAGGTTTCATTGTGAATTATTCTGAATATTTAAAGAAATACTGGGTATGCTTGAAAGAGTTCCAGAATTAAAAAAAAAAAAAATTGGGCGTGTGTTAATGTTTAATAGCATTTTTGCTGAAATCTGTAATTTTTAATTAATTAACTCCCTTTGAAATCTTTGAATCATCTCATGAAAGAATATAAAGTCTATGTTAGATTTAGGAGACTAACCATGCAATCAAAGAACAATTTAATCCATATTCAGTGTGGTCTCTACAGAAACAGAGTCAGACTTTAAAGTATTCATTGCAAGCATTTCATGAACATTTTCACTTTTCAAGATAAATGACTCACTCACCCAGAAACATCATTGGTTTTGCAGGAATAGCACCATCGAAAACCAAGCCACTCCACACCTTGTAAATTTATAGTTGAAGCTACAATTAAGAGCAATGTCTGATAGATTTAGAGAAAAATATGAAGTTATATTACACAAACGCCCTTAACCTTGTCCTGCAGAGATGATATTTAATAACTGCATTTAACTATCTTATTCTATTAGGATCAACTGGATTTTTAAAAAATGTGTTTCTTCTTTTCGGTATGCTACACAGAAGAGATAAGGTTGCTAAAGTACCGTACCTGTACATTCCTTCTGCTGGCTCAGAACAACAGCTGCACATACCTGTGGGCATAATTTTGCAGCTAGGACATTAACCAATATATCTGTCAGTCAGGAAGACATATAAATGACTTAAGTTGCATCTGCAATTGAATGTGCCTACAAAGTGCGGGCCAAAAAAACCACAGACAGCAATTTAAATATCTATTCCTTCTGGCAGGTCTGGCATGACTCTGATCTCTCATGTCATATGACAACACTGTCACTAGCACAATTGTTCTGAACTTGAAGGGGCTATTCTTAGACTGCCACCACTGGGGAAGTCAGAATCAGGCCCAGACATGCTCAGATCACCAGATGGATTCCACAGGTGGGACGGCTTGCCCTGTCTCGCTCCCAACAGCATTTGTTGCACCCAATAGCAGTGTCCTTGGAAAATGAACTTCACTCTTCATGCCAGGTTTTTGAAGAGCAACAAAGCAGTCAGCATCAAGGCATGGCTGAGTACCCATGGCCTGTTCCCATTTTACGACTTCTCACAGTGAAGCCAAGGCATGGACCAGCATGAGGGGGGAATGTAAATGCAGCTGCCCTGTTCTGAGCACTGCCTGAACTGAGAAGAGGAACGTACCACAGTCAACATAAACTTATTGGCACAAATGCAAAGTCTACACCTGTCTGAGCTCGCACAAGGAACACTCTGTGATTCCCTTTCAGAAATTAGCTGAGGATGGTTACATGCCTATAGTGCAGGAAGCAAAACATCATCTCTTCCACCTGGAAACGAAGAGGAAAAGTAATCCAGGGTCTGAACAGGGTCTGTGGGTTCAGGGCTGATCCTGTGCTGGGTTGGTCCATCAGATTTGGTCCTCTTCTGAGAGGGCTGAAGATCCCAACATTAGTCTTGTTCAGAAGAACACAGAGTGAAATATGGACAGTAGAGACAGATCTTTAGTGTGCTTTTCTTTTTTTGTTGGTTTGGTTTTTTATGGGACACTTATCCTCTTATTCTGTTTCTGCACTTCTGAAAAAATACGGAATCAGAATAGTTTGATTTGGAAGGGACCTGATTTGAATTGCCTACAGCTCTGTAACATCTTGAAACAATGCATCAACTGCTACAACTTGAGCCAAAGGGAGACAAAAAAAAGACAAATACTACATGGTGCTCATTCTATTTAAGACAGATACTGCCAGATATACAGATGACTGAAGCAAAGGCTTCTGAGTTACTCTGCCTTTCTGGCCTCAGAAAATGTCAAACCAGCTGATTTCTGCTGCATTATGCTAAGTAACATAATTAAAGTAGCCCTCTTCTGTCATACTGTAAAAGTGCTAATGTCCTCTCTGTCATTCACTGCGAGATACGTGCGTCTCTGAGGCACAGGAAATACTGTAAGCCATATTTTTGGAGGTAGAAAACTACTTGCTTAAGGTAGAAAATTACATCTGCATCAAAGTCACAGATGCTGACTTCCCCTGCACATTGGCTACATAGAGTTAGCACAGCAGAGGAACTTCTATGCTCTGGACACCAGCATCGCACTGTCCAAATAAGCACATCTTCTAATGCAGCATGGTTGAGCACATGTCAGCTCATCTTCTACGTCCTTATCAGTCATTCCTAACCAACTTTCTTATCGTCACTACTTCTTCACACCAGTTCTGGTTGCTGCAACATTATGGCCCACAGGCAGACAACTTAAATTTTTTAGCTCATAATTTCATGCATTTCTAATTTATTGTCTCACTTTAAATCTGCATTAAAATGAAAATAGAAGAGAGGAAAAAACCAAACCCTTTGCATGCTTATTCACCAAGTAGCTTTCTTAGGTTCTTAAAGGTCTAATTATGATATGAAAACATGATTTCCAACTTTGCAGATGATACTAAATTGGAAGAGAATAAAAACAAATGAGGAATAATTAGGTAGTGCAGCCAGATATAAAAGAATTTAGATCATTTTATATTTCAGGAATAATGGATGGCAAATGCAGGGCTGTGCAAATAAATTGAGAATAATTAGCCTCACAGTGTGGCATAAAAAGTGGGACCCTTTTTAAAAAGATGAGAGGCTATAACATGCTGAGTGAAATAAATTCTGAACTTAAAATGCAAAATTCGTATCTAAGGTTCCCTTACTTATGCAACTTGCTAGTGGTCTCGGCCGTACTCCCCTAGACATAAGATAGCACTCAGTGTCACCAAGAACATCATCACCTGGCCTCTGGGAAACAGAAGGCTACATGGTATAGTCTTGGAATGCCAATTTTTCTCTACAGTTATTACACAGGACTGTATTTGGGGACCACAGGCTGTATTCAGTCTGCAGGACATCTCTGCTCAAACCAGTGTCTTTCTTCAGGGGCAAAAAGGATTGGGGAGAATATATTAAGAAATCATTTTGTTTGCGTTGCTTGAGTGCTCCTGCAGAAGAGTCACCTGATTCTGCAGCAGAAATGGACTGCCTTTTTGGAAAGAGCTCTAGGCTGATCAGGAACAGTCATTTTTTATATCTTTACATTATGTTACGTTCCCTTATGTATTCAGGCCTGAAGTTAGAAAGAGGCTTCCAGCAGTTGAGCTGGGAGGTTCCAAGAGAGCTGTCAGTGGAAACAACAGTGGGAAGACACCTTGCTGGTTTTAAAATGTTGCTTCATGAACCATGACAGATTAAATGCTGAGACAGCAAGGATGGCAAGGGACATCACCCTAAGAGATCACCATGGTTTCCTGTGCTGCTGTGAACTGCTTTCCGCTCTATATACTGCTGCCTACTTCTCTGCTCTTGACTGAAACACAACCTGTCAAAAATGCACTCCCTCTTCTGCATTTATCAGCACATTAATTTCCAGCTATGTGATATTGGAGGTTTTTCTGTATCAACCCAAGAAAAAATAGCCTGTTTTTCTTTTTTTCTCCTGAAGAGATGAAGATTTGTTCAGGAAACTGATTTTTCATTTTTTTGAGAGTTGTCTGTTAATTTGGAATGTAGGGGAAGAAGGAAAATGGACAAATGCATGAGGGAATTAAGGTTACTGCTGGTGAGTCAGTACTGCAAAGGATTACTGACTACAGAGTATTTTCACTGAAAACAGAATTAAATAGATCTCTCTAGAATAATGAGGTCTAAAATCCATCTTTAGTCCATGGAATTTGAAAAGTATTAGGTTGATCTGTTTGCCCATCTAGAGATTTCTTTGTGGGGGTGAAAATTTACCTGCACAGATCTTCTTATGGTAAACTTTCTTTCTAGCCATGTTTTCCATGGAATATCTCTGAATTATTAGCCATCTTTCAAAGTATGCAAATTAAAGGATTTTCAAATCTTTCAAATGCAGTGAAATGCATTTCAGCATTGAATGTCTGTGTGATTTATGGCAGAGTGCACACAATTCCTCTGTATGACTATACCTAACACAGGTGGTTCATTTCAGACTTGAAATTCAATTCTGCCAGCTGACTAATTGATTTGTTTTCATAAACACTCAATTTATAATAAGAACAATGCTTTGCTGTAAGATATTGTTTTGGGGCTGTACCAAAATTAACCATGAATATTTATTTTCAACAAAAGCCAGTGGGACCAACAGCAAATAATGAAAACATAGTCATTTATAATTTCCTTTTATAATCCCTATTGTTACATGAGATTCAGCAAAATTTTAAATCCTTCAAGCCAGCCCCTTAAAATACCAGTTCTGTTTTTCAATCTCAGTTTTCTGTTAGATGCCTCCTTCTCCCCTCCCTCCCAACAGCCATCGTTGTGCTGGGATCCCTCTGGTTCTGTCTCATGATGCGAGGCAGTGAACAAGCTTCAGACATGAGTTTGACAGCCAGAGTGTCCATGATCCTTCACCAGAAGAGTTGAATTAGGATGTTTTCAGGGAAGGTGGAACATAGTTTGATTCCAGAAAGAAAGATAAATCATTCCAAAAACCTTAAAAGTATATTTTGCAGTCACACCGGTTTCTAGAGTAAAGACATTGTTCAAAACAGACATGCTAAGACTGGCAGTGTTCTTGGGAAGTGCTGCTGAGGACTGTAGCAGTTCAGTTTCACAAGTCCCATTAGGTCAAGTTGTGCAGCTGCTTAATCAATTGTATCCCCTGACCTCAAGACAAAACTTCCTGGGAGCAAACATCCCTCCAGTCAGCAAGCTATCTGACACAGAAAATATAGGAAAGCATGTACCACAGGAAAATGAAGCTGAACAAATTCCAAGCTGTGTGACAGTGATAGAGCCATGTGGATGACAAGCCACACATCAGCAAAAGTGCCAGAGCCTTTGTACCTACCCTTCCCAATCCTTCCTTTCTTCACTCTCATGCACAGACTGCGGTGAAAACAAGCACCTGATCTATTATGGGAAAAGAAACTGTATTAAGGGACAAATGTAACTGAGAGTTAGGGTGCTCTCAACAGAGGATTGATAGGTAAGTACTAGAAGCATCACTTTCAGAACAAAATCAATGGATCCAGGACAAGACAATTTTTAGATTGCTCATATGCTGATAGCAGTGTACAAAGCATTTACTTCCAGAAACTGAAGCCCAGTTCATGAAGACAAGGATGTACAAGCCTTTGGCAGATGTTTACATTTCAAAATAGCAACAGGAAGCACAGGCTTCACTTTAAGTGCAGGTGACTCATTGGTCCACTGCACCTCTAACATGGTCAAGCTTGGAGAGCCACACTTAGACTGGTTCTACCAGCTAGTTTAGACTTCTGAGAGCATGACCGAGCCTTGTCCCATCATCCTTCTCCCCAGCTGCAATACACCAGCTCTCTCTACTGCTTGATCATTAGTCTGTGGCACTGCCATTTGGCATTTGGGGAAACAGGCAAGATGGGCCTCAGGTAGGTTTAGGATCAAAGATATTAATTTATAAATAACACCAGTTTTAGATTACTATGGTTTTAAATGTACCAGAGGTAACTTCCAAGCTGTGACTATAATTGAGCTCTCTATGTCCCAGAGCTCTTTAACACAGGGAATGAGCACACCTTCTCCTCAAACCCAGCAGCCTCCCAGTCTTAGCTCTGTGCTATTGCCTTGACCTTATTTAGCCCCAGATGAGGCAGGAACAGGCAGCAGAGCAAGATCTGCCCTCCCAAAGGGGTCTGCCACAGGCACAAGGAGAGCCTACCACAGGAAATCTGCCTTCAAATCTATCAGCTCTAAAGAGATAAAAAGAGCCCTGACTTTGTCTCCCAACTGCTTAGGAAACCTGCCACTAGAAATCACAGCTACTGGAAGTTGCTCCACACACACTAGGAAGCAAACAGCCTGTGAACATACAGTGCAATCAGGATGTAGCCCCCACGTGGCTGTGCCCCTGTGGCCACTGCTACTATTAAACAGCCAGACTGGAGCAGCAGCCAGAGGCCAACAGCCCAGGACCCTGCACTTGGCACCAGGGACTGGCAGCCCTGAGCCAGCATCAGCTGCCTCTCCAGCAAAACCCGGCTGTGCCCTCCTCTGCACTTTGGCTGTGCCCTTGCCAATCTTTTCCTGCAGAAGATATGCCAAGTTTGAGGCGGTTTTTATGTTGCGTTTTTGCTTTGGTTTTTTTTTTGTCTCCATGAGGCTTTCTTGGCCCAAGAACTAATCCTGGGCATTTAATTGCAGTATAATTTTGCTAGTGATAGATATATAAGTCCTTAATTTATTTCTTGTTCATGTTGTTGAGAAAAGCATCTATGTATAAACAAAAATAAAAACTATTAAAAAGGTAAAAACAACCTGACTTGCTCTGCAGAATTTTCAACCCTACAGGATTTGGCAAAAATAGAATGAAGTACTTATATCTTAAAAAAGCATTTAGCCAAGCACTTCATGAAAGGTTAAAATGCAGAAATATGAAATAACTCAAAAGTTGTCTCACTGGGCTGCAAACTGGCCAAGGAGAGGAAGCAAATTTGAAAAGGAATAGAATTTAGAAGGGGTTGCAATAGAGATCAGCAGATCTTCAGCCTTTCAGTGACATCAAAAGTTTCTGCTGTCTGTTCCTGATAGCAAATTCTGGCTAACAGTAGGGAAAGAACAATTCAATCAGAAATAGAAAAATGTAAAATATTCATGCAGAGCAGTACTGATAAATAGCACGTGAAAGATAAAACAGTCAAGAAAGGGCTCACTATGTAATGAAAAATGTTTGCAGAATTACAAGGAAAACACTTCTGTTAGAGGAAAAAAAGATCTATACTAAATTCATCCAAAAGTGCAGCTCCAGTAAATAAGACAAGCTAAATTGCCTTAGAATTAGGTTCATTTTATATAAAATCAGTAAAATATAATCTAGATTAAACTGAGTTTAATCCTTTGTAAAGATTGAAAGAATATTAATAGACACACATTTACACAGTACAAATGGTATCTAACCTGCAGTATCCTAATAGACAGCATTACAGTGTCTGGTTTGTCTCAAACCACATTTCCAGGTGTTTTCCAATCTGACTGGATTTGTAGTCATCACAGGGTGCTCTGTTTTATATGCATGAACTCCACTGTAAGTTTAGGAAAGACAGACAAGTCATGGCCCCCACCTGCCCTCATCACTAGAGATGCATTGAGTGCAGACCATACGAGTAGAGAGGTAACCAGACACCACCATTACTACCTTATGTTTAAAAACAGGTTTTTCAAATTTTTCAAAGATTCTTAATTTTTCCCTTCAAGCCCTATAGTTTGCTACACAATTCACAAACGTGTTGGAGCAGACAAGCTCACACCTTCTTCTAACCCAAGGGTTAGGTTGACTTTTCAGTTTTTACGTCTCTGCCAGTGCCCTGGTAAAGTCTGAAGTGAAGCATAACATTTCAAACTACTTTCTCACCACTTAAAGAAATTAAAAAAACAAACAAACCAACCCTTGTAATTTAAGTTTTTACATCATGTTTGCTTTGCATGTGCCTTTCAAATACTCCCTTTGGGGCTGTGCCTCTAACTAGACACTGCAATTTTAGCATTCAAAGTTCCTGAGGAGTACTATGGTGAATGTACATATAAATGTAATACATGTCCTATATCCTTGCACAGGGTTGATTCTTTCCTTGTTAGACCCCAAGAGTGTTTAAAGGAATTTCTGCAGCTCTTTTTGTCTTTCTGAATTTCAAAAATTAGAGAAAAATACGTTAAAAGAATAGTCTCTTTGAGGTGTGCAGCTTTTCCACGCTCTGATATTGAACAAATTTGGGTAGGAATGCAGACAAGCACTGAGCAGGAAGTAGAAACTGGCATGTGAGATTTTGTGTTGGCATTGAACTAGTGGACTCAGAGAATTATGGGTTGCTAAAACTTCGATGTGACCACTGAGGATATGACCAAAGGATGAGGACAACCTCACAGGGAAGAGATCTGATGATACCAGGCTAAGCATAATATTAAACAGGGGAGAAAATCTATACTGCTTCCTCAGAACAAAAATGCCATTCTGTGCTCCTGAATGATAAAATATGCAAATAGAACCACTGAGTCAACAAGTACTGTAGTGGGTAAATCTTTGCACAGAACCTGATTAATTTCTTAATTGCTAAAGGAATCTAAGCAAAAAGTCATGAAATTTCTTTCTAGGAATGGGTATTAATAGTGCAGGTTACAAAAAGCCAGTGTTATTTTCAAAAGACTATGTCATTCCTTGTTCTTTACAGTCAAGTCATAGTTATTTTATCCCATGAAATATGATTCATGTCAGAAAAATGGCAAATTTTCTTTGAAATCTATGGTGCAGTGCTTGTATTAAATGTCTAGCCATGAAAACAAGAAGACAGAAAATATCATTTGTTAAGGACACCAGCTGTTTAACAAAATATACAATGGAATAAAAACTATAAAGAATATCTCCACAATAAATGTTCAAAATTAAAGGTTTTTGATTGCTCTTGGTCTGACAATCATGTTTATCTGAGTAAACATAATTCTCTTTGGAGACCAGACTATCCTTTAGCAAGCATTATTTTCCTGTCAATCAACGCTTTGCACAGCCATGCAACTGCAGTGTGGTCAGAATTCTCCAGATACCTCATTACCAATGGGTTCCACTTGTCCCAGTGCTACTCTGTTCTAAACACCATGCACTGTAGGAATTAGGAGTTTTCATAACTGAAGGTATTGATGAGAACTGTGGGTTCTGGGGGAAATGTGCAAGACATTGTCAATAAACCACGAGACATGATGAGACATGGGGGATTCATAATTGTACCAGAAGTGTGGAGGTGTGGAACCACAGGGGCTGGTGCAATGATCTGAATGGCAGCACTAGGCTCCAGATGTGCAAAACAGTAACAGTTTTGGTAAGCAGCAATGAAAACAAAAGCTATTACATGTCTTTTAGTTCAGAGCTTCCCACACAGGACTATTCCTTGAAGGTAGTTTTCCTAATCCTTTCTCAAAGCTAAGTTTACATTTTTCCAATGAAGGGCTTAAAATTTTCCTTTGCTAAATTCATGGTCATCTGTGTTCATTGCATTGACTGACATCTGACTTCCCAGGATTACAAGTAAACTCCAAAAGCAGACAAGAGAGATCGTGGGTTTGATGTCAGCTTTATTTTGGCCCAAACTAGATTCCTGCTTTCCACTGAAAGTCATGAACCCTTTTTTACAAGAGACATATAAAAATGAAGATGTAAATTTCAAGTGGGTATGTAAAACTGAAAAGCAGGAAGCTGAATTCAAACACAAGGCAGTACATCACTAAGAGCTGCAGTTTATTTTTGATGTGTCATGACATCTCCCATAATGTCATGGCTGGATACCCCCTACGGCAATACGTAGGCTTATAAAAGTGGTTTTGATGGGCCAGGCCTTTAATTACTACGAATAAATGACACATTCATCCACTGCACTAAATAGATCCCCTTTTTCTTCCATTTTCAGACCTTCCAAATACTACAATTTTTAACTGCATCTCCAAAAATCAGTGTTCTTTGTCAAGCTGCACTTTACTATCCCTGGTTCTCATCACGTATCGACTTCCTTTGTTAATTTCTTTTCCACCAAGGAGATCAGTAATAATCTAAATGGAAATTTGGTGCGATCACTTATAAAGTGCTTTCCATTACGGAAAAATAACAGAAAGTTGAATAAAGTCTTTCATGCATCTATGTAAACTATGAAAATATACATAAAAGAAGCAGTACATTGAACATAATGAGCAGAAAAAACATCAGAAAAGTAACTTTCAATACACTTGAGGCACAAGGTCAGGAGGTACTAGCCCAGAAAAGACTACAGCTATGGCTCTCTTCCTCTTTCCAAACACTGACATAAATATCCAGAAACAGTCACCATTTTTATGTTGAATCTACTCGACATAGCATGACAGATAAAATTAACCTACAATGCTGAGCAAATAAAGTCAGTGCATGCTGATCTGAACACAGACTTCGTGTTCCAGTGGAAAACACCAGATTTGTTTTCGTTATAATAGGGACAAAAGGAAAAGCCGAATTTTATTAGTAAGGGAATTTAATAAAACAAAATAATTGGATAAAGTAATATGTTCCATTTCAAAAAAATGAATATTTTTGTTCAGATTTTAATTTAATACGAAGTTCATAGTACAGGTTGTGAAAATAAGAAGTATTTTTTAACAAGAAACCACAGCATTTCATTATGGATAAGACTGGAAAGGAGACTTTCATAATTTTTCCTTAATTAGATTTTATTGAAAGTGATGTTTTACACAAAATTTTACGATTTATAAATACAAATACTTTTTTGAAACTTATTTCAGAAATCTCTCTGGTTTTTACTTTCACAACTGAGAAAATAATGTACCTGTGTTATCAGTCCCCAGTACCACTTTTGGAGGGTTGGGAATTTCATCAGAACCAAATCAAACCAAAATCCACTTCAGTGAAAAACAACTTGCTGGAGCTGACAGACTGTTAAAAGTATAGATACTAGAGACAAGCCAGAAATTAGGTGCAAACTGTGTGTCCTGTACCCTGTATATATTGAACACCCAGTAAGCAGATAACATTGCAGAATGAAGAGCATTAAATGTCAAGGACATCAGATACAGAAAGAGGAAGGCAATGAATGCACTTAAGAAGTCATCAAGAAGTGGAAGCACTGAAGGAACATTCACACAAATATGCTATAAGGTGAACAAAAATATGCTCTTAGTCAGAAGCTATTGTAGCAATACATTACGGGATGGAAAAAGTCAGGGTATGCACCAAGTCTCTAAGTGTAGTCATTACAAACCAGGCAAAATAGGAAGAAAAACCAGTCAAGGTATTTTATATCTCGCAGGCAAGACTTTATTCAGAAATCAATTTGGGGAACTAAAATTCTGCAGAGGCCCTAGGTATGCTCAGTTTTGTATCAACCAGCAAAATCAGAAAAAAATCCCTTTTAGCAGGGGATTAAAAGAAGCAACAGCTCAAAAGATAAAGACCATGCACTTAGCCTTTATTCATACATGCAGCATTAGCTCAAACACTAAGTACAAAAAATATGAGTGATGAGGCTGATTAATCTCAAAATTAGAATATTTATTATGTGCTGTATCATGTGCACTTACCCACCCGTATTAAAAATCTCAATCCAGTGAAACGAAGGAAATGGTTGTAATGCAGACTGTCATAAAATGCTGCTTTGAGAAGTCAGAGCTGAAAAACAGTGTGCTGTTTAGTATCATGATAAAGGAGATCACTGGGGAGGAAGCTGAGGAGAAAGGCCTGGGGGGTTCTGCAGGAGCAGAGAGGGCAAAGGAATTCTCTCCAAAGGATTCACCATGAGCAAGTTTTTCTTTGCCCACTGTGGGACAAACCCTGACAAACTCACTGCTCTGGAGGATGGATAAAAACAAGCTTCATGCCTACTGGTTAGTAAGATGCCTCCTTTAGGAGGCAAAAAATGTTAAACTGGGTGACAAAATTTTCCCAAGACAAGTTCCAGAACAAGAAAACGTAATTGGAGGCACTCAGACTCAGAGACCTAGACTGTTCAGGAAAAGAAACACTCTTAACTCCGGTTTTAATTTTTACTGGATTTATATCAGAAATAATATGTAATAGTTCCCCTATTCACCAACGTGCTCTGTAAAGCTCATACATACAGAGTATGCAGATTACGAGACAGACTAATGTCTCTCTCCCCTGAAATTATTGTAATAGCAAAGCCATTCTGCAAATGACAGTGTAAGTATCAGCTCAGATAATTCTGGGAAATTAATGCCCCAAATGAAATGCAG
>JAOXXN010000001.1:13129899-13143323 GCA_026770055.1 Myrmophylax atrothorax | reverse complement strand
AAATGCAGCCTTAGAGCTGAGGAAATACATTTTATTGTTTAGTCTTTTTACTCTTACTTTATGTGCTGGTTTAAAGGTAAACCAGCAGGAGAAATGAACCTGACTCAAGAGAGATTACAAGTCAGAGTTACAATTTACTTAAACAATTACAATAAATACAAAGATACAGAGAAAAAAATTGGTTTTAACCCACAAAAAACAGATGTATAACCCAGCACTCTGAGGCATGAACAGAATGGTGTTCATCAGCCCCTGTGTTGAGTGCCACATGGTCCCCCTGAGTGCAAAGTAAAAGGAAAGGAAAACCTCTTGATGAGGATGGTGGTTGCAGTTCTGTTGAAGCAATGATTGCAATCTTGTCGAGAGTGGCAGTCACAGCCCTGTTGAGGCTCTGGTCCTCCTCTGGATCCCACAGGTGGTACCACAAATCACCAAAGCCCAAGATTATACATGCTCAGGTTCAGGTGGGAATGCCCAGTACCACCCCCAGGGTCGGGAGTTTCACAATGGGTGATTTACTCTGTGAGTCATGGGATATTTTTTGAATCCTTGATGGCCCAGCTTGTAGCCTGAGGTGTCAGGTGTGCCCTGGGCAGCTACTGCAAATGATCCATTATTAGCAGTTCATGAGAAATGAAATAGAGGTTTTGGAATACACAGTTTTGGTTACACTCACACAGTGATAAACTGGTCCTGGCTGCTGTAACTAGGGTGCTTTACACACGTTGTTTGCTACTCTGTTCCTATATATATTTATAGTCAGATGTGCAAGACTTTCCACACCACAAGGGTAACTGCTTTGTTTCCCCCGCCCTCCCCATTCTTCAGCATGAGCCTATCACAATCATTTAGCAGACTTTAAAAGCAAAAAGGCTTTGCATCTCAGAATCAGCTAACATGAACACTGAGAGCTGCTGAACAGAGAAAGACAAACCGAACAGCTTGCAGGGTGAGGTGGAGACCAGAGGCATGCACTCAGTGTCTCCTAATCTGGAGAAGAGGATGGGAAAGCCAAGCATAGCTCCAAGACAGCAACTCATTCACTTTAGGTGCCCTAAAATTGCTCTGCAGAGGTGTCACTCTCTCTCCACACTGATAGATGGAGGCCAAATCATTAGCATGGACTACAGCACCTGATATTTTGAAGGCTCAGAATACATCAAAGAGATCCTACGCAAAAGACCGTCTGACTCTGCAGGGCAGGGACAAGGAAGAACAGCTTCAGAGGACACTACCAGAAGCATAATAAGAGTGAAATAACAAGGTGACTGGAACAGTAACACAAGTTCGCTGGTTGTTTGCTTTTGAATTTGTTGATACATTTTTATTTTGGGGACCTAGAGAACTGCCTAATCCTATTTATGCTACTAGTAAACTGATATTATTTACTACCAATAACAATTTTTTTAACTTAGAATCTGTGTATGTCTCTCATTGTATCAGACTGTTCAGTTATCAAACAGAAAGAGCAAATTGTCTCCTTGGACAGATCCTTGGAGCCTCCTTAGTGCACAGGGTGCTAAATGCAGGCTTTATCCATTATAAGGAAAACATCCACAATGCATTAAACATACTCCAAGAATCTTCCAAAGCAGTTGGATCTAAAACAAAATTAAGTAGAAGAAGAGTATGGAGCCTACCATGGATGCTCTGAACTGCAGCACATTTTGATCTGTGTCATGCAATGCAGATGAACATTCTTTTTTTCTTTCTTTCTTTGTTCCTATACTATTTACTATATCCAGTTCTTCAGTGACATAAATTTTCATTTTTAATCTGTTTTCTGAGCCATTTGATCTTTTCTGTGCTTCAAGGCTGTGGTAGCTGCTTTTGATACTTTATGGTTGAGTTATCATAGGGTTTTAATTGTCATACTAATTGGGGTCACTCATGTCTTGTGTTGTCTTTCTACTGAATTCAGATTTCAAGTCAATCTCATCATTAGCTCTGTTGTTGCATTTACCTGGCTGCAGGACATCAAATAATACTTTGCAGAAACTCAAGTTCTCAATCTACAAAAACCCTCGTGATCATGGACCATTTGGTGGATAAGATATCTGCTGAATGGTGATACTCAATGAGTTGCAGTCAATGGCTCAATGTCCAAGTGGAAACCAGTGATGAACGGTTTTCCTCAGGGGTCAGTGTTGGGATCAGCACTGTTTAACCTCTGTTGGTGACATGGATAGTGGGATTCAATTCAATTTCAACAAGTCTGCCAACAATCCCAATGTGTGTAGTGTGGTCAAAATGCTGTAGGGAAGGGATGCTATCCAGAGGGACCCCGAGAGGCTTAGACGTGAACCCGTGTGAACATCATGAAATTCAGTAAGGCCAAGTGTCAGGTCCTGCACATGGATCAGGACAATCTCAAGCACAAATACAGGCTGGGCAGAGAATGGATTGAGAGCAGCCCAGGGGAGGTCTTGGAGGTGCTGGTGGATGAGAAGCTGGATGTGAGCTGGCAATGTGCACTCGTAGCCCAGAAGAGCAACCATGTCCTGGGCTGCATCAAAAGCAGCATGGCCGGCAGGTTGAGGGCAGGGATTCTCCCCCTCTACTCTTTTCTCATGAGACACCACCTGCAGTGCTGTGTCCAGTTCTGGGGCCCCCAGCATTAGAAGGACATGGATCTGATGGACTGAGTTCAGAGGAGGGCCAAAAAGGAGATCAGTAGACAGGCTGAGGGAGCTTGGCCTGCCCAGCCTAGAGAAGGCTCCAGGGAGACCTTATAGCAGCCTTCCAGCACCAAAAGGGGCTAGAAGAGAAATGGAGAGGGACTTTTAACACATGCATGCAGTAATGTGACAAAGGAGAATGGCTTTAAACTGAAAGAGGGCAAGTTAAGGTTAGACTTTAGAAAAAAATTCTTCACTGTGAGGTTGGTGAGGCCTTGGAACAGGTTACCCAGCAAAGCTGTGGATGTCCCATTCCTGGAAATGTTCAAGGTCAGGCTGGATGGGGCCCTGAGCAACATGGTCTAATGAAAGGTATCTGTGGCAGGGGGTTGTAACCATCCCATGATACTGTGATTTGAAGATTTGAGGACCCTATTCAGAGTTTGTCAATTATTAGTTCAAAGTTAGAGTTGGGAAACAGATTTTGCTGGGTTTGGAATCTGTAAGTCTGTCAGTTCCTTCTGATTGAACTACATGATAGGAAACATACAACATTATAGTCAAAAGGAATTATAAGGACAAAATTAATAGCAAATGAAGAAAAGCCAGAGGATAGTCACATGCTATTTGGCTGCTAAAACTACTGGAAAGCAAAACTGCATCTTACCACAATAATTTCCATTTTTTTCTTATCTTCTTCACTTTATTACAATTTTCCTTGCATGCAATTACATTATTACTTTAGTTAGGATCAAAAGTGAATTTTCTCTCTCCACTTTGGTTCAGAAAGGTCTCAGACCAAGCAAGTGAATTAGATTCCTAATAGGGTTACTTAGTGATGAGTAATAATAGGGCCTTGGACACTCAACATTTTCTTGATAACCCAAGCATAACAGAGGTTATGCTTTGTTAGATGACAAGAGGATGTGCAGGACTGCAAATACTTGGAGACATTAAATGCAAAATGTTCTTGACAAACTGGAGAAATGGTCTGGAAAAATGCAATTCATTAAGTGTAAGTTGTATCTCTAGAATAGGGTACACAAACACAACACAGGAAACAATGAACCATGGCAGCAGCCATGCTGGAAAAGATCTGGAGGATGCAAACAGAAAATGACTCAGCACTGATCTACTGCTACGGAAATTATACTCCCTTATACTGGGAGCTTATATTCCTTATACAAACAGGAGTATAATCTTTAAGAAGCACAAAATAATCCTCTTTCCTACTTTCCTCACCAGCCCTGGAGTCTCAGCAGGTCTCATGTGTCAGGTGTTGGGTATCACCTTTCAAGAAAGATGTAGACAATCAAAAGAGAACCCAGAGGAGAATGCTGAACAAAGTGAAAGATATTTGACCTCTGGAAAAAAACAAAAAAAAAACAAACAAAAAAAAGAAAAAAATTATTGGAATTGTTTTATCTGGGGAAGAATGTTTGCAAGGCACAAAAGAAAATATGTTTTCTATGAATCAGAAGAAATAGTAAAAGTTTAGACTGAGAAAAGTGCTTTGAGCAGGTTTTGGTATTGGTTAAGCCACTGGAATAAATTTTTATGGAGGGTGTGAAAACCCACCAGTACAATTTTAAGCACTGTTTGACTGAACTGTTTGATTGAAACCATCAGAAATGACACAGGTAGAGGAAACTTGGCTTGAAGCAAAGAACCCCCAGTCCAGATGGCAGACACAACTCAACTGAAGAGCCTGCAGTCTGCCAGTTACATCTCATATTTTTGCTTGGCAGATGACAAAAAGATATACTAGGATTTAATACTTTGCAAATTCTACAAGAAGATACACATAGGCTTGGTTAGTTCACAATTTCCACATGCCCTCACACCTACAATATATGAAGAGGCAATCTTAGATTGGACAGAGACTTTCTATATGGTATGTGTGATCATCAGACAGCCCTGGCAGCACTATTGCTCAGATACATTGCTGCATTAACATCACTGCACATGGTCCTGCTGACCTCTGTCCTTTATTTGATGACCCTGCAGTATCTCCACCATCTGATTTTCATGTTGCTTTTGAGGGATGGTCAGTTAGACCATTGCTCTTTTCTACTTTCTCACTGTTTGACCTGAACCCCTGGTTTACTTCATTTTTCTTTTGTTTTTCTGTCTCATGCACCCTCTCCATTTCTTCTATTTGTAGCATTTTTTCAGAGCCATGCCTCCTTTTTTTCAACAGTTTGCATTCATCTAAAATGTGTACATGTGCTCTTAGCTTCTCTTCAGCTCTTGCAGCTGGGTTTCTTCTGTCCCTGAGGCCTTGTCAGAGATCATCACTTTAAATGCCAAACATGAAAGTGGTTCACAATCAGCATGGACATGCCAACAACTCTGGCTATCTTGCTTACAAAAACAACCCAGCACCCCATCAGTCAGCCCACTTAGTTTTCTGTCATCTGACTGTTGTAGTTTATGAGCAATCATCTCCAACAGAAGTGATGGGGATAAACCAAAAGCAGATCAAAAGGTTGGAAGAGGTGAGACTGGGTTCTTCAACTGCTAGTGGCTTATGAAAGAGCAATCCTTAAATATTATTGTATTTGAAAGATACCAGTTAATTCCGTATAATATACACTATTAGCTATTGATACAATTTCTTTGTTTAGGGAAATCTGAATAATAAAACAGATTGCTGTTTCCATCAAAACACTTCAAGCTGGATTTAATAGTGCTGAAATGCTAATTGTGAATTTTATTTCACATCATACTCCACAGACTACTTTAAAAAGAGGAAAACATATTATGTTAACTACCACAATGCATGCACTCTGAGTCATCTAAGCATATGATGAACTGGAGCAATACCAGCAGCACAACATAAAGTGGCTGAAACTAAGCTAGAGGGAGTACAATACCTTTTGATCAGGCCTGGTTTATGATGAGAATATATACAGCTGCACATACACCAATAGGGTTCTGGCAAAGAAAACAATGTGAACACTTTTCCTCTGTCTCTCTCGTCTTTCCCCAGTGCAGCCCTTCCAAATATATTTGCATTAAGTCACTAAGAAGCAAAATAAGTCATCTTGTTTGCATGAAGAACAGGCAACTTCAACATCAGTTCCCCATGCTCCACTGTGATGCTGACCATACTCGTATTACACAGATGCTTGCTTTTAGCATCCTAATGAGAACTTTCAAGAATTCAATTACTATTAAATTAGCTTTACTGAATGTTATCAGAATGCTTCTGATGCTTTTGTATTATCCTATCAACACAGGAAGGAAGGAATACCACACTGCCAATCCAATTATTTTTTCATGTAGTTTTTACAAGGAGGGGAAGGGTCAAGCATTTGTCTTTCTCAGGGGATGAAGAAGAAGGGAGCTGATATCTTTGAGAATTCAGTACCAGTTCCTTGGAACTTGAAGAAATCCACTTTGTCAAAGCCTCCCAGAGCTCTTGGTAACCACCAGCTTTCACTAGTCACTGCAGCATTTCCAGAGACACTGACTCCCTCTGAAACAGCTATCAAGTGGACAGGCTACTCCTCATTATCTGCAACACTGAGCTGGAATTCAAACAAGTTAGTTTAGACTCTGCCTTGCATAACTGCAGATCTTCTCTGAGGTGAAGGAAGCTCTGGAAAAGCCTTCCTGGCTTCCTCCAGCTGGTTCTGAAGCCCTCACAGGACTCTGTGACTATGACTGTATGATTCTGAGATACCCGGGTGTGGAGGTGCAGTTGCTCATGAGGATACCTCTCTGCTTTCAGAAGAAAGGCCAGAACTCTGGTCCTCAGTCCTTTCATCCATTAGTTTTAAGTTTTCCCCAGTACCTTTTAGCACTGTCCAAAACAATATTACAGAGGGTAATTTACTTCAGTTACAGTTCCATGGTAATATTATGTGCATGCTACATATTTGTAAATAGGCATTACATGCACAGATTTCTTTTCAGCTTTCCTCCTTCACACCCATGGATACTGACATTTTCCTTTAAAATATGCCCTAGAAAGCTTTTTGTTACTTTACTCTCTTGATTTCCATTCTGGTAGTTGTGTTTCCACAACTCTTTTCTGAGGATCAAGCATTAACAGGCCTCCATTGGTACAAAATTGTATTCAGTTTCTGAGATGTGTAACAACCCTGTTAAGAACTGAGACAGAAACTAGAGTAGGGATTTCATATATAAATCCTCAGATGTCCCACTGTGCCCATCACTCATCAATAGCTCAGTCAACTGCCATACTATTAGAAATAGATGATGCCAGCAGGGATCAAGGCACAAGGGACTCTGAGTGCTTATTAACTGAATTAAATTGTAAATGTATTAAACTTCCATGAATTCACAGGTTGATTTTAGCTTGTTTAGCAACTAAACTTCTATTCAGTGGATATAAAAATACCTACATACAAATATATACCTACAAAAAGAAGGAATCAATACTCTCAATACATTGCAAATTTAAAAGAGCCAAATACAATTAAAAGCTGCTTAGCTTAGCAGTAATGCAGAAGAATATAATTCTTTCTCTCCATGCTTAGATTACTCTCTCTGTTAGAACCTTTTCTTCTGGAAAACCTTAGCTATTCAGAGAGCAAAAAGAACACTAAATAAGTGGCAACAGTAATTTAGTTATTCATATTACTGGAAAAATAGTTGTATTTAATGCTTCAGCATACACAGTGCCATAAAATTGCCTTTTCTTATTTATTGAACTAATCCAGGGAAGAATTACCAGCCAAACATGCCAAATCTCTAGTGTGCACCCAGCTAACTCATGTTGTGACTGCAAGCTGGTATACCCCTGTGCCACACAGCAATAAGGGACCTCAGGGACATTGTAAAGTGACAAAACACAGCACCATTCTCATGAAACAGCATGTTCCGTGTAGGAGGTACCATCTAGAGGGTGCTGCCTTCTTTCAGCATCAGCCACTTTTGAGCTGGGCAGGTACCACCCCTGGGGGGAAGGCAGCAGATGTGCTCCATCTTGCATCCTCCAGAGCCAAGGCAGGACATACCCTGCTCATTTCACTCCAAGATACATATTTCCATGAGCCACCAGCTGTCACGGCACCAGGAACTTCTGCTAATGGAGGGTAACACACAACAAAGGGATGACAGGCCCAGGCAACTTTGGAGAGAAGGGCAGGGTTTTCCACTCAGTGTCACCCAGAGGAGAGAGGGAGTGAACACGCCTCTGGCACGACAGCCCCTGCCCTTACACCTCCCTGAGAGGAGAGCATCTTGTCCTCTTGCACTCATGTTCTTGCTGCCCACCTGCTTCCTGTACAAGCACATAGCTTAGAGAGCCTCCGAAAAGATTCCTGTGAACAAGTGATTCAGATTGTAGTTTTTCATTTCAAATGAACCAAGCGGTGTTGACTAGTGTGGACCACACATCAGCAGGCTTTGTAATACTGGAAAAGTAATCCGCGGCAGCTGAAGCACTGCAGAGAAGTCTCCCCACTGCCAGCAAATTGGAGAATTAGATAGACACCGTATTTTTAAAGCTGTGCAAACACAGGACAGTTTCCCAACTACTTTTCTTCATACTTTTTGTACATTAATTTTTATACCCTGCAGCATGAGGTTTTAGACTAAACTTTCAAAGCTTTTTCAAAGTCAGCCCTATGACTTTTTCCTGTATTTATTTTCACCCAGCTGAGCTTCCTCTGACTTTGATTTTAACCCAGTAAACTTGATTTAGAAGAGCCTTTGTGGGATCTTGGTATATGTCTGAAAACAGGGGCTTCTAGCTTTCCCTCCTCCTCTGCTCCTCCAAGGTAAGTGGCAGCACCACCACACTGCTACTTTACCTCTTGTCACCCCTCAGCAATAATCAATACAAACTAAAAAAGGCAAACAGTGCAGCTATTATTTGAGAAAGAAACTGCAAAGACACCCATGGTCTATGGTCTGTGGAGATGACTCATTCCACAGCACAATCTAATTCCAAAACAATTACAGCAAAATCAAAATCCTCACACAAAAGAGAGACAAAGCACAAAGCCTGGACCTCTGCTGAGCACATACCTCCATAAAGCTGACATGACTGCAGAGATCGCACTGCCAGTTAACCATAAAGCACAACTGTCCATTTACTGTAAACGCCTCCATGGAAAATTAAATGTAAAGAAAACAGAAAACAGGGCACTATGGTTCAAATGTGAGTGCCTCTGCAAAAAATTTGCTACAGCAGTTTAATTCAAAAAGAGAATAAGCACTCTTTTCCTTCACTTCAATTTAAAATAAATTGCTCACTGACCAAAACCAATAGATTATCATATTAATTGTAACTTCTACATTCATTATACAGTCTGAGTATGAACTCTAAATATGTTCATTACTCAGATAATTATCCAAAACAATTATACAATACAATTATCCAAACAATTACTTAGGAAGGATATTATCTCTAGATGCATCATGAGCTATTCTATGAAGTGCTCAATATCTATCGCTTTGGCTATGATTGATCAAAAGAGTCATACATTATTCTATCAATGCTCTATTGGGAGCAAATACTTCTAGAGTAAATATCCACTAATTCTAACTTCAGGTGGTGTAAATATCACACATGTGAGCTCACACTTTACATTCATATTCTGTGGTGAAAAAGTCTGAACAAACCAAAATCTAATCCAGTCAAAATGTCACTTGACTATGTATTGCACTGCCTGTATTTGCTATTGAAGCAACATTTTCTACCTGCAAAGAGCAAACTAGGCCAATTTCTGCGAAACATTCAGATAAACAGTCAGATTCCTTATCTTGATCTGAAACTAACTAACTTGGCAGCAAAACAGTTTAAAAATCACAGTTTTCCATGTCACTGCAGAAAATTGAGTGGTAACTATCATGATCTATTACAATATTGAAAATAGCCAAACAAACATGCAAAAAATCCTCAGGTTTTTATTTTAGAGATGACTTGATGGGATTCTTGTTTTGAACTTCAACTAAATTATCAGCTTTTCTTGAGGTTTGGAATGGACCTAAGAATTCAAAGCATAACCACAGCCAAAGCAGGCAAATTTTGCCTGTGTTTGTGGGCAAAAAGACGGGAAATGATAAACCAGGCTCCAGCATTTATTAATGCTTAGTGAATAATTTAACAGATTAGCTGTTCTATAATTAAAGTTTCGGGACATGCTACAAAAGCCCTAAGAAAGCACATGTTCTGAATCACTAAATTCTTGAGCAAGTTCACCACCAACTCATTAGTATTTCTGTATCATTGCATTTCTACCATTTTGGGGGGAAATCTCAAGGGTCATTATGCCAAGGCTCACTGAGGTCCAGTATGGTCTCTGAATTACCTCAAGCAGCAAGGTTTTAAAAGCCCATGAAGCTCATTTTACTGTTTTAAAATAGCACATATTAAGATGTTCCAGTTTGATCATTACAAAGACTTGTCACGGCTTACCCAAATAGCACATTCTTCAAAACATTCTTGGGCCTTATTTTCAGATGTTTTTCTCCTAGTTAGACAGATTTGACAGCACAGATAGGCAAGTAAGCCCTAGGGCTAGGCATGAGTTTCACTTCTTAACAGTATTGTATCTACAAAGAACAGCATACGAAAAGACAAGTTGCTCTGTGCTCTGAAGCTTCTATTGACTTTAAAACGCAAACTCATACTTCCTCCTCTGCTTTCATAGAAGAATTTAATTGGTGCCAAAGTGAAAGATCCCAGCATGACCTGTCTCCACTTTAAGCCACTCCAGCTGTGATTGTGAGAAAATTTGTACATTCAGACACTGTTGAAAGAGAAACCTTCCTAATAAGCTGAGGTTTTGCGCTGATGGAGAAAAAAGAAGTGCTTGGTTGGACACAGAAGGAACTGAGACATAGCTTACCCCACCCTTAGTGTCAAACAAAGCTTTAAAGGCCTCAATAAGGACCAAACGAAATCAGAATAAGGACTTGACTGTTTACTCCACACAGAAGAGTTAGTAAGGAAATAGCACTAACAACTTGCATAGAGTCAGTGTTAACCTATAGTTTATTAACCCATATTGTATAGGCATTAGGATTGCAGTTCCTCATGCATTTTTTCCACCTTTATGACCAGAATCTCAGTAAGAGTATGGTTCTTTTGCAGTCACTAGGCTTTTGACTGTATCGTCAGCAAATTTGAGTTAGCTTTGAACTACCTGCTGCTGATTTTCATGAAAAACGAGTCATTCAGCCTCAGCATATGTTCACTACCCACCAGTGCAAGGTGGGCACCCTTTACCATAGAATCATTAAATGGTTTGGGTTGAAAGACACCTTAAAGATCACCTAGTTCAAATCTGGCAGGGACAGCTTTCACTAGACCAGCTTGCTTCAGGACCTCATCCAACCTGGCCTTTAATACTGCCAGGGATGGGGCATCCACCACTTCTCTGGGAAACTCATTCCTGTGCCTTACCACTCTCACAGTAAATAATTTCTTCCTAATATCTAATCTAAATCTACCCTCTTTCAATTTAAAACCATTACCCCTTGTCCCTAGAACCTTCTCTTCTCCAGACTGAACAACCCCAACCCTCTCAGCCTTTATGAACTGCAGTGCTGGTGGATGGGCATCCCTGGTTTTCAGACACTGGCCTCTTGCCTCTGAGTGTTGCAAAGGGGATGGTCTGATTCAAATGTACTATACATGCCCATCAGTGACATGACAATACCCACAGTCACCACACATCTGGCAACCTGTTTCTCCTTCTGATTTTGACTTTACAAAGCTTAAGCCTTGCATGTTGAAAGAAGAATTTAACCACAGAAAAATTTTAAGCAGTAGCTTCTCTGAGTGTTTTGAGCTAGATACCAGGAAAAGAGGTTGACTGTTTTTCAGTACTGTCAGTGGAGAACCATGGCATGCAGGTAAAGAGCAAGAGTCAAGAAATTATTGGAAAGATAATGCCAGTCCTTTGAAACAGTACTTCACATGGAGGTAAATGTGAACACAGGCTAAACAGTCTCCAGGTCCCAATAGTCTTCTAAGGAAAAACTGAAGCCTACTGAAAACAGACTTGTACTTTCTCAACCTTGGGTACTTTTATATTTATCTTTAGAGTATCACAGACTCACAAAAAATACATCACATACACATCTGGACAGAGTAATAATTTCATCCAATTAAATGTATTATTTTAAATTTAGGAAAATAATGGCCAAGCAGAAGTACATAAGCAATAGAAACACCTTTAAAATTCTATGTCTTCATAATTGAAACATAAAACCACAGGGTTTCCCATAACTTCAGCTGGAAACAATTGAGCATCACCTCCACATGCTTTCTGCAATCAGTGGAACTAGAAAGAACACACAAAGCCAGAGGTGAAAGGCAGAGTTAGCACGTGGGTACTATGCTCTTTTTTTTGTGCAGCTGAATTCCTCCTTATTCTGAAGCTCCTCTTCCAGTAACAATGCTGGAAGGAGGGATAAATCAAAATTTTAATTCTTACATAGATGTTCCCATGCAGAGGGTTAGTCCAAAAGAAGTTTCATCCTGACACACTGGGAAGTAGTTCATTACTAAGAAAGAAGGTCTTACTGAGCTCCCATGCCATAAGAGAAGTTAAGAAAAATAATCTGCAGGATGAGTTCAGGACAACATCACTCAAATATAAATAATGGACAGATGATTTAATGCCCTTTAGGATACCATTACAGACAAAATTTGTGAACCAATGAAGCATTAATTTGCCACTGACTGCAATGGGACTATGATTTAATTGTTTTTGTGTTCTCCCAAAGTGTAGAGGACCCAATTTTTGAAATTTCAGACACAAATCTGGAATGAGCGAGAGAAAATAGTCATAAATCAGAAAATGTAAACAGTAATTACAAAATGAACATTTTCTTTAACAGGATTTCTGAACAGAGAAATAGCCATGTAGATTAAAGTCGATCAGGCTATTTTTTGCTAAGTCTAAAATGTTATGCAGAGAAGCATTCATTTCAGTGACATTTTAAAGGGGGTACATGCCAATTTCAAAAGGAAAACAAGGAAGATAAAAAGGAATCAAAACACTTCCTTTCTCAATTTGAAAACTGACATTTTGAGTCAAACATTTTCACATAACAGAATTATAAGGCTGTGACTTTGTGCCAGTATGGAACAAAAATAGATCTATAACCTTCAAAAAATCATCATAATATCAATCTGTTTCCTTTGACCTGCTCTCTAATTGTCTGGAATTATATCATAAAGCTTAAGAAGCTGCCAAGAAATGCCCACAATTCAAAGACATTATGAAAGTAAGAAAAAAAATAAGGGACTTTTTCAAAACATAACCTCATTGATTTCGTAAAAACCATGGCTTGATGGCCAGTTTTTCCTCCATATGCGAAGATACAAATCCCTTCTTGCTAGTAGATGTTTGTGAATCACTAGTGATGTCAGATTCAACTTTCTTCTAATTAGCAAAAAGAAAAAAGGGGTTGTTACTGACCATACCACTAAAATCTGGGAATATTTTCTTATCTTCTATTCTGTAGGTGGAAGAGAGTTGTAACTGCAGTTGAATGGACTTTAGTTGGAAGCCCATTTTTGCTTTCAAAGATATGTACTAATCATAGGAGAGCAGAGAAGAAGCAAACCCCCTTCTTCTTGGCAGACTGAATGTGTGATGTTGGCAGGTAGGAAATCGCTGTTTCTTTGGTATTTTTTGCTGGTTACTGTAACTACACTGGAAATAAATGCACAGAAGCCGCTTGGCAAAGCAGGAAATTACAGAATCACAGACTATTCTGAGTTGGAAGGGACCCACAAGGATCATCGAGTCCAACTCAAGTCAATGGCCCACATAGGGGATTGAACCCATGACCTTGGCATTATTACAACCA
>JAOXXN010000001.1:13106597-13118948 GCA_026770055.1 Myrmophylax atrothorax | reverse complement strand
CCCACATAGTGTGTACAAATTGCATACTTAGTTGTAGATGTTAAAAATATAATTTCTGTTTAATTCAGTTCAGTTTCATTTGAGTTCTAGCTTTTCTTTTATTCAGTTTTTTTCTTTTTTGTTTCCCCCTCTCTCTGTGCTGGGAAGGCTTTGTGAGGGGGGAGGAGGGAGGAGACGGTCCAGGGTTGGTAAAAAAAACTAGCTCAAACCTAGACAACAGTCATTAGCAGATACTGTGTGGGAGTGGAAGGATAGAGAAGGCTCACATCATGCTTCCTTCTCATATGCCATCCTCACTTCTGGGAGTTTGAGGGACACCAAATTAGGAGGTTATATCCATATCATCATGCTTAATAGGTGGTCACCCACCTTATTCCCATAAATCTCTTGGACTGTTTTTCAACTCAGTTATATTTTGTGCACTGACAAACTCAGGCTTCAGTTTATGGCTGAATGCTTGGTGTGGTCTAAACAGCTTCCACTGGCTATCCCCTAGCTTTAGACATGTGAGAAGCAGTTAAGGCAGAAAGGAGAAGAGGGAGGACAGGGACTGAGGATCAAATCTGTCTCAATGGGCTTCAAATCACAGAGGTTTTCTGATCATATTGGAAAACTTGTCCACTCTTCTCTGTGTTTACCTACCTGGATATCAACATCTGTGTTATTTAAAGTCTCTGTAAAACAAGTCTGTGTAAATTGTTTACCCTGGCTCCCATTTGGAGCCTTATTGCAATACATCATCCCTAAAACAAGACCTTTCTCTCTCAGGAAGGTATGACTTTGCAGATCTGTACCATAGCTATGGGAAGAAACAAAAGCTAGAGATTACAGTGAAAAGACACTCCACTGAGAGTGTGGGGCTCACTAAACATGGCAAAAAGGCTACAAGTCTCTGGATTTATTTCAGTGGAGCCTGCATAACCTGGTGTCACCAGCTGAGTGGAAGATTTAATATCTTCTCATCTACCAAGCCAGAAATCTTCACAGGGATGTCTCAGTACACCACAGACGCTCCTATCAACCTCTAAGGAGGTGGTCTCTCAGGACTGCAGAATCTTAACAATGAGAAAAATAAAACTTACCAGTTTTGTTCTTTTTCTGTAAATCTGGCTGAAGAAGTTCAGTGCCTTGTCTTTTAGTCCCATTCCTCTAAATAATGGTAGCTCAGCAGAGATGACAGAAATGACAGGGTGGCAGGCAGGTAGGTTGGTTACATTAATTCACATTCTAAATAAAGAGAAAAGACATTTTCTTTCAGCAATTTATGCCCTGACAGGCCACTCCAGTGGCTGGCACATCTCTGCTGAAGTCCAGAGAGCCACCTCAAAAGAATACTTCACTGTTAAAGATAAAATTGATTCAAAGTTCAAAATTAAAGATTAAAATACTTTAGGTAATGACAACAACATAAATGTTTAAACTTATGTTCCAAATTCAACACGCTAATTATTTATCTATGAACGTCTAAGGTCAGATCTTTTTTTTTTCTTTTTTTTTTCTTTTTTGCCAGGGCTACTCGGAGTTGGGGAATATGCCCAAGTATTTTAATGTTACCGGCTCACCACCTCTATTCACCCGTCAGGTGCTGCACCATATTTAGCAACTCCTGTCACCACCACAACAACATTTGTCATTGGCTTGCCATTTTTGCCTATTCCTGAATACCCTGCAGCTGCTTCTCTGAAAGAGTGAGTCATCCAAAACTGTTAAATCTGAAAGCCAGTCTCAGTTTGGCTCTCAGTAAAATCAACACTATGTGTCAAACCATCTCCACTGCTGTGTAGGAGTTCAAGGGACTTGTAGTTAGACCCTAAAGGGTTGTGGGGAAGCAAAGATTCTAAGAGCTGCACATTTTGCACAGCATGGAAGCTCAGTAGCACCACTGTGATCTCCTGGGGGCTAACCATGAAAATCAGTGAGCACCACGTCATGAGCAGCAATTCTCATCCCTTAAAATAGGTTTGAGGGGCAAAAAGAATCTCATCCCTTCACCCACCAGCAAACTTGATGCATCAGTACTCAAACTGTGCAGGTGTCCCCATTCTCCTATATCCAGACATGTATTATTACTTATACTGTGCTAGAATCAAAACAAAATTTAAGACCAAATCTCACCAAACTAGGACAAGCCACTAAGCAGGTATGAATGCTATATGCTTAAAATACTACATATCAACATATATATATCAACAATATATAAATATATATATATTTATATTACATGTTTGTGCATGTGAAGCTTCTAAGAAACATGCCTTCGGATCAATGAGCACATGAAGAATTATTTAAATTCATTTCTGGTTTATCAATCTATATACCACTGAGAAAATATAAAATTGTCTTCTGATGTACACAAATTTCTCACATTTGGGATCCTCCTAAACTCTAACAGAAAAAAAAAATTGGTATTTGATGCAGGAGCTCTTTCAGATAGCAATAGCAAATGAACAGTAGCAATGCATTTAGCTGTACACAGATGAGAATGAAATAGCAAAGTTATATGCTGACATTTCCTCAGTAGTTTGCTGCAAATGATGCATTTTTAAGATTGCCAGTGCTTATCACCTATTGCTTGATGTTTTAGTGGCTTCGTCTACAATGATGTTCTCAGAGGCTGTTTGAATTTTGCCTGGGGAGGTCCCATGAGGTAATTTTGCTTGGTTGCAAACTTTTCTCTCCTGTTGAAATATGATTTGCATAGCAGATATTACTTTGAGTGGTAAATGTAAATGCTCTATTATAACTTTATATATTTCAGGTTCATAACTGAACTACTGAGTGGCATCGGACTATTTTGTATGCTTCCAACTATTCCAATTCTTTGCTTCATAAACTTCTGAAAATAATAAAATCTCATTTTAGTGGAGCAGCTTCTGAAAATGACCATGAGGTAAAATATCAAAAGCAAATCTTCAGGCTGCCTGTGTAGCAGTAGGAGAGTGATCACAAAGTAAAATCAGGAGGTCTCAGGAGTTTCTCAATTAGTGGCAACATTTCTTTTTTTTCTTTTTTTCTTATAGTTGAACAAAACCCAACCTAAATACCTAGAATGTACATTCCAGGCTACCCATTGGATACCAAAACTTTCTTTCTCCCCTACACAGATTTCATCTCTTTCTCTCCTATGAGATTCTTGTTGCAGAATTGGGGAATATACATCACCAAAGTCTTGGAAATGTTAAGTTTGGGAAGCTGAGTGGTGATTCCACTACATGAAAGAGGCAAGACTGAGAATTTCATTTTATTGAATTTTCTTATCTATAGCCCTGTGCTTCTTAGGAGCTTGGAAAAGAAGTGCATTATCATTTATGCAGAGGCTGGTCTCTGCCAGAATTGGAATTATTCAAGGTGATTTCAAGGCATGTGCACACACACATTCTCATGCACAATGGAGGAAATAATGTAAATGACCAAATAAGGACTTTAAACGTATCATTGAAATGATGCTTCAGAGAAAATGTGAACTTTTATGTACATGTTTTATCAAGCAGTTCTTTCTAAATCCAGAGCAACATTGAATCAGAAATCTATTGTTTATAATAATAAAAATAATTCTGTTTCAGGCAGGAAGATGGTACTGCTTGAGTGATGAAAAAAACAGTAATTTGGAGATAAAAGTATTAGAAAAAATGTTAAAATTCATCACACAAACTATTCTGAATAGAGGATGACCCATTGCAGCTTCAAAGCAAACATTTTCAGTAAGTTTTACAAGAATCTTGAATTATTTAAGTCACTAGTTGTTGGCATACCTTTTCACAATATATCATCAACTGAAATAAATGATGGGTTGCAGCATTCTGTTCACAGGGGTTTACATCATGGACAAAACATTGTAAGTTTATCTGTCTTCCACTGATGCAAAATAGGCAGGATTTACCTCTTGCCAAGCATACAGCTCGGTAAACACCTCTCCTCTGACACCTAGAAAAAGTGCATTTCCCATTCTCACTACCTCAGCTCACACTGTGAGAAGTTGTAAAACACATCACAAACCTCACTTATCATGAGGATCATAAACTGTAGTAACACAAAAGTTGAAAATATACTTTCTGCTGATACTGGTGCTGACTGTAGTGTTTTCTTAACCTGGGAAGCCTCATGCACTGTCAAGATATCCGATGCTGCATGTACAACAGACCCCTAAAGACCTACTGTCATTGAATATCTCTCTGCAAGGCTGTGGATTCCCACTTTCTAAGGCCATTCCTGCTGGAAGCACCTATGACCAAGTGTGTGTCCTACACTGCAATGCTGTGCAGCTACATTTAGGCTACCTTGGAAGCTGAAACTGGCCTTGCATCATCAGTACTGGGCCCCTCTCAGGTTTATTTAATCTTCTAATATCATTGCACTGCTTTTGATAGCTTAGCGACTCCAATCCATTCCAGTTACCTCTAAACCTGTTGTGCCATCTCTCCATGAAGATACAAACTGTGACAAACCCAACACAACCCTAGAAACATCTTACTCGGGACATGCAGTGCACAGCAAATATCATGCCACAGACTACTAAGAAAACCCACAAAGGAGGGCAAGCTCCTGTTTTGGCATTTCCCAATTTTCTGGATCTTCAGAAAGGCAAGGCAGAGCCTGACAGAGGGAGAGTAAAATCTCTGGAGTCTTTACTGACCACCCAAGAAAGAGAGAAGTCCTACCTTGGAGATGTCCTGGAGGTTGGATTTGTTCAGGCAAAATAAAGATAAACTGATACTGAGATCCCTGGAACACATGGCAGGTTAAAGGGGGAAAGGTAAGGCTGAACCCAAAACCCAGTGGAGGTGAACAGGTAGAAGTGAAAGAGCAATGACTGGACATAGGGAGGAAAAGCACTGCCCTTAATTTCTATATTACTTGCATTTGCACAGCAAAATGACTCCCAGCATTTTGAAGAAGGACAGCATGAGCACCATCCAGGCCCAGCAGCAGGAGCCTGGCAGGTCAGGAGTACCACAAGCTTTCTGAGCACACAGCTGCTGAGAAAGCCACACAGCCTTCCCCTTGTTTGGAGACATCCCTCACCACCTCTCCCCTAAGCTTCCCAACTATTGGATGATGACCTTTACGTGATGGGGAGAGAGGCTTTGTTTCTTTAAAAAAATTACAAAGATGATTATGAGGAAAGAATGAGGGATCTGGGCCTGTTTTGTCAAGAGAAGACTGAGAGACAATCTCATTAACCCAGATAAATGTTTCAAAGCTGGGTGCCAAGAGGATGGTGCCAGACTCTTTTCAGTGGTGCCCAGTGACAGGCCAAGGAGCAATGGCCAGAAACTAAAACACAAGAAGTTCTACCTCAACATGAGGAAGAACTTCCTCAATGTAACTTTACACTGAGGGTGGCAGAGCTCTGGAACAGGCTGCCCAGGGAGGTCCTGGGGTCTCCCTCTCTGGAGACAGTAAATTACACAATTGGATAGATTTAAACTACTGAGTTTGGGCTTTCATAGGAGTAAGAAGAAAATAGACAGGAGAATCAAAGAGATACTGGTGTATCAAGGAACTTTAACGTTAGTTTTGCATTTATTTTTATCAGCAAGAGTCCTACTGGGTCTTGAACATATGCTCTATCCTCATGTCCTTTGTAATGGTGTTTGCAAGTATTAAATTCAATACAGTAATGGTGTCAAGTAAAAGCAGTGTCTCCTCGTGCAGTTTACATGCAGCTCCAAGAGAGAAGATATGCTCCCACTCCTCAATGAAGATTTTATTCCGGTGTTAAAATTTCAATTAATCAACTTTTAAAGCACCTGAACTTCCTTCAATTTACTGTCCCTCTTAACCTTCTAGTAACTAACAAGTTTTCCTTCTAAGCCCGATAGAATTTCAGAGCATTCAGAGTAACTGTAAAGCTGTGGGCATATTTTTTCAGATAGGTGCGTTGCTTTGTGATTTTGCCAGACATCAGAGCTGTAGAATAGTGTAGATCAATACCATTGCAGAAATCAGAAGTGGAGGAGGACAGCACTTTTTCAGTTAGGTTTGGTTTGTTACAGTCATTTTATACTAAAGCCACTGAACTAGAAAAGAAGCAAGTGGTTATTTTAAGAACCTTTTCCAATTGCTAACAAAACCAAAATTTTTTTCCACAGATAAGCAACTTTATATACTTTATATACTTTTGCTGAAACAGAGCAGTGCATTCTGTTAGTCTTTCACAGACCTCTCTCCCTCTGAGGTTCCCAGGAAGGTTCACAGGCACAGTTTCATAAAAATGTAAAGTTGTTAATTAATGTGGGATCACCTTTATCCCAGAAGGTTATCAGGAATTTCCTAACAAGATAAACTCAAGGCAAAGCAGCACAAAAAAGTAACTGAGATTAACTGAGGATATCAAGAAACAAATCTGCTGATTGAGACTACTCATGCCGCAAGAGAGACAAACTTACTTTGTTTCCTGCAGAAACATAAGATTAGCCAGAAAACACAAGACTGGGTTGACAATCTGCCTTATTTTTCCTAGTGTAACTTACTGCACATTATCATTTTTTATTTGAAATTACCGGAACCAGAGAGGCCCCAAATGCAGGCATCCTCCTAAACACATTCCTCAAAGAGGACAGGACCTTAGAGGCTGAGATAGTTCTAGCAATGTTAGTTTTCCCTCAGATACTCAGAGCAAATTGGTTTATCCATTTCCATTTTTCCTATAGAGAAATAAGTTATCAGATGTAAGAACTTTTTCCCCAACTTCTATGCACATTAAGTAAAAGCCAGTGTCTCCCATTAAAAATTTTGCAAAGCAGTGCACCAGCTTCGAAGAGTTTACAGTCTAATCATAGAATCATCTGCATCGGAAAAGACCTCCGAGATCGTCAAGTCCAACCTTGATCCACTGTGATTGCTAGATCATGGCACTGAATGCCACAGCCAGTCTCATCTTGAAAACCTCCAGGGACGGTGAAGCCACCACCCCTCTGGGCAGGCCATTCCAATGCCTGATTACTCTCTCAAAAAGACACAGCAGATTACTTTCAGGGGAGTACCTCAGAAAGATAGTAAGAACTAACCAGAACTCAAGACTTTTCAAAGTCCTTGACTGAAAGAGATATTTTCTGTATGTTTTATATAGATATGAAAAGGAAAGAGAGTTCCAGTGCAAGAAAAGAGTCTGCTGAGAGGAACGGACAGGTTGTTCTCAGCAGGCTTGAAGATCTACAAACTCACAGGCAAGCTTTGAACCTTACCTCATAATTGGTGTTGATATAAGTAGAAGAGTGACTGTGTGCAAGAAGGGAAGATGATGCCCCCATCCCTGAGGCATGCACTTCAAACCTGATTGAGAGAAATTTTTCCCTTGGTACAATCATTTCTACTCCAGTGAAACCCCAGCATAACGAGCATTTTATATGCACTGAAAAGAGACTGGAATACTAATTTCTAAATGCAAAATGATAAACATCTTCCTCTATTTAAGCTTGTGGCTATGAAAGGGAAGGCAGACAATGATGGAACTCCAAACAGAAATGCCTCTGCAGAGATGAAGGCATTCAATATCCAGTAAAGACACAAGTTCTTCACAACAAATAAATCCCAAACAATAATTTTTTCTGGTATCAAAACATTCATTCACAGAAGCATCTTTTAAAAATCATCATATTTGATTTTGCTTTTGGATATTTAAAAAGTTATTATATCCCAAAAGGCAGAACATATTTGAATAATAAACTCCTTAATATAACAAGATGATTATGTATAAATATTTGCCTATCACAACAGTGTGCTTCAACTATTGCATCTCTAAATTTGTATTAACTATCCACATATGTCAAACTGGAAGCGAGATTAATATAAGCAAAACTCTCATTAACTTCCCTTCCTGCACTGGGAAAATGAGCCATGAACAAATTTCAGAAGGTATGAGGGTTCATTTTGATAAGCAGCCAAAGTGTTGGTGTTTGCCTGACTTCTCTCTTGAGTCTAAGCCATAAGCCTCAGAAGCCTGCAACTTTACTTAATTTAGCAAGGTTTTCCTGATTTGTTAGATAGAACATAAATGAATGAGAGCTCATGACATCCTTGTGCCTCTGACAGGGAATGCACAGGTCTTGCAAGTCTGGATTTTTTGTCTAAGGTGTTTTTATCATCATCAGATGTACCTTTTCTACCTTGCCAGCGCTCAGGACAGAAAATCACATTTGTAGTGAGCCTTTTTGATTTTTTGGAATGGTGGTATCATGGATGATATCTCTTTTGCCTGCCTATTTTGAAAGCTACAACCGAGACAGATGAGGAAGATGAACTGTTAACCTCATCTTTTGAACATTACACAACAACAGTTCCCCATTGTCTTAAAAAGTTGATCTTGCACACTTCAGGTTATTGATAGGCATAAGTTTCTCTTCCTTCTTTCAACCAACATAGGCTTGTTGACTATGAGACATACTGGTAATTTTAGCATAAGTATGCCATCCTTGCTGTCATATAGTTTGGGGGTTCACAAGAGAGTTGAGCAAGCCACAGCAGGAACAAATCCCTTCAGCCTGAGGTGGGAAAAGATGATTATTAGCTCTGACTCTGAGACAGGGAAGAAGGAAAACCCTCCTTTTGGGACATGTGCTAGAGGCAGGGATGATGACAACAGCAGGAAGCAAAATGATGAATGCAAAATTCACCAGACACAGGACTGCAGCACAGCTACAGCACACTGGAGGCAATGGGCAGCACACAGTTCAGGAGCTCGCTGTAGTTTCAGACTTTGAAACCAGACTCATCTGAACCACCCTCACTGTTGCAGCAAAAATGGTAACTTTTCTCCATGTCTGTTCCCAGAGACATTCAAGACTGTTTCCATTATAAAGTGTGAGTATGATCTTTATAGACAGGGAACAGTCTGGAACGGAAATACACTAATAAAGTCACCAACGACAATTTAAAGGCATCCAAGTTTTATCAGCTGCAGTAAAAAGAAATCTGCCCACCTCAGTCTGTAAGGTTATGTTAGTGCTAAAATAGACTGCAAACTTACAGACTATCAGAGAAAACAGGATTGTTTCCAATATACCACGCTTTCCTCAGAAGGAGCTCTTTATCCTATGTCTACTGGCTAAGGACAACTGCGAAGCAGTTACTTCTCATTGATTTGCCTGAAGTTTATATAAATAACAGTTTCTCATCAAAAGATCTTTACGTCTGTCATTCACTTCTGTACTGGCAGCACTCTGCACCCTCACCTCTGTTCTAGGCTCAGTAACTTTTCTGAAGATGATGCAAAATGTATTTGACAGAAATCACTACTTTTATTCAAAGCCAACAGCAATCAATCCACTTCATGCCCACAGATACAAGGATTGCTAGCACATAAGTAACAGAGCAAATAAAATTATCCTATAAAATTCAGTCATAAGTGGATGGTAATTATTTAAGATGTCCCAAGGCACTTTGTGGGCAATAAGCAAAAAATGAAATTATCCTTCCTTCTTAATGCATATATTTAAATTCCAGTATCTTGTCTTAAAACACATAAACTATCCAACCAACCAGAGAATAAGTCTGCTGAGAGGCAAATACAAATTCCTCTGCTTTCCTATCAGGATGACAGTAAGTCTAAAACGAAGAAGGTTCATCTATTTTGGAGAGGAATGTAGCGTTTTCCTACTGGGTTATACATATAAGCTTGCACATGAATGAATATAAACTTTTCATCTTTATGGTGAATTACGCAGAAAGAAAAGACAGATCATACATACATCCTTCCTTAAGAGTTTATATTTACATGAAATTTTTCATAGCTTAAGCCATTTCTTTCAGATGCCTTCAGTCAGACAGTCCTGTTGTCTCTTCATTCCTTTTGCAAATTAGGCTGTCACTAGGTCATGCCTTGCTGTTTAGTTATTTTTAGCCTTCTCATTACACCTGGAGATGTTTGCAGTTAAAGTGCTGCCATCTGGAGTTGTTAATGGCATGCTGGTGGAAGTGTAATCACTGCATGACTTTGTTCTGCACTTCCCCAGGGTACAGAAAAATGTGATACACGTTTAATTTATGTTAGTTTGGGCTTACAGCTGCTCATCATCAAATGTGATAACATATACAATTTGGTGCTCTCCTTCAATATCTCACCATCAAAAATTACCTTTGACATATCAACAGTTTTAACCACTGCCAAAATACACCTGCAGACACTAAAAATAGCTTTAGGTGAAACCTGTTGCTTATTTTTTCTAGGAATTACAAATCTAGGAGTCTTTAAAATCAACAAGAAATTATATTCCTCTTAGTAGGAGGTTCCTGTCTGAGTTGTATTGCCACTGATTTGGAGATTGCAATTTATCTCTGCTTTTCAGTCACTTTAATCTGCAGAAAGGAGATTTTATCTGCATTATCTGATTTGTCTTTGCTATGTGATAGCAGAGAATGATGTATTATTGTCTTAGCTATAGCAATTTATAAACCAAGGCCCTAAAATCTGCCTGCCAGCCACAGGCTGTTTAGGGTTGGGAAAGGACATCATCATTGCTGTTTGTTTTCATTTGTTGTTGTTTGGGGGTTTGGTGGGTTTTTAAACTACAGTATTTTACCAGGGAACAATCAAAATCATGCTCCTATTCAAAACGAATGGAGTCCTTTTGTCATATAAACAAGATATTATGACTCAAAGGAGACTTGGGCTCCTAACTGGAAAAAAATATGAAGTCTGGATTACAGAAGAGGAAACAAGAAGAGCATCAATAGGCATGTAACTGACTTGATTTAATCCCACAGACTGTACTCCACTAAGAAACGTACCCCTGGCTTTCTCTCTATCATCATAAACTCTCTTCTTGGTCACTAAGCATCTCAAGATGGAAGTTAAGCCATAGACCAGACACAGTCACTCCTATGGGGGATGTCTGGTGTGACTCCTCTCCTGACAGCCTTGCAAAGTGCCCAGAGACTGCAGGATTTGCTTGAGTGAAAATAAATACCAGGTATGAGGAAAGATGATGTTTGACAGAACAGAAGGAGCCTTCTCATCCCAGATTGGGAGCAGGAGGTTTTCTGAGTTGCAGCACTCATGCAGATCCTCCTCATCCTCTCTCATATATAAATGCTGCCCAAGGAGGGGGCCCTCTGCAGCCCTCCTGGCACAATAGTATTATCCCTGATAAGGCTGGAGCCTCTCTCTCAAGGCCACAGAGGCATCCAGCTCTCAATGAAGTTCAGTCTCTACACTTCGGAGGCAATGTCCCCCACAGATTTGAGTCCTCTTTTTCTCCCCCTCATAGAAGGTATATTCATTTGAAAAGCACCGTGGTGCAAAGGTAGCAGTGAAGAGAAATCCCAATGCTTCAGGCTCAGGGCAAACCACAGAAAAGTAGGCTGAAAACAGACAGTTTTGAAAAGCAGGGCATGTAGTTATGCAGCCAAGCTGGAAAATTTTGACTCCTGACTTTTATACTAAATGTACATGTTTGAAAAACAGCAATTTGAGAATTCTCCTTCATACATAACCAATATATTTGAGTCACACCTCCTTCAAAAATTCAGACCTCACATAGAACTTTAAATATCTACCAATCTGAGGAACTCGTAGTGGACAAATGCAGATGAAAGGGTATGCAAATTTTTATAGACATTATTTTGATGCAGTTGAAAATTTCCATATTGTATTACAGCAAAAAGCTTATCATTTGTCACAATCACATAAAAAGAATTTGGAAAGCTGTTTTTGCAGTATTTTTTCTAAACAAACTTCTAGTATCTCTCAAATCCACCCTGGTAAAAAGCATGATGATAGCTCAAAAGAAGTACTCCTGAGCAATATTTTCCTATTTGCCCAAGTGCTTTAAGGTTTTATTTCTAGCTCTATGTTCTTCACATAATTTTTTGTTTGCTTGTTTCAAATCACATCCTATATGCAAGCAAAAAGAGAAAACACTTGAAGAAAAAATTAATTTTTCAGAGCAGAGGTTGCTTCCTTCAGACTGGTAGGAGGAAAAAGGCTGTTCTGAAGATCTGACTGGCCACTGAGACGAAGGTGTTGGAAATGCAAGTGAAAACGCAAATGTTAATTTTAATATTCTGCCAGGAGATAAACAAGGGAACTGACATTTATATTAGAGGATCTTACATCAGGAGAATGCTGGACGTGTGAAGGGAGCCTCTATATTTGGTTCGGTATTTACATACCCTAGTTTAAAAAAAAAAAAACAGCAAAGAAATTTGGAAGCTGTTCCTGTTACTAGAGTAGCAAGTTTGAAAGTAAGGAAAAGAAACATCTCTGGCTGAACTTTTTTTCCACATTTGTAAAACACACACCTGTAAGTCTACTGTCTTTGAACTGGAGCTGCTGTGCTTTGCACTCCAGACTTAGCTAAAATAAGAGGAATGAAATGCTTCTTGGCGGGGGGGGGGGGGGGGGGGGCAGCA
>JAOXXN010000001.1:13077963-13090035 GCA_026770055.1 Myrmophylax atrothorax | reverse complement strand
GCTTATAAAGTAAGAATCAAAGTAGCTGTTAGCATAAGATGTAAGATAGAATGTATAAAGGAATAAGCTTTGTAAGAGAGTAAAGTTAAGAAAGTAAAGTATAGGAAAATAGAAAGCACATGGTCTTCTTATCCTACATTGTTCCAGGAGGTAGGAGGAGGCAGGACAAGCTGCAGCAGCTACCTCAACAAAGACATGGCATTTCCCCCTCTCAGTTGGAGCTTAAACTCCACACTTTTTATACCTTTTTTTTTCCTTCATGAGGTTTCGTGTGACTGTATCAATCTTTTAGTGGGGTAATAGAGATGCCTGAGGGTGGTAGTTCCTTGAGTGGTTATAGAAGATATGGCAAAGGGGGGGCATGTAATTCCTTAAACAGCACTTCACCCTTTGTTAATCTTATCAGTTTGAATGCCTTTGTTCTTGCTGGGAGCACCCCTCCAGGGGGGCTGAGGTGTTTCCCTCAACCCATCCAGGCTTATCAGGGGCCATCACCTCACAACAGGAATTAACAGCATTATTGGTCAATCATCATAATAATTCTGATCAGTTTGGTGTTTATTTCTAACCTTTTTTTCTTTTTTTTGTAAAGGACCATATGAAACTCAATGAACAGGTTTTGGTTTTTCTTGGTATGTGGTTAGCTGAAAATGAATCTTCACAAAGTATTTTACAGGGAATATACTGCAAGAAAAGACCATGTTTGTTTGCTTCTATTTTCATTTACATGGGTATGGTAAGTAATTTGAAATACAAGATGTGCAAGACACTGATTGCTGATCACAGCTTGGTTCCAGTCTGAATTATCCATGGACAACCAAAATACAACTCAACCAACAAAGTTCTAAACTTCAGATTAAACACCTGCCAAATATACTTCAATAATAGATTTCCATAGAGCTCACTGAACCTTTCTAATGTTAATATGAGTTGTGACAGTAAAAGGAATTGTCATAATATTAAAACTGAATGGAGAGATATCTGTAGAAACATAACTCCTCAACTGTAATAACTTGGCACCAGTGCTAATGACATTTCAAGACAGAATTATAATACTAGTAGACAAAAATGCAGAAATAATTTAATTTCAATCTACTTTTTCAGTAGGATGAGATTTTCCTAAGCCCTTCTACATTGTGATATTTTAAGTTAATTGAAAATATTTGTTCTTTTTTTTTCCCCAGTTCATTGCATTTATACTTAATTACTAATATGCTTTGAACTACAATAAAGTCCTTTTTCGAAAAATATTATAGGGTCTTGAAGCACTGTCATATCTGAGAGCAGCAAGTTTTAAAATATATAGTATGTCTCTAAGTATTAATAAAAACATCAATACTTTAAAATTTCAAGTAAATCATAGAATCATAGAAGAGTTTGGGTTGAAAGAGGCCTTTAAAAATCATTTAGTCCAACCCCCCTGTCACAGTCAGACACATCTTCAACTGGATCAAGTTGCTTACAAAGTCCCATCCAACATGACCTTGAATGTTTCCAGGAGTGGGGCAATCACTATTTCTCTGGATAACCTCTTCCAGTATCTCACCACTTTCACTGTAAAAAAGTATCTTCCTATATCTGGTCTTAACCTACCCTCTTTTAGTTTAAAACCATTACCTTTGGTCCTGTCGCAACAGGACCTACTAGAAGTCTGTCCCCCTCTATCTTACAGCCCTCTTTAGGTACTCAGAGGCTGCTAGAAGGTCTCCCCAAAACCTTTTCTTCTCCAGACTGAACAGCTCCAGCTCTCCCAGCCTTTCCTTATAGGAGAGGTGCTACAGTCTTCTGATCATCTTTGAGGACCTTCTTAGGACTCTCTCCAAAAAGGTCACATCTTTCTTAAGTGCAGAAAGCCAGAATCGGATGCAGCACTCCCTCAGCCTTCTGGCCACTCTTCTTTTGATGCAGTCCAGGGTACAATTGGCTTTGTGAGTGCAAGTGCACATTCCCACTTCATGTCCAGCTTTTCATCCACCAGTACCCACAGGTCCTTCTTGTCAGGGCTGCTCTCAATCCATTTATCTCCCAGCATGTATGAATACCAGAGATCACCCCAACCTACATGCAAGACCTTACACTTGGCCTTGTTGAACCCCATGAGATTCTTATAGGCCCACTTTTTGAGCTTGTTCAGGTTACTTTGAATGGCATCCCATTTTTGGGGCATGTCAGATGTATCACTCAACTTGGTGTCATCTGCAAATTTGCCAAGTGTGCACTTTATCTCTCTGTCTGTGTCATTGACGAAGGGGTGAAAAGTCATGGCAGTCAGGTAAAGTCACTAGTGACTGAAAAATGGGAAACATTACACCCATTTTCTAAAAAGGTAGAAAGGATGACCCAGAGAACTATCTGCCCTGTGCCCAGAAGGATCATGGAACAGATCCTCCTAGAAACTGTGCTAAGACACATGGAGGACAGGGAAATTGTACAAGAAAGACAACATGGCTCTACAAAGGGCAAATCTTGCCTTACACATGTAAAGAAGCCCTTATTATTATTCCTGATGTCCCTTGCCAAGTTTGGTTCCAGTCTCACCTTAACCTCCCTGACACCAACCCTACACAACTGGACTATGTCCCAATACTCTTCCTAGAACACATGTTCCTGTTTCCTCTGCCTGTGCATTTCTTTTCCTCCCTTTAGTTTGACTAGCAGGTCCCAACTCATCCTCACGAGTCTGTTGTCTTCCTTTCCTGATTTCTTACACCTTGAGATCATCATCTCTTGCACCCTGTGGAAGATGTCCTTAAACATCTCCCAGCTCTACTCTGCTCCTTTGTCCCTGAGGGCAGTTTCCTGACTAACTCCGTGAACAGCTGGAATTCTGCTCTCCTAAACTTGTGGATCCTGGCTTTATTCTTTGCCTGACCCAAATTCCTGTGAACTCCTCACATGCTAAAGACCAGAAGTAAAAGAAATTCACACACACTAATACAGATGAAATGCAAACATGCTTACAAAACAAAAAGAAAGTTAGAAAAGAAGATATGAGTTCAAAAATCTGAGATTTTGACAGGTTAAAGAAGGGACATGGTAATTTACAATGTGTATAACTGGAAACATTCTTGTTCCAACAAAGTGAACTACAAAAAATTTAGACTCAAACTTGAAATTCTGGACTCATAAAAGCAGTTTTTTATGACACTCTTCAATTAATTGTAGGTATTTTAACTTTAAGTTACTTGGAAGCCTGAACAAAGAATTTTAATTGTGTTTAGCTGTTGTGACTAATACCTTTGATTATTACAATTGACATTGATGGTTTTCTCAGTTTCTTGAATCCTACATAGTCAAATTTTGATCCTTTAGAAACAACTAATAAGACTATAGGGAAATTAGATCTTTGCTTCTGAATACTTACAACAACTACAATTTAGCCTCTGGGAACAAAAATTTGCTTTTAGTAAGACCAGAGAGTTGATGAACTGATGCGTTCTTGTACAGAGAGATGCATCAGTTCCACTAATAATTTGAGACAAACCTGATGTCAGACAGCACAATGTGAAAAGACATGGTTTTCAGGTTTCACAGTTGTGCAACAGGAACTACTTTCAACTAAATCAAAGCAATAAATCTTGAAGCCAGATGCAGAATGAAACAGTGCCATTCCAGTTTAGAGAAATAAGTGTATACACACTGATAGACTTTAATAAGCAGAACTTGGTTTATTTGCAATACTAAAGTAATTAGAAAATTCTCAAACATGAGATTAGGAGACTGATTTTTCAGCTATGCGAGTTCCTCCATTAGTCTGGGAAAAAATGATACCTAATCTCCTGCTGCTCAGCTGGCTTTTCAGCATTGCATTCAATGAAGAGTCTGATGTCTGCTATGTGTTGTAGTGCAGCTGCATAAATGCCTATGAAGAATTGGTAGCTAAGATAAAGGTCTTGATTGATTTAAAATAACACTGTGGAGTTCAAATTCGTGCTTCCTAGTGCATTCAACCAGTACTGTTCTTAATAAGATTAAATACCTAGATTTAAGAGGCAAAATTATAAACCTTTTGTTAAAGAGTAAAATCAAAATTTTCCTCTAAGAAACATCATTGTCATGAGACTAGAATTCCTTATTTACATGATATGAATGATACAGTGCTAAAGCTATCTGGTAATAAAATGACCAACTCCAAATGAGGCAGAAGGCATAACACATTTTTAAAAGAGACTAAGATTCATTTTCTCAGAGAATGTTCTTTGACTTTTACTTGAAATTAGGCCATGATTTCCTCATTCTGCAATCAGCTAATATAAGCACCAGTTATGAGTCAGAGAGAGACATAATGCGAGCAGGCATAAGTTCATCCAACTAAATTATTTGAACATAAGACCTTAAGAAGACAAAGCTTTACAAAACTCCACTGAAGCATATGGTAATGTACATGTAGAAGGACATTAACTTGTCATCTCCTCATGCCTTGCAACAACAATGCTGACTCTCATTAAAATCTTACACATTTTGCCAACAGCTCTCCAAGTGTTTTGAGGTTTAAAAACGTGAATTAATCAGAAAACAGTTCTTTTTGTGTTTTGTATCAATATACAGTAAGGTCAGGTCAAATTGCTGCCCTTTTGAAACACACCTATGTGAGCTGTGTAAATTTGCCACCACTTCCTACTTGCTCAAGTTTTCTAGCATTTTCAGTCATGACAATAGCCAAAATTTTCAAGATTGATATATTTTTCCATACGAATTTAATTTATGTGCAAGTGTCAGACAGTTTAAAATTTTTCTTCATTCCATCAGTCTACTAAGGTAAGACATTTAATAAATTCATATTCTTATAGAAGAGCAATGATGAACTATTTTATCAGGCCAGTTACACTCAGCTGTGGACCACTTTTGCATGATGAGGTATGCAATGGTATTTTAAAAAAATCTAAAATAAATGTAAAACTAAGAATAATTATTTAATTTTGAGATTGACTGCCATAAATAAGATTGCTTAAGAAACATAAAAATAATTGATTAAAATAACTATTAGAAAAGAACATTTAAAATGGATTTCGGATTTTATATTATCTCTTCTCCAATAACTTATCACACAGGGACTTTGTGATCAAACATAGAGACTGTCTCACAGGTCTTGATAAATCCAATGCCTTCTGCTCACACACCTCACATTAAATTTCTTTACTGTATTCTGTTGTGAAAGTTGATTGATTAGTTTGGATGGGGTTATGCCAGGGAAACAGAGAAAAATGCAATAATTATTTTATTGACTAAATGTAACAAAATAACAATAGCTAAAATTAATGAAAATTTAAAATGAAGTAACATTTAGTACAAAACTTCTGTGATTTCTCCCAGGTTAAAATTCTTGTGTATGTGAAAGTTAAGAAAAGTAAAGCTTATTCCATCCAAAAATTCTAGATAATTCTCTATTTATATAAACTTTATCTAATAATATAACTACAAACTTTTCTAAAAATTCTGTTTTTCCAAGACTGGCAGAATGAAACAACTTTTCATTTTTGCATGTCTTTATTTATATATTAATTTTTTTAAACTATCGTGGAATTAATAATGCTAAAAATATTGTAAAATAAAATAAAATAAAATTTAAAAGGACAATGTAAATAAACAGTAGAAAATTACTATGGGAGGAGAAAATATGCTGAAACTGCTCTTATTAAAAAAAAATATTTTGAACTCCATGTTAATGTTCATTCTCACATTGTGTGCTGTGAGAATAGATTTCAAGTCTTTGCGGAAAGTATAATCACTTTTTTTCTTATTTTATTATTAAGATTTAATATGATTAATATTTTAAGTTTAATCTTTGCACAGCATCCCATGGATTTTGAAAATATATACTAAAATCTAGTGACTTCCTGTTGTAATACATTTGGAACACTGAGTAAAGGTATGCAGGTTTTTATTTTGTCAACTTAAATGTGCTTCCCAAGACACACAAAACCAGTGGAGAAACTACTTTGTTTTCCAAGCATCCTGCTGTAAGGGGAAGCTTGGATGTCTCTGTCTGGCCATGTTCCCATGTTTTTAAAGCTCTTCAAAGGATGCAAGTGTCAATACATAATCCTTTTAAATATGACAGAAAAAGCAATGCTGGAATGTTCTGATTTCAAGTGTAATTCCTAGCACCAACAGAGTATCATAGCACCAGGCCATTGTGCACCATAGGGGATGGCATCATTCACCCTACGGTAGCAGTGCTATGTAGGGACAGGAGCACATAACTGGAGTTTGAAAAAGAAGACTGGGGAGGAAGGTTCTGTAGCCCACCAGTCATGCTGCTGGTCTGGGAGAGGGCAGATAGAGCACACACACTGCGTATGTGTAATATTTCTGCTATATATCTCTATTTTTAATTGGTTGATAACAAGAAGAACTCAGTGAGGAGACGCCACAAGCTCCAGAGTAAGAACCTGGACAGAGTGCAGACATCATTGCCATCAAGCTGCATTCAAAGCAGAGGTTTTTTATGAATTACTATCTTGAACTTAAGGACCCGCATTTTCCCCTCATCCTATTCACTGACCCAAATTCTTTCTGGATCTTGATCTCTGTAATGGCATATCCCATCTCTGTAAAAGGCACAGAAAATATTTTCCTTGCAGCTTTTAAATTATTTGTAGTTAATTCAGTTGAGTACAAAGGGGTCCAGATTGAAGACAATTTGAATGTTAATAGCACAAATTGTATTGTTTACTTTCAGTATGTTGATATAATATTGTGTCTTGGTTTGAGGGGAAAAAACCAAAATGTTTACCAAAAAGCAGAGGAGAGGATTCCTCCACAATAATCACATCACTCTTTATTAAATTTAAGAAAAGGAACTTTAATTAGAAAATGGATATAAGGATAACTATTCTTAACTACTATATGTATACATATAACTGTAAACAGACCAGAGCAAACTACTCCCCCAGCACCAAAGGTAAAAACCAAAAGAGAACAACCCCCAAAAAGGTAGATTCCTCCTGGAGCAGTTATATTTATGGACAGTGTCAATGTCACACCTTGGCTGGCTGTGAAGTGAATTCTCCCTCTTTTCCCAGCGAGGCAGAGATAAAGGATAAACTCACGTGGACACTCTCTCTTTCTCTCTCCCTGTCCTCTGTTCCAAACAAAGAAGGAAAGCTGGGAGTGGAAGAAATGGTGATAATTCCCAGGAATCTCCTTGCAGTCCAAATCGGTCCCCAGGAAGAGGGGAAAAAAGGTCTGCAGTGTCTCTCCCTTCTTCTTTCTCTCTCTGAAGCTCAGGATGCCCAGAGATGGAGAGGGAAAAGCAAAGAGCAGAGCCAGCTAAAAAGAGACCTCACCAGCAAGCAGTGGTTCTTTTTCTGCCGCTGCCCAAATAAAACCCCCCAAAAAGTCAAAACAGCACACAGGGAGCAAAGAAAGAAAAACTTCTCCCCACTGCCAGGTGCTGGGGTTCTGTTTTCTCACCCCACCCAACCATTAAGCTTGAATCTAAAATTCATCAGCTATCTTTTGTCCTCACTCCTGAGACTCCAAGCCTAAACCTTTTGTGTTGGTACAGTGAGAAAAATTCTCTGAGGGGGCTCCTCCTAAACACCACCTTCCTGTGTTTGAATCTTTAACACCAGGACACAGGCCCATACCACCCACTGTAAAGAAAACTCTACCCCAGCCAAGACCAGCACACTCCTAAATTCATCACTTTTGCTGTGAGACAGCTCCTTGCTACATAGGCACTATGTCTACTTTTAAATGTTCTCTGCAGTGAACTAGATTTCTTTTTTTTTTCTCTCTTGCAAGAAATACTATCATGAGGTGCCAGCAAAGAATCTTGTAATTGTTTCTGAACTCTTCCCAGCTAGTCAACATACTTGTATGTAAGTATGCAGACAACACAGCTGCACTGAGTATTCTGGTAGTACTTTCATTAATGCCAAAACACCAAAGCAGTAATAGCATGGCTATATTTTAATTCAATATGCAGCCCACTGAAATTTGCTAATGCCTCACTTGCCGTTTCTGTCACCAGCCCATAACGGGAGCTCAGTTCAAGCTCAGTCACTGCACCTCCTGGGACCCTACCCCCACATCTGCCCAGCCATGCCAGGTAAGCAAGGGCTGCTCATTGGTGGCTGTCCCCCATCTCTGGCTGTAGTTCTCATGTCATTTTGAGAAGACCATCTTCTCCCATGATAACCTTGCTACTTCTAAATAGCTGTCCTGTCTTTGCTTAACACTTCACACAGAATCACAGAATATACTGAGCTGGAAGGGACCCACAAGGATCACTGAGTCCCACCCTTAGCCCTGCACAGGACCATCTCCACTTCATCAACTTCTTGTTCTCTGAAACTCTGTCAGTAATTATTTTGTTCAATACTGGTAAAATAAAAAAAAATTTAGACAAGAATATGAGCTTCCTCACCCTACCTTCTTCAACTCCCACCCTCAATAAGGACAAGCATAATCATTTCAAACAAAGTATCTGAACTTGCTCGTTGAAACATCTTAATTATTACATTTTAATTCATGTAATATTTGCTATAAATATATGCTATATTGATTTCACTTGGTAGTAATTATTTTTCTAATCAGAATGTCTCTCTGCCAAAAGTCAGTTGTTATACTGGAGTCTGTGACAAGAGTGTTGCCTTTATCACATGGATTTCTAATGTAATTAAACCTGATACCAAAGAAATAAATGAACTGTTTATTATAAAACCATGTTGAATAACACTCATTAGAATGAAGGGATTACAGCTTACATTGATTGTTATCATTCTTTTCATGATTTGTTGAGGACTGATAAAATGCCAACCAATTGAAAGCCACCTAGCGCAGCCCTGTCAATTTATAAACAGATACAACATTAGCATCTATTGTGTCCCCCATATCTTCTGTAACACTCCCAGAGATGCTGAACTCAAGCGGTTTGGAGAGCTGCTCAGCCACTTGTTTCAGTACTCCCAGCTGCACTGCAGAATTGCAGTGTTCAGTGGGAGCGGCAGCTGCTTACCAACAATGCTGCTCACATACACCACCACATTCCCAGGCACTTGCTCTTCCCTCTGGGTACTGACATTTGGATTGTGCATTTGCTGACTAGGTGAAGGAAGGCAAGAATGATACAATACTTCTCTTGTTACACGGGAAACAAAAGGCAACATTATTCAAATTCTTCCAGTTGAACTGAACTCCCAAAATTCACATCAGTAAACATTCTCTTTACTTTCTTAAAAATACTTGAAGACTAGTGAGTAGCTTTGAAAAAATAAAGAAGAAAAAGAAAAAAACATCCACAACAAAGAAACCCAAGAGGACAAACACAAGAGGAGTGAGCAAGTAAGCACAGGAGCAGACAGGTTGGTAACAAGCAGCAGCTGTGCAGGCCCCCGGGAAATCCCCGTGATTGAATCAGGCCTATTGACCTCCCAGCCAGGGCTGAAGCACACGGGCAGGCAGGGCATCCTCTGGGAAACAAAGCCTTTGCCGTGCTGCCAGCCTGAAACCTTTCTGATTGCTGTTAGTCCTCTCCAGCAGCTATGTACAGCTCCATATTTCACCCTCATGGAGGCATGTGACACTTGTCTAAAAGCTTTCCACAGATGACAACATGCTCACTTCTATCAGTACAGAAATCACACTGAAGAGTAAATGCAGTAAATATGCCTTCTCTGACCTTGGGATTATAGAACCCAGCCAAGAACTGGAGTTCCCATCAGCACTGATGAAAGATACAAATTTTACAGTATGAGCAGGACATGAGGTGAGTGGACACCAAATGAATTATGATATTCACCAGCAAAGGTCAAAGAACCCAAAAGTCTAGTGAGAAACAAGCAAATAAATGACCAGAGTATCTTTACTGTATTGATAGAAACATGGGCTCTTAGCATGTTGTTATAGTGTACCATTTTAAGGATCTTGACTGTCTCTCCAGACTGAGAGAAAATAGTAACTCTTGAGAATATTAACACAACTTTTACAAGAAGGTTTCAAAATACTCTAAACAAGGAATATGGAAATAATGCTCCACATCTAAAGTCTAAAACTGAATCATAGTAAGCAGGCATTACAAAGTACCCATCCTGTGATCTAGATGCATATCTTTTCTAAAATTCATGTCAAAGTAATACATGCATAGACAGAGAGAGCTAACCATACCTTTTAATGTGCAAACTGAAACACATACCCTATTTTGCCAGAAGGATGTGGCTAGTCCTAAGATGTTCCCAAGCAGAAACCAGCAGCCTAGGCAGTGAAGGTATTGCATACTTTCATCTGATTGTTACCTTGAAAATGATAGCACCATGCAGCTTCAATATTCAGAATATTCTCAGACCTTCAGTTAGATTAAAGAAGAGTACTACATTTGCCACCCCTCAAGGCAGCAAGAAAACAGCATTCCATGCCAAAAATATTTAAATGCTGGTATGGACTCTCTCTCAATCACATTGAGAGTTATTACTGATCACCCTATTTCTTTCAAGGTGTTGGAACAAAAATGTGTTCCTCCTATACCCAGGGGTTTGAGTCACTTTCACAATCATATGCAAATGAATGTTCTTAGCTGAGGGACCATTCCCAGTTCCTACCAAGTAGTGACCCAGACGGCTGAGGAAACACAAGAGAAAGCTCTCTCTTGAGTCCAGAGGAGGATCACCAAGATGATGAGAGGGATGGAGCTCCTCTCCTATGTGGAAAGGCTGAGAGAACTGAGTTTGTTCAGCCTGGAAAAGAGAAAGCTTCAGAATGACCTAATTGTGGCCTTCCATCCCTGAAGTTGTTCAAGGCCAGGCTGGGTGGGTCCTGAGCAACCTGGTCTGGTGGAAGGTAACCCTGCCAATGGCAGGGGGGCTGGAACTAGATCTTTAAAGTCCCTTCCAACCCAAACGATTCTGTGATTCTCTTCACATCCTCACAATCAAAATCCAGTCTTTTAAAACCTCACATGTCATGCACACATCAGGACCTTTACCATTGTCACACATGTGGCTTTACCTACATGCCACACACCACCAAAACAGCACAGTGAGGCTGAAGATGTGAACAAAAACACTGGGGGGTAAACCTATTGAGAGATGAAGACAAAAAGATGTCTCTCTTCATTGCTAAGGGCCTAATTCTGAGACCTGATCCAAACAGGCTTCATTTGCTTTCAAAAGCATCACCTAAATAGTCTTTGTATCCCAAAACAAGAGCTATTTTCTCTGCTGAAAGTAGGAAAAGGACTGAAAGGCACACCACTCTTTACCCAGCTCCAGCCTCGGAAGGAATTTTGCATGGCCACCTACCTGCATGAGCACCCAGGGGAGTCCTGTTCTTGTCACACTGGTCATGAAATCCTGAGCTAAACAAAGGAAGGTCAAACATCTTCTACATGGACACTGATGTCACCTTTTCACAAGAATCAGTCTTGTCACATCTTTATTGTTCTCCTTTACAATGATGCCATATTTCAACCCTTACAAAAAAAAAAATAGTAACAGCCTGTAGGCCAGAACAGAATTACAGTGGAGTGGCAACCTGACACACTGAGATAGGTCTAGCCCTTCTCCTTCCAGTCAGCTGGCACTGAGGAAAGCACGGTCCCCAGAAATGACCGTCCTGTTTTACACCACATGTAACCTCGGCAACCAAACCAGGGCAGGAGTGGCTCAAGAACTCGAGGGTGTGTTTTGGATCAGTGCCTGCCAAAGAAACAGCAGTACTGCAAGAAGGAGACAGAGAAGATGGAAATGTAAATCTGAAATCAAGGCCAGCAGGGATAGGTGAGATTCCAGTTAGCTATTCTAACTTGTGGGCAAATGCATTTGCAAATGTAAATGTAAAGATGACAAAAAACCTATTGAAGCTCAGTGAAAGTACCATTATAAGAGAGGAATCACAGAAAAATGGTCTTATCTCTGTCCTTCATATTCCCCAATGTCATCCTGATAGCCTTCATGCTCAACAAAGGTGTTTCCTTCCACCTAAACACTTGTCTTGGTTTGAGCTGGCAAAATGCCAACTGCCCAAGAACAGAGAAAAAAGTGTTCCTCTCCCCCCCAACCAGCCAAGAGAAAAGGAAGGAGAGAGAGGGGAAAAAAACTTCCAAACCAGGTTTATGCTGAAACTAACTAT
>JAOXXN010000001.1:13022473-13063164 GCA_026770055.1 Myrmophylax atrothorax | reverse complement strand
CATCCCTGGAGGTTTTTAAACTGAGATTGGACGTGGCACTGAGTGCCATGATCTGGTAAATGGACTGGAGTTGGACCGAGGGTTGGACTTAATGATCTCAGAGGTCTTTTCCAACCCAATTCTATGATTCTATGATTCAAGCTAATAATTCATTATACAATGGGAAGCTAACATAAGAATATTGAAAATGGTAAAAAAAAGTTTTGGGAAATATCTAATTCCTGAGATGATAAAGGTTGGATCAACCTTTTTTTTTCCTGACTCACATATTGCTTTTTTCACACTAATTTTATTGCAGCTGTTGAACATGCTTATGGCAATTTCTACTCTAAAGGAATAAACATGTTTTTTGGAGACCTCTCCTGTATTAAAATGTTTGGGCCTAGCAATACCTGGTATCTCAGCAATACAATATTACATAAAAGTCTTGGATTTTAATAACATTTCTGGATATGGATCAGTTAATAAACTTTGTTTCACCAACCACCTAATAGATACCCAGCTATGACTGCTTAATGAATGTTTCCCTGAAATGAAATCTGGAACATTTCAGACTACCAGACTGAGGGAAAAAATAATTCTCTGTAAGAAAAATCCCCTGATGCAGATTCATAACTGCTCTACATAACTGAAGTTCACTTTATTTCCACTGGCAGCATATTCACCTTTGAATATCTTCTCATATAGCATTTTGGTAGTCTGTTATGTTCACAGGGATTATTTACTTAATCTGCTAAAATAGGTCGCTGGAAGTGGAAGGTCAACTGTTCCCACACAGCTCAACTTCCATAAGTGCTGTGTCCCTCTGGAGCTACAGGATCTGTGGGGAGAGGTAGACATGCAGCCTTTCTCAGGGGCAGGCTTGAAATGCTTGAACATTACATTAGGACTGAAAGCCTGCACACTTTGAAGTTTTGTTACTCAAAGACAGGTGGGCCCAACTGCAAATGTTAAGCCCTCTCCCAGCTCCAGGGTGCAAAGCATAGACTCTCTTGCACGGAAAGCTGCACAGTCCCCAGTAGGTAGCTCCCACTTGCTGGCCTCAGTGCAGGTGGCAGGTGCATGAGGCCACCAACCAGGTATCACTTATGCATTGGCTGGAAGGTGTGCAACATGCCCTGGAGAAGACTGTGACACCTTGGGCTGCAGACTTCCAGCTTTCTTTTCATGAAAAAGGAAGATTGGAGATTGGAAAAAAGTGCCAGTTCTTGAGCTTACATTACAAACCTGACACAGGGAGAGGCCAGCCAGCCCTAGTATGAATCTAAGCTGAACCAGCACAGGCTTGCTTTGTAGTCCTGCTGTACAGTCCTGAGCTCAAGTCAATAAATCAGCTTCCTCTTTCCCATCTTAACACTTTTATAGCCCCTGCTACAGACGCTGCCTCATGATATTATCACTAAAAAAATAATATTTGTGATAATAGTGGAATTGAATCAGCAGTTGAATGAGTGAGTGCAACCCTGGAACTGAGCTGATGATGAACAGTTCATCACTAACTTCAGAGAGGCAGCCACAGCTACAGTAACGAAACACTGGGGACTGTGGTTCCTGTGATAAACAACATGCCACTTCCTTGCTGCTTCAACCAAAGCATTGTATAAAAGTATTACTGATCCGCTGTATGTAGGTGACATAGCAGTTGCCAAACTGCTAATTTATTGGGGTTTATCAAGCAAATAGCAGCAGTGGCTGTGGAAGAATTATTAGCAAATGTGAAAATTTATTTTGTTTCATAATTCTCAGGACACTAATACATTGGTAATGGGACAGTGGCAGACAGCCCCACTGTTTTTCCAAAATGATAAATTAGAACAGTTCGGCCAAGCCAATGGTGTACATTTCTCTTGAGTTCATGAACTAGCTTTTGATAAAACACAGACGGGGGGGCAGGGAACGGACACAAATATATACACAAAGCTGAAGCTAAGACATCCTGGTTAGGTATTGACTTTATTTTTATGGCATAAGTGAAAAGATAGCAAAAATGACCTTTTCAGTAAGCAGATACCTTTCAATCTTGTCAGTTCAGCATGAGTGTGGGTACTGCAGCTGCTGTAGTGAACTATAAAATGTCACAAACATCAACCGCAGGTGATCTCTGAGTGGTATATACACTTGGGTTGCAGTGTCATTTTTGCAAAAGAGACAAAACAAAACAGAGCTCACTATACCTGCTGAGGCAGGAAGGCAGCTTGGGAGAACACCCAGTCCAAGGATTTCACTACCTCTCTGGGCAACCTGGGCCAGTGTTTGATTAGCCTTTGAGTAAACGTTTAAGTGGAACTTCCTGTATTTCCAACTGTGCCCATTACTGTCCTGTCTCTGACCACTAGAGTCTGGTTCTGTCAGTCTTTCCTCTGGCTCATCTCAACCCAATCAGATACTTATGCAAATAAATGCAAATAGTAGGATCCCCTGACTCTTCTCTTCTTCAGGCTGCACAGTCCCAACTTTCTCTGTCTCTCCTCATGAGACAAAGGCTCCAGTTCCTTAATCTTCGTAGTCTTTCACTGGACTTGCTCCAGAACATTCATGTCAGTCTTGTGCTGGGGAGCCCAGCACTGGACCCAGAACTCCAGATATGTCTCACCAGTGCTGTGTGGACAGGGAAGGTTCACATCCCTCAATCTGGTGACACCCAGCGTGCCACAGCACATGGGCACAACCTACCAGGTCCCATGTGCCAAAACAGAAGACAAAACTTGTCATAGAATCATAGAATCATTTAGGAAGGAAAATACCTCTAAAATCATCGAGTCCAACTGCTAACTTTGCACTGCCAAGTCCACCAGTAAACCCTGTCCCTAAGTGTCACATCTACATGTCTTTTAAATACCTTTAGGGATGGTGACTTTACCACTTCCCTGGGAAGCTTCTTTGAATGTTTGATAAACTCTTCTATGAAGAAATCTTTCCTACTATCAAATCTAAACTTCTCCTGGTACAATTTGTAGTTGTTTCCCTGCTGCTTGTTACCTGGAAGAAGAGACCAACACTTCCCACAACACTTCAGATAGGTGTAGAGAGCAGTAAGAACTCTCCTGAGCCTCCTCTTCTCCAGGATAAACAACCCCAGCTCCCTCAGCCGCTCCTCACAGGATTTGTGCTCCAGACCCTTCACCAGCTCTGTTGCCCTTCTCTGGACAAGTTCCAGCACTTCAGTAGTGTTCTTGTAGTTAAGGGGCCCAACACTGAACACAGGACTTCACATACAGCCTCAGCAGGGGGACAATCACTGTCCTGGTCCTGCTGGCCACACTACTTCTATTACAAGCCAGGATGCCAGTGGCCTTCTTGGCCATCTGGGTACCTCCCAGCTCATGTTCAGCTGGCTATTGACCAGCAATCCAAGTTCCTTTCTGCTGAGCATCTCTTTAAGCTGCTCTGCCTCCAGCCTGTAGCTCTGCCTGGGGTTGTTGTGACCCAAGTGCAGGATCCAGTACTGTTGAGTGTAATACAATTGATCCATCCTGTCCATATCCCTCAGCAGATCCTTCCTACCCTCCAGCTGATCAGCACTTCCACACAACTTGAGGTCATCTGCAGACTGACTGAAGGTACACTCAGCACCTCCAGATTATCAATAAGGACATTAAACAGGACTTGGCCCAAGACTGAGCCCTGGGGAACACCACTTGTGATCAGCTCCAAGCTGAATGTAACTCCATTCACCACCACTCTCTGGGCCCAGCCATCCAGTCAGTTTTTTACCCAGAGAAGAGTAGGCTCATCCAAGCCGTGAACAGCCAGTTTCTCCAGGAGAATGCTGTGGGAAATGTACTAAAGACCATATAGACAATATCCACAGTCTTTCCCTCATCCACTAAGACAGTCATCCTGTCATAGAATGAGATAAGGTTGGTCCAGCAGGACCTCCCTTTCACAAACCCATGCCTGGCTGGGCCTGATCACACAGTTGTTCTGTATGTGCCATGTCATAGCACTCAAGATGATCTGCTCCATGACTTTCCCCTTCATAGAGCTCAGGATGACAGGCTCATAGTTCCTCAAATTCTTGGGGCCCTTCTAGTAGATGGGATGTCATATTTGTAACCTCCAGTCAGCTGGGATCTTTCTGGTTAGGCGGGACTGCTGGTAAATGATGGAAAGAGGCTCCCTGAACACTTCTACCAGCTCCCTCAGTACCCGTGGGACCCATTCACATCCAACCCTATAGGCTTGTGTGAATCTAAGCAGTATAGCAGGTCCTTGTCTTCCAGCTCAGAGTGCTGGGCACCTGGAGGGTAACTGGTCTTACTGTTAAAGACTGAGGCAAAGAAAGCATTCAGTACCTCAGCTTTTTCCTTATCCTTTGTCACTCTGTTTTCCCCTGCATCCAATAAAGAATGGAGATTGTCCTTAGCCCTCCTTTTGTTGTAATGTATTTAAAGAAACAGGTTTTATTCTCATTCCTTGGTGAAAACCTGATTCAGTTCAGGGAGGCATTTAGTAGGAAAAACTGTTCATAAAAGGGAAACAACACATGAAAACCCAGATTGGAGAAACTTTGTACTGGGCTGCATAAGGTTTTCCTATCTCTAGGATAAGGTTCATCTCATCACTTTTGGTCACTACTCACCACAACAGTATCCATGTACAAAAACATAGTGTGTATGAGAGGGGAAAAGTTTTTGCTCCTTAATGTCCAGTACTTGTAGGAGTTGGAAGCTACTCAGACATCCAGCTAGAAGTTGAAGAGGCAGCATCAGAAAGCTGGCTGGGGGAGAACTTTTTCAAATATTCTAGAACATTATGCTGAGGGACTTCTTTTATTCCTATACCTAATTGACTTAATCTATGGTCATTTTCAGAAAACACTAGCAAACTTTCGCATAAGCAAACTATTCAGATGGAAACCATGTGTGGAAGCCATTCTCTAGCCCTTCTCACTGTGTAGAGACTATAGCTGTTATATGTTGATTTTTTTTTTTGGCACATTTAAGAGACAATCAATTTATAGAACAATTTCACAAGCCTATTTAGTTTATCTTTACAAATCTTTTTACTTTAGCTTTGGGATTGAAACACTTCAAGGACTTCAAACAAGTATCACATGGCTTTGTGAAGCCTGCTACAGAAATCACAGTAAAAGGCCTATTGTAGGAGCAGCATAACTAAACACCCAAAGACATGATTCATTGGGACTGGGATAATTCAGTGTCTTCCATAGACAAGTGTTTACTTCTTCCTGATTCACCATTGCCTGAGGTATTTCTCTAAGCAGCAGCAAAGTGTCAAAGGCAAGAAGAATTTTAACAGCTGAGCACATGAATAACAGCCTTATACTGAGACACAACTAACTGAAGTTGTCACAACCAAGATGGGACAGGCAGGTTTGCTCAGGGATTTAACAATATAAGCAACTCAGTAGAGATGGCTACAGACATGCCTTGTGCACAGCCACATGGGAGAGAGGCAAGCAAAGCCCATAAAAATGGATCTGACAAAAATGTAATTAGTGTGATCTTAAGTATAACATGAGAGAAACTTTCGCAGATGTAGTGCAGGCTGGAAAGAGGCGCAGAATTAGGACCAACACTAGACTCCTACTCTATTCAGAAAAATGGGATTTTGTAGGTGTTTGAAGTAACAGATTTGTAGAGGAGAAAAAGCAGAGTCTATATCAATTCCTTTTTCTAACGAAAAAGCTTGTAAGACCCTGAATAATGATTAAACTCTGAGGTCAAAGGTCCACCTATCTGGACAGGAGAGAAATTGAGATGCTATTCTTGCTGAGCCAAGGTGGAAAGAAGATATTCATTGACCTTAATCAAAAAGTTAACTGAAAGTATTTAAACAGAATCTAGTAAAAGAGCTAGAGGCTTTACTGGAGAAGTCTGGGAAACCTGAGAATGTCTCCAAAGGGCTCTACACCCACAGGTGCAATTTTTGCTGGGGAAAAACATCTGAAGTAAGGTTGAAACATGGTCTCGGAATGCTTTTGGTGGTTTTAGAAGGTTTGATCCTGTGTTTGGTACTTACAAAAAGAAGCCAGAGTAAACACATTTTCTGAACAATCTCTATAACTATAAAAAGCCAAGAAAGATAATTTCTAAATATCCATTTTAGGTATCAAATAGGTGCCCACAAGAAAGGAGTTCAACTATTGATTTATACAACAAATTTTTGTTCTGTTGGCAAAATTCTTGTTTTGCACAAAATTACCTTTAGAGGCTATGAACTACCTTCTTTTTTCTTTGGAAGACTCCCAATGCCTCAGATTTGTTGGGTGATGGGTAGCTGGGATGGTGTTTGGTCCAACAGATCTTACATCTCAGCATGGAGGAGTCATGCTTTTGTTGCACTAGGAGCTGTAATCACTACTGCAAGCCAGAGTTTGGCTGTAGGTAGAGCTAAATGAAGGCAGATCAGCCCCTCAGGTGTGTCCTGACTGGGCTGTCCTGTTCCTCCCAGCCTGCATAACAGAGCTGTACTTTCTTTCCCCAGTTTGCTTTTTGTGTCAGCAGGGTCCAGATTTAAAAGAAATAGAGCAACACTAACAGCGTATATGAAGCCTCTTCAGAACCATAAGACAGTTTTTATAAATAAGATAAAAACAGAACTGAATTCCCAGGATAATCAGGCAAGAACTCCATGTGATTATGGAAGAGTCATAATCAGGCAAAGATCTACTCAGCAGTGTAAACCCCTTGCCAGCAGAGTTATCTGCAATGTTCAAGTCTCTGGCTTCAATTTTAACTAATGAATCCACTGTAATTAACTCATTAGCAGTTGTTCCAATGACTTTAGCACTGTAAGCCTCTGAGGCTCCAGAAAGCTAGTTTCAGAGGCTGTAAATTTTGCTAAAATGTGGCAGATATTTGCACAAGGCTTTCCTCAATAAACAGAAGTGTGTTCAACCATCTCCCAGTTTTTGGGAAAACGTAACCTTTGTAGCAACCCTTCCCTACAGAATATATCCTACAGTGCCTTTCTGTGCTACTCAGACAACACAGCAAGGCCGCCAATAAACACACATCCTTTAATACTTAACAGTCAGGTCTTTCTTTACTTTTGGGGCTGAAACAAAACCTCCTACAACTACAGCTCCATTAGGGACTATAGCAGCTGGCAGTACTGACTTTGTGCAGCAAAGAACAATAGATGTATAACACACAAAGGTCATTTCTATGACAGAGTGGGACCTGCTCTAACAAGTTATGAATATGTAATAGAAAATGGAGTTTGACAGGTCTTTTCTGTTCTCCAGGCTGTAGTCCTGCATGATGTGGAAAACTGTTCTCTTAACTGGGTCTTGCAAAAGCTACTGAAACCCACTACTGTGCCACAGCAAGCCTCATATCCATCGATGATGCTCCTTGACCAGGAGTGCATGAGCCAAAGGCTTTCCTGCAAAGGGTCACAGGCAGGAGCACCTTACCCAAGTTCACAGTGCGCACCTTCAGGTACAGAGTCAGGACAGGCCACTGTGTGGCCAACTGTACAGCACCCATCGCACCCTCACTGAGATGTCACCTGACTTCTCTGTAGATGTCAGGTACAAGCCCAGAATGCTGGCTAGACAACATTAATCCCAGTGTCCTGGTGGGGCCAGAGGGTCTTTCCATCCTAGGCAGCCCCCAACACTTCCTGTCCCTTTTCATCATGGGATAGCTTTCCAGTAAAAGCTATTGTGGGAAAAGAGGGAGAAAAGCCACTCCACACCAGGACAGCTATGCTTTCCATCCTTACCTGATCAGAAAACATTCCTACCAGTGCGCCCCAAAGACAAAACGTGCAACTCTTAGCGCTCGCGAGGCTGGGCTCACTGAAGATCCCCATTCCATGGGAGGGTGCTCTGTTCCAAGCCTTTCCAGCACACACAGACATATGTGTTATACCCCCAACCCTGTCAATTCTGCTTCTACTGGTTGTGCCACAGTCCTCATCATGCAGAAGCAGGGAGTCACAGAGACACTGTGCCATGTTTTTGTATTGGACTGGTTCTGACCTGTGCAACAGAGCTAGAAAAGACTAGCTTTCCCTCAGTTCATATGCCTAGTACAATCCTTTATACTCTGAGGAAGAAGATCTGGACAGACTTGTTGCTTTGAGAATAACAACACATGTTTCAGCATTTAAGTTGTTTCTGTCATCAGATGCTCCATGCAGAATAATCTGCATTTTATTTTTAAATATTGAGAGAAACAGAATACATTTTATGAATGATCTGTCATCATCTACTAGTTTGGCAGATAACACATGTAGCTGGGTCACAATTTCAAGAGTTTCATCACAATTTGGTAGTTAAGCATTTCCTAATGAAAGCTAGGATTTGTAGACACTGACAACACACCAGACATCAGAACTGCAGGGGGTAGAAAAACACAAAGCCAAGTAATTCTAAAAGACTTCAGTGGAGATCATGGGAACTCACAGTCCAGCCAACGCCAGCCAAAGCCTAGGTACAGCTAAAAACAAGCACCCTGGGGTGCTGCTCTATTTCTTTTAAATCTAGACCCTGCTGACAAGAAAAGAGAATTGCAGGAACAAAGTACAGCCCAGTCAGGACACACCAGAGGTGCTCATCTGCCTCTGTTTAGCTCTGCCTACAGCCAATCTCTGGCTTGCAGTAGTGATTACAGCTTGTAGTGCAGCAAAAACATGGCTCCTCCATGCTGAGGAGATGTAAGATCTGTTGGGCCAAACACCCTCCCAGAGAGTGTCCAGGGGAGCTGGCAGCTCAGCCACAGCACAGGTGCACTTGGAAGAGCCACCAAATATCCCATGATCTGCTGGTAGAACAGCAGCTGTGTGTTGGCAGAGCCCTTCAGGAAGATAACCCTTCACCACTCATGGGGTTGGCACTACCTGACTGCATCGTGGCAGACAGGACAGATGACCCCAGAACAACATAAAAAGTAACAGCAAGTGACAAACAAGATAGGATTTCACTGAAGCTCTGTCAGAGTGTGCTAGACAGGGGAGGATATGGCCCCTGAAGCAGCGATCTTGAACCTCTGTCATAGCTGAGAGCTGAGGTAGCTGTCCCCACATCTTCAGCTAATTTTCATATGCAAATCTGGCCTCATCTTGCATGTTTGATGAATAACTTTTACTACTGCTACTGATGTCCCCTTCAGCACATATGAACTATGCACTTGCCACAATCAACTGGTACAACCTAGTCTTTCTCAGTCTGCTTCATTCCAGTTTTTGGAAGAGGGAAAGGCTAAATTTGAAGCTTAATTATTTAAAATAAATTAGTTTCCTCACTTAAGAGTTAGAGATGTGATTTAACAACTTGGGGACTGACATTTAAAAGTGTAGTGGTGAGTCAGACTGTGTGCCAAAAGGGTGCAGTTGAGAACAGAGTGAAAAGTGAATGTAAACCCTCTGGTGCTTTAATCCTGATTCCAAGATTACCGACAAAACTCAGCCCAGAACTGACCCAGATTCATCTTGCCTAGCTTTTTAAACATAGATGTGACACCCCATTTAGAAACTGTTGTCCTACACACCATCTGTAGTTTATGGAGAAAAATCAAGACCTCTCAGGGAAATCAGCCCAATCTGAATCCCAGATCTCAATAGCCTGCTAGGAATATTCTCTTCCCTCTTAAAAGAAGTCTTCTGACTGCATCACCCCTTGCATCTGTGAGCTGTAGGAGTCTGGCTGTTCACAAAAATCTGCCTTAGACACCAAAACAACTAGAACTTATCCTCTCTACTGAACTTTCATAGCTTGCTGTCTTGCCTGCTCTGTTACTCTCCTGTAATGACCACTGAGGATTCACATGGTCTATGAGCACGCGCCAACAGGTGCCATTCTGCACACACAGCAGGTATGACTCATATCCATGGTGCTGTGTTAAAGCACAGAGTTTATACAGCTCTCTGGAACATACTTCCAGTTGGTTTGGAGCACCCATAGGCACAGGACTCCACAGGGAACCTCATGAGCCTTGTCTGACAGCAGCCAGTTTGTGGTTGTTTCCATGGCCACTAGGGACTCTGCCGTGCTGTCCAAGAGGACCCACACTCCTCTTGTGAAAAGCTGCCTCAGCATATACCGACATTTGGGGTTATCCTGCCCCAGGTGCTGGACTTTTCCCTTTTGGCCACCCTGCTGGGATGACTCTGAAGAGTAACCTGTCCTCCAGCTTATCAACCACTCCTCCAGCCTGGTGTCATACAGGGCTCTGGTTCCTTTACCATCCTCCATTGTATCCTTCCAGGCATTTCAAAAGGTCCCACCTTTGCTTCTTTTTGTCTCTTTCTGAGTCTCCCCATACAAGTGGGATCATTACAAAGTGAAATAAGAAACTGTGTGACAAAGACAGATTATTGTGAGGCTGCTTTAATGAAGCTCAGAAAAAGGAACTGAATGGGAAAACTTTCATTACTCTTGTGCTTTAAGTGCACAAAGACAATGTAAGATTCCTATTTGCCTTTAAGGTACATAAATTTTTACTGGCTTTGTTTGCTGGCAAAAAAGTGCAATGTTCAGTATCACAGCACAATGATAGGGGTCTGCAAGTTGTATAGTCACTGGATAGATCAATAAAATAAAAATACAGATTAAAATTGACCAAAATAACTTCTCTGAGGGCAAAGAACCAGAACAGTCTACAAGGCTGATGGATCATTGAAGAAAATGACTCAAGTGTTCTTTCAGTTCTCCAATTCTTGAAGCTGTAATAAATGGGTATTTAAAAGTATACATTGCACTACGCTTAGCCTGGAAATTGAAAGAGACCATACCATTGATATAAAAAATTAAACAAATAAATTTATTCAACTCACAAAAAAGCTGTGCTCATTTTGCAATCTTTTCAATAGGAAAAAAATATCACTTTTGATAGTGAACTCAAGGCGAAGAGGGATTAAAGTGATAACATTCAAAAGAAGTGCATTTTTTATATCATTTTAAATAGGTGGAGATTAATGAGACAGGAAAAAATATCAAGATGACCAAGCTATGGAAGATTTTAAGATGCTCTTTCATGCTGAAGAGCAGTGCTAAAATAGCACTTTCCAGTTCCATATATCTCTGTTTTCCCAATTTTTTCCCCAAGATTCTCCATGTTTATAGGTAGTTATTGTTTCCAAATAACTAGGCATGCAAAGAAACTTGTTTTGTAAAAGGGGTACTGTCTAGTTCCAGTATGCCAACAAGAAATTAAGATTCTTCAATCACAGTTTGCATTTAGAGATAAGAAAACTAACTGTACCCACCCTACAAACCCACTTCCCAGCTAGGGAAAACTGAGACCCTCAGAAGATCTTTTTGTTTCTGATTTTTTTCCCAGAAAAGACAACAGGCTAATCATTAAAGCACACCCATATCACATATGAAAAGTCTGATTTCAGGAGCCTTCTTGGATTTGATCAAACACAGGTGTCAGAGGACACTACCCTAAGTGGAATGGTACAGTGTTATTAGCAGCATTTTGCAAATGGTTCGTGACCTGGGAACAGCAGGAGCAAATCTCCATGTTGCACAGGTGCTTCAGGAGTTCATGGGGTGAGAAGCACAAAAGGTTGGGAAGAAGAGACCAGAGCCAGGCTCCAGATTTTGAGGGTAGAACTGCATGGGAAAAGATTGGTTTACTTAAATAGAAGAAAGTCTAAAGGATACTTGTTGGAAGACACCTTTGGTGGTCACCTAGAGCAGCCTCCTACCCCAAAGCATGCATGCTGCCAGCCCCCGATCGGCTCTGCCATGGCTTTGGCGAGCTCAGTCCTGAACACTGCAATGGGCAAAGAGGGCACCAAGAACCCAGAAATACCGCTTCTCCTCCCACCTACTCTGAGCCCTGCAAGCTTCAGTGTGGCCATTTATCCCTTGCTCTACTTCTTGACTCCACCGAGAAGACACTGACTCTGTCATCTCTATCTCTGTTCTTTAAGTGGCTATATACTACTCTGTGCTATACCTGTCCTTCGACATCTTCACTGATTCCCTCAGCCTCTCACTGTAGTTCAGGTGCTTTCAGCTCCTGGGCATCTTGATGACCCACTGGACTCTCCTCTGTATTTAAAGGGCTGCTTCTCCTACTGTGAGGGATATCCAAACAAACCAGGAAACACTGCATTAGGTCACTTCAAGGTTTTTCTCCTTTTCTTTCTCTTCCCTGAACAAGCATATTACCACAAATAGATGTGATGATACAAATTAACCTTGTTTTATAAAAATTAACATGACCCAAAAGCTGTTCCACTGATCCGTGACAAAATATGGGTTTATTGTCTTTCCTTGAGATGCCTAACAAAGACAAATAAAGAAAAAAAGAAAGATTTAAGCCTAGGTTATTCCATTTTTTTCTAGCAGATAATTGAAAAAAAGCACCTGAAAAGAGCAATTAATCTCCCTTATCTGAGCAGACTTATCATGAGAGGCATCACCCTCTAGAGTTGTCTGTTCACTGCCTGCAAATGGAGAGCAATAGACTTAGGCTCAGACATCGAACAGTGTGGATGACTCCCATGTTGCTGGAAAAATTTGCTAATAATATGCAAGCTAAACAGAAAAGATAAGTTCCTCTCCTAAATTCAAACTGGTTTGATAAAGCAAGAAGGAGTCAAAATGCAGTTATGTTTTGATAGAGCAAGAAGCAGTTACAAATCTAAATACAAAGATGGCATTAATGGTGTGATTTGCATCACTCTCCAAAGCTAATGTGCAGCCATTACACTTTTTTTAGTACGGTGTAAAATGTACAGCATGTGTTTAATTCAAAAGTTTACAGACTCTGGGAAGTTTCATTACTTTCTTAGTACAGTGGACATCTTAACTCTTGCTTCATTCATATCCCCTATGAAATTTCTATTTATTATTGTAAAAGGAACACATGGCATCTCCTAATTTTATTCTCAATTGCCGATTGTAATTTGATAAGATTTGTCATATTACACTCATGAAGTGTAGAAATGTAAGCCCTTCTCTACCAGAAATCCAGTCCAAGCCTAAATTTTAGAGTTATTAATACCTCAGCAACACCATAGCAGATACCATTTATTAGCATCACTGTCTTTTTCAAAGTGGACAGCAAGGAGTAAGAGCATTGTGAGGGATTGTCACATTTCACAAATGTTTTGACTGGCAGAAGTAGATCAAACGGCATTTTGGCAAGGAAAAAGAGGACCTCTAGGAACAGAATAATAAGAAAAGGACCTCAGTTAAGAATTCATCTGCCTCCTCGCTCCTGATTAGAGGCAGTCAGGAACTCAACGGAAACCTTCTCTGGCTCTGAAGCAGCCAGGAGACGCGACAGACTGGACTAGACCAAGACAACAGGGAACACACAGAGCAAGGAGGCCTGGAAGGGAAGATGAAAAGGAAGAACGGTACCTTCACTCCCGTGCAGACACACTCCTTCCTGAAGACACAGCTGCAAGATGTAGTGTCATCTGAAAGCCTTTATGCAAAAGGTTTGACTTCTAGACGAGATGTTTTTCAAAACCTTTCAGTCATGAAGATCAGTGCTGCTACTGTGTTGCATGGCTGATGTTGCCAATTCTGTCAAAGAGAAATAGTTAAGTGAAAAAAATTTAAATCTTAACTACTATAGATTTTTTCTTCCATAAAATGCCTCCTTCCTTTAAGATGCTTCAGCTTTCTGTGAAGCTGCTTTTATTTAATTACTGAGTAAAAAATACAATTGTGCAAAAACCAAAATATGTTTTCACTCTACAATAAATTTTAGTTTCAGAAACTTGTTGGCACAATCAGTGCTTTCATGTTTCTCAAGAGGTTGTGCACTCGTGCTGCAATGCATCTTCCAAGATTTATTCCATTTTTTAGCCTCTTGGTAAAGGTAGGGGAACATAGGATAGGAAGCTTTCACAGTTCATCCCAGATGTGTGTCCTGCATGCTTTGACCAGAAAAGAGAGGGGAACATATCCCAAATGGGCACACCTACAAAACAAAGAGGACAGTACAGAATTGCAATTCTATGCTTTTTAAAATAAACACTGCGGTTCTGCCTAAGACAAAGTTATTCAAAAAAGAAACATATTTAAGTGTTGGGATGAGCAATTCAGGAGTGGCCAAGATATTACTCAGTCTCAATAAAGTCTGAGAAAGAAAGAGAACAAAAGAGACAAATTCACGTTAGCACTGGCACTGAAGATACAGAGGTAAGCTTGGTGGGTGCAGGGCAGGGGAAGGCAAGTGTAGGTACAGAAAAATCACAGGTGAGCAATTCAGATCTATACAAGACCCTGTAAGACTGAAAGCAGCTAAAAATAAACAAGGCCATAGCTGCTGCAGACTGTTGGAGGAGGGATCACTCCCTGGAGGTTTCTCATGAGAACTCCTTAGGTTTCTCACAGCACACCAGAGATGTTCCTGAAGACATCTAGGATGAGTTCATATAAACACTGGACTTGTGAGATATGCTTTATAACCAATGGGGATTTGCAATTAGATGATGAGGTTCAATTTAGCCAACTGAATGTAGCTTTAACCCTATAAAAACCGTGTACAGGGTGTAATAAAGTTGGCATTCACTTGATCACAATGATCTGTGTGTGGTGTCCATTTCCCTCCACCATTATTTATTGTTTACTTTAGGCAAAGGAGAGATGTACATTTAATAACATAGTTTTGGCAAAGACTCATATCCTATAATTTTAACTATCAACAAAGCATCCTCCACAGAGAAGTGCAAAGCACAAATTCAAATTTCTTCCACTCTGAGAAGCAAAGACAGACTAGATTCCCAACACAGGGATCTGTATTTGTTGCCTAGAGTTGAAGAGAAGTACGTATTTTCTTCTGTCAAAATTAAATAGGAGATTTATATTTGGCTTACTAAAGGTGTTCTGGTACATAACAGTGAAAAAGAAAAGCCTGCAGAGAATTGGTAGTAAAAGCAATATACCTCAAACTTAGGCCCTGGGACATACCTTGCAGTCACGACCTTCAGCTCTGGCACTCTCTGCTTCTACATCTCCCTTATCCATGTTTCTATAAAACGAGTCCAGCTCACAGAAAGCTAGTTTACCATGCACATTTTCAGATCAAAAAACTTATTAAAGGAACATAATGTGAGGAAGATAGGGCCAGGTGATTGACAGTGATTGTATTAGAAATGGGAAAGGCTGCATAGCCCTTTTTGAAATGCAGATTTCCCAGGACTCTGAGACGTGCAGATCCAGTGCTGCATTGGACCCATTAAACAGCTTTTTAGGCCAGAAGGGATATTTTCAGAGTTTCACTTCACAGGCCACAACATTTCACTGTTTAATTCCTTCATTAAAGCAGTAAGAGTTCATTGTGCTGTATCATATCTAGATTAAAAAGGATTTTCAAGGAAAAGAATTATCTATAAAACTCCTAGATAAAGCTATTCCAGCAGTTATTTAGCCTTGCCATAAAGAAGTGCCCTTTTTTGTCACCTGAAATAATCTGGTTTTAGAGATTGAGTAGCATCCTGCTTTCATTCACTAGATTAAATTGTCATCCTGTATCAAAAAATGTCACTGTGTACCAACTCTGAAACCACGATAAAATAATGCGCTAACCTTCTCTTTGTCAAAATAAAAAGATTGAGCTTCTTCACTTCTCCTGACAGGCAGCGTGTCCAGACCTCTGCCTGTGCTGGAAGGATTTCAGAGGTGTTTAAAACATCAGCACCACAAATGGACTCAGACCCCAGCAGCAGTTTCACCAAGTACAGAAGTCCAATCACACTTTAACTCCTACAGGATGTTTCTTCACCACACATACACAGGTATCCTCTGGTTTCCTTAGTTCCCACACTGGGCACAGGATGGTTTCCAGAGCTCTCTGAAGGCACAATGGCTGTACCACCAGTTACAGTGGCAGCTGTGGAAAACAAGAGCCTGAAAGATCTGGGTTGTAAGTACCATGAGGCACTCTGGTATCTTAGGTGAACACTGTCATATGGAAGACCACACTGTGGAGTTGGAAATACCTGTGCTAGCTTTTAGAAACCTCACTATGACAGCACTGAGCTCTGTACAGCTAAATTTATCTTGTTTCTTGGCAGTCTACAGCATAGACATACTGGGTAAGGTTCATCTGGCCAAGTGTAGGCACACACATCTGAGCCAGACACCCTTGGCCCCTATATGGACATCTTCTCTGAGAGTAGGTGTTTGAAATAGATTACGTGAGTCACCCCTTAAAAGAGCCTGCTTTTCTCCATGGATCACACAGGAAACCTAGAATAGCTCAGAGGTAGGCACCTCCAGGCTGTAGTAAAGTTTGCCAAATTGAATCCCACCTACTCTGAGGAGAGAGGATAGACTCTTAAAATAACACATCAGAAATTTTCAGTCCTGTTTTTGCATTTTCCTTATTCCCCTTTCCATCATGCTTGGTATGAAAACACTGCTAGTTTAAGGGAAAACTGAAGAGTTTTGGCAAGTTTTTCACTCAAAATGAACCTTTCCAAGTACTGTAGGAGAATATTGGTACTGCTTCACTTCAAACCTGCATGTATTAAAAGCTTTGGATGAATTTGCTTTATTTAAAGAATCTCTAGTGGAAACTTACCCTTTCACAAATAACTTTCCACCTTCTTTAAAACTAGAAGCCTTTTGTTTTTTTCAATCTTTTACTAGTTTCTTCCCATCCTTCTGTATAATCCCTAGATAAGTCTGGAAAAATGTCAGTGAACGCTTCAGGGTTTGCAGCAAGACACTAATGTATGTCAGGGTACTGCACCAATTTCACCTTGTTCATTTTGGGGAGTTTTCTGTTTCTCATTTGATTTGGACAAGCAATAACAGTTATGTGCAATGTGTTCCTTAGGAACTACATACTACATACTGTGTGAATTCAGTAACTATTACTGTAGTTGATCTTCATTTCTCTGTAGACATTAATAATTAGAGTGCATGTTTTCATTAGTATTTGGGGAAAAAACAAACGCCAAGAGCTTAAAAACATGCAAATCCAGATAACAAAATAGTTCTTTCTGCTTACAACCTGTCCAGTCTCATCCTGATGAAATGGGCATAGTGTCTAAACGGTGCTCACAACCTGAGATCTCAAGGGGTTCCATGTGCCTTCTTCATTTCACTGATTTATATTGTGAGAACAAAGTGATTGGGCAGGTAGAGCCCGTGGTGCCTGGAGACAGGGTGTTTCAAGATTTAGTTCAGGAGATTGATTCCAAATTAGGTTCTCTGCTACATGTTGCTTCAATAAAAATAGGAGAAATAAAGTCCTCATTTTTATTTTTTTCTTTCTTTTAGATAGCAAAAATTGGTATTTTATATGAAAACCTGGTTATTTTAATCTCTTTTCTGTGCTGTTCTCCAGCCCTTTTGAGATGCAATAGTTTGAGAGAATCAAGAAGATGTAGGCACAGAAATGCCATTCATTTGCCAATATCAATTACCCAATGTGCTACTGATCTTACAAGTTGTCCTAAGAGAATGAGTTGAAATGGACTCACAATGTTGCTCTTGTCCTTTTTTAGGTTATTCTAGTCCATTCACTTTCCATGTGCACAGTTTTCTCTTAATGGCCTGTAAAGCATGTACATTTGAAAATAGTATTTTATCCTCTACTACAACATTACTTCCCTTTTCGCCTCCTTGAAGAAGACAACTAAAGATGCTACTGTTTAAAATGGTGACCGAAAACACAAGAAATTCTCAATATCACTCTAAAGCAAGTTAAAGTTTTGCCTTTGAACTGGGATGGAACATTATGGGTCAAATTTCCATTAACTTTTGAGTATATTTAATCTGAAGTTCTGGGTGGTTTTTTGGTCTTTCTCAGTGGCTTTTTTAAGTTTCAGCAATGGAAAAGGTTAGTAGGCAAAGGCTGAAAACTATAGTATTTCTAAGTACACTACATGGAATGCATCTTTCACATCTTGCCATAAAATTAATTATGCCAGAGAGAAAGGAAACTTCTGTTACACAAATTCTTGAAGATTTTTCCATGAAAACAATTCATCCCCACAATCAATAAAGACATGTTATGAAATTGCATTGTTACAATGGTTTTATCCTCCGAATTTATGATGAATGTAAATTTGAGTTCCACACTGCAAGATAATGCTGACTGCCTAAAAGATAAATTATGGTAAGGTAGACTTCAAATAAAAGCAACTATGAAGTATTTAAGAAATAACATTCCATAAACAGTGCCACATTACAAGCACCCAACTTCTGTGATTGAGTGCATTTTTATTTAATAGCAGTATGACGCAGGATCATCTACAGATAAAAGAGCACGAATCCCATTTTGAGACACAAACCAAGCAGATCTTTGAACCAGACATGTATCCCGGTGTATTTACATGAGTTAAAAAGGACATAAAATCTTATCTAAAGAAACTATTGTTGAACTATGAAGCATCACCTATATCCTTTACAAGTTGTCAAACTTTTTATGAGGGATATTTGAGTCTCATCGGTCATTCTGTGATTCTGTCATTAGTATGTAAGCGTAGAGCAGGATTTAACTTTTTGACCATGTTACTGCACTTGTTGGCTGGCATGGTTATTTCTGCTGTGGATAGGTAAAACTCTATGGCACTGGGCTTCGTTGGGGTACAAGGATTGTGTAATCCCTTTTCTTCTCATTATTTAACTCTTTTGGTTTTAATAGACCTGTACTGTAGCTACATTAATTATAATGGAAGTGACTAATTATAGTAATAATACTCATTTTTGGCATATATTAACAGCACAAGCAGCACTTGTACCCTGTTGTACAGCACACTGTAAATTCAGCTTGATTTTTGTGGATCTTACTGCATCACAACACTTCTTTTGCTCCCAGACAGACAACTAGCATTACAGCACAAGTTTGTTTCAGAATCAGCACTAACTTGTCTATTTGTTTTATAAATTACAAAGCTTAAGCATTTTCTCTTCACTTCCAGATTTTCTCTCCCCTTAATGCTGGTCGACTCCTCAACGTACTGCCTGACAAGGAGACAGAACAACAGGCATCCTGCTTGGAAACAGCAGCACCCCCTGACATACATCTGCCCCAAGCTTCTTCTAGCAATCATTATGGAAGGAGAAGACCAGTAGTTACAGACCAACATTTTTGTAACAAATGTAATTTGATTTCACATAAGAGCTTGTTCTGGCAATGCTGAATAGTCTATAGCCCTGTGTACTGTCACACATTCTCTGTCCCTCACCAGGTATCGCTCTGCAGCTCAAAGTCTGTGGAGAGGGGCAGGCAGGCAAGTGGAGAACAGAAGTCGCTGCAAAAAATTGAGAGACAAATCAATAGCACAAGGAATCAAGCTGAGCAGAGGAGAGCTCACATAATGGACTCCTCTACTCTGCAAAAATGTTTCCTTGTAAAGTCATAGCTTCCCCAAACTACCAACAGCTCTCTGTGGAAGAAAAAAAAAAAGCAAACATAACAATTAAAATGTATGCATATAGTCCTGAATATTGAGGAGCAGCTTTACAGGCACAAATTAAACCCCCTATTAATGAATCAATGACCATAACACAAACACAGGACTGCCTCTCGTGCTATTTGTTATATATGAATATATTTCCACAAGGAAATTTATAAGGACTCACTTCTGTGTCAGCAAGGACAGGGCAAAGGAAGGGAAGGGGTGAGGTTCTAATGCAAGAAGGTAAGGCTGACTGTTTAGAGCAGTCCTGCTATTTACTTAGCTCTCAACCTCTCCTGAAGCACACAGCTATTGTACACACCAGGTAAAGGCAGCTATGCAGGGTTCTTGCTGCTGTAGAGCTCTCAAAGACCTTCACTAAGCTGCAGCATTTGGGAAGTTGTTGCAGCGATCCTGCACAATGCCTGTGTGTTTCTCAAAGCCATTTTCCAAGTCTCTGCGTGATTTAACTGAGAGCCAATATTCTATTTCCACAATATTTTAAGTTAAGGACAAAAAATTCTGGACATATCTTATTAGTCTGCTCATCTTTTCCCCCAGGGCTTCTCTGCTGCCTCTGACAGCTTTCTGATTGCAGCCTCTCCTCACCCAGCAATGCCACAAGTTTCATCATTCAAATTACTGTACTCTGAGTCCCCTGCAGTAACTGTGTTTATTTCCAATATCCCAAAAGGAAGACCCCCATCAAGATGAGTCATTTTTATTTCCAAGGGTGTTGTGCTGAGGCCACTCAGAGGAAGATGCAGCAGCAGCTGCTTTGTATTAAGCTTAGTGGGGGGAAAAAAGCACAAGGCCCTGCTTTCAGCTAAATTTCTTTCCAGCAACACAGACCTTTTTTCCAGAAATTATGAAAATTACAAACACTCTGACAAAAACCCTGTTGGAAGCACCAGAGTCCTGGAAACCTCTGGAATTGCACCATGATGTGTGGAAATGGGAACTGGCTATTTTGAACTTGCTACCGCGAGGACAGAAAGCGATGCTTTGCTTTGAACTGCTGAGCCTCTGAACTGTTCATTCATGCATTGCTTTTTGGCAGCTTTCCCCATTTCCACAGAATCATTGGCAGCAGCCTCACTAGAGAGCAGGTAAGGCTGACCCTGCAACTATCTACCGCTATTGATCACAAATAGGTTTTTAACTGTCCTGTATTAGTGATTATTTAGAGCTGTTTTAGGGTGGTGTAACTGCCATGAAATCTCACACATACAGATTCTATGAAGATTCAGAGGAATTCTTGCTTTCCACTCAAAGCAGCATAAGAAAAGCCTTTCACCATGTTACTGCTGTAGCACAGGCAGAGCCAGCTCATGCTGACCTTCAAACAATAGAGCTAGAATTGGGTCAAGATGTAGCAAGAACCTGGAAAGTTTTGGGTTTAAATCAGAGATGGATTTTCAGCTCTAGTTCTGCTGTCTTTGAACAAAATGCATATCCTACACAGATAACACAGGCTAGTCACTGAACTATAGTATCACTCACTCTTTGGCTCCAGAGAGGAATTTAAAAATAAAGACCTCTGTGTATCACCAAATGAAACTCACATCCCCTAAACTTTGAACATCAACAAAAAAATTGTCACTAAACGCATGTATCTTTAGGTACAATATGATGTGGCTTTGTGAAGCTACTGCAATTTGTCAATGATACATGAAATGAGGAACAAGGCCAGTGCACAGGAAAACACAAGCAACACCATCCAACAAGTAGAGTGAATTTTCAAACTGCTGCTTAAACTCTTGCACAGGTGGTTCTATGAACAGTGGAACAACGAAGGTCAGAGAGCATGGGATACAATTTCAGAGACATGGGCTTCTGTTGGAGCCCATCACAGAATTTTGAAAGCTGTCATTTTAATTGCAGACATCTGTTCTTCCTAGCTACTTTTCTTTTCCCAATTGGAATGAAAGTGGTGCCTTAGAGGCTGTTTGGAAGATTAGGGATTTCTTTGTTTTTTGATCTTAATGTTCTTGCTAAATTTATTTATATCTTGGCTGGTTATTAGATCTTGTTCCATATGGTAATCTGGCAATGCCAAGCCAAGGATTTAAAATTAAAAAATAGATTATTTCATCAAGAATATATATTTTTGTGACTTGGAAATGCACTCAAAAACATTGGGACACAGTTTAACCCATCTTTCCAGGGGAGAAGTGGGAAGGAAAGTAGCCAGAGAGTAAACAGAAGACTATATGAAAGCAGAATTTTTTTCATGTTGCTGGAAAGTGGCCCAAAAGCTCATTGTGTTGAAGCCTTGCTTCGACAAGACAAAAGAAGACAGCTTTTCTGGACTAGATGGTTTTCCAGTCTTCTGCTTCTGTAGGAAATGCAGCTATGAACCCCTGGGGGGAGAGCAAAAAGAAAACAATCCAGGAAGCAAACAACTTGGACCCAAACTAGAAGACAAACTAGATACATGCCTGTATAACTGGAGCAGAAAATACTAAATTACATGTTTTGGTTTTAAGCAGTTATAGAGAAAAGGCTGGTCTGCAATGCCAAGGGGACAGTAAGAAATTAGAAATTATGTATATCTAGACTACCTCGACAACTATGCTTTGATGTTCCAAAGGAAGTAGTAATATCACAAGGCAGATTTTTGACCCCTGCCTCAAAGGTGCCCAGAGTAGAGTTGACCAAAAATCTCAGATTCACACTGGACAAAGGGGTTTGACTAGAAAAGAGAATTTCCTACTTTGTAACTGGTTTGTATAGAGAGTTTGGTTTGCAACTCACCTTCAGCATAAGTTTAAAAAGGGGAAATATGCAAAAAAAGCATAAAAACCCCAGAAAACAGATTTGCAAGTCTTACATGCTTTTGAACTACTGTGTCACAACTTCCCCTGAGCATTCAGAACAGGATGGCAGCAGCACTGTAAAAGTATATCCCACAGAAAGCATCAGCAAGGGAAAATTGCATTTTTATTACCAATAAAGTAAAAAGTCTGAATTTACAGGAAAAGTACTTTTCCCAGAGATAAATTACTTTAAAAAACCTAATTTAAAGTGAACATTTGCTAGACAACATTCTCTATTCCTCCAACTCTAAGAATGAAAACATATATGTAGAACAGAAAAGACTGATCAGTACAATCTTTGCCAAATCTGACCAAAATTATGCAGTACTGTGTCAATGTTATCACTAACAGTAAGGTCAAAGCAATGTTCAAATAAGACTTATTTCAGCCATTAGGTTTGCATTTTTGATTTCAGGGTTTTTTCTAAATTCAAATAAAAATCCATAGAAATAGGGTGTGCTGTTGATTTTATCTTGGCCACTGTGCAAAATACAGCCAGTACCATCAGCCAAAAAATACAGGTATTGGTGTACTGATAAGTAAATCAAACTTTGGTTTTCTTTTCCTGTCCTTACACTTAACAAACAAAGGAGTTTGTTACAAGTCCTAAGAGGAGTGCTGACGCATAATGCTCTTAGTTTCAAGACTTTAAAAAGACATTCAGCTATTGTGTTAGACTGAGTTTTGAACAAAGGCCAAGATTTGTGATCTTTTACAGAACTCTGTGAGAGCTGGTTGCCTTTTGGAGTCCAGGAAGCAACCAGAAGTGCTCCTGGGAAAGGGCCCTGGACACGCAGAGGTGGGACATCATCTGTCTTGGCTTTTGGGATGCTGCTACCAATGAGACCCAGCCAAGGGTCCCCAGGTCCACTAGAGAGGTGAGAATCTGTCCTAGTCCCTGGGGATCCCCTCCAAGCCAAGCTGCAAGGGAGTGCTGGTCTTCCCTTCCCAGCACACAGAGGAAGCGGCACAGCACACACTGAGGAACAGCACCATGGCGGATCAAATCATCATGTCTCACCATTTGTCTGCACCTGCATAGTGACAAGAGCTCTGAGGCGTATATCCCCAGCAGCCAGTCCACCAGGAGCACATCCATCATTCTCCAGGGAATCAAAGAGATGAGTGCAGGGAGGTACAGAAATGTTATGCTGCTCTTGGACAGCAAGAAGCCCTGCTGTAGGCAGTGGCACAATCTTAAGTGGTGGTTTAAAACCAGCTCAATACACCTGAAGAGAAAGCAGACAACACATCAGTAAAAACATACTGAACATTACCAGTGCTTAGGCAAATTTGATACTCTGTATGTGAGGTGAGAAGTCCTCTGCTTTTCCCCTACTCCAGCAAAACCCGTGTAATTTTCACGCCCTACTAACTCACTCAATAGTTTGTTCATCAACACATCTCAACTGCCATTAATGTTACACCAATTACAAGGAAAATCCCTTGCTTGTATTAAAACATATCTTTATATTTACAATAGTTTGTGCTTCAAGACTGCACTGCAAACCAAGGGATGATGAGTGTAACTTTTACAGGTTTGTTTCTTGCAGCAATTGAAGGTAAATGATCCTTTCCTGTTCCAGTACTTCAGGCTGAGATCAAACTGGGAAGTGTTCTAGAAGGTGGGACCACAAACTCTCAGAGAGGATTCCTCTTTTCTCTGCCCTAATCAGTGTGAAGGTCATGGCCAAAGGCTATTCCAACATAGAAGGGACAGCAAATTAAGTTCTAGTATTTCCTTTTTTCCCCACATGAAATTTCTTTCTGAGACAGACTTCACACGTTTTATAAAAATCTAAAGGTAAAAGACATTGTAAGGTTATGACAGGGAATAATAGCACATCTGTGAACATTCATTTTTATATAAGTATATGCTGCATTTCCTAGTTTCTTTCCTGATTCTGTAGAAGTCAGTATCTAGTGCTTGCCATCTCATGGATGCACCAGTTTTCCATTTGCACATCCTTTTACAGTGAATGCAGTACTAATAGTGTTCGCATCCCTTCCAACAGAGTGCATTGCCGCAGTAAGAATACTTCAGGCAAAACAGGATTATCATAGCCTACATCCACAGCACAGGGCATGTAAGGTCAAAAGTTTCCCTTGATTATGGATATCCCAGTTGAGATACCACCCACCTCATTTTTTGAGACTACTTAGCATTCTCTCTGCTATTTTGCTGACAGCAAAAACTTTATGTGCTGTAGTTATGGCCATAAGCGCTCTGTATTTTCTAAAATCAGATCCCAAGAACATTTAGTCTAACAAAAAATTAATGGCAAGCATGAGACGATGAGGGTGTGCTTAGTGGGTGTACTGGCATTATAAGAGAACTGTGAAGTACCAGCAGAGGCATTGCCAAGATCTGCTAAAGGCTGCTCACCTCTTCCCAGAAGGAAAACACTCCTTCCCTCTTCCTCCCGTCCCGTGTATCATTCCCACTACCCAGATCACAAAAAAGATAAACTTTGGTGTCAGGACCACCCCTCCAACTAACCATTCCTCAGTAAACATTGCCCCAGTTTTCAAGAAGGGCAAGCAGCAGGACTTCAGAAACTACAGGCCTGTCAGTCTCACTTCAGTGCCTGGTAAAGTTATGGAGAAGATTATTCTGGCAAGTATTGAAAAACACCTGAAGGACAATGCAGTCACCAATCACAGCTTCGTGAGAGGAAAGTCCTGCTTATCAAACCTGATTTCCTTTTATGACAAGGCAACCCATGTAGTTGATCAAGAGAAGCCCCCTGATGTAATCTTTTTGGATTTCACTAAAACTCTCAATACTGCCTCTCACAGGATCTTTCTGAACAAAGTTTCCAGCACACAGCTGGATAAACACATCATGTGGTGGGTGAGCAACTGGCTCACAAGTCAAGCACAGAGGGTAAAAGTGAGTGGGTGACAGACTGGTGACAAGTGGAGTTCCACAGGGCTCCATGTTGGGCCCGTGCTCTGCAACATCTTCATAAGTGACTTGGATGCAGGACTGGAAGGGATACTGAACAAGTTGGCTTATGACACAAAACTTGGAGGAGCTGTTGCCTCCCTTGAAGGTAGGAAGGTCCTGCAGAGAGACATCAACAAGTTAAAGGCCTGGGCAATCACCAACCATAGGAATTTCAACAAGGGGAAGGGACAGATTCTGCACCAAGAATGAGGCAACCCTGGAAGTACAGACAGACTGGGGAATGAGATGCTGGAAAGCAGTGCCACAGAAAGGGACTTGGGGGTTCTGGCTGATGGCAAGTTGAATATGAGTCAGCAGTGCCCTGGCAGCCAGGAGGGCCAACTGTGTCCTGGGGGACATCAGGCACAGCATCGCCAGCAGGGAGAGGGAGGGGATTGTCCTGCTCCGCTCTACACTGGGGCGGCCTCACCCTGAATATTGTGTGCAGTTTGGGGCACCACAATGTAAGAAAAATATTAAGCTACTGGAGAGTGTCCAAATGAGGGCCATGAGGATGGTGAAGGGCTTTGATGGGAAGCTGTATGAGGGGCAGCTGAGGGCACTTGATGTGTTCAGCCTGGAGAAGAGGAGACTACAGGGAGACCTCATTGCAATTACAACTTCCTTGTGAGGGGAAAAGGAGGAGCAGGCACTGATCTCTTCTCTGTGGTGGCCAGTGACAGGACCAAAGGGAATGGCCTGAAGTTGTGTCAGGGAAGATTTAGGTTGGATATTAAAAAAAGGGTCTTCACCCAGAAGGTGGTTGGGCACTGGAACAGGCTCTCCAGGGAAGTAGTCACACTACCAAGCCTGACAGAGTTCAAGAAGTGTTTGGACAATGCTCTCAGGCACATGGTGTGACTCTTGTGGATGGTCCTCTGCAGAGCTAAGGACTGGACTTGGAGATCCTTGTGGGTCCCTTCCAACTCAGCATATTCTGTGATTCTATGAACTCTGTCTCTCCATGGCCAGCACATGAATGAATTACAGGAAAAATTATATGCTGCTCAGTTTTGTTCACTACTCCATGGGTACTAAAACCTTGCTGGCTGGCTTGGAAAAGGAGATGCAGTGCAGCCCTCCTCTCTGCCTGCCCCACCTCCCCTCACTCCTCTCTGGGAAAAACCCTGCCAGTGAGGCATCCAGCAAGCCCAGAAGCCCAGAGGAAACACCTTCAAAAACACCAGCTGAAAGCATCTAGATGCCAGTTACAGCGTGCTGCCTGCTGCTTTTGTCGTGACTCCTCTGCTCTGGAAGGGCTTAGCCTTCCCATGCTGCAGAAACTGCTTGATGAGAGGGGAGGGTATAAAGTAGTAGATGAGTGGAAAAGATGGGCATCAACTGCTCAAAGCTGTAGCTTCCATATGCTAAAACGGGGAAAGGAAAAAAAAAAAAAGAGAAAGTTATTAAGGCAGTAATCCTGATGACAGAGCCTTACACTGGATGCTGCACCCAATTCCTTCCAAGAAGAGAAATAAAGGTTACAGGAGTAGCAACTCTCTGCTGCAGGACTGCAGAAAAACCTCAAAGAATATTCCATTATTCATGGAAAGGTTTTAAAGACAGTGCCTATAGGCTCTGACACAGCCAGTATATGCACACACACACAACGACATGCAGCAGACTCAGCCCTTCTGTGCTGTGGTATCCAAACAATGTCTGCGTAAGCCTAGAAAACCCTCGGATTCTGTGCCACAGGGGGCACTCAGACAAACCAGAAAAGTTTGTCTGAACATATTTCTGGCTTCCTGCATTTCTATGCTGCTCAGCATTCTTCTTTGAGTCTACCCCAGATCTCCAAGTCCATACGTACATTCTCTGGAGGGCTGCAAAACATGCTGTGAGCGAGAATTAAAACACATGGGTTTAGTCTTCTGAAACTATTATAACTTAAAATGTTGGAGAAAAAAATATGAAAAGGAACAACTGCCTGGATAGCCTGAATCCCTGGCATGAAAAGGTCCCAGCAACGGATGGGGGGGTCTTCAATGCAAAATGAAATTCAGTCCTCATCTTCAACGTTACTGAAAACCCTCACTGCTTGTTGATCAGTAAGGTTTCAAAAAGCCACTCAGTCTGTGAGCCATGGTGGCTGTTTCAGACACAGATCCACACGTGTGGGAGAACACATTGCAGCACAGGAGGCTGCAATCACAGTGCAAACAAGAAACACTCACAGGCATCACAGAGCTGTAGCATGAAGCAGCCACCTTACAGTTGTCTGCAATATTTAAAGAGTTGCTTTCTCCAGCGAGCACCATGTGGAGAAGTATGGAGCCAATCACTCTCTTCAAGGAGAAAAATTTCCTGCATATCATGGTCTTGTCTCCAGTGAAAACACCATTATAACATCATTAGCCTGAAGGATTTGAAAAGAATTCCCATAGTAGGAAATACATGAGATTTGTAATGTAGGTGTGACAAGGCTTATCTATTGACAAATTTATTTTTCAAATATTTTCTCCTGGTTCCTAGAAGATGCTCAAGCTATTTGGGGGAGAGCTACTTGGCACAAGCCACAGCTGTGCTGGGCACCATGATAACAAGGGAAGAAAATACATGGTCATAGGGCAGTGTACCCTTTTGGGTCAGCCTAGAGAGATCACACGACTGATGGATCCGTTGCAACCACTGCCTGTGACGCTGATCAATACCACATGCCCAGCCAGAGAACAGATAACAGATAACACCTTGTAGGTGTCCTGGGGCAGGCCTCAAGTCTCCATTTTCTATTCAGCAAGACTCAGCCCAGAACTCCTCCAGCACTGTTGTGACACTTTCTCCCTCAGCACAGATGAATCTACAACTCCCCTGATGAGCTTGTACTAGTGTCCTTTTCCAAAACATAGACTAACACATCACCATCACCCCACACTTAACTACCATCAGTGGGAAAAAACTGCAATACAGACAGTGGCTTTAGGACAAATAAGAAGAAAGAGGTGCAAGAACCATGAACTATTTAAAAATTAACTACGTATCTCTCAGACTGAGAGAACCAGGAGATGAGGCACTTGCCAAAACAGCATCAGAACAGCCCCCAGAAAGAAAAGTTGAGTTTGATGCCAAGCTCTTTGTGTCTGATCCTTTGCGGTAGATGATCCCACAGGATCCCTGCTGTCCCTACGATGCCTTGGGGCATTCCTGTACTCTGCTCTGCAATGGGAAGTGGCAGCTGGTCCTCCCCAGGACAGCCTGGTGTTGAAACCTCTTAGCTGCAACTTCGTGTTCCTATAATCAGGCACTGTGTCAAAACAGTGTCTTTTGGCTTATTTTGTTGTTTTATTTATAAAAGATAAACACCTCATGGGAAAGGCAAGCAGACAAAACACAAATCTACATACTTTCTCCATTTATTAAGAATAATAAAAAGCAAATAAATGTTTTGCTAGAAAAGTAAATGTTCCAGCAGTCAAATAAGATCTTATTCTGGTACTGTGTTTGTATGCTAGTTAAGTCTCACAATGCAGTCACAACTCTCATGCTGTGTGCATATGTATTTTGCTTTTCTTCCATATTTATGCATAACATATTTAAGACAGGGACAATGCAGCCAGAGGAGAAAGCAGAAACTGCTCCAGTAAACACATCAGTAGCCATGGAATTTCAGAGCCTAAAGAGAGAGTTGATCATTTCAACACCACAAACCAGGACATTCCCCAGTGGCAATTTATTTCTAGCATCATTAAGATACTGCATGTTCTTCCCACAGTTATTTTCTTCTGCATCTGTACACCTTGTTTTCTGTAGCCATTTAATTTTGAATGGAAAGAGAGTCAGTCACCAGGTGTACATTGAGAGGGAAACAATCCTTGAAAACCTTGTGGCACTTTCTGATCTTATGGCTGCAATTTTAGGAAAGGTGGTGGCCTGTTTGTTTGCTTTATAACATGCAGGAAAAGACTACAACTATGAACTACAGTCTGCTAGATTTTCTACGACATCCCAAGACCAGAAGGAAATTTATAATACAAAGAAATACATAGAATACTTTTTCATTATAGATGGGAAATATGCTGAGGACTATTAGCTAGTCAGTAATCAATAACCTGAGGATCTGATTGACTAAGACATTTATTTGAAAATTTCACAGAAGGGCCAGGATTTGTTTGACAGTACTGCAATGGAGAGTTTTATCAACTCTGGCATTAGAGGAAAACAACCCCCGTGTCTGTAAATGTATGAGCAAAAAGCCCAATCAAGTTGCTATAATATCTAGTGCCATTATGATACTGTACTCTAGGTAGCTGATAATCACATTGCTTCAAAAGTAATTACCAGGAGTCAACGGTACAGCTAGAGAGCGAAAAATTCTATTGTGTGTCTTCAAAGAACAGTTACAACAACCTGATGCAAACATGTGTGCATGAGGAACAAGCCTGAAGCTTTAGCCCAGATATTTGACATCATTGGTGTAAGTGAAACCTGGTGGGATTGAGTTCTGTGACTGGAATGCCCTGTTAGAATGTCACAGGATCTTCAGGAGGGATAGTCAGGGCAGAAGAGGCAGAGGGGTGGCACTGTATGTAATAGAAGGGTTAGAATGTATGGAGCTCACAGCTGGCAATGGCACAGTTGAGTAAGAATCTCAAGGGGCAAACAAATAATGCAGATGTCATTGTGGGTGTCTACTACAGACCTCCAGCCAGGACGCTGGCACTGACAAATTATTATTTGAGGACCTAAGGGACACTTCCAAATGAACTGCCCTTGTCCTCATGGGGAACTTCAACTTGCCAGAAATTAACTGGGAGCATCACACACCTGGTACAACCCAGGCCAGAAGACTCCTAAAAAATCCTGGATGACAACTTTATGAAACAAGTCCTAAGAGACTGAGGGGTGACCTCATCACATAGTCCACAACTTCCTCCTGAGGGGAGGAGGAGAGGCAGGCACTGATCTCTTCTCTGTGGTGACCAGTAATAGGACCCAAGTGAATGACCTGAAGTTGTGTCAGGGGAGGTTTAGGTTGAATATGAGAAAAAGGGTCTTCACCCAGAAGGTGATTGGGCACTGGAACAGGCTCCCCAGGGAAGTGGTCACACTACCAAGCCTGACAGAGTTAATTTGGATGACTCTCAGGCACATGGTGTGACTCTTGTGGATGGTCCTCTGCAGGGCCAGGAGTTGGACTCAATGATCCTTGTGGGTCCTTTCCAACTCAGCATATTTTGTGAATCTGTAATTCTTTCTTTCCCTTTACAAGACCACTCTCTGTAACACTCCTTTTCCCTTATCATTTTCCAGTGAAAGACAGTCCTAAAACCTCTTTTGTTTGTTCCAATGATCGCAGAAACATCTTTCTCCTAATCTAAGGGATGCCTCTCTTTGTGAACTATTCTAATTGAAAATATCATTAAACTAGTCTACTAGACCTTCTAGAAGCACATACCCTCTGTACACACAATTTCATCACAGCTGTGCAGAGTCTACAGCCTCAGCCCAGCAGCTAAGGGAGTCTGGATGACTTTCTCATCAGAGGCATGTGTTGGTAACACCACTAGATTGTTCACACCATTCATAATACACAAGTATTAAGGGGTTCTCAGCATAATTTCTCAGGGCAACTTCTCACAGTAAGAGCCTTTCTCTTCAAGATTACTACTGCACTATTTACTTTCTGGATAGGAAATAAAACGGCTTGAATCATAAGGAGAAAGAACTTAACTACACCTAAGAAAATTATATTTGTTTAAAGTAGTATCAATGGTGTGAGTTCCCTTGTGTTCATACAGTCTAATACACACACACACAGTTTGAAGTTTTAGTAAGCTGAAGAAAAGAACGTCATTCAAAAGAATGTCTCCAGAAACTGCAGTAAAGTCCTAAAAAGTACAGAATTCTACTGGGGTTTTTTCTCTCCTGTTTTCAGTTACAGGTCCTATAGTATTGATTTTGTCCCTACTTCCAGTTGCTACAGATGGTTGGTGACCAAGAGTTAATTCACAACCATTTATGCTAGCATGTGTTGAGACTATCTGTAAAGGTAAATTGAGTGCATTCATTTAAGTTTCAGACATCAAAGAAACTAAGAAGAACCTTAAGCATATTGCTTTTCAAAAACTAATTTTAAAGTCAGTCTCATATTTTTTATCATTCTGAGCTGGAGGTAACTCAAATTATTCTCTCTTTTACTAACCCTCATCCTTGCTCATGGTTCTCCCATGTGCTGAATGAGAAAGATCAATGGATCAATTACTTAAAGTCTGTTGTAAAACAGCTGCATGCATTTTATAAGATTCATATTTGCTGTGGAGGATGATTAGTACAGATATTTACTGTGTAGTGAGGAGGTAGCAGAAAGATTAATTTTTGGAAGTAATTCAGCCTGATGGGTAAGGTGTGCATGCAGATACTGTCAATATATCAAACCATAGTTTGGGATAGTTTGATATGGCCAAGTAAGATAGACAAGGCCATTTGCACACATGAGCAATACATAGTCCTGACCTGGCTGGAGAAGTGAAGACACTACATTCAAAGAATGCTGTAATTCCTGTCTCCAGTCCCACCTTTCTTCAGAGAGATAAACAAAGTACAGGTCAAAGACTGTCTGAGGTATGAATAGGGTTTTGACCCCTTCCAGAAAAATTGTTGCCAGCTTCATTAGGTCAAAGATCTCTCTTCAAAATGTGCTCTTGTGCCCAGTCCAGTTCCTGTGCTGCCCATAAACAAGAAAAGTTTGAAAATATTTTTAAAGTCAAAAATCCCACAATACAAACGTCATTGTAACCTATTTTTGAGCCCTTTTATTTCTTTTAATTTAGGATTCTAAAGCAGAAGGAGGGTGTGTGAAAACTATACAACAAAGTAACTACAAATGGGGCACTGCAGTAGAATTCTGTTTTAGAGACACGGGAGCAATGGAATAAATCAAATAACTCAGTCTGTCCAAGGCAATATGACGAAGTGTGGAATTTTTGGCACGTAGCAGTCTCATGATGAATGAAAACACAAAGAAAAATCAATGGCTGAGTTGTTCAGAGAACAAATTTTCCCTAGCAGTAAAAAGACTTGAATACTGGCTGCCAGCCTAATTTCATTAGGAAATGCATTCCAATTAATGGAAGCTCTGCAAACAAGAGATAATTACTAAGGCAAGACAGAGGAAAGGCCTTACAGCCTTTCAGCTTCTCTTATTTCATTGCAGCTTGCCCTTCTCTCTATCCCATTTGTTTAAGATGTGGTTTATTGGTATTCTCTAAATGTCTTTTCCCACCACCCCACCATTCCTGCTGCACAGGACTCTCCTTGCCTGCTCCTGTCATTGGCCTCATCCCCTCTACACACTGTGTACTGTGAAGTTTCCCATGCTGGGAAGGGATGTGTTTGTTCTCACATCTTTGCCTCTGAATGCCAGTAGTGCCATTATTTCTGTGCTAGTTGTTCATATTCGTTTTGATGCTACGTTTCCTGTGCCAAATTAAATACTGGCACAGACAGGTGCCTGAAATCAAACTTGTGCCTGCTTATGCTCTGGCAAATTTAGTTTTTTATTTCCATGATTTCATTTCCCAGGACAACAGCAATTATGTAACCTTGGTAGAAACAGACGCCAACAATATTAAGCTCACAACTGCATTCCTTTCACCTCTAGGGCTTCTTTCAATGGGAGGATGGAAAGTTTCTTAAAACCAAACAAGCAACTGGGACCTTTTATTTTAACAGACATGCTTCCTTATTCTATCTGCACGTAGGCAGACAACTTGAGGTATTTTGCATCCCTCACACTGTCCCCTTGAATGTTGTGCACTCAAGAAGTGTCTTCGCCACATCTCTCTCATAATCAATACTGGCCTTGACCCAGAGGATATTGGGCAGCCCATCATGAAGGCACGCAAAGTAGTGCCTTCTGCAGAGCCCAGCAGCAAGGAGGTGTCATCCCTGAAGTCTCTCCACTGCACAACAGAAGATTCTGCTGCCAGGGACAAGGATGCTCTGCAGGAGCTGCATCCCACTTGGGCTTTTTCACCCTGAAACTCTGTGGAAAAACCTCAGCTCCATCCAACCAGAAAAAAATTCCAAGTGACTGCAACTGCATTCTCTCACTCTCTCTTTGATATCCAACACCAGACGAGTGTCCAGAGTCCCAGTGACTGCAATGCCAACTCACATGGGCCAGCATGTGTGTCACCACTACCATGGCACCCAAAATCACAGCACGAACAGTCCTAATCGATGAGGGTGCTGCCAGCTCCAGGTTCCCTGCCATCTTCGGGGCTGCTGCTAGCTAGCTTGGGTGTGGAAACATGGGCAAAGTCTATATGAACCAAACTAACAGCAACATAAGCATAGAGGGAACCCTACTGTTTCTGGAGACCTAAATCTCAGTGGATTACCCACTTCATTGTCTGTTTATGTTTAACCTATTTCTTTGAAAACTCAAGTGTGTGTCCTCAGGCACCACATGGCATTCCATACTTAAAATACCTTCACTAACAGGCAAAACAGAAGAAGTAAGCAGAGAAAAAGCACTGGGTTTTATAGAATTGTAAAATTTGGTTTGGTTTGGAAAGACCCTTAAGTTCAAGTCCACCTGTCAATGCAGCACCACCACCATTTTCACCACTAGATCATGTCCTCAAGTGCCATATCCACACGTTATTTGAACACTTTCAGATGTGGTGACTCTACCACTTCCCTGGGCTTCCTTTTGAAATGCTTTACAACCCTGTCATAATATCTAATCTAACCCTCCCCTGACACAAATTGAATCAACTTCCTCTTGTCCTGTCACTTGTTACCTGGGATAAGACTCCAAATCCCATCTGGCTACAACCTTCTTTAACGTAGTTGTAGAGAGCAAGACAGTGTCCCCTCAGCCTCCTTTTATGAAAGCTAAACAACATCGTCTCCCTCAGCTGCTCCTCACAGGACATGCGCTCAAGCCCCTTCACCAGCTTTGTTGCCCTTCTCTGGACTTGCTCAGGATTTGTGGCAAGGGATAAAGGCCTAATTCACCAATGCTAATAACATGTCACTGATTAAAAAAATATCAGACTATATCACAGACAGCAGTAGTACTATGCTACCTATTTGTGATGCCACAAAATGCCTGTTTCCAGAGGCTGATCAACTCACCGCATATGTTTTAGACATGGCTCTGCAGTTCTGAAGTGTTGGGTCAGGCATGTAATGTATCTTTCTCTCCCACTGTGGCGATACAAGATCGTCATTTTTAAGGTCTTCCCTGGCATGGCTGCCAAGCTGTTTGTCTGAGCTACAGTGGTATTTTTGGAGACAAAGACTTGGCCGCGGTGCGGGACAGGTGGCCTGGCAGCAGTGGTAGGAAGCTATCAAACCGTGCAGCGTACATTTCAAAACACAAACCAGAGGGAGAGGAGATAAATCATTTACTGTATTTAACTTAGCATATTGCTACTTTATGTGACTCATATAGTCTTGCGGAAGACTCCCCAGCCAGGTTAAGCCAACTTTGAAAGAAAGACGATGTAAAGTTAACAGACTGCCAGGCATTTGTGAAGTTGGTCTGCATAAATGCACAGAGGCAGCAGTGAAAAAAAAAACAAAATTAAAGATGGGAAGGAATCTGCATCAGCCCATCTCCCTTCACTCTCCCTGGGTTTCACAGACCTTCCTATGCTTCGCTGGTCAAAAACAAACCTGAACTACTCTCTGAACATCAGTGCAAAGAGGCAATAGCCAGAAAAGAGCATTGGTACCTTGCACTCTGCCTGAAGTGCCTGTCCACAGCACTGGTACTGGTTGCCCCGGGCCACACAAGCCCCCACCTCCTTCCAGTGGCAGGGCTGGACATCTGCCATGTCACCAGGTCTCTTGGCCAGAGCCTGTGTGCACCCACAGCACAGTCAAGTGACAGGTGGCTGTGACCAGCAGCCCAGGCACACACAGGAACCACCACACACCCCCAGCAGGACCAAGAGTGCAGGAAAGCTCGGGCTCAGTGGAAAACATCTTGCATAGCACATCTTACCACTTCTTGCCCAGGCCCTGAGCACAGCTACCACAGACACTTGTGCATCCTATACCTGGTCACCCTCTTACTGAATGTCTCTTCAGCACTAAAATGTCTGCCGAAAATGTAGATATGACTGCTCCAAAAAAGAGATCCTTCTGTTTCTGGAATACTTGCAGTCTCCAACTCAGCATGTCACTAGAGATGCATTTGTGGTGTGCAGGGGGCTGTCAGGCTCATCTGGCTGCACTACACAGGGTGTGAGATCTGCAAACACAAGCACAAGGCACAATGTTTTCCCTTCCACCTCAATTCAAGTCAAAAAATTCCACACTAGGATCCTTCCTGGGAAAACTGCACAGCATAGAAACTCTTTTGAAGGTGGGTAGTTTTGATCCAGTTACCAAGAGCTACACTAATTCTGTGTTCTTCATTTTAAGCTAGATTCCTTGTAAAACAAGATTGTCTGAACACTGGTACTTGCCCCCACACACACACACACTTTTAAATGTGCAGGCTGCCTTCAGCTAAATTCAACAAAGGGGCAGGCATCACCAACCTACTGAAATCCAACAAGCTTCACGACAGATGCTGCCAGACAGGGGAGGCCCAACTTGGAGTCCCTGTACAAGAAAAAGTAATCCCTTTAAAACAACTGCAATGTCAGATACTGGAGTGCCCACAGGGCAGAGAGATTTTACTGCAGCTCAGCAGTGCATAAAGCTTCCGGCAGACCTCACCACTAGTTAGTCACAGGGTAATGAAAATACAAGACACAACACTATGAAAACAACCTTGTGCCCCTATCTCACAGAATAATTTATGAAAAAGTTAGGATGCCGCACAATATTGCATGCCCTACAGCATGTGAAATTATCTTTACCAGACAAACTTTTAAGAAAAGTCATCAGCTATACTTGGCTAGACATTTTCCCCACATACCTCAATAATTTATATTGTATTCATAAATTTACTGACTGTGCTGTCTCCTCGACCCATCACAACCCGGCCCAGAATGGCCACCAGAATAACCTGCTATCATTTCCAGGGTCATCAAAACAAGTGTGCCCCTGCAATTTCTCATTCTTTTATTGCAAAGATACACTGTTCCCATGTCTGGTTCTCTCTGCCATCTGAGTCAGGAGAATGAATCATCAAAAATGCTACTGTCAAATGCTTTCCATGAATTATGTTCTGCACTGCAGCGGTTTGCTCTGCTCAGGATTCTCTGGTTTACTGGTAATTCTCCTTGTGATTGCTTTTTGAAACCACTGAAACAAAGTCTGATTGTCCCCAAAAGGGGGCAGCCCATTTTAAGGCTTGTTTTTAATGGGCATGAAATTGAAAGCACAAGCCAGTTTGTTACAAGGCTGATGTCAAAAAGTAACATCACCATAGGTGTCCAGAAAACGTTATGATAAGAATGGGAAATGTATTATATAGAGACATTATATAACTCAGCAACATCCAATTAATGGGATACCAGTAAGTTCCAGGAGCACACAGGTACCAATATACAATGCCCACTGCTGTATTTCTCAGTCTAACTTTGTTTCAAGGGCGTTTGCTATCATCAGGTACCTCAGGTACAGAAGAGAAGGAACTGTTGCTGATTTTTGGTGTACAGCTTTATCCTATTAATATTATTTAGCAATTACAGACAATTAAGAATTCTGTGTGAGTTTTAATCCCTCTGACCCTGACAGGGTTGGGAACTGAAGGTGCCGAACGACTTTACCGAAACCAATCTGTGCCTCCTACAAGCCATGCATATACCAAAAACAGACATCCCTGCTCATTATTTTGATGTTGAATAAATAATATAAAAGACAAAAATATTGTCAGAATATGCAGAATCTAGAAATTAAAACTGGATAGTTTCAGCCTAGAAATGTCATATGGTTTGGACAACAAGAGCTTATGAAATAAGAAATCCAGTGCAGCAGAAGCCAAAGGACAACTTTACATTAGTTCTTCAAACCTACTATCCCTCTCTAAAGATTTTGGATTTTTAGGATTTTTTTAAGGTTGCATGCCTGTGACAGACAATTCATGCTACAAATAGAAAGTTATTCCAGTTATTTTCAATTTCATTGGTTTTCGCACAGATAAGTAGTCACTGGATTGCTCTCCAAAAGTTTGTATGAGATCCTCCATCATTTGCCACTGGCAAATCAAATCTAGATGACTTTCTAGTAACACAGAGAATCAGATGCAAGAATTCCTGGATCTCTTTCATGCTGAAAGTCAGACTAGAGAAATACAGCTCCTTCCCTTTCCAGTGTCTACAGAAAGTCATGAACATTACTTTTTCTTACGTTTAATCAGCTATTAAAGTTAGCTCTTAAAAAAAATTGATATCCTAAGATAATTAATTATTTTTTTAAACAATACCATCTTTAGCTTGTCAGGGAAGAATGTGATTTCTTACCAAACTCCACCAATGCTAATTTTTTTTATAAAGATACTGAAACAGGGAATTTGTTATGAAAAAATAATTATATTGGGCCTTAGGAATGTAGAAATTGGAAAAAATCAACAGCGATAACTTTTCCAGTACAATGACTGCAAGGAGACAAGAAAATGGTATAAACTATACCCATTTTCATGACAAAGGCTGTAATGAGAAAGAGTGAATAACAAATCTTCTCCAGAATTCTACATGATCTGATCTTCCATAAATTATCTATTCCAATCATGAAGACAAGAGTTTCTGTTTACAGAGTGAATCCACTCAGACAGTTAATCCTGTTGTCTTGTAGTTCTCCCTGGAGGCTTGAGCATACAAAGTATTATGACCCTGGGTAGTCCTGCTCTAATATAGTTTAACAATTGCACTCATCAAATCCTTTCCATGCATGTATCAACTTGAAGAACATGGAGGATGACAATCCCATCCCATCCCACCCATATACTGATTTCATTCCAAGCTGATGTAGCAGGAGCCCGACTTCCAGATCTGTCTTACCCTTTAGCAGCTGCTTCTACCAACACACTCCCTGTACAGCAGGAAGCTGAACCCACAGCTTTAACTCTTTCTCATGCTATCAGCTGCTTAGTGAAATGTTCTAGGTCATGAACATTTGCAAATTAAACATCAAAATGGGATGTCTGAATTACCAGATAATCAGATAACACCTCTTTTTCTGAAAATTACTACCTTGACAGATACAAAATTCAAACGCAATAATAGGATTCAATCATTCCCACCTATGCAGTACTGTTGGACGATGAAACTCCCTTCACTGTTTAAAGTACCTAATTTCTAAAGGCCAGTAACTATTCACCACATTTATGTTTTACTTGTAGTCTGGTAAGAGCATCTTTTTTTCTCGTAAAAGTACCTCTTTTATGATCTCATCTTTTCTTTCACCTGCCTTTTGTCATACAGACCTACCGAGTGTGACAGTGGTTGTAATTCCTTTCCATTTTTTTTTTAGTTTTTTCTTTGAAATTAGCATTCCTGTTTGTAGAAGTAAAAAGCACTTCATATACTAACTTCAGTATATCCATTTATTTATAGCTTGTGCATTTTATTCCTTCCCTACTAGGCATCTTCTTCATTTGGGCTTTCAATTACACAAAATTTCATCTCAGTAGAACCTTTTATTACATGCTGTTCAGATCAAACAGTAAGCCGCAAAAGATCTTTATAGACAGAGTACTGCATTTAATATATGTGGGATATGAAAGACTTTGTATATAAACAGCTTTTTAACCCTAAGTAAGTTATATCCAGAGATGTTTTTTTTACAGAACTAATATCTTCTGAATTATCTACAGATCAACAGGCTATTTCCTTAAAAAGTACACATATGTAATTTAATAACATAATGACCTTCAAATTAAAAGTATTTTCAATGTAACTATTTAGCACTTCATGTCTCATAAAGAAATTAATCAAACAATGCGATTCCAAAACACAGATTTCAGACCACAGTACTCCTTTGTACAGAATACATCTTCATGTAATCACAGAAACATCACTTAAAGAATTTAGCAGACATCCGGAAACATTTTCTATCCACAGGCAATTGCATTTAAAAGAAGGAAGCAAAATGTTTAACTGATTTTGATTCAGTTACATGGAATCACAAAACAGCAGTATATTTTTAGTTAGTTACAAACAGAAAAGGGTCTTTATCATATCAGAGCATGCAGGATAGCTATTTCTTTCCCTCTATAACTTGCAAGTGGGCAGTAAATTACTTCTTCCCTTTATCAGTCTATCCCAAAGTACCACCATCAACAATCTCACCACTTTTTTATATCTTGCTTCTCCGTTTCTGTATCTTCTATTCATATTTTAAGAAATAAGGTCTTGGCATCAAGAAAATTCATGCCTTTGTAAGCTTTTCCTCTCTTGGCCACAGAAAACCTTCAGTCCTAGACAACTTCTCCAGGAATTATCCTTTCCTCAGTTAATTGTATTATATTCACATTAATATGACATGTAGCTATAAACGTATATATGACCATACATACACATGGACCCATCTGTATTTACACCTCTGTGAACCAGCCTTGAGCTGGCAAGATACGCCTCCCCAAATTAAGAGAGTGGATTGGGGTTAAAGCTATGACAGCCAGTGTGTTCTTAGATGTAAATCTGCATCGTGGGAAGACACAATTCAGCCTCTTAAAAAAAAAACCACACACACACAATGTACTTTATTTAATACATTTCTTCAGATAAAGTGTTTGAGCAGCTGAGGAACATTTTGAACTGAACCTTAAACATGCTGCTGTGAGATTGCCCCAGCTCCCAGGGCTCTGCCCTGACATATTCTACCTGCCACACAAGACTTCATCAGCACAGATACACTGACAGCAGGACCCACCCATGTCCCATGGCCACTGCAGCCCTATTGTTTTCATTCAGCTGCTTATAATCACTCATAAGTCTGTCAAGATTCATAAGTACTTCTTAAATACAATTGTGGGAACAGAAGTTCACATGCCATTTTGCTCCATGACAAATAGGGCTGATCTTTAAAGCTTGGAAAAAAAGATTATTTTTATGACCTCATTGCAGTTCTTTAGGGCTGTGACCCTGGTGTTTGTGGAAAGGGCAAAGTATCACATACCATACATCTTGCTAATCCTTTCAGGGTTTGTGTTTAGGAATCATCCATAAATAGCTACTGGTCATACAAAATACTCACACACCTAAGGCTGGGTGCTAGACTGCAACCAGAGAGCTCCTAAATTAGTATTTCTCTCTTGGCATGTATGCCTAGGACAATGCTATGTATTTCTTCTCCATCAAAGGTGGTCATTCAGCAGTCACTATCTTTTATGCAGATGTTTTAATAGTCTAAATGTTCTGAACAGAGATATCAGAGAAGTGAAGAGAAGTTCTTTCAGGTGAGTTTGCAATATCTATTGGTGGGCAGGTCACTGGAATACAGACATGTATCCAGCAGGAGCACTCTCATTTTCTCAGTTAGGAAACTGAGCTACACATGAGACAGCCATGCTCATTCTTTCAGCAAGATAGAGCAAGACAAAAAGAGATGAGAGTAGTAATTTGTAGACTGCAACACTGAAAGACCTAGACAGAAAACTAAGAAAACAATGCACTGAGTCCCAGTTGAACAACAGACAGCACTTTATCAGAAGCACCTTCCATCCAGCTGTAAAACAAGAAGGCACAGCTCATCACAAATTGGGGAGGGGG
>JAOXXN010000001.1:12965818-12997291 GCA_026770055.1 Myrmophylax atrothorax | reverse complement strand
TGATGTCAGTATGGTATGGAATACAACATCATTGGTTAGAAGAAGTCAGCTGTCAGCTAGCCCAGCCCAGCTCAAGTTACTTGACAATTCCAGGCCTAGTCCAAACTTAGAACCCTAGTCCAGGCCCACCTAGGTGAACCCATAACACCTACTGATTTAATTTGTCCATATTTCCAGAATATTCAATATCTTCTCAGTTCTTTTTACATTGCAAACACTTAGTTGTGGATAATTTATCCTTAGAGCGAGGGTTAAGGAACCCCAGTCAGAGGCAGTATCCAGAAGGTATGGGAGAAATGGCCAAAGAGGGTGGCTGGGAGCTGCAAAGTGTGGCAACGCTAATTTGCCCACTCTGGGTGCAAGGGGCCCTGCTCTGCTGTGGTTCCCCCATGCTGTCTTCAGAAAAGCAGGATGGAGGGAGGCAGGCATGTTGTGTTGTGGCAGAACAAGAATGCAAGGGCTCTGACCATGCAGAAGACCCTTGCCTGTGGCTCCTGCAAGGAACTCAAGATGCCCCTCCAGCTGCACAATTATGGGCACTGGTGCAGTTGGTCTCATGCCAGCATCACTGCTGGAAGTGCCCAGGATTTCTTACCTGTCCAGTAAGCTCAGTTGTCTGTGGTTTATGTTATGATAAGCCTCCTTGGACACAACCACATGAGAGTGCCATAAGTGAGCTGGCACACAAGGAAAGCTTTCATTCTGGGAGCATTTATTTGTTTTGGCTGCAAAGCTCTCTCATATGCCTGTGATACTATAGCATTCATCAACAGATACAGATCAGTGTTTGTGTGCTCAGCACCTTTCTGGCATCTGAATTTTTTCCAAACGAACGAAGTTACACAGATCTGGCTGATATGTCTGAAGCCTACAAACTTCCTTTTTTCTGCACCAGCCTGAAATAGCTGACTGCTGGTGATTAGTCTACTAATTAGCAAGGGTGGACCAAAAAGAAAAGAAAAACCCCTAAACTTTGAATTCAAAGACATATCCCCCAGGCACATAAGTGAGGGATCATGGTCTCAGAGAAGTTGCTTGCCCTGCAATACATGTATTTATATTTCACATTGCGTGCCATATCCTGCACATTCTTTCCAAAGAGTTAAATATAGCAGAAAATTATACTTAATATTTTAATAACCTCTAACTGTGAACCCCTAGCCTCACTACCCTGTAAAGGAAGAAACTCAGTGTGGTGGTTTTAGCCAGGCCTCAAATTAGCAGGCTCAAGGAGTCTGTGTAGATTGGGAGAGACATGTATCACCTGACTAAGTAACCAGGGAGATATTTCATACCAGGTGACGCAAACCTGAGATATGAGTGCAGCAGTAGGAGGGGTTTTGGCAGTTCCATGATGGCCGAAGTACAAGCTGGGCATGGTGCAGCTCCTGTCTTGTTGGAGTAGGCCCTACTGCTCTTGCTGCCGCTACTTGCATTTTGTTTGAGTTCAGGGAAGTAGAAACATTTTGTTGTTATACTCTGTTTCTTGCTGGGTGTCTTTTGGGTTGCTTATAGATCAAGAGTAATAGAATCTGGTTTTGGTGGGAGGTAAAAATTGTTGTTATACCTAACTTGTGTAAGTGTGTGTTATACTGTAATTTTCTCTTAATTTTCTCTTTTCTGTATAAATGTATATATAGTATGTTTAAGCATCAACCTAGTTTGGAGTTTTTTTCCTCTCCCTCTTCTTCCCTTTTCATTCTGTCTTGGATAGTTGGCATTTTGCCAGCTCAAACCAAGACACTGTAACAGGCTTCAGTCCCAAGGATGGCCATATCCTCTTAGATATTGCATGAATATCTGTGAATGTTTGAGATTATTGTAAGCTTTTGATCATTTTGGAGTTTGTCGTAAGCTGAACTTACAGTCTCTGCCTTCTGTTTTGCTTTTCTCCTCAAGTTCTTTGATTAAACTGAGCCACTATTGCTCCAGCTGAAGTCAATGGGAGTTTTACCTTTGATTTCATGAAGCTCTGGCCTTGCCAATATAAAGGAATTAGCCTTTTCTGATGAGGCTAGTTAGCTGTTAATGGGTATAAGACAAGGGAAAGACAAAGGTTGTGAATAGGACGACCTGTGTTTCCCCTACACAGATTAGTTGAAGCAGAATAGAAGGGGAGAACAAGTAGACACTGATAAATGCCAACACAACAAAGCTATCAGGTAAGGCTAGATGATGAGTGGGGGGGAAAAGATAGGCTCCAAGATCAAGCAAAAACATTTCAGGCCAGGACCATCACAAGAGACATGACACTGCTATGTGTCAACAGGCTCTGGTAGGGATGGGGATGCTGCTGCCCCAGCTTGGATCTCCTCTGTCTTCTGGGAGGGGAGACACTGCCTAAATGTTTGAATCTGTTGCTTTTGTGCCATAATATCAGTGGACACTATATGCTTTTAAGACTGCCCTATGTACAGTATTTCTCACAATGACAAGCAGCTCTGTTTTCAGCTATTCACAGGTCCAACCTGGCTGCATAAAATGCACAGTTTTCATCCTAGAGATTGTGTTTGCCACTGGGGTCCACCCTGTTCATCTGACCATTTTGTAGATGTGTCCAAGAACTGGAAGCAGTTCTCTCATGTTAGCAGCCTATCTGCATCCCCATTCTCCCACCACAGCACCTGCCACATTTGCTGGGAAGGATGTCCAAAAAGAGAGCGATGCTATACAAAATGGAAAAGGATTTTTTATTGATAAACAATGAGTCATTCATATTCCCTCTGAGACAGAAGCAAATCTCAGCAGCAGTTGAAAGGAACATAAAAGCCAATGGAGAGGGGTTGGAGCAAACCATAATGTGCATATTTGAGCCTCCAAACATGAGTCTTTGGGGCAGTTACCTGGCTACCAAGGATTTTAGGTCCCAAACCTTAAGCTCATATTCAAACAAAATTAGGAAATGATCAAGAACAGTCATAAAAGCTAAAAAGAGTGCAGCATGGAATACATTTTGTTTGTAGAAAATGAAGCTCAGTTTAATATTATATTGAGATTTTTATTATTTTCTGGTAAGTGTTTTTCTGATACACTTTGTGAGAAAATTATGATACTGTTGCAAATAGATAGCTCAGGTTCTTGCTTGCATTTGGACATTTATTGGGGCATGAAGTCCCTTTTGGGGGGTATTAGTTGTCGCAGGTGGATACAGATCAGTGAGGTATAAGACCATTTATTTGTTTGATAGTCTGTAAAAACGTCAAGTAAATTTATCCTAGTAGTTTAATGGTGAGAGATACAAAATGCAGAAGACATAAGGAGAAGGGAGAGGGAGCAGTACAGGAAGAGTTTGAGGCACGGAATACAGAGGGCATCTTCCCATCCTTAAACGGACCCAAGTCAGTGAGGACTACATGTGGGTGCTTTGGTCCAGACACTCTCTCTGTTTGGAATACAAAACAAATCTGTACATGCCTGCAATTTAATCTGTAGCAAATGTAAACTACCAAACCACTACTAAGTGGCAGAAGCATTTACTTAGCAGTTTCTCAGACAAATCTTCACTTTGCATGATGACAGATTCTCTTGTAACAACAGTCTAGAGATTTGCTTGGTTGACTTATTGATTATCGAAAGCAGTGTTTTGCTGCTGACTTCCCCAGAAGACCATGCAGCATGTTTGATTTTAACTCTCCCTTGTTGTTAGTAAACGTAAATATTCTTTTTCAGAATTTAAGCTTATTAGGCACGTATCTACAAAAGAATCATGGTTCATGCAAGATGAAAGTAACTGAGGATTTTGTCAGCTGAGATCCAATAAGGAAATTAATGTTATAAGCTCTTTGCCTCCATCTGCTATCAACCAAAATGAGCTTAAAATACTGGCAAAGATTAGCCTGGGACCATTTAGGCAGTATATTCTCCATGAAACAAGATCCACTTCCAGCAAAGATAAGTATATATATATATGTGTGCACACACACACATATTCTTACATCCATGCAGTTGGTTCACTTGCATGATGTGCAGATGTGTAAGTACTTACAGAATCAAGTCTTAAAGGTACCAGAGAGCTGCTGCCATGCCTGTGGCTAAACTAATGGTTTTTCTCTGGCTCTCTGACTAAGAATTACTTTTACATTGAAAAAGCGGGCTTTTTTTAAAATCCAGCTGTTGTGTCTGCCTTTTCATGGTAGCAGTGCCTTACCTACAGGGAAGAAGAGTCTGGACACAACATTGACAGGGTGGGTGGCAGGAGAGCAGCAGAGCAAGTGAGAGCAGAGATCTCTCCCCATCCCATTGCCCCAGAGGTGGCAAGCAGACCTGGACTGGGAGTGTAACCACAGCCACGGGGATGGAACAGTTCCAAGGCCAAACTGGGGATCACGATCAGTGAAAGATGTGGGCAGGAATGGGCAGAGCTGCAGAAAATCTTGGGGTAAGAGCTGAAGCTGAAGTGCAGCTCAAGGTCGTGGAGGCATCCCTGCCCTAACAAAGTTTCCTGTACCTCTTTCTCACACAGTTCTGCTCCTGAGCTTGGGCAGGGTTACTCCACTGCACCCTGCAGCATTGGCCTTGGGCACACATTCCAAAACCCTTTGGGGCTGTGTGATTTATTCAGGACATTATCAGAAAAGCACAACATTTTATATCTTTTAGAAGGCCCTTTTTCTTTGGTGTATAAAAAGAAAACAACAGTGATCATGAAAAATAGTCCATGTTTTTGGTGATCATGAATTATATTTTCCTTTCTGGTTTTTTTGTGGGCTATTGGTTTTTTTCTGAACTGAAGAGGTAATGTCTGGTATGCTTTTTGCCTGTTTTTTAGAAAAGGTCTTTAAAATCTTCAACTCTTGTATTTCTTTAACTCCAAATAGTGAACAGTATTGAATTGCTGCCATAAAATACAAGTCCCCTAAGGAGACAGACATGATTACCATATTAATATTCCATGCAGCAACAAATATATGAAGTGGTAACTCATTGCTCTGGGAAGAAGCACACTCTGATGATTCAAGAAACACATCTGGGAGAAGGCTGCTGTTGACACCAGTGTGAGCAACTGGACATATGGCATGCAACAAACCACTTGAGGGTGGGGCATGCAAAATTTTTCTGAATGGGTGGAGACCACAAATGTGAAATTAGGCAACCCCCATTCTCCTAGAGTAATCAGTAGTAAGAATGACCATAAATGTCCTTCAACTGCTATTTGTATTCACACTAGCTATGAAAAGCATAACGTAATGCCTAAAGCAGAAATAAATTTTTAAACATCTTTCTCCTTGAGAAGAGGCATCATGAACAACTTTATATCCTGCTTCATGAATGATGGAATTTTATGGAAAGATGTCTTAAATTTTGTCCTTCTTCTCTCTTAACCCACAGACTTGCATCTTTTTCTGCCATTCTTGGTACACCTTACTTATTCTACATAAGCATTAAGAAATCCCTTATTGCAGGCTTAGAGTTATTTAATAACAGGGATTTTGATCCTGCTCTGCCAAGTTGCTGTTGTGCAGCCAGGGAAAGCATGTCTGCCTTCTCTCACCCCAGCAGTATTGCCCAAGCCTGCCTTTTCATCCTGGAATTGCCCTTTTCTACTCCTGTCAGGCTTCCACAACCCACCCTGAGATCAGACAAAATCCAATGCATCCCCTCTCACACCACCCTGTTCTGAACCCAGCCTCTAAACTGCAGACACAGCCATCTGTAAGCACACTCAACAAAGAGAAAGCACCACTGAGGCACCCCTTTTTGAAATCTTCTAATGAGCATGTTTCAAAAAGCTTTAGATTCAAAGATCAGAGGCACCAAACACCTTTAGCAGACCTCAATGGAGAGAAGTCTGTGTGTGAAAACCCTCCATCTCCTATCTCAGTTATTACTCTAAACATAGCCAGGAATATCTCACATTAGGCTTCTAAATTTGGTACCCAAAAAGGGAAGAGCTAAACTGAAATCACTGGAAGCTATTACAGTAAAGGAAAAATCCTTCTGTCTGTCTATACCTTGAAACAAGTATATGAAATATATATCAAATATTTTTCAAAATTACTATAAGCCAGCATCTAGGAAGCTTCTGATAAGGCTTGGAGCTGTGTAGTCATGCACTTCGCAGAAAGAAGGTCTACCTATGTGGTTTTGCCTGCTTCATTTCTAAGGTGACAATTTTAAACGCTGACAGGTTAAAGGCGCTTGAAAAGGGCCACCATCTCCTGACAAATCAGTGTCTGGGCTAACAGTACTTACACTTTACTTCTAAAGTTGAGAGTGTTATTCTGTTGCCTTCAGATATTCCCACCCCTTTTGTCACACTAATCAGCAGTCTGCCTTGTTGCAAAGAATTCACCTGTACCACATGGTCATATTGCCTAGGAAAAGTCACGTAGGCCCAAATTACAGCAAGATTTGGACTGAATGATAGTGGAAAAACTGTTCTAACTGTATTGCTCCTAAGTCACTGCAATGGTAATTCAGGAGGCTGTGGAACCTCTCATGGTGGAGATTTTGAAGAACTGGATAAACATTTGCCAAGAGTTGTGTAAATATATCTGGGACAGGATGGACTAAGGGTGGCTTCTCAAGCTTCTGGTTGTCTGTGAACCTCTGAGACAGAATATGTCTTGAAGTAGTACACTGAAATAGAAGAGCAGTTTTCTTTTTTGGCCAGTTCCAGAAGAAAAGCAGTATTCTTGTGCTGCACAGTGCTGCAGTGAACTCAGCTGTGAAAGCTGTCATAACAACGTTCATCCAACTGTGCATACAAAATGCACACTCAGTTACCATAACCATTGTATGACTAAATGTGTGTTTACCTACAGCCATTACTTGCCCAGCCTTGCATTTTTCTTCAGGCATTGATTGATAGCTGCAATTACAGTGGCTCCATGCATAATTCAATTCACAAAGACTGGGCTGGGTTCATAATTTTTTTTCCCAAAGAAGCATCAATCTTCTCCTCAGGAAGAGGAAAAAACAGGGAAAGACTGGTTAATAAAAATAGCAAGCAAGCTAGCTAGCACCACTAGCCCAAGAGTGTCAATTCCATTTCAGCGCAATATTCAAAACATATCACAAGCATCACACAGCAATGTGCATACTCCCACACCAGCTGGAAGTGGATCATACATCAATATATCATATACTACAGTCACTACCTGTATTTTGAGTCTCCATTCCTTTATAAAGACTTGACAACTTACCAAATTCTGTAGAGTTAATCTAGATTTACTTTGGCAGAAAAGTGAAGAAATGTACTGCAGAGATGTCTGCTTCACTCAGAAATCATTTAGTGAGAAGATCTTAGACAGAAAGGTTTGGAGGAAAACAGCATAGAAATCCAAAGATTAAAAGGGTATTGGAAAAAACCAGAGCAACCCATCATAACCAAGCAAGAGATTTTCAGTGACTAATGCCATAACTTGATGGCAATCATGATTCCACTGTGGAGCTTGGGAGTGTATCAGAACAAGAGGCTTGACTCACAAATAAACCCCTTAAAGTGATGTCATGTTCATAGGTCAAGATGCATAGCCTGAATTTATTAATGCTAAATGCCAGGCAACTGGTGAGTAAAAAAATAGATATTTGCTATTTATCCACTAAAAACAATTCTGCTTAGTGCAAATTCAGACATCCGGTATTAAATACTTGAATTACAAGGTTTTCTTTTTATTTTTTTAATTAAGCATCTGGATTGGCCAATCATGCTACATTGATTGTCTGTTTCACTGGCTTTTCCTTCCTGTGATGCTTCTGAAAAACTAATTTTTCTATCCTTATTTAAACATAATGCTTTCTAGAAAGTGGGGAGCTTACTCTAAAACAATTGTTCCTGTGTGGTTTTATTGACATTACAGAATCTTAGCTGAAAGTTTTCATCAGTCTTCTCCAGAGAACAGACTGGCAACGCACAGAATGAGGCAGAAGGTTTCTGCTCACATGCTCTGGATTTAGTGTTCTTTCACTCAATGTACAGAATCAAGTCTTGACCCTTGACAGTGAACAATGATGATCCTACAGAGTGTACTATTGATAATCTCCTTCTTGTTGCTGCAAATGCCAATGGAATCTCTGCTGCTTGTACAGTCTGTCCATGCTCTTGAACTTGTCTTTAAAGGCTGTGCTTACAGAATTGCTTAGCTGAATGGCTCAGGGTCTGCTTGTGACCCCTGCAGAACATCTCCATCAGCTGGCATTACTGTCAGCCTTCATCTAGCTGAACCTGTCGATTGATTATTGGATGAATGCAGACTTGGGGAGATAGGTAATGCAATGTGAGTCATCCGATTCTACATTTGAGCTAGAAATTTTAATTTTCCCAAAGTAATGTCATTAATTTGGCAAGGCTTACCTCAACAATATGCATGCATTTTCCAGAATTAGCAAAAAAATAAGATTGTGTGTAGATATGCCAAAATTGGAATTATGTATGTGCCCACTTGAGAGAGTGAGAACGTGTGTGTGTGTGTGTCTAAATTCCCCATGTATTGTATTTATTAACCATGTTGCCCATGCATTATCAATGTACATCAGAATTCCCTGCCATATTCCAAACATTTTTCACAGTTGATACTTTTGGGGCTAAATTTACCTCTCCATAAAGACTTTCTAGAAAGACTCATGGGTTGCAGAGTCTTTAGCACTGTGTTCACCTCTCTTTGTCATGTTGTGACATGAACATGAATTTTAATTGCAGATTTTTGTTCTGTCAGGTCTATCAAGAAGCAACTTTTAGAAAAGAATACAGTTATTTTAAGGCACCCTGGGGATTTTAGCATCCAGCGATTACAGCATAATACCTGTCTGAAAGTAATATCCAGTGGCTGTTGTCTATTCGCTCATCCTACCCTTTATCTCAGCCAAGATTCAAGTATACATTTTTTGAGCCCCAGAGGTGAGAAAAGGCAGACCAGATCCCCACAGTGGTTGGATGAGACATATTGAGGACTGAGGAAGCCAGTGACAGGAGTCCAGCACACCCACAGCAGGTATTTTATCACATTAGGGTTGGAACCTGGAAGTTGAGGGGAACATGTGATTTTGCATATGAACAGTATCAGAATTACAACATGATTCTCAGAGGCAAATCAAACCCAGGGGCCACTCTTTCTTACTGTGCATCAGGGCATCACAATTCTTGCACAGACATACATGCAGTTATATATTCTTGCAAATGCACCCATACACATACACACAGCTAATCTCAAGATCCGTAATGAATTGCTAGTAGGGGACAAGGAGTAAAAAAAAATACCCAGGTATGACTAAAACTGTTTAAACCCTGAAATAAAAAACTGTCATTAGAATACAGTACTCGTAGTCCATATAGCTCTTGAATACTTCAATAGAAAAATTACCCACATAATTTGTTTCATACATCCCCCACAGGCTGAGCCTGGGCCCACCACACAAGGCACTTCCCTGAAGCTTGAAAGCTGTTTAATCTTCTTTTCTGGCTCCTCTGAGATAACTTCTGAATGGAGTCTCTAAGCTCCTTATACAAAAAGGTGATCATAGTGTAAGGCCAGAAGTCCCCAGGTTCCCTTCAGAGGGTGGACACATGCTGGGCTTGACCAGTTATCAGTAAACACAGACAGATTTCAACCTCTTGTGCAAAAGGGTCTGTGTATGCTGGAGCAAACATACTTATATTAGAAATCTCCTCGTGACAATAAGAAATCACTAGGAAATTACCAGGAGGGAGAAAAAGACAAATATTTTTAAATGAGTGGTCTGAACGTTTCCCTTGGTGACTGATTGAAATAAGAGTTATGAGGTCTGGATTCAGCCTTTTATTATGAGACATTGACGTTCTGCAGTATATTTTTTCCTTTCTTTAATTTAGATCTGAGCAAAAAATTGGCATGAAATACAAATAAATGACAAAGCACTGAGAATTAGGCCATTTTTCTGTAAAACCAGACATAATCCCCAAAACAGCAAAAAACAGAAAAATGCATCAAAATGTATTAGAGATGACAGGCCATGTATTACTCAGGCCATTAATGCAACTGTAGGTCACTTATTGGTACCAGTGAGTCCCAGAAGCCTAACATTAAATGTAAGAGGCATCATACAGACTAATATTAATTAAAATAACAATTACTCCTAAGTGCATCATCTGATAGATACAGTGACAGATAAAATACCAGTGAAGTGTTCACAATAACATGCAAAGTAAACATTTCCACCTTGGAGTATGTACATATATATCCATATATGTATATATTGCTAATAGGAAAGAGCTGCGGAAATATGTAATTCTCCACAAATATGTCACTTTAAATGCTTTAGTAATCTTCCTCATTTCAAAATCTCTCTAAAGTGAAATTTAAAAACCCCATATCTGTTGCCAGAGAGTATAGGTCTTAAGAACCAGAGGATTTACCCGGTTCCTGTGGGTTTTCTTTCACTATATTTCAACCTAACCTTGTCTGGCTTCACTTACCCTGAAATACCTGTTGCCAGGGCATGATGAGGCTGGGCTGGGCAGCAGTGGGGTGGTGGGGCAGCCCGCAGCAGGGACCTCCCCCAACAGCCCCACACCCAAGAGCCAGGCTGAGGATGACCATGGGGACAGGGCATCTCGGGGACTAAGTCAGGGAGGCAAGGGTGGGATCAGCAAGGGAGATTCACAGGGATAAGTACAGCTGTACCACAGCTCATGGAGGACCTAGCTCAAGGACTGGAGCTAAAATGTGACCCCAAAACTCAGGGATGATTCTTCCCACAGCTCCTTCTGGCCACATTGCTGCTTTTCCAGCAGTGAGAACCCAGATTGCATGGTGGTCCAGTATCAGAGCAGCCAAACAACTAGTGTCAGATTATGTGGCAGAGCCTGTCCAAAGCATCTAATGTTTTTGTCCTGGAAGTCTCCAGATACACAATTTTACTTGGACAATAAAAACCACAAAATACTGATATCAGAGTGGGGCCAACAACCTCAATGTCAAGAGTGCCATTGAACAGAGAAGCCATGCCCCAGATTTAGCACATTGACAGTTTTCTTTCCAATGCCCTTTTGGCATCTTTTCATGAAGCACCATTTGTATTAGATGGAGATTTACAACATTGCATTCTCTCCACCTTTAAACGCATATGTAGGAAAGATACTGACATCCTCACGCCGAGTCTGCACTGAGTTCTGTTAATGTACCTGAGCATGAGAGGTGAGTCAGACCCACTCTTTTGATCACTTTCATCTGGAAGATTTTGAGGGTGTTTGTGTGCAGACCAAAACCTTGTCTTACTGGCATGGCTCTGACAATGACTGGAAGCCTGCAGGGAATGCAATATAGATAAATGCGTAAGTGTTAAGTGTGCTGCTTTCATCAGGGAGAGTGTGAAATTAAGTATTTCCTAATGAAGTTTTGAGGGATTTTTGTATCTCTTGAGTTTTATATCACCAGTTTTCAAATAAGGATACGTGTAGGCAGGGCCGTAGATCAAAGCACAGACCTGGTGGGACACACCATGCAGCCCCCTGTGCCACAAGGCATGTCAGGAAGGCCTGTAGAGACACCGAGACTGAGTCAAGAAGAAACTCGCAAAAAGCCATCCCATATCTCTCAAAGACAGGCCATGCACTTGACCTATGAAATTTCAGATCAATATAGTAATTGCCTGAGTAATTATGGCACTGTTTGCTGAGGTGATAGTCATTTCCCATTACAAGATTTCTGCTCTGATAGATTAGAGGTACTCTGGTCTATCATGAAGCCAAAAGGGTTGTACCCTTTCTGGATAACATTTGTAGCTAGAAGAGAAAAAGGTCATTCATAATTATTTTTCTGGTATACTGGCTTAGCTACTCATTTGTTTTATCATGTGTCCTTTCTGTGATAACATGAAATAATAAGAGAGTTAGACTGCCTTTAGAGAAAACAGGCATCCAGCTCACAGAATACATCAGTTTTAGTAACACAGTTCAAATGAATCCAGCTCCTTTCAATATACTCAGGGATTTTTTCACGAGTTTGGGTTGAGCTGCTTGCAAAATAGATAGAGGAAACCTCTTTGTGTGATATAACCAGATGCCATTTGCAGAGCCTGTGACATATGGTCCTTCAGACGTGGAGATAATCACAGAGGATAATTCTTGAGAGCCCGTTAGGATTCCAGAGTAGCTGTCTCTGCCATGTGGTGATTACTGATGTCTAAATATGATAAATTCACTCACTTTATTTTCAAAAACACAGCTGAAAGAGTTTTAAAAGGAGTAGCATGAAAGCAAAAAAGTATCAACCCTAATTAATTAATCAAAGTGAGAAATATATTCCTGATTCCATCCAACTTCAAGGCAAATTAATGAACTAAATAGAAATCTGCAGCTGAAACTCACTGATATGAGAATAATCTAATTTTCCACAATGAATGCAATGAGGATTTCAAGGGAGCTTTTGTTCAATATGTGACTTGGGCAGGCAGTGGGTACACTTCAGTCTTTAACCCCTTTTCTCCTCTTAAAAAAAAAAAAAGAACCCTTGTGTCCAGGGTAAGAAGCAAAAAATACTAAAGTTTATGCTGTTGTCACCAAAAGTATTTCACGAATGGGCCTTAACACAGGGGCTTTATAGTACTGGCTTTCCCACCTATGCACAGGGGGTCCAGGCTGGTATTGGATCATATGCCTTTCCCAGTCTGGTATTGGTCCATCAGCACTGGCAACAATTAATTGGCTGGAAGAAAAAACATCACAGTAGACGGTTGTGATCATCCAAAACAGCAGCAGTGCCTACACTGCACGCCTTTATCCTACACAGAAAAGAATCAAAGCTTAAGCATTAAACCCTTCACCTATCTCACTCCTACCACCATGCCTGGGAAGGGTACTGGGGGTACCCATGCCAAGGACTGGTCCCAAAGGGAGTGTAGACAAGAGCACATCAGCATTAGCTTGTCACGCCCTCAGCAGACTTCACACCTACAGGGACCGTATCATTAGACACGTACAGCCACACTTTGTGCCATGAAACCACTGCTCAACTGGTCAATGGCAAAAAACTTACACAGAACATCAGATCTTGGGCACTTTGAAATAAAACATGGAATAACACCCATAGTTTAAGCCTGTAGGCTTATCTGAAGGCCAGAGGTTGTGCAATGCAAATGCAACCAGTCTGGTCTGGAGAGAACTTGCCTTAAACAGCATGGTGCAAGGTACTTTGTGGCCCTTAACCCTGAGTTTGATTCCTTAACCTGTTGGGCATATCTTGTAAATCCCTCCACCAGTCTGAGATACCTAATGAAAAAGACCAGGATTGACAGGAGCTAGATATTCCTTTGGACAGCAGACTACTCCCAAAACAATCTAGAAAGGTATGAAGGGACATGGTTCCATCACTTGAAACACTGAAAAGAAGATTTTAGTGGTTGTCACCATAATAGCTGAAGAATGTAAGACAAGTCCAACCAACTTCCTATGAAGTCTGTAAGAAGATACAGCACGTAGGAAGACGTAGCTGACTTAATGTCAGCTGATGGATCTCTATCTCCCGCAATATACTTGCTGGTCTATTATTTGGTCTTCCTGCTGGCACAAGGAATCCTTCTTATGTTTTCTCAGTGTATTGAAAGACACACTGGATGAAACAGCATCTTTTACCGTGCAGAAGGTGAAAGTCCTTCTGGCCTTACATAACCCATCAAAACAGTATATGCAAAGTGTCCCATAGGTATTTTTAAACTGATGCAGTTTGAAAACTGCTGAGTACCCACCTTACCTGGATAAAAGAGACTAAAATACCCTTGCTGAAATTAGAATGGGGTCAGCTGTTGACACACTTACCTCTAGGGCACATTCTATTTGTAGTGTGTGGCTACGCTGTGGAGCATCATTGCCTGGCTCAGCTGTGTGGACAGTGTTCAGGAGAACTCTTTGTGTCTTTTAGATCCAGCATACCCCACTCAAACTGAAGAGTACAAGAAAATTACTTGACTCTTCAATCTCTTTTATGCGTTTCAAGCACCAGAATGGGCTGCCCAGGGAGGTGCTGGAGTCACCAGTAACAACTGGATGTGGCGCTTAGTGCTATGATCTAGCTGACAAGGTGGAGATTGGTCAAAGGCTGGACTCAATGATCCTGAAAGTCTTTTCCAAAATATATGATTCTGTGATTCTGTATCGCCTGGGAGGACAACCTGCGTGGATTGTATAAAGCTTGGTGTGCCAACCTGTGCTCCAAGACATCAGCAACTAAATGATGAAGAGAAGACCATTTCTGATTCACTTGTAAAGTTTTAACTACTCCATATCTCATCTATGACAAAAGGCAGCAGCAAATTGGCATTATCAGCCTTGGGAATGTGAATTTTGTGCTCTCCAGAATAACAGAAACTCCTCTGTCTTGAGGAATAAAATAGTATGAACAGGTAACTTCTTGTATTTGTCATTCCTTCCATTTTAAAAAATGAAAATGCTTCAAGTGCTTTCATTAAACTCATTTAACAACAGGGGAACAAGAATAAAGACACAGGATTTCCATGCTGCAGGAGATGCTTATCGCCCTGGATTTGTTTCCTCCAAAAATGACACAGAAAAGTAGAATGTGTGAATGGAAGGAACAGGAATTTTGGACACCAATGATTAAGGCATTTTGGAACTTAGGTGTTAAAATTAAGCATTTCTTGGCATTCCAAAACCAAAGCTTTCCTCTTTTATTCATTAGCTTGAAATGAAACCTTTTGTTTTGATCTGAGTCAGTATTAATCTCTGTGTCCAATCCAGCTGCCAAAAACCCTTTTGGGAGTTGAGTCCCCCTATCTTCCTTTCTCCCAGATGGACACTCTTTCCCAGCCAAACTGTATTTCCCATGGTCTCTCCACACAGCAGAGGTCTAGGAGCATCCCTTGATGTATTGCACTGACTCAGCCACAAGGAGAAACAGCCATTGTTCCTCATTTTTCATGGGCACAATTTCATCAAAGTCTTTTTTCCTGTGGCAAATTTCTATTTTGATGAAACACACTGTTTCTCATAGAAAATATATGTGATTTTTTCCTATAGGCTATTAAACATCCCTCAGAAAATGGCTCTGAAGAAAGAATGAAGATCTATACCACTGAAGGAAGATTTTTCCCTCTGAAGAAAACAAAAATAATATTTGAATTAATTTGGTAGGTAATCCTTCAAAAATGATGGAAGTTTATCAAGCACTTATTTGTATATGTTACATTCAAAGACAGAGTAACACAATCTGAATTTAATGAACCTGTATGTTTACATAAAAGCAATGACTTCTCCAATTTTATATGGCATGGCTTGTACTGTTTAGAATCAGTACCTACTTATTAAGGTAGTGGTTTAGGAAAAATATACAGTCTCAATGTTAAACTTTGTAATTAGTTCTGTTGTGCTTTTTGTTTCTGAGGGCCAAATTCAATAAAATTCATGTATTTTCCATTGTAGGCATATGGGAAGAAAATCACTTCTAATACCCATGGCAAAATAAATTATTTAAATCTTCCCATTCCTCAAAAATTCCAGTCCTCTTTTTGCCTAGTAATTACACCATCATGAAAGTCAATTATCATAAAATACTGTGTTATTGATAACTTGCTGTTCAAAAAGTCAACAACAATATTCAGTGCTTCTATAAATTTGCTAATTTTTGCTAATCATTGATAATCTTGATGGATCATAACTGGCCATCTGAGTCAGAAGAAGATGATTTTGTTACCTGCTTGGATGACATCCAATTTGAATGAGAGGAAGAACAGATAAGAAATTATGGAGAATTAGAAATTCCAAGTGTACTTATTTGTGTTATCACAGATTCAATTCCTCCCTCCAGCCATTCTGGTATGAGAGCAGATCCAATAATTTGACCTCAGAATCACAACTGAAAGTTTCAGTTCTATACACGAGCATGCCAGAGTATTTCTGTCTTCAGTAAGCTTCCATGCTTAGGCACTGTGCTAGAGCTGGAAAGTGGAGCTCATGTTTCCCTCAGACTGTAGAAAGAAATCCCAGAGACAAAGTAGACTTTGGTATAGGTATAAATGTAGGTGTATGTATAGGTGCAGGAAAAGTATAGGTATATACTCTCCCAGGAAAGCAAAACTGTTTTAGAAATGGAGATTTCCTTCGTGCCCTCCCTCAGGTGTCTGATGGAAAGAAAGACAAGTCTCCTCCTCACGGGCCACAGCGACTCTCCAGTACTGACAAGCTGGGGGGAAATAGAAGTTTCTTACTGGTTTCGGAGACACAGAGTCATAAAGTAAACCAGCAAAGAGCTATTTATACAAAGAAAAAGACACGCTTCAGGCTCCCCTTACCCTTAAGGGTGGGTACCTAGAGATTCTGGCCACATGGCTATGGGGGGCTTCTTGGGACCAAGAGCCAGCAAACACATCTTCCTAGCTGGGATGAGCCGCTCTGGGGAGTGGGAGGGCACAGCAAGGAGCAGCGCGCTGCAGCCAGCGCCAGCACCCTTCCCGCTCCTCGGCACGGCGGGGGATCCTTCAAAAGGAAGGAGGAATATCATCCCCCCAGCTCTGGCAGCTGAATTCCCTCGCCACCACGCTGGGAGCTGGCGAGGAGGAAGGCCTGCGCCAGGGCTGTCGTTACCGATGTAAATTAAACAGTTACCACCGCAGGGTGACTCTGTCTTTTCCCTGGGCAGACAGATGCTCCAGAAAACACATGCTCAGGCTGCTCGGGCTGAAAGGAAGAACTGCAGAGATTTTATTTATAGATGCAATAGGCAGGTGTTCTGCGCTTAATGTCTGCCCAGTAAGAGCTGGAATTGTGTCTTTGCCCACAACGACTAGGTACTTGATTACTTTCTGTGTACATAATGCATTATATATACTCTGTATCTCTCCCTCCCCATTTGGATTCAGTGCATAACCTCCGTACAGCTGTGTTGCCCTCTCTCCTGCAGCAAAACATTTACTGATCTTATCAAGACAGAAAGAAAAAGTACCATAGACCCTGGAAAACTAAACTTTAATGGAGGAGTTCATGCCAAGGTGTGCCTGGTGTGTTTCTGGATAGTGGGAGAGTGTTGTGCAATGAACATCAGTCCATCATTTCAGTATGAAACATTTCACCAAGGTTTGGAAAGCTGTGTATGAAATATTAATTAATTACCACTAAGTCTCACTATACCATTGTGAAACTGGCAAAGTGCAGTTTTATGCAGGTTGTTTTCAGAAATTGTTGCTTTTATTTCAGCCTCATGATCATAGCACGCTGCATAATTTATACATCTTAGAGCCTTTTGTAGGGCATGTTGGTAGAAAAGCTCATCAGTACCGCAGAAGCTGGGATTGTGTCAATAATAAAAAGGATTTTGGGGGGTTGGCAAACAAACATAACAAAAGCAGCCCCTGTGCTTGTGCCATCCATGATTTTGGTAACTGCAGGTTTGCTACAATGACTTGTGACAAAGCAGTAAGAAAGCAAAACTAAGCTTTCCAAAATCCAAAATGAAACAAAAGGGACACCTTGCTGTTAATGCAGGATGTCAGCCATATCATGGCACAAATGTATTTTGAAAATTTACAAAAATGAATTTTAAAATGGTTTTCATTTGAGCTGAGGGACAAGGCAGATCCTTTTGGGATTGCAGTGCTGTGCACCTGTCACCAGCAATGCAGGGCATAGGAGCACAGGCAACTCCACTATAGACTGCCACTGACAAAACTAGGAAATGTTTTTTCCACATTTCTTGTTCAGAATAAATATTCAGACATGCCATTTTTATGTTGGGGGAAGGCACCTTGAGGTGGTGAATAATTTCAAAATTCTTTCTGTCTTTGGAAATACCTTTTTCGTGTTTGGAAAAATATCCACAGGAAAGAGTAGAGAGTGCTGGGGGTGGAGGGAGAATGGTCATCAGGGGCTACTTAAGATGCTGTTAGTATCAATGAGACTACCTGGTGAGCAGAACTCAGGTGGGATACATCAGGAAGCACCACCACAATGCACAAACAGGTGAGCAGCAGTGAAGCACAAGTCAGGCATGACAGCCTGGCTCCAGACCTGTGGGTGCAAGGGTGACATTAATCCCACCAGAGCTGCCGACCTAAAAGCTCAGTGTCTATCCCAAGCCAGGTGTCCAGACTCCCTTGATCCACGGTGCAGAGGGCACTTGCCTCTCCTCCTAGGCTGCAGAGGGAGCCTCAGTGATGAGGTTGGGTTGGACCCTCCAACTTTACAAAACTACAGCTGGGTGAGGGGGATGTGAGGGATGTGCCAGGACTAAGAATAAAGCTCACAACACTTTGCTTTCCAGCTCTACAATTAAACTGCTAAAACATGTTGACAATATGTCTGAATCTTGTTGGAACATCTATGGCAGAAAAACAGCTTATGCCTGCGCCTGTAATTATTTATAATTAGAACATGTAATTGGGATGTGGACAAACAGCCAGGCTCAAATGCATACAGAGACTTGCCCCTGCCACAGCAAAATTTTTAGAATGATCAAACAACTATTATCACATTTTGTAGACATTAATTTTCATAGCTTGGTAAAGAAACATACACCATAACCAGCTAAACAGTTCTGGTCTGTTTACAGCTCTGCACCCTTAAAAGGCAGACTGTAATCGAGATATTTTGGGAAAGTCCGTGTGTTCTTTGGCATAAGGTCTGTGCAGCATGGAGCATCACCCTGGTCTGCACTGTGCACAGGGCTATGTCACACTGATCCCCCATCCCTTAAAACATGATGGTAACCTGAGTCAGCCATAGCCCAGATAAGCAAAAGGCGATCTGGCCCAGGGTATCTTGTTGGAGATGGGTACAAAGAGATGTGCTTTATGTGGTTTCTACTGCTCTGGAAAGGGATGCAGCAGCAGAGGTCAGTGGGAGTGTGGGGACATGGAGAGGACAGCCCCTCAGTTAACACAGCATCTCTCCTTGCCTCTTGCTGCCATCCCTTGGTACTCCAGGCCCATGTGCTTTCTCCTTGGCACCTGTGGGCAGAAAGATAGCTGTATTTAGGACCAGGGGCAGAGGACAAGCTGGGCAAGAAGATGACTTGGAGGACCAAGCCACCTGGGGGTCACACACCAGAGACTGTGCTGAGACAGCCCGTCTATGTTCTGCTGGAATGCTCCTCCTCACTGCCATCTGTTCTCTGCCCCACCCCCCACCCCCCCCAGGCACAGGCCACAAATCCAAACAGAATGTTACTGTTACCTGTCACAGAGAAGTTTTAAATGGAAGTGAGATGTTTTGCCACTTCTGCTCCCCCATTTTGCTGTCAAGTGAACAGTTCAATAATTCTTCAGGAAGTGGAAAGTATCCCAAGGAGTTATTCATGAACATGGCACTGCCACAGCATCACCCATGCCCCACCAAAGGAGTGATGCTGGGGCACAAAACAGAGCATGTGACACAAGAAACAGCACTTGTGACCTAACCCTTCTGGCACAACTGAAGGGCTGAAAAAAATGGGGAGGAAGGGGTTTAAAAAAAAATAGTTACAACAGCCCTCAGAAAGGAATTCAGTGGTTATTTCTATCTGTACATTCATATTCAGTAGTATCTCCATTTTCACTTGAAACACTCACAGAATATTCAGAGTTGGAAGGGACCCACATGGATCATTGAGTCCAACTGTCAAGTGAATGGCTCATACAGGGATCAAAACCTGTGACCTTGGCATTATTAGCACCATGCTCTAACCAGCTGAGCTAATCTCAGGGTCAACCATAATGAAGCTGCTTCTCTGTTATTGTTGGATTTTGCTCTCTACAGGTTCCCTACATAAATGTAGGCAGGTACCAAGGCTGCTAAACCTACAGAAAAAAGCAACTGGTGACTGGCAAGTAGAGACAAAGCCTTACTCAAAAATTGGCTGGATTTCAGGATTCACTCAAGTGAGGAGACACAGGTCTGGAACTTACAGGTTCCTAGGGAATTGGAAATGCATCTGAGAAAGCACAGCTTACCTTCCAGGCAGCATTCTCTGTGATTTTCTCCCTGCATTCTGCACCAAAAGCTTTGCAGGGAGACTAAAGCAAGGGGAGAGAAGGAAGCAAATTTTGGCTAGCAACATCCCTTGCTGCTCAGGAGACCTGAGGATGTGCAAATATTTCCAGTAAGAAACCTAAACTGCAGCCCAAAATCCAAATATTTGCTCAGAGACACCTATTTCCCCCAATCTTTACTTTTCAGAAGTATTTTATCAGATGGCAAGCAAAAATTATTTCAAATCCCCGAAGGCACATGGGCACCTTCATGCTGACAAGAACACAGTGCATGAACTAATTGTTTAAATTCTCCAGTTTTCAGTGGTGGCAGGCTATTAAATTAGCTTGGAGCTGACTCGGTACAATGCCCTCCAATTGCAGAGCTGAAGATTTGTTCCTGTTCTCTCTAATTACTTTGGTATAATTAGTTTCTACATCACAACTGACTTAGCCTCTCACCTGCCAGCATGGCTTTTTGTCAGTGGCTGCTCCAAAGTTCACCTGTGGCATTTCACTCTTACCTACCACATCATCTATTCCCCCAAGTAATTTGGAAAAAGACAGGTTTTGCCTGTAGTGATCATTTAATCATTGTACGTGTCCCTAATTATTTTCCTTACTAATTTAACTAGTAATGAGGTAAAGTTAAATTTCTTTGTAATAAGGGAACTATAACTCTGGCAAAATTCCAGCCCTCCTTTATGGTAGCTGGCCTTAATGATAGTTCATATACTTTTGCTTACACTCTTAAATTATTTCAAAACTTGTTGATGAATTCCATCTGGCCGTAGTGATTCATTTAATTTTTAAATTGTTCCTCATTTTTGTTACGTACAAAAAGGAAGCTCTAGAGCTGGTTATTTCCCCCTTGTCCACTGTGATGAAGATAAATGCAAGAAATCTGTTTAATTTTGCTGCAATTTCCATATTATCCCCAACTATTTCTTTTCAAAATTACAGTATCTGATGGACACATAGGATGGAATGCATTTGCTTCTCTCACTGTACAGTCTATCCAATGAAAAACTTCTTTTACTGTTCTGACAAGCTCTGCAGTTGGCCAGCTATCCTTTGACTGTGTGAGCAGCAGAGTACTACTGAACAAATAATTTGATTTTTCCTGCCAGTGATGGGGGTTTTCTACTTTTTTTTTCCAGACAATTGCTACTGCTAGCCTGTTGAAACTGCCTCCCCCTTCATAGACTTCTGATTCTGAGGTTCTTGAGAAGATTTTCACTTTCCTTCCCATCCCTACTAGTTACAATCATTCATACAGTGCATGTTCCTTCCCACTGAATTTACACAATCTTAGAATTTGCTTTTCACTTTTATTTTTTCTTCCTTTGCTTGCTTAAGAATACAAATCACTCTTAAAAATTACATATCACCTTGTAAGTATTTAAGCACAGTGTTATAGCACAATTTTTTTAAAAATTACACTTCCAGTGAGTTCACGCACTGAAAAACCCTGTTGCTTCTCTTAACTAAGCCTGTGGGTCCCAGGCCAAGCACAATATACTAGAGAGACACAGACAAGACAGAGATCCTCAGCTCCAGCCAACAGTGGAAATGGAACTGTACACTATGCAGCAATTTACAAGAATTAAACGTTACCAGATTCTATCCCACCTCAAGTAGCACAAGATAATCTAATCTGTAATAATACTGTGACAAACTAAACCAGTAAGTATATCTTCAATCTCTGCACAGCCACATTTGAAGAAATGTCATCATGGGCACAGGAGGAGCATTGTGTAATAAATGTTTCATTGGCTCCCACAGGTAGTATTTTTGCCAAGGCAGCTGGAGAAACTGTGCAAGTTTACTGGTCCTCATATTCAAGCTCAGCATCTAGTTGGGGAAAACAGCTGAGGACTATATACAAATTTATATCATAAAATAATAAAAAGCCTCAATCTCTGTGACATATTTAGCTCAGACAGTATTACTCTACTACTGTTGTTGTTATTACTAATAATAACACAAATATTACAACACCCAAAGCATGGGATGTTTCAAAGTTTTATATATATACAAAAAAGCTCTTGCCTAGATGTATGATTGGGGTTAAGAATTTATCAGGGCTGGGAATCTCTGCCATTGCATTCATGCAAAATTGATTCTAAAGCTTTCTTTTATGATGGACCTTTTTCCAAGTGCAGTAGATCAGGATGTGCATAACACTGGAATGAAAGAAGGTAGTAAAAGACAGTATATCCTCTTAGAGCCGGCGTCTAACTGTAATGTTGGCTTCAGGATGAGTTGAACTGGCTTTTCAGTGCCAAAAATACTGAAGATCATTACTTCCAATTGCTTCAAAGAGTTGAAGTAATCTCCAGAAAGCACAAGATTTCCAAAAATCAAGCAGCTTAATTGCCACCCATTGCTCTCATGCATCTCTTTCCCTGTCCTCACCTACGAGGGGTATTTGATGAAGGAATAAGTGTCCATGACAGCATCCTGTCCTTGACCTTGCATTTTCTATTGTGCTCCCCTTAGAAACAGAATCTCCCTTCAACAGAGAAGGGATCAGGTTTTTTCCTGGCATGAGTTAAATCAATTGAACATATACTTGTGAATCACTCATTGCTAGTGCCAGTGTAGGCAGGAAAAGTGCAGATATCAACTCTTCCAGGAGGTCAGCAGCATTTCCAGGAGTCTGATTTTATTGACATCTTTCATCTTCACTAAGAAATGAAAACCAGAGCTGAAACTGAAACCCTAGTGTTTCTGCTGTGGGCCTTTTAGAGAACGCAATGCCAAGTTCATTCCCAGAGTATCACACTGTCTCTGATAGCACACATGGTAAAGATGCTTAAGGAGCCAGAAGACCATGGAGTATTCTCCTACTTGCTCTACCACATGGATGAAGGACCATGTACTCAGAAAGATATTTCAACCCTTTCACCACAGGCACTTGACTCCAGCATTTATCTTTAAAAATTTTTCCACAGATCCCAGTAGCCACAGAAAGAAAAAATGTATTGAGCAACATTCACCCTTTCATCTACAATGCACATATAAGCAAGAATGATCTGTAACAAGATTGGACTATTTCTGTTTGTCTTGTTGTATGAAAAATATTAATAAGGTAGGTATTAAGTTATAGTGTTCCCTTTTCCTACATTAGTAATTCTGATGGAAAGCAATGTGGACAGCTTATACTGTCCCTGGGCAAATATTAAATAAACAAAAGGCTCAAATACAATAAGCATTAATATTTCATGAAGTTGGGAAGAGCATCAAGAAAGCTTTTCTTGGTCACTTTACCTAGCACTCTCCCTGTGGGATTGAAAAGTGCATTAATGAGAAGCAGAAAGAAATATCTCAAGCAGCAAAAGTACACACCAACTATGAAAATGAACTCATTTTTGGATCTCTCTGAGGAGCAGGGCTGTGCAAGAGACAATATTTCAGATGTGTTAGCAGGATATTTTGAAAAGTCAGGCAGCCAAGTTCTGTTTTGTTTGTTATTTTATTCAGAGTTGCCCACAGAGCTTTCCAAAATCCTGCTCCATCAAAACACTTTACAAATGCTGTTACAGGATAGTGACAGCTACTCAATATGGGACAATTTGGGCTAGTGAATAGCTCTGAAAATTGTGGCAACCCAAAAGCACTGTGAGGTACCCACAGCACTTTAACCGTCACCATCACCAGCCACTGTAGGCTGGAAGGGATCCAATCTCAGAATCCCTGGAAGGAAACACCTCAGGAGTGGGCAGGACCTTCTCAAGCCAGCAGTTTATGGTCGTTGGTGGCTGTGGGGTTTTGCATTTGAAACCTACAATGGAAGTGAGGAAACTTTGCCGCTGGTGCTAGGGGAAGCAGAGCCCCAGCTGACTATGCAAGCACAGGTGTTAGAGCTGCAGAGCAGGAGTCGTTTGGATGTGTGCCATGGCTGGGGTGCACATGGTGTTAATTTGTGTCACCTCACACGGGATTCGTTTTGTTTGGTCTTAGGCTAGCATAGCACAGACATCTTCACCTGAGCTGGTTGTCTGACTCCATACTCAAGAAGAAATGGGTGCTCCCAGGGCACAATTCATCTCTCCTCAAATAGATGTCTGACATAGAGCAGATGAATCATTCTCTGGAAGCACCTCCAGACTCTCTGTTGTCTCTACAGTCATAAAGGAGGCCAGACAACCAGATCAGATGTAGACTTCTGCTTTGTGGGCATGTAAAATTAAGTGAGACACGTGTCACCTTTTGTGACTGAATTGTATTAGACTTGTATATAATTCAATCTGAATGCAGCAAAGAATCCAATCACCTTCATGTAAAACAAAGGACACCATAAACTATAATTTTCATCAGCCTATGTTTTATTAAGCTGAGCCACAAATAGTTTCAAGTCCATTTACAAGGAAAGTGCCAAACATCCACTCTACCTGAACAAATCACAGGATAATGTATAACTTCTTGGAGCACCACTTTATGCCTCCTCTAGCATTTTTAGTTTCACAGAACATGCATTGCTCTGTATTTGCAGTTTCTAATGCCCCATCTTAGGCCTCTAATATTCAGAGTTCTTGTGCCCTGTAGCCAGTTTATTTCTTTTTCTTTCTGAAAATCAGTCCTTTAACAGATATGGAGGGTTTATTCTGGCCATAGCCATTTATAATTAGAATAAAATCACAGTTTTATGGTGATGCTATCTTCTTTAACTATGTGTACTCACTATAGATCTTCCTGATTTTTAGAACACAAAGTGTGCTGCATGCTCTAAACAGTGGTTGATGACTACTGCTCTATTCCAGTAGCATGCCATGCCATAAAAATATCTTCAGTCTGCAGCAGAAATTATATTCTGTAGTGCTCTTTTGTTTTAATTCAGTTCGGCGTTGCACAGTGATTCTGTTCCAGGAAGAGGAGGAGTTGGCAATCAATATGTTTAGACTATCTGTACACTTTATCCCTAATTAATCACCAATTAACTCAACGTACTTAGCACATTTGTAAAGCCCACAATGGACATGCTACATATTTATTTATAGTTACAGACTTCTGTTTCTTACCCAAAGCTGATCTTCTAGTCTTTATGTAAAAAAAGATTTTTCTTATAGTTTTGAGGAAATGCAAAACGGTGGCCATAGTAGCCTTTATTTAATGTGTTAAATACTTACTGCTAATTGATTATTAATAATTCAGAGCACTAAAAGTCTAGAGTAGATGTATCCACTTTGATTTCTGTGGCAAAAGCATTTTTTTGCTAATCATCAAACAGCATTGGTGGTTAGCTCCAGACACGGCTCTTCTACCAAGACCACAGCATGGAATTATAAAGTTCTTATTCTTGTGCCTCAGGGGATTCAAGTGGCAGTGACCAGAAGAAGTTCACAGTGCTCCAGTGGCTGAAGGTACCTGCGATAAGTCACATGAACTCCAGACATATCCCAGCTTCTCTGCCTTTTCTGTGCCTCATTTACATACTTAAAAACAAAGAGCATTTGAAGATTACTGTGAGGCAAAATGGACAGATTTCAAAAAATTAAACTAGAGTTAAGATGCTCCAACATAACATAACAATTCATAGAACTTACAGGTAATTCAAAGAGTGATTGCAAGACCACATTTCCCGCTTGGTACTCACACGTATCACCATCCAGTGAAGATTTTGTGTTCACCTTTCACCACAGAAACATTTTCAAATTAATTCAATTTCCTCTGCATTTTATAATAGAAATAGAGTTTCACTCAGAACAGAGTACTGAGTAAGCTTTAATATACTCATTATGCCACAACTTGGCCTCTCCTTGATTTTACTATTTTAAATCCACATTGTCTTGTAAGAACACCTTACCAGACGAAGAAAGAAATTTTAGAGAAAGAAACTGAAAAGAAAGTAAATGAGTTTAATTAAATGGCCATTTGCAGGTCTTTGTGGTTTATATTTGAGGAGCTGATTCTTTCCTAAGTACTAAAAGTGCTCATTGTTACATTAATTTAACTAATAGGCATTAGTTATGACAGCCTGCCTGGTAAAGGTTCTGAGCCAGTGTCGCTTCTATAGATTTATACGCTTGGAAATGAGCACTTTAAATGAGAATCTTGATGGTGTCAAAATTAAATTAAACTGAATTAAATCATGCATCCCATCACAAAGAGCTAAGATTCTTTTCAGAATCAGGTCCAAATTATAATCGTAACTCTAGCCTGACTAGCAAAAAAATTAAAAGGCAGTTCCAACTTCATTAAACTCTGCTGAAGTTGCCGACTATACAAACACAGGGCTAAATCCTTAGCTGAGCAAAGTGACTGGTACTGGAGCACTTCCAGGACAATTACTGCTATCCTCACCACCTGAAAAGCTCCCACAGCCGTGATGTCCTATGGAGAATGGCCCCTCAAGGGACTGTGATCATCATGAGGTCAAATGCTCCCAAAAAGAGCATCTGAGATTAAACTTCAGGTCCATCAAATCCTCACTCCCAGAGGACCTGCTAGTTTGAGACCCAAAAGGATCTAGTAGTGAACTGCTCTCAGGATTTGTCTTTGAATGTTGATAGATAAATATCTTGATTGTTTGGTGTCTACCTTGTCTGAAGTACTATAGTCAGTCACAGTTAGTCATGTCTTTCCTCAAAGTACACCGGTCAGAGCAGCCTTCACAGAAAGCAGAATAAGTGGTGGCTCTGCCAGCTTTAATCCACTAGTCCAGCACTTAGGTGTGGCATAGCCATGGTGAATATACAATGGGAGATGGAAAGGGGTTTTCATCAAAGAGGGAACATGTCACTGCTAACTCAGTGATGGAATAAGGCTCAGAGTAGGCCAGGATCTGTACTGTTGAATTTGGGCTCTTGTAGGAATCAGGAGTTGGAAAAGGGTGTCTCTCAAAGACATTTCCTTTTGTATTTATTTGGTTCCCACCTGTGCTGGCTGAGAGCAGCCCAGCTGCTACTTTCATATCCATGCCAAGGGCTGTTCCCCACCTTAAGCTACTAGAAGGATCATTGCATGAGCAAGCAAATGCAACATCTGTAAGACAATGTATATTGAGAGCTATCCCAGCAATCAGCCTCTCTAAGCTGTGCCTCCCAGAATATTAGACCCTCATACAGACAAGAAAATGCCCCAAGATCTCTAAACAGAATTGCAGAATCACAGAATCATCCAGGTTGGAAAAGCATCAAACACTTTACTAAACTCTAGACAGACAACATTCACAGTTTTTTTCTCATCCACCAAGTGGGTCGCCTTGTCATAGAAGATCAGGTTGGTCACGCAGGACCTGCCTTTCATAAACCCATGCTGGCTGGGCCTGATCCCAGGTTGTCCTTCATGTGCCATGTGATGGCATTCAGGATGATGTGCTCCATGAGAATATCTGGCACAAGTCATAGCACAAACCTACTAGACTCACAAAATCCAAAAGCAACCACCATTGCCTTATATGCATTGCAAATGTAGGCTTAGGCAGGCCCCATATCTGTCTGGCTCTTGTCAGTCAGAAATGAGACCATTGTAAGATAGCTTTGGGTATTATTACTGATCATGATTCATCTCAAGCCTTCAATCAATATGGCATTTGTTAAGTGGGGGATGGAAGGTCCAAAGTACAAGAATGTCGAAGTTGCACCACATAGCATTAATTCATTTGTGCTTATCTTTGCTGGCCAGACAAAACACAGTCCTGCAGCAACCATGGACTTGTAAGAAAGGGTGTTAGAAACTAACATGAGTGAGATGAGGGTTTACACTTCAGTGAAAAGAAATTCTATCATGTGTATCTCTGCCTTGAAGATACATGGCTCATGTCAGGATGAGAATTTGAGAATCTCTCATCATACAGCTGGACCAAAGTCATCACAGCCACTCTACAAACCTGTCAAATATCTTTCATTTATAGTGATCAAGGGAACAGCCCTGACCTTCCCTTTTGATGTTACAACACTAAAAAAAGTGGACACAAATGAAAGGAGACACAATGCAGAAATCCCCAGATATCACTGGCCCAGCTGCTTCCACCCGGAGGGGCTGTTGGGATTGGTGATGGTAGATGTGCTGTGCTGGTGACAGACCACCCTCTACCAACATACAGCTACCATGGGAGAGGGAACATGCTCTGCAGCTATTGCAGACATAATTCCGAGAGATATTCAAAATGTGCCAGACATCAAGCTTATGCTGAGTTTTACCAAACCCTGTACAGCTCATACCTCCCAAGGATCATCTAACTGTTTTTTTACAGATCTCCCTTCCCTGCATAGAAAGCAAAATATCTTTTTCCAACAGATATCTGCTACAGTCGGGAGCCAGCTTTGTGAAGCTACCATGCCCAAAGGCGACCTTTTGTCAGTCAGTCTCAGAAGTCTCTTTGAAGGCTGGTTTATTGGCTGCCTATGAGAGGACTCAGGCAGAGTGAGTTTTTTTCCTTTTCTTTGCATTTTCTTTTAAAGAACTTTCTGTCCAAGTGATGCTCAAAGGAATCCCTACTGCCCCATGAAATATTCTCTATGGGAAGGGGAGAATATTACTGTTCAGTGTTCTGTAGAAAAACATCAATTATTTTAACAGAATGCAACTTGTACTACTGTGTTTCCCAAACACATGCAATAAATATATGTACATTTAGCACACATTTATTTCAAAATGAAGTCTGATATTACACTTTTCCCACATGCTGAAGGTTTCCTCACCCATTTCAGTGCAACCAAGGTATGTCAGTGTATCTATCCTGTCTCACTTTTAATTTTCCTGGATAACTTTGCAAACTGTCTTCCCTGGAAATACTTCCACATGCATCTGCGTTCAAAACAAGCTCATCTGTGCCCTTCTTCAGAGAAGGGATGGGGTGAAGGGAATGAGGGGTGATACAATGGCTGTCCTGCCAGCAGTCAGCAGGGTAACACAAACAAAATCAACAGCCCACTTAATTCTCTGAAATGAAAAAAAAAATCCTCTGGCAGGGCACCTTATAAGTCCTATCATGCAGGGATCTCTCCCATCTGTTCACACTAAAGGGCCACAGTTTGAATACCACAAGTATAACAAAGATGATTGCATGGTGTAAGCTCTCTACCTATGTGGTACAAGTCAGGATCAAGCCACAGAAGTACCTGCAGTGACTTGCTAAAGTGATGTGGACTGCTTAGGCAACCCTTGATGATAAGCTGCATCATCCATGTAGGAGGTAGAAGTAGCCATGAAGTGTAGCCACTGGCTTCACACCCTCACCCTAAAATTCTTTACCTGAGGTAACCCCCACAGCATCCAAAGTAATCTTGTTATTTCTAACACAACATGTAAAAAGGGAAAACCTCTGTTACTTCTGGCAAAAGTAACTGAGCTATCCTTCAAGCTTCCTTGTTCCCTAATGAGTGATCATTAATCACTGGGTATTTTCTAAGCACAGTTTAGAGTTTTAATAAATGCCAAATAAAGAATTAACAAGGCCATAATCAAGCAAATGTGTTCCTTGATTTGAGATCACTGCAGCAGGAAGGCTCAGAGCCAGATAAACAGAGTGCTGTAGTTCCCATTCATTCCTGTGTTCCTGCACATTCCTCCGCTGGTTGCTCATAGTGAGGAAGGCAGACTCATGTTTTCACATCTCTGTTGCCACAGAAGAAATCTGACTTTTTATTTCTCCCCCAGAGGGAGAATGGAAATGATGGGAGAGCAGTTCCTCATCTAGCTGAGGACAGTGCATGCAAGACTTCAGCTCACCCACATACAATTGTGGGTGTAGCAAGAGGCCCCCTTAGACAAAGAAGGCCACAGGAGGGAGATGGGAAGATTAAATCCACAAACTCAAACAAAATAGTCCCTTACTTCTCCACCTCAACTTGCAGGTACTTTCCTCTCTCCCAGTCACCTCCTGCCTGCTCCAGCTTGCACCAGGAGTCCCTGCTCTTCAAGGAGCAGGCAGTACAGCAAATCCAGTACTAACTTGCTTCCTGTCCTATTCTCCCACCATGGCTTATTCTATGGACAAACAGGCTGTAGACAGACTCAGAGCACAATTTCAATGACCCGTTACAAGTGCACAGGGAAAAACCCTAAGAAATGTGCAATTTAACTTGAGACAAAACATAACCATCACACTGCCAAACAGAGGAAGGTAATGACAGTAACATTCCCCAATCACAACAGTTGGCTGCTGCATGGGCTGATGACATTATAAATGCACACTAGGAGAAAACATCAAGCCGAGATGAAACCATCTGGACCCAGTTAGGCAACAGCAGCTGGCTGGGGAGTGTGGAGGATGGTTTGAAGGGGAATAATGCAATCACTGGTTCCTTTCTGGATGGCAATTCTCTAAACCACTCTACCCACTCTTCCCAGCAGGAGTCAGTGCCAGTCTATCGTACCCAGGGCGAAGCACAGTTTAAGAAGCGGTGCTGTCCTATGCAAGCTACACTCTGCCTAGGAAATAGGATGATAATGACTGGATCTATCAAATGAATGGGAAAAGGGAAGCACAAGCAAGAGGGTGACACAAAATGCTGTAGCAGAGGCAGTCACCACTCAGCAGTCACCACCCAAGAAACATCCTCAGCATAATGATGAGGCTTCACAGCTTTGTGTACTTACAATCTGCTGAGTCTTTAGGGAACCCAAAACCTAAATGAGCTTTATCCTTATTGTGGACCTCACTGACCTCAACACAGTTGAGTGCGTACAAGCCTGTCTGGAGAAGAACTGGATTTGTCAGTGTCCTCTTCTGCTGCAGTTCTGACACAGTATCAGGCAAGCCACTTCAACTGAGTTGTATTCTCCCTAATAGTGTTTTTTACACTCCTTGCTGGCATGACATGACATGCCCAGGCCTGACACATGCAAATGTCACTGTTGAAGCCACGGCAGTGATTCACAGAGCGTGTGATGGCACAGAGGTGTTCATAACAGTCATGCATTTGCTACACGGAATTCATGGAGATCTGTGATTTATTTTCTGCTGCCAGGCTCTGACTCCCTCCCTGCATTTAAGCCTGCCTGATCATCAGTCCTGGTCTTACCAGGCTCCCACTGAATTTCAGCCTTCTGCCCCTGCCCTATCCCATCCCTCCTTTCCCATCTGTTGCCATACCCCACACAGCCCAGGCCCTGTTAGGAGCCTTCCTCAATCCCTCGTATGATAGTTTTGGCTTTAGTTTCAGTTAGGCCTTATCTAGGCCTCAGTTTTTAGCAGGCCCAAAGGATGTGACATAGATTAAAAGGGACAAGCATCACCTGACTTAAGCAACCAAAGAGGTCCTTCATATCATTTGACTTCATCAAGAAGTGTCAAGAGGTATAAAAAGAGAGAGAGGAGGAGCTTCTGCCTCTTTTGGCCTTCACCTCAGCCCCGTGAGGATGCACAGCCCTGACTCCCCTGAGATTAGGCCTTGCCACCATCCACACTGTGTTATCTAGGGAGGTGAACATTTTCTTGTTAATTTTTCTCTTCTCTTCCTGGGAGGTTTCTCTGGAAGAGTTTTTGGGAGGTTTTCTGGGGGTTTGGGTGGTTGGAATCTGTATTATTAGGTTGGGCAACTCAGTGAAGGTGTTATTATTTCTTTTCACATTTATATATATATATGTGTTATATTCTGTTTTAAATTTTCTTCTGTGTAAATATAAAAACCTTGCCATTTCAAAGTTCCCTTT
>JAOXXN010000001.1:12947727-12965718 GCA_026770055.1 Myrmophylax atrothorax | reverse complement strand
GCAACTAACACTAGTGCTTCTCCTCCATCTAGAATGGCAGAGGAGCACAGGAAGTCACCTGCTGTTGGATACCATCCTGAACCAAAGAAGACATGGGATCTCTGGACTAGACTGATCCCTGCTGGCCAAGGCTGCAGCCGGGCATGCAGCTCTGCTGATACTCAGCTTAGTAAAGGTGGTGTTGTCCCCAGATGCTCATCTCTATCCTTCTTCCCCACTAGAGAACCCTGATCCCTTACACCCACCAGCATCAGGGTGTTGGGAATATGGGCAACTTTACCTGGGACTGCTACTGGTAGAAGAGGATCTGTAATTGAAGCCTGAGGATTGAGGACAGAATGCTGCCACTGTGAGGAATCTCCTCTTTCTAATTTTATTTTCCTATCTGCTCATAAATGTAATGAGCAGATAGGAAATTAAATAAAAAATAAGTGTAGGGTTTTACAAAGTTCTGTCTTAGAAATGTATCTTCTAAGTCATAAATTAATGGTTTGTTTTCTCCACTTGGCTTGCCTGCTACAAACAGGAACACTGTCTCTTGCTGAAAGGACCTTGTGGAAATAGGAATATACAAGAATAAAACGTTCAAGTAGCCTGTAGAAGCCTGCACACTGCTACAAACAGAAGGTAAGTTCACAAAAGGAAATATGACTTGGTGAGTTGCTCCCTATCCTGTGCTGTGTCCTCAGCTGTAGGTGCATAGTATCGGTTTTCTAGACCTAATGAAAACTCACCTTTTATTTTTTTTTTTTACTTTACTTCTAAAATTATGACCTGGTTACCTTCTTATCATGTCTGTGACTTTCAGAGTTATTGGGACTTTGGGCCATTCTTTCCAGCACTGTTTTCATGTTTGCAGCAATTACATTAGCTGCCATCTCCAAAGGGGAAACCAGTTTTGCCATTAATGAATGAAGTTAACTGTGTAAAAGTGAGAAAAGGAAGATGCTGAAAATATGCCTGAGCAGTATTTCTATAGCACTTCCAGAGGTAATATAACCTTATGCTTTGGAGGCAATGAACAACGTGGGTTTAGGTCAGACTGAAAAAGGTATGTATTGTACATCTAGTTAAATGTTGGGGGTTTTTTTAAATTTATCGAGGAAAATAAATCTATCTAAATCACTTTTCTCTGTTTTTCAAATATCTTGAAGTTGGATGCTAGCAAAAAATTTGTGGCTAGACAGTAGTTATTTGCCTGTGGTTATGCCTGGGGCAAGGAGGTGGGGCTACTGCACACGGAGGTGGTTGGTGAAGTTTTCTACATTTGCATGGGGACTTTCAGAAGACCTTAGGAGCAGCAGGAGGGAAATATGTTGGTCTCATTAGGAGAATTCACCTTGAGTCTTACCATGATTTTTGCTCCTCCTCCAGCCTCTGATCAGGCATTTCAGTTTTTGGGGCTGAGGCAAGTGGAGGCATAATAGAGAGAGATATGAGATTGTAGACAACAGTGTTTTTGTTTGTTAGGCTCTCAGAAGGAAGATAACAGAGGCAACACCTAACTGGAGAAAGAGTAAGAAAGGGCAAATCTCTGCAAAGACCATTTATGGTGTACATTGAAAAATGATGTCTGTGTTTCACAGAAATATTATAAAAATTGTATTAAAAAAGAATGCACATGTGTGTCAAATTTACCTTTTAATTTTTCTCCCTTGGTTCATCCATCTGTTCTTACTGTTCATATTTTCCCTTGTATAAAGTAGCTTCATTTCAACAGTCTTTTCTCCATCAAACTCTTCTTTTACTCCTAAGCATCTTCTAAGCAGACCTCAACACAGTGTGATTGGCACTCAGCATTCTGCTCAGGCTCCCCAAGGGATGAAGACCCTGGCCAGGGATCTTCGTTGCCAAGGAGAGCTGCAAAGAAATCACTCAAAGCAATCCCCTCCTGTTGTGTTGTCCAAGATGTTTATGTTGTTATGAAGGAGCTAGTTCACTTAGTCTCTATTTTTCGGTTTATGCCAGCGACACCTAAGAATTAACATTGAAGATGGAGGTGAAAGGACATCTGTCAAGGTAAAGGAGTACATAGACAAATGCAGTTTTGGATTTAAATGAGTTTACTGGCCAGTACTCCCATAGGGACTGCAGACATGGATTTTTTGATTGGTGCAGATTATCACAAGAACCTAAATACATTCACTTGATACTTTTTTATTTTCTTGTTTCGTAAATATCCCAGTTTTTTAGCTTGAGCAAGCATCAGTTGCATGTTATGAACTTGTTCCCCCTCCAGCTCTCAATCATGTGTACAGAGGAATATAAAAGCAATGAGGGAAAAACAAACACCATGTCTAGAAGACTGCTTGCAAACCTCTGCAAACCAGGTTTAGCTAAAGTATCAAGGTGAGTTTAGCCTCCTTCAGGATTACAAAGGGCATTGCTATGCAGAAAATTTGGCAACATTAGGTTTGGCTCTGCAAGCTAATTTTGATTCTAAAGGGATCTGGCCATTACAGTATGACCCTGCTTTGGTTCACTACCCTTCCTAAGCAGCAGCAGGTTTTATTTGCATTGAATGTCTCCTTGCTCACTTGGCAATGCCCTTCTCCATCATTCAGTGTTAAGGGCATCTTTACATGATATTGCATCATGTTATGTAAGCATAACTTCTAAATTTTATTTTCTCTTCTAAAATAAATGTAACTATTTAATAATTGCCAAAATGACATTTAGGTTTTGCTTTTTGTTTTGAGATATAAATACATGTTTCAGTTCTCTAGTCTAGTAAAAAATATGCTATTTTAATGGGCTCAGACACATCAATAAAACATTTTAGATATTACCACCATGTTTCTTTAAGTTATTCATTTGTTCCAGCACTCCTTCTTTTGGCAAGAAACTCGCTTGCATAAGCTGTTGGATCAGCTTTTCACTGATTTTGAACTCACTGATTTTTTGCTTCAGCAAAAAGAAAGAGCTGATTAAAAGGCTTTTTAGTTCAGAAATATTTCTACTCCTTCAGGAATTTGGGCGTCCATTAACTCCAGCAGGAATGAAGATGCTTAGCACTTTGCAGCATTGACTTGCTAAACCAGAAATGCTCCTGTCACCTTGTCCAGCTTCCAAGGAGCTGCGCTGCTGCAGTGTCATTCCCACTTGTCCTGCTTCTCACCCTGTGCTTTTCTGACTTTTTTTTTAAGCGAAGGCATTGGTTTTCTTGAAAAGAGTTGCAAAACCTCCTCCTCCCTCTGCCACAAACGTCCTGCAAGATGTGATACAGCTAATTTCTCAGAAGTGTGCTTTTTCTTTTTAATGGGCAAGTAAAGTACTGTTAATCATTAGTGTGTGTTAAAGGTAAATGAAAGCCAACCTGATGAGTGAGTGATGCCTGGCAGGTAAATTCGTTGATTCTTTCAGTTTCTGTTAGTTGACACTGCTTGCAGCAACTCCTTCCTTGCTTTGATTGCATAGAGTACTAGGGAAACAAGGAAAATATTTATTAAAATGGTAATACCACAGCACCTTAAGAAATTTCTACCTTGCTGGGATTCACTCTAAAGCAGTACTTACAATGGAAAATGCAGTTCTCTGCAACAGGCACTGCAGCAAAGCAAACCTTGAAGTGCTCTTGAAAGCTCTCAGTGGTTCCTCTTATGGAAGGTGTTGAATGTAATGATTGTGATAAGTGATTCACATTGCTCAGTCTCACAGATATCAAACTTAGCAGCACAGCTGGCTCTGTGGGGTTTTGGAATGATTCTGCTCACCTTGGTAGAGCCAGGTTTCAAAAGGAAAATTAAAATCTATGAGAGAGTCCATGTGAAAACTTCGTGTTCCTGAAGCCAGGCTGAGCTGTGTTTCCAAATTCTCAGGGAACAATTGTTTTATCCTTTTAGCTTCTGGAGATTTCAATCTTAAGGTGAACTTGATTCCAGGCTTTAAACAGCCTTTAGAAGGATCCAGCCTATGAGACAGGAGGTTAAAATTTATATTTCATCCATTCTTGGCCAACAGCTCGCTATTGATGGCTTTTGCACATGGTCAGCTGGAGGCAACCCTGTCTCAAAAAGTTGCTATGTTAATAGTTGGTAGGAGCTGTGAAAGAAAAAGAGGGCAAATACAGCTTAAGACACATTACTTACAGCCTAAGCCTCCATTGCTGACGCTGTTTGGGACAGTCTCCTGAGTTAAGTGGCTCCTTGCTATAACCCAGTGGGACTATTCCTCTGTACTTCCTTTAGTAAACAAATCAACTTCTGCTCACTTCCAACTCCAGATCTAGAAAATGGGATAATGCCTCACCTTAACTGTGTGCATATGACAGTCAAATAGGAGTAGACTTCCAAAACAATTCAGGCATCTGAAGATGCAAACTATCACATAATAGGGGTTTCAAAATACCACAGGTATCTAACTTCTCCTGGAGTGAATCACTTTGAACACTTGCTGCTCAAATGGGGCTCAGCTCCTGAAGGCTGTGTGAAAGGAGCTTGCATGAAGTTTTGACTCTTCTTGCTAATATAGGTATGATTTTTTTTGTTGTTTCATTTTCCTTAAAAAAATGAGACTACTTTTGTACAAGTTTTTCACTGAAATGGAGAGTTACATGCACAAGTTCAAGTAACACCTTCTTTTCAGCTGCCTACCATTGCTTCATACAGTTAGCTGACTTTTCAAGAGGTTTAAAGATTAAGACATACTTTAGTTTGCAACTCCCTTTCTTTGTCAAGTCTTGGTCACAAATGCAGCTTTATAAAGGCATCTGGTTGATATGATTCAGAATACATTTCACAAAACCACTTGGCTCTGTGGAGAGACTTCATTTCTTTGTCAGCAAGAGTGATTGACAGCCAAAACCCACATAATCTAAAAGGAGATGCAGAGACAGGATCTGACAGTCCATCATAACAGACCTCTCAAGTTAGCAAAGCCCTGGGCAGGAATCCTGCTCTGGGCTCAGTGGTGGGGGCAGGCACTCCCTCAGGTGATGAAGGCATGAGATGAGTGTGCCAGACGACGTGAGGAAGATGGTACGGGTAAGCCATGTGCCATGGGAGAGTCTGCTGCTCCCGCATCTGTCCCTGAGCGGTGCCTGTCCCGGCTGCGGCGCAGCTGCCCCTGCCCAGGGAAGCCTGGCACCAAGCACAGCTGGGGGGTGTGAGGGGGAGTACAGAAAGGAGTCTTGTGATCATGTGTGGGACTCGATGGGTCTGGCACTGCATCAAGCAGATGTTTTTGGTCCCTGCTTCAGTAGGCTGAGCTGGAAAATAGCACCAAGTCTCGGCTCAGTAAGTGTCTCCAAGCTGTACTGTGAGTGTGCCCAAGTACAGTGGAAGTGGATTCACAGTGAATTCACAGAGAATCTTTGATGCAGCTTCATCTCGGACAACTGTTCAGAAACCTGGATGAATCATGTTACCAGTGCTAAGTACTGAATCATGCACCTACCAAGTCTGTCAGCAGCAAAATTTATAGGTAAAAAATAAGTCGGTAACATCTTTAAAATGTTGGCAGCATTTTATCAGGATAAGTATTTGGATCTTATAACCATATGAGCTTTCCAAAGTATTAATTTAATTGCACAGTCACCTTCTTATCTAATTTGCCCCTAGCCAGATCTTAAAAATGATTTAAACTTCAAAGACGATAGTAATTCCATATGCACAAAGACACTTGGAAAAACTATTTCTTTGAAATGTAACTGATTACAAACTAGTGTTGATTCCCTGTGCTTTCCTTGCAGTATTAGCTTTTCTGTGGGCATGGAGCGCTCTTGGAATTTGACAACCACTTCCACTATTTAGGATCAGTTAAGCTTTCTCATATTAATTAAAAGCTGTAATTAAATAACAAGAAAGTCCCTCACTATGACTCAGTCTCAGAGTGTGCATCTGGCCCTTGTTTGAGATGGGGGGGATAAAAAAAGTGAAGTTATGTCAGAAATTCCCGGGATGTTTTCTTTTGATTACCTCATAAAGGCACCTTGCTGAAATGGTAATGGCTGGGAAATAAAGGAGAGACATAGACATCTTTTATTGCAGTGGAAAGGACTGTGGCACATCCTTCTGCTTATGTTGCATTTTGATCTCAGAGTGCAGTACAGGACTAACAGATCATGAACAGAAGTTGCAAAATGAATATTTTTTTAAAATATCTTTTAATTATATCCCTGTAAACATCTCAGTGAACTTCATTAAAAAATATTCCTCCCCCTGAGAGGAATTCCACTCCACTCTTACCCTTCCATATTGACAAAAAAGGGGAAGATAAGCCTTAAGTAAGCAGATTTACACTTGTATATGGTCACTACTGTATATAATAACTGTATTTTATGGATTTTAAAAGATTAAGGTATGGTTTCTGAGTACATTTGGGGAAGAAAGAAGAGCTTTGTGCATAAGCTTTATCATACTACATAAGGTCTGTCTCCACCAATTAAATTTTGCCTCTTTTGTGTTGTTTTAGTGATCACATGAAACAGACAGGATAATATACCTCAACTTCTGTCTCTTGATGGAGATGACCTACATGTTATATCTAAAGCTTTCTAGCAATTAAACTGTCCTGATTGTAACATAAAAGCAAGACATAACTTCCCATCTAGATTTCATCAGAACTGTTTGAAAACATTTGTTAAACAGCTGTCTCTAGAAAGAAGAGTGTACTGGTGTAATGTATTCCTTACATTGGTACAGATTTTGGTGGATTGCTGTTTGGAGATCTTTTTTGTGAAAAAAATTTTTAGAGCAAAAAAATTTTCACTTCAAAATGCACCTCTTTTTCTACAAAAACGAGGTTCAAAATGGTATTTATTGAGCTGAAAGTTTGGCGTTACACAAAGTAGTTTTTTGAAGGTGGGAATAATGTATGACTGCTGGCTTTAGAGCTCAATTCAGTTTGAAAGAAAAAAGGGTGATTTCTTCTATGACAGAAATCCCCTTTTTATAATCTCCAGATTGTTATTTCTGTCATGGTGGATGGCAAAATAGTAACTGCTTTGTTTATTTACCTTTCATTTATTTCTATGCTGTAAAAATGTTCAAGTGAAAAGCATAGCTTGTGTATCAGGAGACTGTGATCTCACTTGTGAAACCACAGATAACAGCACAGCATGGCTTGGGTTGATGTGAGCTTTAGAGATCATCTAATCTAGCTCCCCTTATTCCACTAGACCAGGTTGCTCTGAGCCCCAGCCAACCTGGCCTTGAACACTTCCAGGGTTGGGGCATCCGCAGCTCCCTGGGGTAACCTGTTCCAGTGTTCCACCACATTCACAGCAAAGAATTTCTTCCTAATAGCTAATCTAAACACAGTGTCTTTCAGTTTAAAACCATTACCCCTTCTCCTGTCACTACAGGCCTAGGCAGAAAGTCCCTTTCCATCTCTCTTATAAGTTCACTTTTATATACTGAAAGGCCACAATGAGATCACCCTGGAGACTTCTCTTCTCCAGGCTGAACAACCCCAGCTCCCTCAGCTTGTCTTCATGGGAGAGGTGCTCCAGCCATCTGATCACCTTGGTGTCCCTCACCTGGACTTGCTCCTACAAGTCCGTGTTCTCCTTGCACTGGGGGCTCCAGAGCTGGAGGCAGCACTGCAGGTATTTTGAGAAAGCCAGAATACATCAGCATTGTTGACCTCTTCTCCAAGAATGCTGTCAATGACAACCTACCTATGCGACATTGGGGGGAAGGGAAACGGTTCCCGCCTGTCCTCCAGAACCGGGGAGTGCTGAGACAGAGGTCTGGTTGGTACAGGGGCAAGTGGCGAAAACGTGTTTATTGTGAAATCACATGGCTTTTATGGGGTTCTGAGGGGAAGGTACTGGAACTGGGAAAGGATTGGGCAAGGTCTCCGGAAGGGGAAGTGACTTCTGTGCTCGGTTAGAGAATGGGAAAATGGGAGGATCAAAGCCAATAGAAAAGTAGGGTTTGGGGATAGACGCGTGAGATAACCAATAGGGTTAGGATAGGGGTGGAAGTCGGCAGGAGCGATGGCCATGCAGCCGCGGGCTGCACTTTGGACACGAGGCAGGGGGTTCCTGGGGATGGTGCAGCCCATGCTTGGACTGGCGGGCTCAGCCGCAGCCCATTCCGGTGGCTGCCACCACGGCAGTGATGACACCCCCGGGCCTGTGCTTAGTGGGTGTGTGATGACTCATTGTAGAACAAAAGCCAGGGGCGGTCCTGTGGTGTAATGGAGAGCACTCCGGACTCGGAATCCCAAGGTCCTGAATTTGAATCTCAGTAGGGACTGTGCCCTGGCAGTTAAACGCCTCCCTGCCGTCTGATCCCGTCAGATCTTGGATGCTCAGCAGGGTCAGCCCCGGTTAGTCCCGGGTGCTGTGACAGTCCCGAGGACTTCACTGTCACTGTCCAAGCTCGCTCAGCCGTGGCAAATGGACCTTAGGAATTAAACAGTGGGGCCAGTTCTGCGCACACTGTGCCTCACCTAAAACATCCCCTGTGCAGGCTGGAAGGGCACACCCACATGGGGCCTTCCCAAATCTTGGTTCGCGACGTCTGGCCATACATATACATACATACATACATTCCATCCATAACTGAAGAAATGGAGATATTCCCTTCCTGAGTGCAGGGCAGAAAGAAAAGAAGTACTGAGAGAAGAATCCTGGGATTTTTCATTATCATTCATAGTTTTGTAACTCCTTTTTACCCCACCAACACTATCAGCTGCAGACCTCACCAAACCTATGGGTGTGGCACTTCCACATCAGCTCTGTCATCAGCTAAGGCCACCCTTCTAGCACAACTCCACAGCAGCTGGTAGACCCTCTTCCATTTGGCCCTTCAGCCCAAAGTTCAGAGGGAAGAGAGCTGGGTGACATTTCTGAAGTGGATATGACAGAACTGCACTTCCAAGAGCTTTCTGCCCCAAACAGCCTCTGTTCTCAGGAGTTAATAAAGGAGCTGGTAAAGTTGAAAAGTATTATTTGCATCTGTTATGCCACCAGCTCTCCCTGATTGCTCCTGATGTGAAATTCATACAGATTTACAGATTTTTTTTATTGTGCAGAAGAGTTACCACCCAAGATAGTGGTACCATTCTTGTCAGTAATTCTACTTAAGACAACAATGCTCATTGTTTCATTAAAGGTTCATTAATTTAGCTGAAAATACAATTTTCTACACAAGATATTCCCCCCTGTGATTCAGTAACACAGGAATAAACACTCTGTAACTGTCCAGAGACAAAATGCCTTCTAGAAATGAACTTCCCCACAACATTTCATTCAGGCAGTTGGTAGTTCAATAGTAAACCAATTAAAAGCAATATAGAGCTACATGAATAGGATATTAATTTCCTCACCAGAAGTGGAAATGAGTGGGTGCTTTGATTCCCACAGGGAAGGCAACTCCACCAACCAGCAGCATAATCTACAAAGGCTGCAGCACGGAATGAAGGATTCATTGTGCACAACTGGATCATTACATTGTGTGGGTACTAATGCTACAGCCAAAGCCTCATCCCCTCTGCAGTAGCCCCAGGTTATACTGAGAAAATAAAGCAAAGTGATCTCCTTACAGAAAAACAAAACAAAACAAACCCAAAAAACCACCACACCAGCCCCCCAACAAACCCCCAAAAAACCATAAACCCACACTTTTCCCCTGTAGCTTATGAATGAGATTAGTATGAATGTGAACATTACTGTGCCAAAATCTCTCTCACTTAAATTGTCATTCCAAATCAACTCTAAGTACAAAAGAAGCCCTTACATTGAACTGATCTGTTCAAACCCTTAATTCCAATTGCAGCAAGTAGTGAAAAAGAACATTTCATCCACTTTCAGCAAATTTTTGATTCAGGAAAGAATATTAGTTATCTCTCTGTGCACTGGGGCAGCATGTGATTCTACCCATGTAGGGATAGAAGCAAATGCAACTGAAGGCAGCTGACTGTGTCTGCAGTCTGAAGTGGGACTGGGCCATCTGTGGAAAAAAGCGAGCAATACAGAAGCCATTTGGTATTCCCCACCTGTACCCCTGGTGTGGCAGTCCTGATGAGAAGGATGTGGTGCTGTCCTTGGCCCATCAGCCCTCCAGCAAATACACTAATAAATACTTCCACACATTGAGAAGTAAAATGCCTTTAATTAACATGAGAAACAGATCTACAAAAGATAAAGGATGAGTAAAGACACAAAATAAAAGGCAACAAAATGAAGAAGCAAGAATGATGATGGTAAACTTTGCCAGAGTTGTATAATGTTAATTGATTCTTTAAATGTTGCACATCCCAGGCAGCCAAGACTCCTGTTTAGGGTTCTATATCAAAATTGAGCAGCACACCCAGAGAGAGGCTTTAATTTATTTTTAAGTTGCAATCAACTAGTTGTCATAGAACAATTCGTCTTGTGTCACTGAATGAATAACACTTCAGGGCATTTAAGTTTCTTAAAACCACAGCAGAAGCTTTCACAAGTGTTCCTAGATCTCTGCAAGTGGTTACAGTCATCTTCAACATGTTCAATGATTCCCAGTGAGGTTTTATGTAATTTTTATATACGATCAACACACATTGTCAATTTCAATATGACAACAATTTATTCTAGCATTAGACATTCCACCAAGCAAGGTCAGACCAGATGACTTCAGGAGATCTTCCAGCAAGAAAGTGAGAGGGAAATTCCACCCAGCCAAGGACCTTCAAGCTTCCCCAGCCCCATCATGTCCTGCTTTCCCCCAGAACTCAGCACAAAAATCAGTTTTGCCATTGGGAGCAGTACATTACTTTGTTCCTAGTGGATTAAACACTAACCCAATTTTTGCCTTCAAACACCTAGAACTACCTCCCTCCTCCTGGTGAAAGTTCAACTCTGCAGGCTGAAAGGAGGGCCAAAATGGATTTCATTTCAGCTATAAATCTAAAACATCTCTCCTTTGGCTTATGGGAGGTCACCTGTCTTCATAGGTCCACCAGCTGTTTCTTTCAATACCCAATAAAACAAAAAGGATCTTTATATTCTTCGTAAGGACAGATAAACAGTTCAACACAAACATACAGGTCAACAACCAAAGATACAATATTGGGGGTTCTTTTCCTCTCTTTAAATTGTCTAGCAGCATATCACAATATCTGCAGTGTGAGGTAGTCTCAATATCCTCTGTGGAGGATTTTTATCTCTTAGCTGATCAGCAAATATATCTTGCCAGTTTTGAGCATCTTCAGCTAAAAGCATTTTGGTTTACAGAGTAATAAAACGATATGTTTTTATTCTGTGACTCTGAATGTAATACATGGCTTTCCTTGCAAGCCTTGCTGTGGATCTGAAAAAAGAAATCTATCATCATTTGCAGCATTTGCTATGATTTTCGGTTTCCACAAATACTGTTGCCAGCAGACTACTTTACAAAAACATTTGAGTAAACAAGAAAGGGAGTAAGTGTGAGTACAGTCAAAAAGAAGTTCCTTAAAAATGTGAATGAATATTTACACCATTCCATTGTAGTTTCCAGGCTCCTATCAGTTGGAAGTACTATCCCAAAACCACCTTGCTGGCTAGAGCTGGATATTGTTTCAAACTAGTGCACTTTCACATGGTTAAGTTATTAAATCAGCTGGTAGAATCTCACTCATTGCCATGGGGGAAGAATCTCACTCGTTGCCATGGGGGGCAGGAAAAATCCAAACCAGTTAGAAGCATCCTTAAATGGTTTAGCTGTGGGGATTTAACCTAATCTCTTCCCTCAACATACACACAGATTTTCTACATTAATTTTCCCTGTAAGTTTCTACTCCGTAGAGCAAATCCAGTCCCACCAAAAGCAAACATCTAACCATCCCAGTGTAAAAGCCTCTGGAAGTGCCAAGTGCATTTTATCTCCCTCTACCATCCTTCAATAGTTCCCGTGGTCACTCATCTGCCTGCCACTGAAAATACACCGAGCAGCATTTTTCACAACAAATCTGTAAAGGCGGAGTATTCTTGCTCAACTATCTTAGCTAATGAACAGCTATTAGTTAGATTGCAAGTTGGTAACTGTTCTAAGCCTGCATAAAATGGCATTGAAATAATTTTTACAGAACTCTTTTAATAACTAGCTATTCTTGTAGCACAATTGCTTTTAAATCTCATGGGGCTAATGTGTAATACACGACTGTTCCAGTTCGCAGCTTTCAGCACTCAGAGGATATATACCAGGTTTCAAGTTGTTAATTTGTTATGGTAATCAATACCTTATTCTGTTTAACCACAGAGACAAACTCATTTGCTCTTTTCAGTTTGACATTGGATTATGAATGATTTACATACATAACTATTGGAAATGCCACATGACACTTAACAGCATCAGCTAGGGATTTATAACTTGCCTTTCACTGGATTTTCAACAGAATTTGTCTGCAAGTTGCCAGATGACAGAAGTGGAGCACCAGCAGTATTTGGTGGTTTGGGACCATTGTTCAAAGGTGATCCCATAGATAATATTATATTCATAAATATTCACATTTAAAACAAAAGCAAAATCTGATAATCGATCGGTCAGCAATTCCCATTTTTCCAGGCAGCATCCACACATGCTACAGCAGGAACAAGCAGCCACTTGGATCTTAGCAGCATTATTACATCTACCAACACCTTTGAGCTGTGCATGAACACAAGTAAATCAGATAAACATGCCTGCTAAATAGATTTGCATCAGCTATAAAGTATAATGTCTTGAAGCATTTCCCTGGTGTTATCCTAGGTTATAAATTATATGTAATCCAAAGTGTAATCCAGAAAGAAAAGAGGATATGGAAATTCTCACATTCTTTTCCCTGTGGTTGAAACTTGATCCCACATCATCTCTTAGGTCCTTCTTATGCCACTAGATTGATGGATGTTTGAAGAGCACTGTGAAGACAGACATGAAGGCCCATGAATATAGATTCGTTTACAGGATTGGGGTTTGATGATATTTCAGGTGTATTAATTTTTTAATATTTTTAAAGGTTAGAATGACATTTCTTCATTTTTTTCTGTGAGTTTCTCTGTCATTCATTGGAAGCCTTATTCCTTCTTGTGATTCCTGTCCTCTGTATAGGTTTTAATTGCTTTTTGTTTCCTCAGCACCACAGATTTCCCTACCTCTTCTTTTAAAGCAATAGCTTATTACCAAGTGCCATGGTCACACTCCAATATTTCATCTGGGTGACGCTGAACTGAAGCAGCTTAGTTTATAGGCCATGTAATTTTGATGAGTCTTAGTTAATTTTGCATGAAGATCAAGATGCCAGGGCAGCAAAAGTCATTCATGGAAAGTGATTTCTCTGTGGAAGAACACTTGTACGATGAACTTGTTCCTTGATTGAAACTCTTTCTAATTACATTAACCATACTCTCCCTTCTAAGCTCCCACCATTACTAAGCTTGTTACTTCATTTCCTGAAGCCCATGCACTTTCTGATGTATCCCATCTGAAAATATTAGGCTATGTCTAACTCCAGCATATTTCAGCCTGATGTCTTTGGCAAGACCACAGATACGGAAACATATGAACCTTTTATTTTGCTAATAGTCCAAAAGAGAGTGCTTTGGCATGAGATCAGTCAGGACTTGTCCAATGTAAATGGCCCTCATAAAGCACCAATTCAGCCATTTATTTTATAAATTCTCGTTGCTGTTTTGTTTGTGATAAGTGTGTACTCGGAGCATTTCCAGAACAACTTGACATACAGCAAACTATGGAAAGCATTTGCAAGAGTTCAATCACCCTACACTCAGTACATGAAAAAACCTCAGGGGAGCAGACTCTGCCTTATGCCTTGAGAGTGAGATCTGCACTCTGCCAGAGCACAGCAGGAAGAACTTTCCACAATAAGAGCTATATATCTCTGACACTTCACTCCCAGTTTTCAAACCTCAGATGAAATGTCCCTTACTTCAGCTGTTAAATTGGGGAAAAGAGTGCTCTACAAGTACCAACACATTAATCATGTTCAGCATCAAATCACTACACTGAATTATGTCTTAAAGTTATCTGGAAGGTAGGTCTCTTTAAGGAGAATCAATGCAAAAAGTTCCTAGCTGGATTTTAAAAAATATGACTCATATATGTGTTTACACACTTCGCCCTTGAGTTCAGCCAGCTGCTATTTCTAGGTCTTGCTAAACATCAGCTTTCTCAAATCCAATAGAAATTCAAAGCCCTTTGCTGCTCACTCCTTCCCTACTACCTCCGCATCAGTAGCTGTACCTAACTACCACTCAGTCCAAGACACCACTTTTATTTTCCACTTAGATTTTCATCTAAGCACCTTCTACAACTTCTATTGTTGCTGGGAAAGAAAGCCAACAGAAGACATGCCTCATACGCCTTCTTGAAGCACTCTCTTGCCTGATGTCTGTAAAATATGTCAGTATTTGAGCTCTGGGTGTGCTGAGATCGCTGTGTCACACTGAGCTACTTTGCCTGCCTGCTGCCCTGGGCTGCTCAATATGCTATGAGCATCAGTTGTCTCCCATCTCAGCCTTGGATTGTAAACTCCTTCCCCTTGCAAACTCCTCCTTACAAGTCTGTGCAATACTTGCTGGAGTGGGTCTTGGTCTATGACTCAGTGTCAGTAACTAAAACTCTTTGGTTTTCATAGACTTGGCTACAAATTAATATTTAACTAAAAATTCATACAAACTATTCAGTGTTCAAATAGAAAAACTATGCTTAGGAAAAGAAGCACACACACCATGCCAATCTTATTCTGAAGGGCAGATCTTCACGTTACATAGAATAGCTTAACATTGGTGTCAGTAGAATTATGACAATTGATACCAAGGACAGATATGTCAGTCTTTGACTAAAACTTACACAATGTATAGGTCTTTTTAAGGATTTCCTGAGCCCAATATGTTGTTAATAGTTGTCACAGGAGTTTCATTTCACAGCTTTTAAACCAGCAACATCTCAGTAATCCCATGAGGGAAACAAAATGCCATATGACCTAAGCACTGTTCCTAAACAACCTCACAAGTCAAAGTTATTCACCCAACTAATCTCTGAGAAAATGCAGATGCCAAATCTGTTCTGAACAAATTTGAGCAGTACTCACATAAGTCTACCACCCACATGCTGCTTAGTCAAATCTTCTAAGCTTTCTTCTGCACTAACTATTGTGGTGTCCAATTTTTTGAAGATTACTGATGCATGGCTAAATATAGAAAAGACAGTCTAGAAAAAAAAGAACAGTTGTGAGTTCATGTATCAACAGAGAGACAAGCAACTGCCTCTGACTGTAGCAAATAGTCCCACAGAGAGAGGAGGTCTTCAAACTACATCAAGAGAAAGACCAGAAATCTGTCATTTCTACGTCCCTTACAGGGAAGTTATCAGCATCCCTAATGAGTTGATGAACTTCAGTTCACCACAGCGTGTCATACAGAACCATCCCAAGGTCAGGAAAGGTAAGAAATACACCTGCCTGAGGGAATACAGAGAATTTTTCCTTTTCTAATAAATTTCAAATGCATGGGAAAGGCAAATAAAAAATTCGGGTCTAAACCCCCATGCTTCATATTAGTTTTTGGTAAGATTTCAAGGAAGCAGTGGAGTAACTAAAGCACAGAAATATTTACCCCTAGCAGAGAGACCAGGAAACCAGCATGGATTTGTGGTTTATCATATTCAAGGTTGTTGAGTGATCCAAATGAATTAGCATTGATTTTTCTATATATTTGTCCCTCTCCAAGATGTAATCACTTAATAATACCAGAACTGCTACTCTAAGAGACATTTTGGCTCCAAATTATTGAGGTTTTTTTGCTTTTCATATTTGTCTCTTTTTCAACATGTTATTAACAGGGTCAAAGTTCTGACAGTACACGTGTACTAAAACTGACTTAATTCTTTGTCCTGTAAGGGATTACAGCCTAACGAGATAACCTGTCCCCCATCTTTTCCCAAATCATGGTTTCATTTGCCAATGTACAGGATTATTTCTGACAGATATGTAACAGCTAATTTGTATAGAATGGTCTACATGGCACATCAGACACTGTTTCTACATTTCTTTTTTGACCTCTCAGGAACATACTATTTTTTCCAGCACCTTCCCTCATATGACACTTATTTATTTTTTAATTAGTTATTTTTTGAGGAAAATACTATTCCTACTGCAGAGATGTTGCAAACTCTCATAAAAGCAAGGAAAAATGCAAAGCTTGTGCATTGACACCAGCTGTCAGCTCAGCATTTAGTGAAAATGTTAAGAGACAGAGCCAAGGATAAATTTGAAAGCATAATCTCATATATATCATGATGAATCATATCTTGAAATGTCTTACCTTAACTAGCCTGGAAGGGAGATTGTAAGTGAGTTGTAAGCAAGATATCTCTCCCATTTTGGAAAGCAACTACATAGAGGGTGGCAGATTCATGTGCTGGAGGAATCAAAATTTACTAGTAGATGGTGTGAATATGTATTAATTAGCAAAGTTACAGTTACATTATTGGTAAATTTCTTTTTACAGATCTAGCAATATAGTGGAGATATAGTACTGTAGGAAGCCTTATAGACATAGCAAGAAACTCAAATAAAAGCTCTACTGGTGCTCAGGATTTCTGGTTGAAGTTCAGAACAATATTTTTACCTCCAAGAAGGTCCAGAGTGAAATGCTAAAGATACTTTTTTGGCCATAAATGTCAGTCATGCTAGGATAATATCACAAAGGTGCTAGGATAATATCACAAAGGTACTAGGATGCAGCATTGTCATAATGCATAAGACTTCCCTGCAAGCTCCAGACATCAAAGAAGTATGCATATATATGATTGAACCACTTTAGATTTGAAAAAAGCATATACCTTAAAATTAACATCACTGGAGAGATGTAGTGGTTCCATGCCCCATCCATCTGTGTTATACCTAGTATCATAAAAGGTTAGAAAAAAAAGAAAACCAATCAAAAAAACAGCAATCTAAGCCTTTTTCAAAAATACCCCCCAACCCTGTCTGACAAGCCTTCAGACAAATGTTGCATCACAGATGCATAGCTTTGTTGCATTTGAGGAAGGTGTATGAAAAATAAGCACTGCAAAGTTTCTCTATACATCTTAAATGCAGAACAGTTTAAGCTAAAAGATCAAAAGAAAACAATAACAGAGGGTGGATGAGGGCTAGAATTTTTTTGAAATCATTTGCCCCCTCATCTGTATTCAGCAGCAAAGACAACAAACAATTTTTCCAGCAGTGAAGGGGGAAGAGACACAGAGGAGCATTTCTGAAACGGGGCTCAGGCTCAGAGATGTCTCTTCAGCTTCCACAAAAAAGTCCTGTTTGACAGATGGAGCACTCTGTAGCCGTGAAGTAGATTTGAAGTTGGTGTTTATTTATTTTTTCATTTTTCTGTACTGTAACTTTGTTGCCAGTAAATAATCAGGAACTTAGCCCTTGCTTTACTAATTTTTCTCTGAATGCTTGTCTCAGATGATTCTAAAAAAATGGGATGATGGAGATAACACACCTAAGCAAAGCAGTCTTCCAGAGAGCTAGGAGCCAAGACAACTTCAGGACTCCCAAGAGCTGGTCTGTTTCCAATCACTTTCTTTTTGTGAGCTGAGGTTGTGAAATAGTGGGATGGAAGGAGAGATTTCCCTTGGGCATATTATCCTGACCCCCCATTTGCAGGGGCAGGTGGTAAAAAGACAAGGCGTGCTTTCAAGAAATTCCATATCATCACTGAGTGTTATAACTATTTCTGAATATTCTGTGAGTGAGAGGCATCCTGTCCTTATCATATCTTAGTCCATATGTCACCTTTTCAAATCTTTTCAATTTCATGTCAACAAGCTTATTAACAATTCAGTGCCAAGCCTATGTAATTTCAGCACTGGTTTATTGTTTAGGTGAGAAGGAAATGGCCAGCAAGCAATGACTCTGCACATCTCAGGTTAGTGCTGGCAGATGCTCCTTTGGTCTTCTGTGCTTTGGATAGAACTGCACCTCATACAGTCTGTATTCTTGTCTTGGGTTGAGCTGGCAAAATGCCAACTGCCCAACACAGAGTCAGTCTCTTTCCCCCACACACTGAGAAAAGGGAGAAAGGGA
>JAOXXN010000001.1:12929847-12947627 GCA_026770055.1 Myrmophylax atrothorax | reverse complement strand
AAAACTAAAACTAGGTTTAAACTTAAACTAACTATATATATTTATACAGAAAAGAAAAAATAAAACTACAATATAACACACACTTAGAGAAGTTAGATATAACAATTTTCTACTTCCCATCAAAAACAGATTCCATCACTCTAGATCCATAAGCACCCCAAAGACACCCAGCAAGAAAGAGAAAGTATAACAACAAAATGTTTCTACTTCCCTGGACTCAAACAAAATGCAACTAGTGGCAGCAGCAGCAGGGCCCAAGACAGCAGGGCAGCAGCAGCACGTCCTGCCTCCACTGCAGACATGATGGCAACTGAGAAACTCCTCCTCCCTATCTCAGGTTTGCGTCATCAGGTATGAAATATTTCTTTGGCTGCTTAAGTCAGGTGATACCTGTCTCTCTTAATCTGTGTAGATTCTCTGAGCCTGCTAATTTGAGGCCTAGCTAAAACTACCACAATTCCCATTGTGGAGAGGTGAGGAACAGCACAGGATGGAGTCTCCGGGCCCTCAGCTCTGTGCAGCAGCAATAAAGCAGCATGTTGTGTTCTCAACAGCAGTTTGGGAGAATTCATTGTGAAGACTGTACCTTACTTATTAATAATTTATCTATGAGGTACTGAGATAGAAAGACCTAAAATGTAATGGGGGAAAAAAAACCCCAACCACATGGACAGGTGCTTTAAAGGCAGTAAGAATTCATGCTGTTAAACGTTGAGCATCTACACCTTGCACCCTTCCTTACAAGTTCAGAACAATCAGTATTTTGGACAGTCAGATTCTTAAAGACTTGGTTGCTCCTGTTAGGTTGGGAAATTCAGCTCCTAGGCACAGAAGAACTTTGTTGCACAAGGATAAGGCCTCTCTTACGTGGAAATTAAGGTTTCTTTCAGTTTGGTTTGATGTGTGAGTAGAAGCCCCATGACATTTGACCCCTGTAGACCTCAGCAAAATAGGCCTCAAAATAGGCCTGCAAGGTGGAACTCTTCAATCATCATTTTTCCTTTCCCTAAGCACAAAGTGACAGGAACATACAGAATAAAAGGGGAAAAAAGCCTACTGTAATTTAGAAAGTGGATAGCTCAAACAATGCTCCCCACAGGGAGAAGGGGATAAGAGTCACAGCAAACTTTCAATAGCAAGTGTTAGTTCAGTGTTGGTAAACAGAGTACAGTCAACATACTTTTGATATTACATCCTGGCTCCAGGAAATAGAGTAGAGCAGGATAATTTCCTGTTGAGAAAGTGGATAATTGTCTTCTCTTCCAAAGTTTTAACATGAATTGAAATTTGTGAAAATCTATTAGAAAGCTCATTCAAGTTCAAAAAATATGGGATGAGTAATTTGTCTCAACTATATATATCTGAAAGATCTTCTTCAGGTTCACAGATAAATCTAAGGTCATGTCCATTTATGAATTACATAGCACATCTAACAGCCATATTATAAAACTATTTTCAAAATGGTGAGGAACTTAGTTCAATAATAAAGGTTCAATTTACAGTTTCAGAACTAAAAGATAGCCATGGGGTTTAAGTAAGAATACCAATATAATATTAAGTGTTCCTAATTAGAGAGAAGCATCATTTTTTTAAAACTGATTAACAGTTATTAAATGAACTGTTAAATTAACTAATAAAATTTAAAAACTTAGCGTAACTTTGATATTTCTTATTTCAATGCTCTTTTCCATGACTAAAACAATTCTTTCTACTTTGCCTCATCCATCTGGCCCCTGCTGGGAAATGTCATTAATGTTTCAGACCCCACTGAGTGGCAATAGTTCTTACTTGCTGAACAAAGATAATTGAAACAGGGACAGGTATTTCTAAAAGTGTTTCCAGAATTCCTTAGAGACAGACATGCAAATCTGGTAAATACTATTTAGCTTCCTACAGAAAATACTGCAGTAGGAGAGCATATACATCTGCTGCTGCTTTGTTTCTCATATATAATGCAATACTTTGGTCTGGTTTCTACCAGATTTGCATGGCTTAGACAAAGGCCAAAGCTTCTCTGTTCTGCACCCTGAAAGACACGCAACCACCTGGAGAAGGAAAGCAATTTTATATAAAAGAAACATATACTACTTGTGCAGCTGTTTTCTGTATGCCTCTGTCTACAAGTTCTCTGGTGTAACAATCTCCAGGCCAACATCTCTGGAAGCAGTAACGCCATGACTGCTGTCTGAAAGACTGATTTGGGAGACCACTGACACCCAGTCAACAGAGCAGCTGGCCTGGCTGGGCTCACCATCCATTTGCCCCTGCAAGGGGATCACAGAGCCTCACCTCACCACGGCAAGTGAACACCAACTGCTTCCCAGTGGGCTACAGTGTCACTTGAGCATTTGGGGTGCTTTAGGGTAACTGGCAGGCATACAACCTTCCTCTGTGGCAAAAGTGGGATGTGCTCCCATGTCCAAAAGAGGTAAGTGATTCGCAACGGTAAAGGCACACATATTGCTTATCACATGGGGTCCTGCCCACCCGTCAATGCCACAAAGGTAATGGGAAGTGTATAGAAAAGCAGAGTGCAAATGGTAGGGACATTTCTGGAAAGGAGAGTACTTTCTATCAAGTTTCTATTTAGATAGACAGCATTTGTCATTTTCACAATGCCCTGAACAATCAGGAAAAGCAAGTGGAAGTGCCACAGAGCTCTCCAGAACCTGAAGGAAGCCCCTATACACACTGCAGTGTATATCATTTTTCTTGGGAGACTGCTCCTGAGAACAGCCAACAGCCCCAGCTGTGGTCACCAGGCCTTTATGGCAGACCTTCCAGAGCAGGAGGCCACTTCTCAGGGACACAGGTGTACCAAGAGGTGCAAACAAAACCAAGTTCCATCTGTGGAGCCCTAGATGCATCTCCCTTGTTTAGCAGGGACTATATTCCTATTTTGCGGATATACAGGAACATCCTCAGTCTGGGAGTCATTATAAGCTGCAAACGACTTGCAAAGTATGGGCACCTATGCACTCCATCCATGTAGTACAGCAAAGCACAAGTTTTAACTGACTCAGTAGATATTGGCTAAAAGGGTAAGAAAGTCTGTACTACCACACTCAGGGGGCTAAGGAATGGTGCTGCCTGCTTGTCTCCTGACAGCACTGGTAAGAGGTTTGCAGAGAAAGCCCCAGCAGAAAAGATGTTATTTTACACCGCAGGTGGTTTCCAAATGACTAACTCCAACACTGGAAACAGCTCGAGCACAGCAGCAGAGAGCTGTGAAGCCTGGTTTGTCCTGTTTCACAGCAACTTCCTGCATAAACAAGCTTTCTTTCACACATGTTTTTACTCTTTCCAAATCCCATCACATTGCAATGCAAAGAAGGCTGAGTTCTGGATATTTATTTTTTTACCAAAACTGTTCTCATTTCTCCTTAGGTATTTGCGCTGAAAATATCCCAGCCGGGTGTAGTGACAGCATCTGAAATGTGATAAGACATCAGAGACATGAAAGAGATTAGCACTTAGCCTACTTGGAGGGGGCGGAGGAGGGGGTAGCTTATCTCTTCCCTGACATCATGTTGCTGGGTGAAGTGAGATTTCTGGGTCTGAGAGGGTCCTGCCTTTCAGGAGCCAGAACCACATGCTCTCCCTGCAGCCTTGGACTGTTTGAGCCTGGGGCACCTCGTCAAGGTCTCTGGCTGGGTCTGTGCACCCATGAGCACCAGCCAGGGCACCTTCAGCCCTCTGAAAGCCATGGCCATCCCCAGCACGTGGCAGGGAGGCAGACACTGGCAACTGCTCCCCAGACTTCCAGCTCCTCTCCTCCTGCCAGGGCTTTGAAAGGCCACCCGTCCTCCCAGGCAAGTGGCTCAATCTGTAATCATGGTGCAGGATCAAGCAGCTGGAAGGGTATCAGAGAGGGAAATGTCTTCAGCAGTGGAAATGAATGGATGCTGGATCCTTGAAATTTGATTCTGGTCTTGGATTTGTCAAAGAATTACAGTACTTAACTTATCCAAAGAAGCAATGTACAGCCTTTGGAAAACACAGTTACAGAAATTCTTCACTGAATTTCCCTTTCATTTAACCCACAGCTGACATTACTCTGAGTAATTCCACTTCTTTCTCCCATCTCCCCTTCAAACCCTCAAGTAGAGCTAATTTTAGCAAGAAATTAATGTTCTTTAGTCTCAGCAAAGCACTCTGAAGTTTTTTGAACAATTATTCCATTTACACAGTGTGTTTGTCCCAAAGAAAAGCACAGGTCTGCAGACCTAAGTATAACATGACATGATGTGCTCCTGGGTTTCCATTCAAAACAGTTGTATCCCACTGCTGAACCACAGTATTAGTTGGCTCCATCACCTCAGCAGCCTGAAGTTCATTTTACAAACTGAACGTGAGTTAAGCTCACTTAACAGATACAGAAGTCAGGATAAATTTCTTGGCAACAAATAGGATGGCTGCATTTCCACAATGAAGTATTTTGGAATCCTTATCCCATCATGGTAACCCCATTTTAAAAGAATCACCTTGCTGTCATAGCAGCTTTAATAATTGTACAGAGCTAGGCAAAAAGCATAGAATCCCCTATTGTGTGGGGGCTGGCTGGAAAGAGAAAACAGACAGGAGGACACAGAAGTAGTTCTCAGACAAGGTCCTGAGGTACCACATACAGCACTGCCACTCAGAGTGGACAAAATAATGAAAACTATCCGAACAAAACAAAAGTGAAAGTACAAAATAGAGAGGAAAAAACCTAAACAACACATTTCTTGCCTTTGAAATTAAAGATTTAGAAACTTTGTCCCACCCCAAGTTTTTCAAAAGGTAACATTTTGAAAATCCTTGGTTTTTTGTAAGGTCAAACCAAAAATTAATTCCAAAATGTGCAAATTTTCAAAGTCAATAACAAGGTGCTTTCCGTGAAAGCAGGAGGTACTCCTACAATAGCAGTGTGAACTGAAATGGGCTTCCCAGAGCAGAAAGCTTTATAGACCAATAGGACAAAGGTAAGTTTTAGTCAAGATGGCTTCTCCAACTTAAAGAGAAACCCTGAAACTTTTTGGCAGACTTCAGACACAGATGACAAAGGCGGGGGAATCCATATTCTTTTTCTTTGACATAATTTGCACTTGTCTTGCAAAACTAGGCTGAAATTACTTCACGTCTTATGAGAGGCATTGCCCACACAGAGAAGTGAAAAAACTTATTATCTACAGGCACAGGAGTCTCAGAGAGCAGAAATAAAGGGAATGGGCTAGAGATTTCTGTAGTGTCCCTAGAGGAAGTAGTTCCAAGGGCATCAAAGAGCATGCAGAACCTTGTGAAATACATTTGAGTAATGCCTTTGAAATAGGAAGAATGGAAAGACATGAAAAATGGTACAGGAACTACTAATTTTCATCACTCTACTCACTGACTGTACAGGCAGACACCATTGCCCCAAAATTTTCAAGTCTTAGTGCCTGTCCCCTAACTCCAAGAAGGCACCAGAATGACTGGCCCTGGTTTTCAGAGCTCATGACAGGGGGTAGCAGCTCAGTTACTCCCCAGACTGGGCCAGTTACTTGCAGATTTCCCCTGCTGCTGCTCTGTGGATATATGGGTTTCAGGTCAGATGGGACTCCTGTCTTCAGATCTCATCATCAAGGAGCACTAGAGAGTCAAAGTCAACTGAGCTGAATGAAAAGAGGAGAAAGTAAAAACATTGGCATCCTCTATTTACCTGCCATGTCCAGTGAATGCATTGCCTTCCAGTGTTAACCATTTCAACCTTTTATCTTTTGTTTTCAGTGCTGAGGTTGTCTCTGAACTGTTCCTCCAGACTTGACTTGCAAATTTGAAGAACATATGGTACAACCTGAGCAGAGTAAACCTTGCTGAGCTGTAAGGCTCACAGTGACATTTCACAAGATGGCTCTTCCTTCATATAGAAAACCAGCAGAAAACATAATTTTCTTTTTCTTGTTATTATTTTTCTTTTATAAGCCAGTATAGGAAGGCAAAACAATTCATGAGCAGGTCAGATAGGAGTCAGGGCCAGGGCAAGTAAAGCAGGAAAGCTGCTTGTTTGAGAAGGAAAAGGACAACAGAGGTCCTATATTGTTTGCCACTTCCAAATCTTTTCTCAGCCTCAAGTGTCTGATCAAACTTCACCCCTAAGAAGAGGAACACCAAAATAAAGACTACAGGCATTCCTTCAATCCTTGCTTCTGTTTAGATACCACCAACAAAAAAAGGGCCTCATGCATCTTTGTCATCTCAGGTCAGCTTCGTCAGGGGTGAGGTGGAAGCAAGCAGTTATCTTTGGAGCAGACAAGCTGTGACCCCTGAAAGCCTTGATCCAGTGGGCTTTTCCAGCTCCATTCATTCTCACCATCCATGCTAACACCAGCCTTTGGAATTAAGCTGGCCTTAGCACAAGTTAATGATAGAATTGTGCCAGTTTACATACAAGAAAGGGCCAGCCATAATCAGTCTACATGGATAAGTGGTTTATAGGAAGAAAAAAAAACCTCTAAACCACAGAAAGCAAGAAACTGAAACCAAGCATGATACAAAATTTTTTTGGTTTAGATCAAATGACACATACACAGTTTTGAACCACAGAATTTATCTGCTTTCTTAGTGATTAATATTTAAAAAGATTGTTTGGCACTGGACATTCAGTACATGTCTTGCAAGGACTTGGCACAGAGAAGAGGTAAGTATTCAGAAATGTGCCAAAAACTTGTCAAGGAAGAACTTACGCTCGATACTAATCAGGCTCAACTCTGTGCCAGTCCTCCCACTCATCTTTTCATAGGAGAGCTAAGTCTTTCAGCATGAGCCTGCCCATGCTGCTTCAGAGACAACCAACACCTTTCACATCCAGTTGATAAAAATGAACATTTGGGAGGCTGAAAACAAAAAGAAATACAACTCACCTTTTGCTCTGCAGCAAGGATCACTGCTGGGCTCAGAGTTTTGCCTGTTCTGCTCAGGGGACTTTCAAGAGTAAAGACTTAATTTGCAAGTCTGCAGCACTAAGAGATAAATTTCAGTGTGCCCTGCACCCGGCATGTTTTGGTCCCCGATGCCATTGCCATGGCAGCTTGACAGCAGCCACCATATTTTTCTGCTACGAACAAGTTCACACTAGAGGCAGAGCCATCAAACTCATTAGAGATGTCCCTATCTGGATGAGAGATGCAGTTGCAAAGTCATCTCTTCCCTTGGCACCTCTGGCAAGCAGTGTGCTAGAGGGCTCCCCCGAGATGCAGCCCATGCCCTGCCATGGTGTGGGGCTGGGACTCACTGGCAGGTTTTGTCTGACATCCCAGGGCAAGGTGATGTGCTTAAATTGCATTTTCCTACTCTTTTTAGAGGAGAACCTCACACAGAACAGCCACTGATACCACCTCCCAGGGTCAGGGCTCTACCCACTTGCAGGGAGGCAAGAGCCAGCTGAGCTTACACACATCCCTCCTCCTGCCCAGCCCTCACCAATGGTGCTCCTCACCTCCCATAAGAGGTAACACTAACTCTTCTCTCCCACCTTTCCTCCCAGAGTCTGAGGGTACAACACCAATAATAATGAGCACAGCTCATGAAAGCTCTGCAAAGCCCAGCATGCTCATGTTGCAGGTTGGAGATGCAGAGGTTAATTAGCATGCCAAGGGAGTGGGAAGTCCTTGTTGGAGCCACCAGTGCTGTTAGTCCTCCCATCATTCATTTACTCAGCAACAACCTTTCTCTGGATAAGTTGTATCCAGAAGTTAAAACAGGGGGCTATTCATACCTCCTAATATTTTGCACCTAACTTAGAAGTTCTGTCTCCCAAATTGCCTAAACTAAGTGCTTTGAAACATGTCTTGAATAATGTCTCTATCTCTGATGACCATAGAGAGACCCCAGACACACAAGTCTCTGTCTGAATATAGGTGGTTATAGTTAGCTGGTGTGTACCCCTTTCCTGTACAGTTTATGTACCCTGCTTTTATTTAGGCTTAAAAACAGGATGCATCAAAAATCTTCAGAGTATCTAAACCAATTTACCCAATTTGAAACTGCATATGCACGGAAAGCTTTGCTAACTTCAACAGTGTGGTCTGAAAATATTTTTAAACATATCAAAATGTTTTTAATATCATTATACACAGACAGGGTGCATGTGTTTAAATAACTGCATGGTCAGAACCACATTTGGCTTGGAATCTGAACCAAATCAACATTTAAATTTTTGCCATTTAAAAAAAAGAAATACAGTTGACACTACATGGAGATAAGAGCTTTTCCAAACAAAACAATAACCAAAAGAACAAAGCAGCATCAGGTTGTCCCAGAAGACATGTGGTCTCCTACCTGCCACAGTTAAATAGTATTCCAGAGTTACGCACATCGCTCTTGATGTTATCAAAGATGCTGCATGCAAAGTGAATGCTAAGGGAGCCAAGCTCCTGTGCCACTGAAACACAGGAGAGAAGACAGACACAACTTGCGTCACTCTGGCAAACAGCATTAGAAAAGGGCAATTAATCTCCCAGCTTCCAAAGCACATTGCAAACATTACAAGAGAAAATATATATATATTGTGAGTGACAGTAGTAATTTTTTTCTTCTTCTTCTTTTTTTCTTTTTTTTAATCCCTTTTCTTTCTAGTCTGCATTTTGAAATGCTAAAAAAATAACACTTACACATCTTTTCTATAATGTTCATTTCCTGCCAGGGAAAGTTGATCAGCAAACATGATCGCCACAGTGCCAATCACGAGTCCAAAGTCAATTATTTTTCCAAACTGACTAAAGCAGGTGCCTTTCCCCAGTCACTGGGAGATAATATACAGCTGTACAACCAGTAGGCACCAAAAGGGGTGGGGAGGGGTTGGGAGGAAGTGGGATCGGAAGGGCCCAGAGTGGCAGCAGTGGAAGCACACGCCACTGTTTTCTTCAGAAAATAAATAGCTCAGAATCAGCTCAAAACCAATAGAAATCTTCTGGCTCTAATTCACAACTTGAAAGGGATCAGCTAACATTTAAACACTGCAGCTGTTTGGAGACATTCACAGGAAAATGAAATGTAGCCACTGTTGCTGGCATGTCTGATTTTCTTTCTCCCCCATCTCTTAGCAGTGGTTCACACACATCCTCAGAAGTCCTGCACACCAGAGTGACCCATGCTGTTTCTCTTGCTGAAGTTGGCAGTAGGGAAACAACAAAGTGCTCCAGAAAACACTTCAGGATTCCTGGATCCCAGGACTGGCAGGGACAAGGCCAGGCAGCTGAGCTCCAGTGATGCTGTTTTGGTTTCTCTGCCCTCTGGATGGAGAAAGCACTGTTAGGCTACTACAAAAAAAAAAAATAAAAAAAAGGTGCAATGGACCCCAGGTTGTAGTGCTGTAGTACTACAAGTTTTAGTAGTTGCTGCTGCAGCAAGAAAATTCTTCAGGATGCAACATCATACTGAAAATTGTTCCCTATCCATTGCTAGATAAATAGGCCAGTGGATGGCCATGAGAAAGACAATCCTCTCATGGCAGTGGCTTCAGGTGTAAGCTGTGACCTCAGAAAAAGTAAAGATGGAGCAGTACAGAAATAAAAAACTTTCCATCACATCTTTCATTTCAGTGTAACTTTCAGCCTTACCTGATCTGAACAATAACTTTTATCAGTTTTAGATTCTCACTGTTTTTCACCCTAAAATAAAAATCTTTGCAAATTATTATTGTTGTTATTATTAATCACACTTTTTACAGTGGGGCCTACAGCATCAAGGATTAATGAGCAGGTAGCCAAGCAGTAATATAGATAAATTGTATCTACCTAGCTCTGCTTCAAGCACTTACCTCCACATGGTCCACCCTGGAACAAAAAGATCAGATAATGCATATTTCTGTGCATGCCTAAGGCACTAACCTAAAAAACAACCCTCCATAATATCCACAAAGTAGCATGACCCCAGGGAACCTGCAGTTTAGATAGGCATGACAGAAAGAGGAGAGTGGAAGTAGTGAGACACATGAGTGGAGTGTGATAGGTGGGGAAAGGGAAGGGCATATAAGTTGAGAGAATGTGATGTTTTAAGAGAAAACTGAAAACACTGAGAAGACAAAAAGGATTGATGGGGACAGCATGAAGTGAAGGCAGTAAGAAAGGCAACGAAGAGAGGTGACACAACTTCTCACACAGGGAGAGAGCCAACACATCCACATGGGACAAAAGCAGCCCAGTCACAGATGCAGAACATCCTTAGACTCATCTCACTTCCCTGGCCCAGGACCCTCCAGGGCTGTCCCCAACAGCTGGGCTTCCAGAGACTCTGGTGGCACTGTACCCTCAGTGCACTACCAGACATTAGTGGCACTGTGCCAGCAAAGTGACACTTCAGAAATAGGACAATATCCCTAGGTAGCCTTGTCCTTAGCTCCTGGATCTCAGGGCCAAAAGAGGCACTTGGAGCAGCTGTGCTCAGCCCATTCGTGACAGACATCACCAAGGGGCACCCAGTTATCCCTGCACAGACCAATCTCTGATTACCATTCAAAGCCACTCAGACTGGCTATGAAGATATCAAGGGATGGCAAATCCATCGTTCTCTTCTTTCATTGTTTCCTCTAGCTACTCCTCTTTACTGAAAAGAAAAAAAATTAAAAGAACTGGGCTTCACGTCTGAGTTCCTTATAATTTGTTACCCTTGGAAATATGAAACTGCACTCTTGGAAGGTAGATGTTGAGAAGAGTTCTGTGTAAAAAGGCTCTCAAAAAAGATACATTCTCTTGGACAAGCAGCAAATGCTTTGAGATCTAACCAACCAGCCACATCTGGATGAGAGCATTAATTTGAATTATATGGGTATTTTCTTTTGAAAGGGACAGTGGCATTTCATCACAGAACTTCGCAGAGGGAGCCAGGACTGCCTAAAGATATGTCTTCACACACAAAAAGGCAAGAGGTTTCACTGAAGTATTTTCTTTGCAGGAATTTCAGGAGAAAAAGGAAGGGGTTTTTCCCATGTTGAGTTGAAAATGACATTTTCTGCCCAGTTGCCTTGTTTCATGGAATGTCAAGTAAATCTGCCCATTTAGTAGAACATACTCAGGCAATAACAAGCAGTATGTGGACAGGAAAGGAGTGCTTATTTTACTCTAAAGTATCATAAATTAAATTTGTCCTTATAGACAAATTTGTGCAACAAAGCTTGTAAGAGTGTGGGCCAACAGGAATTTCAAAGAAATTACTATTTTAAAAAGTCAACCACAGCGCCTGAACATGATAGCAATGAAAACTTACGCAAAAATAACTACCCAAACAGAAAAAAATGGTTTTAATGTTAACTGTCTAGTAAAGATATCTTACAGTATCAAAACTTAAGGCAATTTTTAAAAAGATTAATGTTTTAATTTCAATTATTATAAGAATAATCATATATTTAATGCTTTACTAAGACTCCATGGGTTTTGTAGTTCAATAGCCTTGAGACCCCAGCAAGGGCAGTTCACCAATTGGTATAAGTAGTTTATATAGTAGTTTATCAAGAGCATAGGACTGCTATTTTTTCCGTAGTTGTCTGGTGGGTTTTCATCCACTTCCTATCAAAACATTCCTCCCACTGAAACATTTAATTTGCTTAAGTTGAACTTTAAAATTCCCTTGCAGCCATCATGCTTGGGGTCTATCTTAATATCACTAACAGTAAAAAAAATGAATCATTCTATCGCAATACTTTAACCTTTTAGAAGAGTTTCCTTCTTCTCCCAGTACTGAAAGGAAGATCAGAATTAAGCCATCAGCAAAACACCACAATTCCATAAGGAAGATGAGATCAGACTAGAGCATGCAGAATATATATGGGGCTAGGAAAAAAAGAAGAGTAATGTGTGTGTTTGTCAAATGTATTCCACTGGAAGGAGTTTATAAGAATTAATGATAGTCAGAACTCAAATCTTATCTCTAAAAGGCAACAATTCTTTTACAGAGAAGAAGAGATGCTTTCAGCTTAATCATGGAGTTAAGAAAATAACTGTATTTTTGACCAGGCAGAAGACCAAAGATTTGCAATAATTTGAATTATATTTGACATTATCTTTGACTTTAAATTAAGATGTCTCTAGAAATAATGTTGAGTGTTATCTTCCACATAGAACTGAAAGCGAAATTGGCTTCTCAACACAGAAGGTCCTCTCCACAGTACAATAGATTGTATTAATTCATTAGCAGAAATGTCAAGCTCAACTGATAATTATCAACTGGTTTTGTAAAGCCACCAGCTATTCCTCATTAAATTTATGTAAGAGATCGAACTAGAGAAGTTCATTCTGAGGTACCTGATGATCTTTCACTTAATGTAATAACATTTGCACAGCAAAATGGACCATGATTTCCAGGCTCGATGGTTTTACATCAGGCAGAGCAGGCTCGGGGCATCCCACGAGCATAAGCAAAACTGCTTTACACCATGTCAGAGAAGGATGCATCACATGTTTACTCCTACCAAAGAAAGTCTAGGAAGGAGATGTGTCCATAAGCCAGGCAGAGGGCCATGAGAGCTGGGGGTTGATCACAGGGGAGCAGTGGTGGTTGGTGCTCACATGGATGATACCAGCAGTCATAGCTTCCCTGGAACACCCACAAGTGCTGTCCAGAACAGCAACATCAAGAGCAGCCCAGCTGGCCAGCAGGCAACCCAACGGACTTCCTGGCATGCAGAGTAGCCAGCTGAAGTCACCAACTCCCTAGCCCTACATCTGGGTTTGGTAGTAAAGCTGAAACAGAGGAAGATGGAACAGACCCTTGTCACTCTTGTCTCATTTTTGCCATGGCAGAGGGTCTGCATCTGCACGATTGGGTTCAAAGCACCTGAGGGAAGTTCCTGGCTCTGTTGAACAAAACCGTGGATTTCCCAAATGATTCAGCAGTGCTAGTGCTTAAAAAAGCAATGGGCTGTACAAAACAACATTGGTTTGCTGGTGAAAGGGGGAAGAGCAGGGAAAATTGTTTTCGTTTACTCCAACCCACTCTGCTTTATTCTTAATAGCTCAATTTATGCAAACAACACAGAGAAATATGTAGCAAACAACTCAGTTGAAGGGATATTTTTGAAATGAAATGGCATCAAGATAAAATTTTGCCAGTTCTGTTAAAGGGGAAAAAAAAAAAAGAAAGAGAAATGAAACTCTGTTCTAATTTTGCACAATCCTAACACTTAATTTATCATAAAGACTATAGAGATGGATTTTGAGGGTTTGTACATTGGGGTGACGCTATTTATGGCACAGTCTGGGTAAACACAAGGAGGGAGATGCACAAAGGCTTAATCTGTTCCCCCTAGAAACCAGAGCAGTGCCCTGATGAGGCAGGACTAGGCTGCCTGTTCTGTAACAGTATGTATAATGGATGAGAGTTTCAGGGGGTGGGTGTTCAGGTGCCAAAAACTGATGCACACAGAAGCATTAGTCACTTCTGAAAAGTCTTTGGCAGGATCCCTAACTATATGGAACCAATCCACAGCTATATAGCTCACAAGTGGGATGCTACAGACTTAATGGTCTGTTCTCAAGCAGATATATGGTTTGTTTTTGTTGAGTTATTGAGTTTGTTGATGGCTTCTTGGAGCAGAATGGGATTGAATGAAAAAGGGAAGGTGATTCACAGAAAAATGGCTTAGTTGACCAAAATACACCTCCTCTGCTCTATGTTGCTGACTGTCACTGTCAGCTCCTACTACAGACAGCTTGGAAACAGATTTTCTTCCTTTCTTTTTAACTCTCACCTCACAACAGCATGACTGTGTGTCCTTCTTCACAATGACCAATGAAGGTCTGAAACTGTTTTAGGAGTGATAAGGTAGGAACAGAGCATGAGGTATAAGCCTGGTCCTAGTTCTCTCAGAGCAGTTCAGGGTGAGAACTACTGTAGATACATCACACCAGAAGGGAGGAGGTGGCAGCACAAGCCTCTAACCAATGTGTTCTCTGGCAGCAGCAGACACCAGTCACCAGGATTAAATGGGTATGAAATTAATGGAGTTTGAAATGGACATGGGTAACATTTCTTCCTCAGTCACTGGCAGTCTATTTACTCTCAAGTCAACAATTTTCTAGTTGCAGTCAATGCCACCTCCTTTTACACAAAAGGATTAAAGAATGAAATGCCTGTTGCTTCAAAACAAAACAAAACAATGTGTCCAAACTTAATAGGTAGTAGAGAGAAAAGATACAAGAACAGCTCCTCAACCACCCAGCATTTAGGCTTCATTATACAAGACACTCTACTGGTATTCAGGCCAGAGGGACTGTGGCAATAATAGCACTTCAAAACTGAGCCACCACCATGTGTCATGGCAGACACCTCACTGAGCCAAGGGGAGACACTGGAGACACGCTGACAGGAATATGTAAAGCAGAATGGCAAGAACTGCAGTGTGGATTTTCCCACTGTGTGGAGCCAGGAAGAGGGTGTGCCAGGTGAGCAGAGCATGCCCAGGACAGCAGTGAGGTGCCTCACCTGAGCTGACAGCAGTGCCCTGCTGCATGCTGCAGAGCAAGGTGGAGGAAGTACTTTGAAGGACTCAAGCCACATCTGATCCACATATACCACTACTTTCGCTGTCAGCCTTTTCAGTGCAAACACATGTCCCCTTGAGATGACACTGTAGTGCCTTCATCCATTTCTGTGATGTCCAGCAGCAAACTTTAGTAGCCCACACACCTATATTGTGCTGTCAGGTCTCAACCCGATACAACTCCTCTAGCATACACTCAGACCTCTGATTTTCAAAGTGTTTGGTGGATCTGAGCAAAATAGGAAGCGTGGCATGCTGTAGAGAGCAGGGACAAAGTGGGAAGCTGTGAAAATATCCATGAAGAGGGATATAATGGCAAATGACTTTACACTGAAAGAGAGTAGGCTTATATTAGATCTATCAAGAAATTCTTTATTGTGAGGGTGGCAAGGCACAGAAACAGGTTGCCCAGAGAAGTTGTGGATGCCCTCCACCCCTGGAGGTGTTCAAGGCCTGGTTGGATGGGGCTCCGAGCAACCTGGTCTAGAGGAAAGCGTACCTGCCTACAGCAGCGGGGTTGGAACTAGATGATCTTTAAGGTCCCTTTCATCCCAAGCCATTCTATGAGTCTGTGATATCCTAAATCCTTGCTTTTTGTTCATCATGGACTTCACAGTGCCACTTAGAAAACTGTTTATCCAGGCAAAAACATTTTTTCTAGATGTGTAGTCCAAAGCTAAGTTTAGCAACTCTCTACATGTACCTCAACATGTAGAGATAAAGCAATTCCATTGCAGCACACCAAACGTGCTGTGTTAGCAGTCAACATAAAAATCAATTCAGCCAATCTCTGACCAAAAAACCCAGCCTGTTAATTTGGTTCCCATTTACCACATGTTAAGGAGATCCAAGGGTATTTTCAGAAAACAGCTATGAACAGTGCGCTGCCACTCAGATACAATGTTAAAAAACTACAGAAAGGCTCTGGTCAAAGTCCCCACAGGTCCCTCCTGCCTTAACCCAGGGTGAATTCAGCAGTGACATGAAAAGCTCAGAGTCCTCTATCAGTGCAGGCCTGTGAGACTTCACATACCCATCATGATTTGTGCATTTGACAGGCATGTCACCTCTCTCCAGGGCTTAGATACAATCTCAGGCACTGACAAGGGAATGAAAACCATTTGGCTTAGGTACCAAATTGCCAGTCAGGAGAACAGGACGTTTATATTTGCCTCTTCCCCAGGCAGCTTTTGACATTTTGCAATTTGCAAGCATTACCAGAGGGCTTTTCACACCTGCCTGGGAACAGAAATCAGGGCTTCATCATGGCAGGTCGAATCTAACACTCTCTGTCACAATGACTTTCAGAGCAAAAGTACACAGCTCTGCTCTATAAAATCAATGCTTCACCCACAGCCTGCTTGACAAATCAAGAGAAATCAGGCCAATATCTAATGTTCTTTTAAAAGTCCTCTGATTCACTGGTACAGAAAGTAATAGGTCAACATGTCTACAGGTTACTTATTCCTGGTCTGCAAAACAGAGATAATGCACTTGTAAGTAGCATTTACTGGAAGGCTGAATACCTCAGCTTAAAACAAAACAAAACAAAATACTTAACACCAAGTATTTACAAATAGCGTAATCACTTCATGTCAGAACACCACCAGTAAGTCAACCAGCTTAACAATCACAAATCACTGATTTAAATCCCACTGCTTTCCAAATAGCATACATTTAGAGCCCTAACATGAAATTAATTTTATCAGCTTAAACCCATGCATCTTATTCTTATTTTCATAAGACACTTGGCATTGACCAAAAAACTGGAAGGGCCAAGATGTGAGGGAAGAGATGGATAAACATTACCTGGCTTGCTCAAAGCACAGCAGCCATTGAGATTGGGGTACACTGAGCAGCTGAACCTGAGAGCAACTCAGCTGCATAAAGACATTCAGTGAGATTGACAGCTTTCAGTCTGCACTAAAGTACATGGGTGTATCACCTGAAGTACATTGATCTGTGCAAACTATTTGCCAAATGTGAACTAACTGTTAGGGGGTTAGCCTAAAATTTAGGTTTTAAAGTTCAGACTAGGCCTGGAATTGTCAGCTGACTTGAGCTGGGCTGGGCTAGCTAACAGCTGGCTTCTTCTAGCCAGTAGTGTTGGATTCCACACCATATTATGACATCATCTCAGAAGGGGTAAGAGCCGGTGTGTGGGAGGGGCTTGGTCGGTTCCATCTGGCTGAAGTTCAGACAGGACCTGCTAGAGTTGCTGTGCCAGGCCCTGCTGCTCCTGCTGCTGCCACTACCTCCATGTTGTTTGAGTTCAGGGAAGTAGAAACATTTTGTTGTTGCTCTTTCTGTTCTTTGCTGGGTGTCTTTGGGGTGCTTATAAAACTACAGTGATAGAATCCGTTTTCGATAGGCAGTGGGAGGTTATTTCTCGTTACATGTAACTTGGGTAAGTGTGTGTTATATTGTAGTTTTCTCTTAATTTTCTCTTGTCTGTATAAATACATATAGTTAGTTTCAGCATGAACCTGGTTTGAGAGGGTTTTCCCCTTCTCCCTTTTCTCAGCCAGAGGCTGACTCTGTTCCTGGGCTGTTGGCATTTTGCCAGCTCAACCCAAGACAATGCATTAAAGAAAAATAAAGATATATGCACAGTCTTCTAATGTCCTTTCAGTGATCTGGTTGCTGATGTGATTAATGCACAGTTAATAACACATACAGTGAAAGAGAAGTTGTCTTTTTTAAAACTGATGAGACACCTTTGTCAAGGGACAATCTGTTTTCAGGGAAAACACTATTTAAAACAGTAGCAATCTTCAGAATAATGACATTATTGAGCTGTTGACAAAGAAGAAATAATAGATGGTGCAAGAATAACTTCTGGAATTGCATTAGTTATACACTCATTTTAAAATTATTTGTGTAAATGAAATGTGTATCTGGTTCAGTTTATTTATTTAGTTCAAATATTTACATGCTGATTTGCATTATGGTTTCATTAACAGTTCTCCCCAAGTCTTAACCCTGCCTTTATACTCCAGGCCTAAATTAATTTTCATCTACATGGTCTTATCTTGTCCATAATGTGTTTATGCTTTGGCACTGCTGGTCAGCTGTGGAAGTTTTACAGTGCTCATTGAAAATTTAAAATAAAATTGTGCCTTGCACAGTCAGAATTAAAATTATTCAGCAACTCCCTATTGATATTGAACAGCAAGTTGCAAACAAAGGCAAATTATTGATCATAGAACCATAGAATGGATTGGGTTGGAAAAGACCTCTGAGATCATCAAGTCCAACCCTTGGGCCAACTCCAGTCCCTTTACCA
>JAOXXN010000001.1:12917983-12929747 GCA_026770055.1 Myrmophylax atrothorax | reverse complement strand
TTTGTATTAACTGGGGAGTGGGAGGTTATTTCTTGTTATACATAACTTGTGTAAGTGTGTGTTATATTGTAGTTTTCCCTTAATTTTCTCTTTTCTGTATAAATACATATAGTTAGTTTCAGCATAAACCTAGTTTGAGAGGTTTTTTCCCCTTTCTCCCTTTTCTCAGCCAGAGGCTAACTCTGTTCTTGGGCAGTTGGCATTGTGCCAGCTCAACCCAAGACAACTAACTCAAGCATAATTTGCATAATCAGTGACATGAAATTGAGGGTAACATAGCCCTTGTGTATCTATGACTCCCAGGAGTCAAAGAAGAGCTAATACCAGTGCATAGCCTTCTCCACTACAGGACCTCACCCAGGAGACAGCTCCAAAATTGTGCAGCAGTGCCACTCAGCAAAATGCATTTTCTGCATGAGACATGCGTGAGACATGCATGTGCTCACCACAGACCTGGGGGGAGCCTGCAGCCATGCCCTCCCCATCCTGGAACTACCAAGCTTGGGTCAAAACAGCAGTAAAAATATCCAGGATAAGCATGTGGTGGCTGAAACCTGTATAGCATCTTCCTTCTTCCAAGCCATTGCTGACAAAGCCCAGGTGAAGAACAGTACAAACCCATGCACAGCGCCAGGACCCAGATCTATATGATTCCAGTGTGCTTTAGTCGAAATGTATTAAATAAAATGATAATTTGTTGCTTTTCAACTAAATTCATAGTCATCAACACCTGTGGGCGGCTATCACCCCACCTAAATGTCTGTCAGTCAAAAACAAAAGTAACTTGCACCTTTTGTTAATGGCATCTGCTTGAGGGCATTTAATTACATCATAAACCTGAGTGTGAAAAGGATTCATGTCCCTGTTTTCCCCAATTGCTCATAAATCTGTCTGTCCACATGACACACATTTTTGAAGAGCATGTTAAAGATCTTAATAATATTTTTCCGCTATCTTGAAAACATTTCAGAAGGTTTTTCTCCCACCCATAAGCAGAGACCATAGTGGAGAAAATATCTGTGTGAATCCATCAAAGCCATCTCTGTGGAAAATGTTTTCTGTTCTGAAATGGAACCAAATTATTTTATAAACTGTCAATGAGAAGCTATTCTTGGGGGGGAAAGGAAAATATTCTTCATTCCCACATAGCAAAGGGGAAAACTTAGTCTCCATGTCCATGAGATTTCTCAGGTCTAAGCCATTGTTCTGAGGAGTCCCAGGCCCTGTGCTCCAGGGCAGGGGTCCTCAATCCCAAAGGGGTCATGCAGACACTTGGTCCCCAGTCTGTTAGGAAGGCATTCTGAAAACACCAAGGATCCAGGAATGGTGTGCAGAGCTACTGCATATGTTCAAGTCACCTTGAGGGAGATAATAACCCAGGAAAGAACCTCAAAAATTACTGGAGCTATGGTAAAAAAAAAGAAAGCTAAACATTCCTTGTGGTGAAAGGCATCTTTATATGTGCAGTTCATCTAGGAGAAGGGTTAAAAGGTGGTCTGATCACAATTTACAAGGGGCTGCACCAAGACACAGATGGATGTTATGTCTCTTTTTTCTCACAGCTATTAAAGAGCCAACACTGGGAAGTCGAAACTAGACAGATTCAGATTAGAAATGATGTGTGAATTTTTAACTGAGCAGGTAATTAATCATTGAAACAGCTTACTCAGGGATGTGGAGTATTGCAGTCTGCATTACTTGAAGTCTTTAAATAGATGCTGGATTTTTTTAAAAAGAAGATACGCCAGATCCCAAACAAGAGTCAGAGGCCCAGTGCAGGATTACTGGCCTTACCCCTTTGTTCTGCCCCTACTTCATGACACAAGATTAATAACCATAGCCCACTATCCAGGCTAAAAAAATCCCTGGAGGGTGTTGATACCATGTAACCTCAGATATGCCCAGCATCTCTCTACAGCCAAAGGAGGCAGTGAGTCTTCTCCAGAGCGTAATGTGCTGCAAGGACCAAACTTGGTTCTGAACAGCCACTTTGCACAGCTGAAGTCATTTGTAACAGAGTTTGAACTTCAGAAAACTAAAGTTAAGCTCATAGTCAAAAAAACAGCAAGCTGTACACAGATCACAGCCTTCCTGTCTAGCCCCACTCCCTCCTTAGAGGTGCAGAGAAGCACCAGAGGGAGGGAGGCAGTGAGCAGTGCAGGGGCAGCACCTGCTCTCCCTCCAGGCTCGTTCTGGCTCACACAGCAACAGAGTCACCACACAGGTCCTACTGAGGCTGCACTCTGCTCTGCTTCCAGCTACGGGCCAGGTTCCCCTCACCAGCAGGGAAGCACATCCCTTTACGGGCCCCTCACCTGTAGTTGTTTCTGCTATAGGACAGAGGAGTTTATTTCACGCAAAAACAAGGATTACCAAGAATATTTGATGAAATAGAAAGAATCAATTGGATCCTAAATAAGCTTAGAAGAAGGTACAGATTACCTCTTCTGGGTACCACTGTGAGAAGAAGCCTCACATGTCTTCAGTGGCAAGTCTTCCTACAAATCTTCGTATCTTTCAAAGAATTGTAATTTTTTCTGCATCTTTACAAATATTTGGCTTTTTCTGTGCTGTTAACACTTGCTGTTGCCAACATATGTTTCCAATTTCTGTTCAAAATATAAGAAACAAACCATCATAATTTTGGATGCATTTGAAAAAGAAAAAACAAAACTAACATAAAAGTCCTTCTCCAGAAAACAACAACAACAACAAAACACAATCAAAAACCAAACAGACTTGAAAACTTACCAAGCCAGAATGCAATTCATAGCCAGATTCATGACCAGATCCCTATGAAATCTGATTTAGCAAGTCACAGCTTGAAGTAAGAGCCAATATCTCTTTGCAGAAACACAAAGTGTTTTGGCTATCGAATATGTCATACCTAGTGCTATAACAAAGACCACTGTAACTGGCAGCACACTGATCACCTTGCTTATATGCAAAGGTTATAGCAGACTAATTTTTATAATTATGCATGAAGTGTTGAAAAATTAGATGCCTGGAAATTACTAGGTGGAAAAAAACACACCTTGTTCTACAGAAGCTAAGCCCAAGAAGTATACATGTTCATTTGGTTATGTAATCCTTCACTGTTTCCTCTGCATAGTTTTAGGAAGTTCCATCACAGGTTTATGAGCAATTTACTTCAACAGACTTTCCAAAATATTTTTGATTTCAGCTTAGTAGCAATCACATCCATCCTTGCCATGAATGTTTAGGATTGATGCACCTAGGAAATATATATATGTGTATATATATATATATGTGCGTATATATATATATGTATGTATGTATGGTGTGCATGTATGTATGTATTTTTATATATATGTACAGACACATATAAATGTATATGTGTGTATACTCATATACACCTTTTATACAGAGATATATATTTCTAGATATAAATGTTTCCACTAGCAATTTGACAGAGATGTGACCTTTACCATTACTGAATGCTATTACACTTTGACTACTAAGGCGTAGCTGAGCTTAGATGTTAACACACAGAACAGGCAGGCATTACTTATGTGCAATGCCTATTTGTGCATCTTGACATTTCTCTAAAGTCAGCCACTCAAGGAAACAGCTTTGGCCACTTGGAGGGCTTAGAAAATGAAGCCAAACCTAACAAAATCAAACAAATTTGTGATGACTCACTGTCTGACGCATCAGTGGTACCCATTGCAAGGTCCACTGGGAAGGAAGACTTGCCCACCGGGAAGGAAGACTTGCCCACCATTTCATCAACCCCATATATGAACTGGAATCACAGAGTAATGCTAATCAATATAGGGACTAGAGTAGTTTTAGAAGGATACTCAGAAAAATAATTATATACAATGCAACATTTCCTGACATCTTCCAATCTGCTTGGCAGCATGATGCTCAAGGAGCACAGAAAACAGCCAACATTCAACCATGCCCTTTAAACAGTTTGCCTGGAGAGACAGTGCATGACTCACAAAGCAGGGTATTCTCAGCTGAGACAGCAGCTTCTGACTCAGCAGCAAGCAGTCAAATGTCTGCTAGTAAAGGTGATGAAAAGGTCAATCTGATAACTTTAAGTGAAGGAAGAGCTGGTAACAAGTTGAGTTCCTCATCTTGGGCAGATGGGTGGAGAAGCTTCAAGATGTTCTGCTGATGCTGCAACTAATCAGTGAAGCAGTAGGTGTATTTTGAGCTGATTTACAAGTTCTTGTGACTACACCTTCCAAAAACAAGCTGTTCTCTGGAAGCAGAGAATAAGACATGGGGCACTGCCACACAGAAACTATCCTGCAAGTTCTTCTTGAAGAACAGGAAAAATCATTCTTATTGTTAATGGACTTTAAGCAAAACATTCATCCATCCCTTCTCAATAAATTATACTTGCCGGTCAGAAGGAAATTAATGAGTCAGATGTTGAATCAGTCCTTTAGATCCAGCAGGGAGGGGGCCACACTGAGCCCCAATGCCTGCTGCTGCCACTGCAGAAGGACAGCTACCTTGTAGAAACAGACAGAAGGACACAGAAGTAGTTCTCAGACAAGGTCCTGGGGTACTGTATACAGCACTGCCACTCAGAGTGGACAAAAGTTTCACAAGTCAACACCATGGCTGACTATTTAGAAAGGTCCCCCTCTTTCTGCATTGCCATGTTAGCCAGGGATGATGGCAATTAGAAACAAAGACGGTAAAGATGAAACTAAACGTAAAAAAACAGTACTTGAGAAGATACTTTGTGGTTCTGAGTTCCTCTGTACTTGGCGAGGAGTTCAGAGTGTAACAACACCTCTAAAAGAAGCAGCTACAAAAACTCATCATCACTTTGTAAGCTGTGCTTACGCTCTGCAATGGCATTTTACTTACCTGTTACCTGTAATGGCACCAGAAAGAAGACCTCAAGGAAACCTTAAGTGTAAATTTGAGAAAAGTATTACATACACAGAATGAGAAGTACTTCAAGAATGCCATGAATTGTCCAGCAGCTAAAGTTTCCTTTCTTTGCCCAGGTTATAGATTCACTAAGGGGTACTGTGTTTACTTGACACTGGCTGTTCGTAAAAGTAAGTGTTTAGTTTGCTCCAGGAAACATTGAATGAAAGCTCTCTGGAATGAAAAGACTTAAGCTTGAGAGGTCTTCCATCCATCAGCTCAAATCTGCTCCACTTCTTCCAGTCTTTAAATACAGGTCTGTAAAGAGCAAGCAACTGAATTGGACCATCATAACTATGGAAACAGAGGAGATTCAGAGTTACTGGGACAAGAAGAATTACTGACAGAGAAGTGCAGTAGGAACAGAGAGAGGCTGGTGCATAACTTGTGGGTGTGAAGTTTGGTGTGAAATCAGAGTGCCTATGCCATGAAGACAAAAGAACTCACTGCGTGCCTGGGGGATGGTGTGAGGGCATAGTGGAGAGAGACAAACTTGGTGCAATCAAAGCCCTGCTGCTTTTTGGACAGGGCCACTGCTACCAGTTTCACAAACTGACCGGGGATCATCCAGAGAGCACTAACTGGCACGGGCCAAACCAGCCAGGGAATGTGCTGGTATTTAGGCAGCCTGGGTAATTAGAGAGCCAGCACTCAAGGATGCTGTGTGTTACTCTGCAGCATATTTTCAGCCAATGTAGCCAGGTTTTCACCATCCCTGAAACATGGCCTGCCTAGGGAGGGAAATGGGGTCAGCTCCCTCCTCCTCCTAACTCTTCACATTTGGGTTGTACCTGGCCTCACAGAAAGCTACTGATAATGTTTCCTCTCCTCCAGGTCTCTTTCCATGCTTACCTGCAGAGATCAAGGGTGCTACAGAAAATCAGAGCAGATGCTCCAGAGCTATTAGATGGCAGTGATCCCTGGCTGATTGCAATATAGCCTTTTTAGTTCCTAGAGATTTAGGAAGAAGGGAGTTTCCTGCAGCATAGGATATTGTAATTATGCAGCATAATCAGACACTGTGATGAAATGCTCTTTTCTCAACAACAGTGTTCCTGTGAACCTCTGACAAGACACAGAGGCTTGAAGCCTTGAGCGAGATTGACTGGGTTGGCAGGTCTGGGCTTGGATTCCTCTCAGCCAGGTATCCTGAGCTCAACGAATAAATGCCACAGTGCAGATGACAAATGGACATTGTTCACTACCTCAGTCAGATATCCTCCTGTGGCCTGCAGAGAAAGGTCTTCTCTCAGGCAGTGAGGAGGTCCATGATGGAACCTCCCTGTCAAGGCAGGGCGGGCACAGAGCTTGAACTGAGGGACACCTGCAACCCACCTTGTTACATATACAACCAGAGTAAAAGGAGGAGAGAAGAGAAAACATTTTGCCACTCAGAGACCTGGTTGACTTCCGAACACTGCAGTGGGTAGGCACAGCTGAAAGGAGAAATACAACTGCAAGCCTGAACACCCTGGTTTCTGTTGCTTTTTCTGATCTTTAACAGTATTTGATCATACAAACAGCTATTTCATAGTTTACCCATACCATTACTCTGGGCTGTGTAACCTACAACCATCAGGAGTAATATACCTCACTTGCCCACACAGCAGGATCACTCATGAAAGCAAAGTGAATTTGATTTTTGAACGGTCAGTCTAGATGCTGTGGCTGACACTGGCTCTCACTCCCCCTTCTGACACAGGCCACAACAAAGCACCTCTTCTGCAAAGCTACATCAGCATGTCAAGAAAAATCAATGAAAGCAAGGAGAAAAATGCCTCTGGCTCTGTCGGGGTTTTAATGCGTAGCTGCAATTCAGAGCTTGGAAAAAGCACAATGCTGAGGAAAGCCCAGGAGACCAGAGGAACTCAGGAGTCACCTTTGGAGAAGTCTCAGGTCTCCCCCTCTCTCTTGACATTTTTGCTGACTTTAGCTAAGGTAGGTCAAACCATATATTTCAGTGGCTTTTCTGCAGTTTATGAGCTGTTTCAGTGGAATGAGGACCCACCAAGCACTAGTGCAAACCGCAGTGCAAGGCATGCTTTGAACCTGTGCCTCATGTATGAGAAATGCAGCAGAAACACAGCACCAGAAAGTATAATTTGTATCATCTTATTTGTGCATTTAAGTGTTTTTTCATGACCAAGCAGTAGAAAGAAGTTTCTGTCTCATATGAATCTCTTATGTGGCCATTCAGCCCTGAATGCCCTTCAGAAACTGGTAATGTGGCACTTAGGACTACACTCTGTGGAGCATTCAAAATGTACATGCCATTCCACTGGGCCAAAGACTTGTAGCTGCAATAACTTAGTATGATGAACTTCTGGAAAATCCAAGTCAGGGTTCCTACTGAAGGACTTGAGACAAACTGCAGAGGTGGGCAGCCTCAGGAGACGAGATGTGATGTTTTCCAGGCTCTCCAGCACTGGAGTAATGAGCCAGGTCAGCATTTCAAGCTTCCTGCCATGGACTCAGGTGACCCAGAGCCTAAGAAGGAAACTTCTAACTGGAGCCCCAGACAGCTGTTGGGTGGCAGCAATACACCTGACAAGGATATTGTCTGCTCTGAGCAGCTGGCAGCATGACTTAATTTCATTCATTTTAGAAGCACACTGTTTCTAAAATACAAATTTCTCAGGACTTCTAGTGTACAGGGCATTTTGAAGCTGTCTCAATACAGCCTAGTTCCTACCACAACTCTTCTTCAGAAATATGATCCAGAAATCCCAGTCTTTACCCAGACTAATTCCATGCTCCTCATCTAACAGCTTACTACTAGAAATCCCAAAAGGGCTCCTCCTTGTCAGGGCAGCTTTCAAAACCCAGGCCCAACTATGCTTCATGGACAGGTTTTTCAGGTATGAATAAAGCTTACAGAACTACCTGTCCCCAAACACTTTTTCCTTTTCTCTTTCTCCATATTCTCTCCCATGTTCTTTCCTGAACTCCATCCCACAAATTTCATCTTTGCTTGAGCCTTGGCAAAACTACGAAATATTATATCATTTAATGAAAAGTCAAGTCATTTAATGGTTCAACAAGCAAAACACTCAAATCATAGATATTAAAAAAACAAAATACACATATTCAGAATGATGGTTCTGTTTTCCCCTAGACATTTGAAAATCTTTATTATAGAACAGAGTATTTCATTTAAACTGAAGGATGCTAGGACTCGGAACTTTTTTTTATTAAGTCCTTTGGTCACCCACACCAAGTGATCACACTTGGCCACATACCCATTTCAGAGGACATACAAGGCCCTGCAAACATAGATGGCCACATGCTTCATGAGGCTGACTGCCATCCTACTTCACTGCACACCTGTTTATCATTTTCTGCTCATTTTCCTCCAGATTATGCCCTCTGAGTTTGCTTTCTCTGACTAACCAAATCTTTTGTTCAGTCCAAAAGTTCACACAATGTTTATTTCACATCAGGAAGGGTGAAAAACTTCTGTTGTTCGATACGTTGCACCAATAGACAAAACTATTATTTCCACTCTTCTCGAAATACGTTTCTCTACCCTTTCCCACAGTCAGTCAAACTCAAAGACTCAAAGGAATCTTTCTGTCAATATCTCTGTTGTGGGGAATAAGTAAAGGAGGAGAATACTCAGTGGTGCTAATGCAATGAAGAAGGTACTGCACAAGCCCTGGGCCACAGAGACAGTGCACAGTATTTGCATTACCATTTCAAGAAGGTTTTTCAAATCATAGACCTTGAAATCCACTATTTGCAAATGAAATTGTTTTTCACCATCATGGGAATAGGGGTCAAGAAAAATGCTGATGATGGCCTTACAAATTATACACACAAAATAAGCATCCCTTACGCGTGAAGCTGCTCTCAAGAGATCATTTCATTAACAGCTGCAGAGTCTGAATTTTTTGGTCCTGATATTCAGACAGGAACCCAAACAGCCACTGTGAGTCACACAGACATCTCAAGTTTAGTTATCCTCAGTGAATCCCAGTTGCCCTCAGGGCCTGTTTGGAGGGCTCCTCCTTGAGCTGCTACTTGGCTTATTTTTCCAATCCCATTGCACCATGCTTCTCCTTCTGAGGCCAAGTGAACTGGGAGGCCATTTAGTCCTACAGAGTGGTGGCTTCAGATTCAGCCAGCACAGGAGAAAGGCAGTTCTGAGCAGAAACTCCTGGTGTAATTGACTAGGAATTATGCTCAGCTATGGGATCCTGGCCTTGAAAGGACCCTCACAACTGCTTTGTATAAACTGTAATGTTTCAGACCCACTGCTCAGGCATGACACGGGTATTTGTGGGTCTGTGTTGTCAGTCTGGCAAGACAAGCACTACTGTATGCAGAAACTACAACCAAGACCAGAGCCTCAGGAAGGCTTAAAATGGCTCTGCCATGGTAATGGAACACCAGAAGCACCTTGGGAAAGATGTTCAGTACAAGAGCAACTTCCTCAACTAAAATCAAAACGCAGTTGCCTACTGAAACACCCCAAACACGCCTTGCTGCTTTAACATCAGCTTAACTCTGTATTGCCTCTCCAGCAGCCCTACTGGCATCTTTTCCTTCAATCGGAGTTAGCTCTACTAGAGTTAGCTTGCTAACTCTAAAAAGTAAAACTGAACCCAAGCTATTGTGATGAGGGACCAGAAAAGAGTAATTTTTTGTGTCACAAGTGCTAATGGCCCATTTTGTAGAAAATGCTATACAGCTCTGTGGAGCAGGAAGCTCTGCAGCTTTCTAGTCATTATCAGAACTTGGTTCCTCAGCAAAACAGCAGTGAACCATACACACATCCTCCACACTGGCACAAAAAATCAGGCAAGTGAGCCTTTTGTCGCCCTTTTTCACTCTTCAGTTCCCGGAAGCCACACAAGCAAAGCATGCAGATACCTGATTCCTCCTTCAAACTGCTTTAAACCATTCTCCTTGACCAAAGCAGGCATAAATTACCCCTCTGAGAGGGAAGCTATCAAACCTACAATTTCACTACCATACAGCCCAGTTTGCTGACCTTTTTGGATTATCTCCTCCATGGTTCATCTGAACAATGCAGGGAACAATTTAGCCAGGCAAAGGCTTCTCATTCACAGCCACATGCCACCCACACAGTGGCAAAGCCTGGGGTCAAAAGGTCAGGCTGGGAAGGAGGAAGCAGTGGGGACCATCCTGGGATGTACTACTTTGCCATCACCTCTGCCCATCCAGCCACCAGGTATTCTGCTGCACACTCAGGGTGAGCAATGTCAGAGACACAAACACAACTGACAAAAACTGAGATTTCCTTTCCTCCCATACAGGTGGCAGAGGTGCAGAGAGGGTTTAATATTTGGTTACTCAGTTTATGCCAGTCACTGCTTGAACTCATCTCAGAAGGAGTCACCATCCAACAGATGACCAGTGCTGTTTATACCCAAACCACTAATGTATCAATCTTGAAAACGCTCACATTCCAGAATTTATAACTCAAGCAGACACTACAAGGTCACTCTTTCCTGCACCTGACATTCAGGAAACTTCATACCAGCTTTCCAGAGGCAGGCCAGCCCTGCCACTCTTGGCTTATCATTGCAGGTGGTGGCAATAAATCACAGTTAATACATAAAAGAGTAAGAGCTGAAGGAGGAAAAGGCAGAGAACATGGTAGGAAGGGGTAAGTCTTCAAGGCTGTTGAATTAAGAGGTGCCTGTTACCTTCTCCATGGGAGTTTTCTCAGTACAGTCTTGCAGCCTTTGTTGGTGTGGGTTAATCTTCGTGAATTCCCATTACTTCCTGGAAGACAGAAACAGGCCCACAGGCTGCACCTGTCAGTGCTCAAGCTTCATTACTCAGAGTAGGATCCAAACAGGCATCTCAATTAATCACATTCATGTATTAGTAAGTAATTCATTAATTCAATAAATTGCTTGAGGCCATAGCATAATCAGTCATGTCAGAGATTATAACAAAAATCACAAACCAAAGTGTTAGACATGGGCCCATCCTTGCTGATTCATCATCTGTAGTAATCATTCATGGCAGAACAGGTATACTTTATATACTTTAAGACAGGTGGCATGAAAAATTTATCATCTTAATTGTGCAGATTTCCTCTATCGGATCTGCTGATTGAGCAACATAAAATCTAAGTTGCAGAAAATTCAGAAGCGAGACAACTCAGAAAAAATAAACATTTTTGCAATCTGCTCGCTGATAGTCAGTAAACACTCTCCTTGATAAATGCGGACTAACCTGTACAATAACATGCAATTCCTCATCCCCTAAGCCTCAGGCACAGGGCTAAGCAGGTGCTGTAGAGACCAAGAGAAGACACAGCCATAGCTGGAGCTCTGAGAGCTCACACTGAGCAAGCTCCTGATGCAACACTGTATCTCCATCATCCCAATTTCTGTTGCCTGTTCTCAAACAGGCCTCTCTACCACAAAGGAAATGTCAATCAACAGGTTTCATTCATTTGACTTTATCTACCTAGTGATGATTTTATGGCAAGGAAGAAGCTCTACATCACAGAACTCAAAGAACAGGGCTGCAAGGGACCTCAGATCCCAACGTCCAGTTAACCACATCTATCTCATCGTTAGCAGATGTCCATCTAATTTCTTCTTAAAAATCTCAGATAATATAATGCTCAGGTATTATAGCCCAGTCTTTCACTCTTTTTCTGTTTAGAAATGTTTTCTTACCATCTTCCTACAAGCTAAGCTCATTACTTCTTGTTATGTCTACCACACACTTGGAAAAGAGACTGCTCCCTTGCTTTCTGCAGTAGCCTTTGTGCCTCTGAAGTTTCCATCCAGTTTCTCTTTGATGCCTCAGAGGGTTTTTGACTTTTTTCTGATTTTCTAATTTTTATAGATTTTAGAAT
>JAOXXN010000001.1:12895207-12917883 GCA_026770055.1 Myrmophylax atrothorax | reverse complement strand
GATCAAGTGTTCAATAAAGGATTCCAGTTTTGTCCCCATAGCTGGGATCGTTGTAGCTTTTATTTGACCTTCACAGTTCAGCCTCAAGAAGAGATGACTGAGAGGAGATCTCAATGTATGTTAAGTGTTTGAGGGGAGGATTTCAAATGGATGGAACCAGGCTCTTCTGAGACTTAGAAAGAAAGAGGTATCAGGAAAGCTTGCAGTTCTTCCACTCACTAAACAAGAGTCAGCAAGTGATGGGTGGCTATCGGGTCTCAACTAGCTGTGTTGTAGAGACTTTTCCTCCATTCTAGGTGGTTGACAGATTTTTCCCACTCCATGAGGACCTACAGTAACCACTTAGCAGGAGAAAGTTGTTTTGATATCCTGTAATGAAATTGAACATTGATGCAATGAAGACATACCAACAAGATGCTCTAGCTATTCCTAATCACTTTAGTGACTTTAAGGGGCTCTGTTTTGAGCACTGGGGACATCTTGTGGATTGCTAATTCTTCAAAATTGCAGAAAATATGGTCTTCTAAAAGCAAAGCTTTCTTGGGACATGAAAGTTTCAGATCTCTTGAGATCACAGGGAGTGTTTGAAAACACTGAATTGTAAAAGCATAAATTTAAAATTGCTTCTTTAGCTGAGATGAAAACAAAGAGCTTTTTAAATAATGTTAACAAACTGAGGAAGCCATACTGGAACTGTCAACACTTATTTTCTTCAAGCCTTGCTTTTTTTATGGGGGGAATAGAGGAAGCACAGAATCACAGACTGGGTCAGGTTGGAAGGGACCACATCTGGTCCAACCTTCCTGCTCAGGCAGGGTCATCCTAGAGCATGTGGCACTGGATTGCACCCAGATGGTTCTCGAATATCTCCAGTGAGGGAGATTCCACAACCTATCTGGGCATTCCAGTGCATGGTCACCCACACAGGAGAGAAGTTCTCATGTTCAGGTGAACCCTCCTGAACATCAGTTTCAACCCATTTTCTCTTGTCCTATTTCTCGGCACCACCAAACAGAGCCTGACTCCATCCTCTTGGCACTCTCCCTTCAGATACTGAAGGACATTAATGAGATCCCTTCTCAGTCATCTCTTCTTGTCGCTGAACAGACCCTTTGCATGCTCAGCTGGTGGAGATTAGCATCATCTCTATACACTACATTGTCCTACAAAACCAAGCCCTAAAATGAATTGTTTGCCCAGAAAAATGAGGAAACACTTCATAAGCTGATTTTTTTCATTTCAATAATAACACATACTCTTTTTATTTGAAGGCTTAAATGAGTTCTCACCTATGTAACAGACAAGCGAACCAGCCAACCAGTTTCTCTTCTACATCTTGGTCGAGCCAGTGGCAAGGCTTGGTTTGGTAATCCATGGGCTAGGGGTCCCTGCCCCTGCCCCAACCTGGAGAGCAAGAGGGTGGAAAGCTTTACCAATGAGCCTAGCAGCTGCATGAGCCAGCCTGTGCTCTCACTGCCTAAGAGGTTGTCCTGGGGCTGGAAGGTGCTAAAACTCTATGTAGTGATTTCTGGTCCATTGAGAACTCTTTTTTTTTTCTACCCTAATGCTCAGACCTGAACAACCAGCTTCTTAGGAGAGGCTGAAGAAGCCATATGCTCCATAATTTAATTTAATTACACGTAAGATGATTAAGGATGTTATCTTCCTTTCCAAGGGAAATGAAACATTCAGCCAGCATCATGTCAGAAGTCTGGCTGTAGGCTGGCACGTCTCAGCACTGGCTGCTTTCTGCTGCCTTCAACAGAGTCTGGGGCTTTCTTCAAAGTACAGGCACTGGCTGACCCAGAGCATGCTTTCTTATTTAAAGGCATGAATTGAAACAGAGCAAAGAACAACTATCCAGGCTCTGAACAAGAAGTGCTTTGTGTTATAGTTAGTACATATCTGTCCAATTCCAAAAAAAATGTGAAATCCTTCACCCTGTCTGATACGAACTGTAACGAGGCCTCTGGGAGGGCAGTGATGAGAAGATGTAGATAAAGGAAAAACAGAGGGGTAAAAAGAGAAGTTGTGAGAAGCAAGAGAGATATCACCACTGCTGTTATTGCTTCACAGAAGTGTAATCTTTTGTGATCTCTTTGGAACAGGAGGTAAATAATAAAACACAAGGGAGGGAAAAAATTAAAATAAATGTAGTGTGTGAGTGCATGTTAAAACAGATGTCAGATTAAAAATAACTGAAAAGGAAATTCTACTGTAGGGGAAAAACTGGTTTTTCCTTCAACATTTTATATTCCACCTTCATTAGATGAAAAATGACAGAGCTGTAAAGGAAAAGGAAAACTTTTGTTGTTTCCCTCTGAATGTTAAGAAAAGCATAATGTGAGTGCAGAGGGGTTTCTCTGTGGCACATGGTGCTGAAGCAATTCTCAGGGTGAAGTCCAGAAGCCTCAAGGATGTTAAATAGATGCTGTGTGTGCCGAGCCCTGGGAGTTGGAGTTTTAAACCTGCAGTACTGCACATTTAGGTGGTTTCATCCTTGCTATCCTCTCTCCCTTAGTCCCTTCAGGGTTGATGAGTCCTCTAATGTTGTAAAGAAATAAATCTGGTAGGATCACATCATCCAGTAATGCCCCTCTAACTCTAAATCTAGGCACCAGAGACTTCCTTCTAGTTTCTTCAGCACTTTCAAATGGATTGTTTTAGTGTTTGATGTCAGCAGAGTGGGGAACATCTACACAAACATGTATTTTTCCCCCCATGGCAGCCAGACCACACTCATCCTTGGAGATGGCTAATACTCACAAAAATACCTATGCTAACCTGTAAAATAGTGTCATCCCAGATCTCTTCTACTAAATGTGCTTCAAAATGTCTCCTATAAACTCATGATCTGAAAAGTGACCTGCCCTGCACTTGTTTGAAGCTCAAAAACTTTAAATAAATACTTTGAAGACATACCAAGGCTGGACTGGGAACTGCTATGTTTCTTGGAGAGCTAGCACGGGTCACTTGGCTTTTCAGGTTAGCTCATGAAATGAGAATAATCTTCACATGCTTTCCTTCTTTATTCCTGAGTGCAGAATGCAGGTTTAAATAAAAAAAGCACAGCTCTGTGACTAATGCCTAAGCTTACAGGAAAAGTCAGAAATGACAGATATCTTTGGCTACTGTTACAGTGTGAACGTCCAGTGTATTCAAACAACTCGATGGGATCTAGAGTGATTATATTTCTACAGTGATAAATATCTTTACCTTTCCCCACCGTTACCCTGAGCAAATTCCCACAACTCCTATTTCTTTAAGACACTTAAGATAAGGAGGAGGCAGCTGAGACGGAAATAAAAGGTATCCTCAGCAGACTGAAGGAAAAGCTGTTTCACAATTTCTTAAACTTTTCTTACGTTTGTTCTGGCAGTGCCAGGTAAGATCCCAATGCAGAGTCCTAACAAGAACTGCTGACGAGCAGGAGTATCTTGGCATGGTGCTGTCTTGTGCCACAGAGGAAGGAGCAGCTGTAGCCCAAAGCAATTCCATATCGCCAGTCAGGGTGAAATGGGTATGTTAGTGTTGCCTAGGGGTTTTTTTGATTCTTTACTTTCTAGTTTTTATAGATTTTAAAAGTAATTGTAGCAGAATGCAGATTTTAATGTCTTAATATTAAGTTCAATGTTTATGTATTCTAACCCCTATCCCATATCAATGCCTCAAATTCTTTTAGCTATTTAGTCATCTTTTTAAGGTAGAAAGCTGAATAATATCTTAAGGCCTGTGCTACGAGACAGAAACAGTAGCAGAGTGACCTCAAAGCCAGAACACTGGAAAACTTCCAAGGGCCCTACGTGTGCTGAGGAAGACAAAGACAATGAAAAGACGGTCTCATCTCCCCCAGACTCAATTCCTGATGGGGTGGGCTGAGGACAGGATGGGGCTGGACTGAGGGATGTGTGAATAGGGGATTGGGTGGACAATATTATAAACAACACAGAAAATCAGTGTTTGGTACGCATGTCTATATGTATTCCTGTGGGCCTTAGGCCTGGACATTAAAGGACATTCCCTTTTATCTTATCCCACTTGGCTTGGAGTCCTGTCTTCTGCAGTCTCTCAAGACATCACTTCTATACCATGATTCAAACTGATATTTTGGGGAGAGTTTCCCTTACCTATGCAATAAAAAATGCAGACTCAGGTAGAACAAGACTGCCTGTAGATTAATACTTGTGTCATTAAGTCAGTTAAGACAGGAAAAAATTAAGTTACACCTAGAAAAGAAAGAGATCTTTTTTAAAAAATTGCCCTGAATACAACAGAAGAATTCATTCCTATTGGCAGACCACTTCTATATCTTTTGAAGTCCAGAAGAGAGAGGGCAAGCTATAATGCAAAGAACAAAGTTTTATAGTTATAATAAGGACAGAAGAAGTTGCCTTTGTGAACAAAAATTGAAAAAGCTTGCTGAAAAATGCAAAGTTCATCTGTTCACACAAAAAGAGGGGCCCATTTTACCACAAAAAAAATCCCATTTTTGGCAAGTTGTAATTAACTGAATAGACTTCTGATGTTGTTATGTTGTTGCCCCAACTTGTTGATGGCATTCAGAGGTCATGTTATACAGCTGCATAGAGGTGAGTTCCTGCTTCACTCTGCCTGATTTTAAGAACACACGTGTCATGTAGCAGGGACAACACAAGATGTATGGATGAACATCTAGCCAGTTGCAATGGGACTCAGACATTACACAGGCTACATTCACAGCATAATTCATCATTGTAGTTTGCATGATCTGCCTATAATTAAATCTGCAGCTCTTTACATATCCAAGGCCATTACTTTTACATATTAAATAATCACACCTCTGGTGAGCCAGGTCTCACATGGTTAGGATTAACATTTAATGAGCTAGTTTACAGCCATAACAACCAGGCCTTGCTCTTGGAAGTGTGCTTATATGCTGTGCCTGCTTATACATAAATTCCAAACTGTTCTGACCGTTCATTACGAGAAAAGCTTTGAGCTGTCAGAAGCAGCATGAGATCACCAAATGCCTGATCCTGGGGGAGGGCTGTGTACTCCCTGTCACTGTACAGAAACTCCAAGAGCTGTTGAAAGCATTCAGCAACTGGGGAGTGTCAGCTCTCTGCAAGAATGAGTCCTCCCCAAAAATGAAAAGGTCAATAACTATTTTAATGTGTTAGGCTGTGCATAAACTCAGTATACATGAGATGTTTTCCAGCCCCTGCCTGCTATGCCACCATTTTCTTCCAACTGAAAGCCAGTACAATAAGGGTAAGATTCATCACTTGAAGCTAAGAGTCTAGTCCATACTCAGCACGTTTTGTCCCTGTGTAGTCAACAGAGATAGATAGTGCACCCCAGAGGGCAACACATTTTGTCCTGAAACAGGTGACAGAAATATATGAAATGGCTCCCCAAATACCTGTTTTGGATTACACATCTAGCTTTGCAATGGTTTAGATTTAGCAATAAAAATTACCTGAAAGAAAAAGAAATTCTTTTCCAAACAAAGATCTGGCTTTGTTTGAGTTTGACACTCAATGCTTTGAGCAGGGGTTAAAGTAACTGAGCAGCAGCAAGCACCACACAATTAGGGTGATTCTAATGTCCAGGATGTCAGGTGGTCGCATACTGATGCAGCCCATGAGATATCACTACTTGGACATCGATATATCCAGATTGTCCTCTGGTTATGGTACAGTTTCACTGATAACCAGGTAGACATGAGCTCCCTAGGAAAGAAAGTGCATTTCAGGCTCTTTGCCCTACACAACCATGACTCAGGATTATTTTTTTTTTACACTTCAAAAACTAAGCAATGCAGGCTTTCTCCTTTGGGGAATAAGTCCAACCAACCTGTCACTGAGGTGCAATATGCCCATTTTCTATCTGTCTCCTGATTTGTCCATCAGGTAGAAAGAAGAGCCAATTCATATCTTTTCCATCTGTGATGTGTCTATGACATGAGTTTCCCTGACACACATGACAAGACTGTAAGAGCAAATTTACTGCTAAACTGCTGCCTACCTTTCACATACTCTATGATTACTATGCTCTAGTAAAAATGGAGATCCTCTGGTATTCTCCCTTGTTCTTGCTGCTGCACAGCCAGTGTCACCAGCCACAGCTGACTGTCCAGAAACATGGAACCCAGCAAATTACAAATTTCAGACATTCATTCTGGAGTTGGCAGAGCAGAACTATCCTTTTGTATGATCATTCTGTTCATCAGAAAAGCTGTTGACTCTGCATTCACCTGAGAACATCACACAAAGATCCCTCTTAAATCACTGCAGTCCAATTTCAAGCTAGAAACACTCATCTCCATTATGCACCACCACAGAGGTCAGAGGACATGGAGGACAGACCAAGATCAGGACTTACAAAAAGCTGCCCTGGGTACTGTGATGAAGCATGTTTGACTTTCCTTTTCCAAGCCCCAGTGTTTCCTGCTGGTGTGGTAGAAAACCACAGTGACTGTGCAGTGGCTGTGGGTGCAGACTGCCCTGCTGCCACCAGCCTGATAAGCAGGCAACGCTTGCATTTGCTGTCAAAGTTTTTTTCTTCTTTTTCATAATACTGCTTATTTAAACACTTTGTCCAGATGATATCTGGTTGACAGCTGTACATTGAAAAAGCACAGAATGAACTGCTTTTGCGAAATTCATTATCACTGAAACGATGACAAATGACTCAGGACTTGCAGGAAATTCTACTGTCAGGAAAAGCCATTCTACAATGAGGGTAATGACTTCTAAAAGAAACCTGTGATTTAAGACTCAGAACTTGTAATAAATAGTATTCAAGAGAAATGCATGCTAAATAGTCTCAGTATAACTATCTACTAGAAACCTGATTGACAATATTTACAGCTACTAAGCATATCAAGATAAAAGGTTCCTACAAGTGATTCTAGAGCATCAATTTTGCTTATATATATTTTATGGTATGTATTACAGCCTAAGAAACTCGTAATTATAAATTCAGCTGAGGAAAAACTGTTTGGAAGGAGCAGATATGTTGCAAACATCGGTATTACAATGTAGAGTTTGAAACAAAGTCTGAATTGGTTTTGGTGTCTTCAGAATGAGCCTCCCTGGATCTCAAGCTATATGATGTCAATGGGAAGGCTCCTCTAAGTAGTCTTTTGGAGGCTTAGAAACTCTTTACAGTCATTATAATCAAAGCAAAAGTCTTGCCTGTGGAAAGAAACAGCTTGGAAAAATACAAAAAACCCCACATGTAATAAAAATTAAAAGCAAGATGGTCTTTCCTGAACAGCAGGAATTTCCTTTAACTTGTTTAGCCTTGGATTAATGAGGAGAGGTAGAGTCTGTAGCCAGCAACATGTTTTTGGGCATGATGTGTATGGGCAAGAGCAAGAAGCTTTGGGTACATAAGAGTTGCATGAAATGGTGGAAATTCTCACAAGTGGCCCATTGACGCAAAATTCATGGATTTTGCTAAGCTCTAGGTAAAACTTATCACTGTGTCACTGAAATACAGGGTTTACAAAAGAAGTTTCCCAACAAGACAGATAATTTCCTCTCAAATAAACTTCTTCTAGGTAATTAAAAGGACAGAATAAAAAAACCTCTTTCCGACCATAATTAGAGTTGCTCAAACTAATGGTCCAAGGAATTCCCAAATACTCAGATGCCCTCTTAATTGCAACTGCGCAGCTATAATGGCAAAAAGCAGTTCCAGATAACTAAAGTCTGGAGGGTAGGCAAGCTGTAAAATTCATTATTGCTGAAAAACCTGCCAAGGCCAAGCACTGAAGGTGACAGCTGCATTCAGCACCATTTCCCCATTCTGCAATAAAGTTGACAAATTAAATGACATTTAAAACAAGAAATCTTGCTTGAATATATGTGCAAAAATATGCCATGTTTTACTCCTGGAAAGGAATACTCTGCTAACACTGAGGAAATTGCTATATCAAGGGACAAAAAGCTCCAATATTTTAAAAGCAAAGGGCTGTCTTTTCTGAAAACATCTCTATTCTCGTTAAATATGACGGATGAAGACTAGTTCTTCCCACAGTACAAATACATTCCCAACTGAAGGTAGATATAACTAGATGGCTTCAGTAGGATACCTTCTCCATTAGGCATATGTTTAAGTATCTCAGTAAGCCCATGGCTGATTTTTCAAACAATTTTATCACACAAGCAAACAACAACAAAAGGGATTTGAGAAATTAATGTTTAAAGAAAACCCTCATTGTTTTCTAGATTTTGGGGTTAAAACTAGATTGTCTCCCAACAACGAGGAAGAGGATCTGTTTTTCAAAGGGGCTGAGAAGCCAGCTCCTTATTGCAACTCTAGAACACCACAGGCCATTCCAAAATGCTGAACTGATTCGAAAATATGGCACATCCAGGCAATAATTTTTTGACTATTACCTTTAGGTGATGAGATAATATTCCATAATATTCACATGTTATTATGTTTAAACTATATTCAAATATAAGATCTGCAGCCATCTTTCAACTAGTACGTAAGTGCTAAAAATTGCATGTTAAGGCAGAGAGGCCAAAGGTTTCAGGGCTTGCTGCTGTAGATTGGTCCTCAGTAAATTTTACATGGAACTCCTATTTCAGCTTATCCTGAGGTTTTCATGCCTGGCACATTTGTAGGTGGTGGGGTGGGGAGGGGTGTAGTTTGGAGGGAAAGAAACAGCCTGACATACTTAATCAAGTCCAATGGATGGTCAGGGAGCCACACCACAGGACACTTGAGAGGAGGTTGAGGGAGCTGGGGCTGCTCATCCTGGGAAGTGAGGCCTCAAAGGGCATGTACTCATTGTCCACTGCTGATGGTTACAGAGCAGACAGAACCAAGTTTTCTCAGGGGTTAACAGCAAAAGAACAAGAGGTAATGGACACAAGTGAAAGCACTTAAACATATGGAGAACAATTCTCCATGAGAGTGGTCAGACATTGGAACCAGCACCCAGAAAGCTCAAGGGATCTCCAACCTTGGAAACAGTCCAGTCTTAATTTTTAATTTTGCCCTCTTTTAGCAGAGAGGGTGAGATCAGACAATGTCCAAAAGTCCCTTGCAGCCTGTATAATTCTGTCATTGTATGATCCTCTCTATACAAGGATTTAAATGCACATACATTTTTGGCAAATATTGTCAAGGCACTTTCTGGTGATATTTGCATATGGATGTTCTTATTTGCATATCCAGAAATTCCTGGGTGTTAAGCAGTATGCAGTATGCAGATTTTTAAATTTCCTTTTTTTGTATTTTAAATGTGTTGTCTGCCATCAAAATGAGAAATAATAGCAGGCAAAACCCATTTTCTCTTACTGAATCTGAGGTACAGAATGATATTTTCCCTTAAAATATCTTTTTCTCCAAAACCAGCAAGACTGAATGTATGTTCTTACATGACTATATTCTAAGAACAAAAAAATAGAAGCAAGCATTATGCTGGACAATTCAAGAGAATAATTATAAATCTTCTCCTTGCCACTGCTGGAGTATAATAAACCCATAAGTCAGTTTCATGTATCTTGACCTAAGGATGCATGAACTTGTTCAGAACAGTGGTACTTTTCTAAGTATCATGGGTTCAATATATCTCATTTCTCTTTTTCTCTAGACACACACAAAGAAACCCACTAAATGTTTTGGATTTAACCAATAGATTTGAATATAATTTTTTTCTGTTTCCTCTGAATTCTCTCCAAAGTGAGAAGTATTTCTCAGTGTCTCACACAGTAAACACAATAAGGAGGGAGATTTTTGAAAGCATAAGTAAGAATAACAGCCGTCCTGTCTCTGACTGATGGTTCAGAGATACTAGAATTTTGCCTTCGACAGCAGCCAGAACCAGACACCTAAAGCAGAGTGTAACAGGGAGGCATATAAACTACTTACCCTGAATAGTCCTCCAGCCTCCACCAATTTGCAGCTCAGGGACTTTCTGAGCCTGAGGTGATTTTTTATGCAGTCAGCAACATCCATAGATTGGTGAGTGCTAATGGCCAGCTTAGTCCATCATTCTTATGTATGAAGTCAAGATTGTTGATTTCCAGTATGCCCCATTTTAGATTAAATTTTCTTTTTTTCCTACTTTAGTGCCCATTCCCTTATCCATGTAATATTTTTCTGAGGTTCTGCACAATCAGTTCTCATCTTTACTACTTTGAAGAATTCAGTATCATCAGTACCAGTTTGTCAACAGTCTATATTCACCCACTTTTACAGAACATTATACATAAATGAATTTATACATCCATATTTTCAGTTCCACAGGTCTTGGCACAAAGCATTCTGAACCTCCCTCCCCTTGGAGAACTTAATATTTTAACCTCCTGTTTGTTACCTATGTTTAAATAACTATGTGCTTTCGCAAGGGCCTTCCCTCTTATCCTTGGATGTCTAGCTTTATAAAGGGATCTTGTGGGAACTCAACAAATGGAGGTGCTGATCCCTTTTCCTTGGTATCCAGTGACAGAATGTGTGGAATGGTTCAAAGCTGTGTTTTCAGGCAAGGTTGACTGGACATTAGGAAGCATTTCTTTAGCAAAAGGGTGGTCAAGAAGTGGAAGAGGCTTCCTGGAGAATTGTTTGATGCCCCAGACTGACAGTGTTTAAGAGACATTTGGGCAAATATCATGCTTTAACTTTTGGTCAGCCCTGAAGTGGTCAGGTAGTTGGACTAGATATTCCTCGTAGGTCTCTTCCAGCTATTCTATTCTATTCTATTCTATTCTATTCTATTCTATTCTATTCTATTCTATTCAATGCGATTCAATTCAATTCGATTCTATTCATCAAAATATTTAGAGATGTGTGTGGATGGTATCAACCAGCTCTTCTGCAGCTCCACGCAAAGAATACCAATAGGAAGCCCATCTTTCCACTCCAAAAGATGTGGAGTGACTTCCTCCGTATGGGATATTCATTCTTATTTCCATGGGTTCTACTCTTCACTGTTTCAACAGGTCTGCTCAGTACAGTTGTCATACTTTCCCTAGTTCCCTTTAAAATCAGCAACCTATTTAATTTCTAACAAATGACAGAAACGAAGGAAAGGCTCTAAACCACAGGCAGCAGCTTAGCTTCTTTATCCGCACATTCCTCTGGAATGCTGAGGTAAATATCATCTCATCCTGGTGACTCGCTATTGCTAATTTGATGTCTTTGTTCTAAAATTAGTCACACACTTTTGGTGACTCAAAAGTTCAAAGCTGAGCTAAGAGCAAATTATATTCTAAAGTTGTATAGGTGTCTCACTCCTGTTTGTAAGAAAGAAGTTATGAACATGATGTCTTTAGATGAGCTACATCGGTTCTACAGACATAAATATTTTCTGAATTAAAGTATCCATTCAAGTAATTCAAGTAGACCTCTTGCTATACACACACTCCATACTTAAACAGTGATGAAGTGTCAGCTGTGTAGCCCTGCCCCGTTCTTGAGGCAACCAATTACCTTTAGTCCATTCAGGACTGTTAAGTCACTGAAGTATAATCAAATGCCCAAACGCAGCAGAAATGCTGGTGTGGATGAACACCAGTGAATTACAGTTCATACAGTACTGTCATCCTCTGGAAGTCTTTAGAACAAAAGCACATGAAAGAAAAAAAAATCTGAAAAAACCAAAATGTTTCATCCATTGGTGCAATCTTCCCTCCCAGTTAGCACATTTCAGCTGGCACACAGTAACACACTATGTCATCATAACATGTTCATGGACTCTTCAGTAACAGCTCAGCTGGAGGCCATGTTACCAATAGACCAGAATAACCCTGTCTTTGTTTTTCCACAGTGGGAAAAAAAGGCGAGTTCACTGTTTCAGAGACTGAAAGTTTTCATGCAGCAATATGAAAATTTAAGTAGGTCCTTTATATACCCCTATGGATTTAGAAAGAATGCACTTCCTTGCTTTTGGAATAATTCTTGGAATCAAAAGATGTCTCTCCCTCTAATCTATCTTTCTGGCAACAAGGCCAGCCCTTTATCATTGCCCTAAGGTTGTCAATTACTTTCAGTTAATGCCAGATCCTTCTCATTAACGTCAAGAAAACATGAGCTCCTCTGTTTTCCTTGAATTCCCCTTACAGAGGCAACTTTTGCCTGTTGTGGAATGTGTATCCAAGTATAGTCAGTGGGAATTGCTGTGTGAGGCTGTAAACATGCTGGCTGCTCATGCTGCTTAAGACCTGAGTGGAGGAATAAAAGAAGTTTCATCACTGTATGCCTCTTTTCTAACTCAAAGTAGGGATTAGGAATTGTGAACTTTTTCCATTGTAAACTAACAGGCATAATAATCCTATCAGCATTTGTATTTTTGCACTGGTAAGTGACTTCATTGAGCAGTCTGTATCCACCTTAGACGATGCACACAAACACACACACACCGCCAAAAAAATCCCCCCAAACAAGCATTCCGCCAGTGCAGCATGTGTGTTTGTGCAGGAACCTGCCTGTGCCTCCACACAACTGTAGCAGTCCTTGCAGCTCCACCCTGGCAACCTATCACTTCATCCAAACCCACTCCCTCACCTCACACCACCTCCGACATCTCCCAGCTGCAAATGCCTCCCACTACTCATCAGCACCTTATTTGGCAGAAGCTTTTCTACATAAATCCGCAACAGAACCCATGGTGGTGTTGGGAGGGTGGGGACAACATATTGCTTTTGCAGGCCAAAGGGGAAACTGAGATTATTAAAGCTCAGTTTTCACTGTTGATCAGGAGGTGGAAAAAATAGGACTAAAAGAAATAGTTTTACAAAGCATTTAAGCTGCCCACCCACAGCATGTACTCAGCGTGTGTATTCAGGTCAGCATACTATTTCCTATGAGTCACGTTCAGCTGTGCCTTAGCTGCATATTTTAGTCAGAGTGATCTTAGCTGAAGCCTGTGCTGTGAGGAGGCTGGCAGTGTCCAAATTTGTTCAAGTATCCTGAAATTTGCTCCTTTGAGTGCTGTGAGTCATTATAATTCTACAGAATTAAACTGTTTCTGTGTACCATTCCCACTGAGCTAATGAAATAGTTAAAAACCCCATCCGTGGTACAGAATGGCAACACAGTTGTTATAGAATTAATATTACAATATTGAGGTTCATGACATAGCTCAGATACAGCTACACCAGCATTAACTAGCTTAGCATTGTGCTGAGGGAAAAAGCCAAGGCTTCTTTCTGTAAAGCAGTTCTGTTGTCTGCTTCAAGCTCCTTATTACATTTGTCTCAGCTGGTGGGCATAATTATCAGATGTGGGGCAGCTGCCTGAGTAGGGAAGTAGTCACAGAGCTGCTCACAGGAGACTACTCTGCCCACAGAGAGGTGGTTGCTTACCCATGTTTGCTCTGATGCCACTAGCATCTCTCAGCCTCTGGTGGTTCACTGTGGGGCATGGCTTTGCTGACATATGTGACCCCTCCCCACTCTCCCCAAGCTGAGGAACTAACAACCATGTTGTTATGTCTTCAAGAGAAACAGAAGCTGCAACCCAAATCCACCCAGAGAAACACCCATGTTTCCATCTTCCTCTAACCTAGTCCCGTGAACGCTATAGGGTGTATACTTTGTGGAAAATTAGCTGCTTATGAGTTCTCTATGTCTTTAAGGCTTTCCCAGCCTTTGAAAACCAAAGGCCAAGGACTTCAGTACTCCCGGTGTTGCAACAGCAAGCTGCACAGTTAAGAGATGCTTTTTTCTCTTATAGTGCATAAATACAACCTGTAATGCCTATGAAGGGTGATGGATTCCACACCCCCAAAGGACAGGGAAGCTCCAAAGTTTCTTGCACAATAAGCAGAAAAGGGGAAGAGCCAGTAACAGCAAAGCAGAGGGAAAGACCAAGGAGTTTAGAAGATGGTTTTGTTTTCCCTGTGACCAGTGAGCCCATGCCTGTCACTGCAAGGTTGAGTCCCTTACCCAGCCTTGACTGCATCCACAGGAAGGAGCAGCAGAATGACTCCTCACGCCCAGCAACTATTTCACCAGAGGCAGAACAATTTACTGACTTTGTTTTAAATGGGTAGGTTCATCACTTGGGATTACAATTAACATTGGAAGGAGATCCAAGAAGTCGTAAAAGTTTAAAGGGATGCCTGTCATGTAATATTCTCTTCAACTTAAATTATATCAAAAATCTGGAGCATATGCCTAATAAGTAAGAGCAGAATTAATCCCCTAGCTGTCAGCACAACTGCTCTGAAATGGTGACTTACATCTAATTACATTTTTTTAAAGCCTGGCTGCAATCAGTTAGCTTCTGCCCTGGCTCACACAGAGAGGAACCATGGTTGTGATGTGAGATTACGTATCAGCACTACAGGGGCATTTACACTTGGGTTAAAATAGTTAAAGCTGAATGGAGTCAATACCTCCAAACTCACAGACAGTAGCACAACATGAGAGCGTGCAACCAACACCCACCAAAGGATGAGAAAGGGCATAGGAAAGTTTCTGTCTTTAATGCTCTCCTCTTTTCAGTAGCACAGTTCAGATCCATTTCCTTTTGATCCTGGCTCCAGCATCCCAGCCACCACCACTGGCCAGGCCATACCACACCATAGCAATGCAAGCCAGGTAAGAGACTTCACAGGCTGGTTTTGGGGGGTTTCAGGGAAGGTATGATACCTCCTGATAAGGGAGGTTATGATAGGAGGAGCTACTAGAGAGCATAAACTTGTATGTTTGTAGGGTCTTCTTAACAGTGTTATGTTTCCTAGGACATTATAAGAGTGAAGCAACGTAACCATCTTAGAAAAGGTTTTCTGATTTTTCTTGCCTTTTTCCCCTAGATGAAAGGGATTTATTTTTCTGGCTTAATGTCTATTTCCATACAGAGGCCTGTGGGATGTAAGTGCATGAGTTTTATTAGCTCTGTTTCCTCAAATGCAGATCAGTAGCAAAAGATCATATCCCCACATACTACTTGCTTGAGTTATGCTGCAGTAAAATAAGAGATTTTTAACCCAGGAAATATTTCCTACAGCAAACTAGAGTAACATTTTAGGCCTACAATTTCAGAGTCATTTGCATCAATTCTCAAAATGAGGATTTTTACTAAAGAGGAATTGTTAAAAAAAAAAAAGGACTGTGTCCAACTAAATGGGGATGGTCCTGTGCAAGGCCAGGAGTTGGACTCGATGATCTTTGTGGGTCCCTACTAATGCAGTATATTCTGTGACTCTGTGATTCTGTGAATTTTAAGTCACAACAAGTCTCTGTACTAAGATGCATCAACTCAGATTTGTTTTCATTCCTGGTGTTGTAAAATCACACCTCATCGCTGATTTGGCCCACTCTGCTCTTCAGCACACTCAGAAATCCATTTGTTCCAATAGGACCTGCTGAGGTCCACAGTAACTTTTCCCAGTCCATGAACTAAAGCTGGTGAAAGCAGCCTCTCCCCACAGGTTGCACCAGACTACACCAGATATAAAGCTTATATTCATATTGAAAACCTGTCTTATAATTTTTTTTCAAAAATGTCTTTTATTAAACCCCTTCTAGACACACTGATTGGTACTTTTAATAATGTACTCAGGTTTTCTCCCATCCATCATCATTAAAATTGCCTCTTTTTTTCATTATTATTGAAAGATTAGCTCCACCATGCTCCACTAATTAGGAAGGAGGATTGATTGAAAAGGCAGCATTTCATTGAACAATCATTAGTCCCCTTTTTTTGCCGGGTTAAGGCAGGCTTCTGACATTAGTTTTACATAACCTAGCCCTTAGAGATAGAAGCAACATCCTGCAGAGAGCAGAAACGACTTGCTTAGGAATACATCTATAAACCTGACAAGAATCAGCATCCAGAGACTGCTCCAACTCCTGTCCGCAGTCTTTAAAGTTTTCAGCTGAAGTATAGTGAAAATGAGTTTCTGCAGTGCTGGATCCTAACCAGAGAGAAAAGTGGGGACTGCGGGTTTTCAGTCAGGAATCTTCAACAAAAAGCAACAACAAAAAAAACCCTCCCTTGCTTTTATTTGATAAAACTGTCTGTAGGAACTGTCTGTGTGAGGAGGGTAAGAAATATGTTATTTTCCCTGGCATTGAGAGTGCAAATGAAAGCTTCCAGCAGGCAGTTTTTCTAATAGGAATTGATTTAATGTTAGAAGTGGTCTTTGTGCCATCCTGGGAATGCAAGCTGGGGAGGGCTCGCCCACCACAGCTGCACCTGCATTTAATCCGAGTGCAAAAACGATAACCTAAGGGGCTCAGACTAGGCACAGCCACCCAGCACCTTCTTCCTCCCTCAGAAGTGAGAAAGTTGAAGTCTGGACATCTGGTCAGAAATCAAACAGCAGCAATATCTTTGTAGCAGACTGAAGTAATTACAGAAGAGACATGTCTGCTCCTTGGTATGTGCCATTGTTCTTCTACAATATGGGTTAGAAAGGGGCCCACAATGCAAAATACGAATAGACATACTACTAGCTTGAGAAGATGAAGTCAGATAGGATAAACTCCTGGGCAGAACTTGTGTTCACTTCAAGTTACCTGAACTTGGAGCTGGTTGGGAGGAGGGGTGAGGCACAAAGGAAACATTTCCTTATGAAACAGCTCCTGACAAACACAGAGGTGGCCAGCAGAGCTGCTCCAGCTACAGGAGCATCCAGAAGCCTCTTCTGAAGTGGAGGTAGACTGAAGGAGGAATAAAAAATAGATTGTTCTGGGAAATGAGGTGAGTTCATAAGGATATCTTGCATTATTTCATAAGGACCAGAGACCTGAAAGGGTATCCAGCTTAGACCAGTAACTCCCATAAACTGTACTCAGCCCTAACAGAATTCTGAAAGATCCCTCAAAGGTCTCTTCCCTTGAGTCAGTGGGTCTTCAAAAGAAAGAGAAAAGCCTGAACATGTAGTAGCTTTATTTCAGGGTTTAGTCCAGGCATGACTGCACTGCAGTTTATTGTTTGTTCAATCACACAGCAGGAAATTCTCTCTCTGTCTCTCAGACACAGAGCAGGTAACTGGTATCCAGGAGAGGACCAGAGATTAAATAAATAGGAAAAGGGTAAATAGAAACACTAGCAAATTTTGTCTGAAAATAGGAGTTAAAAGGGACAGGTATGCTGTCCTCTGTGTGTATCCACTGCTAAAGACCACAGAAGCCCAATTTCCAACAGGGTTTGCATAACAGTACCACAATACTTAACTATTAATAGAAGCTATTTCCATCTGGACTGATGGGAAAATACCACAACATAGATGATTTCATTGATCTTGGGGAAAAGTGTAAAAATTAATTTCATCAAGGTCAAGGAAGAGCAGCTTTTCAAGCCTTTCCTCATTTCTCCACTTCCTAAAAGCAGGTTCCCCTCCCTTGACCTCATCTCCTGTTGGAGCCTTCTTCCCCTCTCAAATCAAATCAAACCAAACACCCTGCCCTCTTGCTGGCTCAGGCCACCAGAGATCAGAGGAATGGAGGCACAAGGGTCCTAGTGTTTACATGTTCCTTAGGATGAGCTCGAAGTCTATCTGTAGTTGGTAAGCAGACCAAGAATATTTGATTCGGTTTTCCACCCTCAGAAGAGTTTAAAAACTTGTTGAGATCACAATTTGCTATCACTTGACATTGGTCCCACTGTCTTCAATGCACCTTGGTTCAGGCCTCCAGTGATTCACAGATTCTGTGCCATTTCTCTCCAAACCTCAACATCTTTCCCACGAGGCAGGTAGTGCTTCCCAGAGCTGTTTCTTTCTCTTTCTCAAGGAATCCAAGCACATTGGCTCCACCTCTCTGCAAGGCTCCTCAGGAAAGTTCTTTTGTATAAAACATTGGCCCTGATAACTGCAAATGAAAGACAAATTCAGCAGATAAATGAGCTGGATATTATTTTATTGTAATTTAAACAATCATTTTTGAAGTGTGTAAGATTATATAGAACCTGTAATCAGAGCCAAGAGATGTCACTGAATAATACATGACATGCTATAAATTAAGGAAAGAATGATTATATGTAATAAAAAGAGTAAGAAATTTCTTCTTGCAGGAAGGAGAAGAACCGCATTATTACTGAGCAGAGAGCGATAAAAATCACCTCCTTATGAATAAAGCAATGGAAAAAGGAAATGTCAGAGAGAGTGGAAACAACAAAGGAAGGTTTGGCCAGGACTTAGTAAGCAAAGCCAGGGGCTTATAACTCTTCCAAACACAGCAGTGCAGTGATGCTCACAAATAATTTATTCCACAACCGATGCATAAACTATTGAAGAATATTTTTTGTTTTTCAAAGGATTTTGCTTCCTACAACTTCTTGGTTGATAAAAAAAACCTGGCATAATGATGATATGAGGAGTGTGAGCCAGGAGTGGAGTAACTTCTCCTGTGCTAGTGTTATTAACCCTGCATCAGGGATCCCAGAACAGGGTGCCTTATCAGGCCTTACACTATGCTCACAGACACCACTGCTCTACCCGCAAATTATCTCATTCCAAGTCAGCTAATGAAGCAAAAGTGCATTTGTTCCATGGAAATTCAGGCCTCCACTATCTCCTATATTGAACAGCTGTATAATAAAAGAAATTACCTGTGTTCAACCACCCATGGTGGCTAATCACTGCAAATCTGATCGTCAGTCACCCAGGTATGATGATACTTCTAAAGACGTGAATGTGGCAGCCCAGTAACACCAACACTCAAAAGCTTCTAACTTGTAAGGATAGTCTTTATTAGTGCCTTGTACCCTCAAAGAAACCATGACAGACTTTATCTTGTAGCCTCTAAACCAGACTTACTGATGGTTGAACAGAAGTTCACATAGAGCTGAACAACTTCTCATCCAGCTTAGAGGAAAAAGACAAGAAACACAAAGATATGCAATACTGAGGACAGAACAGCAACCTAACTGTGACTCCTGTTCTGTGGTCTGAGCCTCCTTTGCCTCGCAGAATGAAAAATAAGGTAGTGCCCATACCCCAGTCAGAAATTCTGCCACAAAGGTGAATGACAGGGTCAGACTTGGTAGCACAAGGGGGTGTTTTCTGCAAGCCTTAGTGACTGCCCAGAGTGCGAGGCAGTGGAGAATCAGACATTCATCTGCTGGGCTTGAAAACTTTCACTGGAAATCAGACAAAATTAAGCTCCCGATAAAGACAAAAAATGGTGCTTCAAGAATAGATGTCAAGGTAAAGATGTGTCTTCAACTTAAGAATGAACAAACTGCAAAAATCACCCTCACATCTGTTTAGTTATCTTCCTGTATCTATGTACTGTTTTGACCTTCCTATCCCATAATATGCCAGCCCTTCACGAGTACATCAGCATTGGTACAACAGCCTTTCAATTGCTTTCTTTCTTTACAGCCAGCAGGAGAAAAAAACCCTATTAGTTTGGAGCTTGGGATGGGAGTAGGAGGCAAAAGGGCTGCAGTGCTCACTGAAGAAAAGCTGGGTCAGCAACCTGAGCCTGGCATCGAGCTGGGCTCCCAGCTATTCTGCCTGGGTGCAGAAGCAAGTTCCCCAAATGCAAGAATATAGGATTTTGCAATAAGCAAAATAAAGTTTGTTGGTTGGGTTTTGGTTGGTTGGGTTTTTTTCAGTGGTGTGACTTCTGGAGAGAGAAATGCCCCGTTAATCGGGAAATAAATGATGTTACCACAGCAATTTAGCGTGCAGGATTGATGTCTGAATGAATAAATATGCAATCTTAACATCATGTCCCAAGTGACTTTATGTACAACACATACTTCTCCATACTTTCTTCATTAGAAAATATTAGTTCTTTCAACTTCTACAGCTCTGGCCCCTTACAGCTGCATATCCATTTTTCTTTCACTATCTCTTGACAGTGTAATATGTCCAGCAGGCTGTCTGCAAAGTGCTCTGCTCTTTTCCTCCCCAAAAATTCTGAGGTACTTCTCCAATAAACCAACCAAACAAAACAAACAAACAAACAAATCTGCATTAAGACCTGCAACTTGCTTCATACGCTTGTCACTTCTCTAGATTCTGCTGTGTTTTCCCTTGGCACCTGTGAGTTCAGGGTTAGTTTTCCAGCTGCTCTCACTTTCTTTAGTGTAAACTTCAAAGCAGCCATTGCAAAACCCTCCCAGTTTTTGCTAGTGAAGGAGAGTAATGGACAGTATTTAGTGAATGAAACTTCAGACAGAGTTTTTGTTTATTATTTAGGATAGAACTTGTAGTTTATTATTTGCTACAGAGTAGTCTAGGCAGAATTTTTTCAATTATGATTATTCAAAAATAATAATCTTCATTAGAAAATAATTCAATTCTATTTAGAAACTTAAATTCTATGAAGGTGATGTCCTACATCCAAGAAAGAACTTCTAGCAAAAAAAAGCTTTTTTGCCTACTTCAGGTGAAACTCACAATCTTAAACCTGGCAGTCACAGAAATGCATGAGCTCAGACAAGTAGCTTGCAAATTCTGCTTCTCTCCAAGGTGATTGAAACTTTCATTTAAAAGATAAGAAGAAAAGCTGGAAATTGTCTTTTCTGACAAGCTGTATTTAGAGATTTTTTTTTTTAAATCTACCTACTTTTTCATAGTTGGCTTGCAAGTTAAAAACATTGAGAATACCTTGCTGAGTAATGAATATTAATGTAAATATTAATTTATTTAAGCTTTTTTCAAAGACTCTATGTCATATCATGCCTAAAGAAACCCATTAACCACTCCTTGAAATTTTTAATGTTTTTAAATACCCATGATCTTGATAACCCTCTCCTGGTTTTCTCCATCTCTACTTGCTAAATATTTTAGATCAAATTCTGTCAGTAAAGCCCAGTAAATCAGAGAGGCTACAAACCAAGTTTAATAGGGGAGTTATCCTTCTAAATATTATTCTGCACTTACCTGGTCTCTTTCAGCAGAGATTTCGAAAATATTTTATAAGAACATATTAAGTGATTGATAAATTACCTCTAATAAGACCCCAGGAGGTAGTACAGTTAGATAAACAGAAACATAGAAAATTGAATTGTCCAAGGTCACATAGCAAGAGATTAGTAAAACCAGGGCAAGCACCTAAGCAGTCCTAACTATGGTTCCTGCTATTTGCTGTATGAAATATGTCAAGCCTGATTTGCAATTGTCTTCATCTTTGTGTAATTATTTACTGCAGTGCAAGACAAGTGTAAAACAGGAGTAAAATTGGTGCCTAAACAAAATAGCGCAGGTAGGAAAGGATGAACAAGGGAGAAGGCAATGCAGAATCCCTAAATTCTTGCCCATCCTGACCAACTTGTCTCTGGTTCATTAACTCTCTTGTTTACTTACCAACTCAAATTTAATAGTGGTCTGTTGACAAAAGGGTTGGCTAGTTATCATTTTGCTGATATATGATTCTGCAGCAAATGAAACCATTATAGGTGTACTCCAGGTGTCATACCAATTTTCTTTTTGGTATATATGATTTGTAGGTAGAATTAGAATTCAGATTTGGTTTAGTGTGTTGTATATCAGGTGGCTAAAGTCTGGGATTAACAGAATTCTCTTAAACATAGAATTATAACATGTGAAATCTCACATCTTGTTGCATAGGCCTCACTCGAGATTTGTATCATGCCAGACAATATTAAATCCAACTTAATTTGAACAAATTATAGAAAGAGAAAGGTAACATGTTAAAATACTTCTCACTGAAATACAGAGCTATGAATTTAGCAAACTGCTTCTCATAACATTACCCCTTCCTGTTACGAGGTAGCTAACACTTCAGAACACACTCATTCTCAGTAGCAACTAACAAAGATGTTAAAGTATGGAAGGGGTTAAAAGACAGCCACTAGACCCACTATATTTTGGATTCATCCTGTGCAGAAATGAACCAGAAATTTTATATTGGAAATATTTTTCAGTGGATAATGCATATCCCACATAATAAAACACTGGTGGGGAGGAAAATATCTGATGATACTTTTTGTTTTCACTAACCACAAAAACTTTTAACAGTACTCCCATTCAGATGTTTATATTTTATCTTGAAATGAAATGCTTATGTTTTGAAGCAGTTTGGCTGGATTTTGCTGTTATGGCACATTTCCCTGTTGTGAGCTATAGGTTCATGTCCACCTTTGGCTGGGCCAATTTTCCTGAGCAGCCTCACCTTTCCTGTTAAAAAACAGGCTTCTCCCACTACTTGCAAGACCTACCTTTGGCTCCAGCTGGGGTGAATAATGACAGTAATATTGTCAGCAGCCCCCCAAAAATTAGAAAAAAGTGTAATTCAGAAACTGTATTATGTGCCTATTTCATTGTTTCACTATCAGAATTTATTATTAAAAATTTTGATAATTTGTCTTTTTATTCTTGATGGGATAAAAGTTAATGTTAGGGAAAAAACCTCCAATTTTCATCCAGGTCTAACATTACATCTCCCAAACGTGAAATCCAAAAAAAAAGAAAAATTATTCCTTTTTTTTTTTAAAGAAAGGAACCAGCACACAAAACGAAGTAGGCATTTTTAAAATCACAAAATCAGAAAAGCCACTGCAAGTCACTTCTAAATTAACAGCATCACTAGCTCATTCAGCCGAACATGTGTTACGGGTTTAGCTTGGTAGGCCAAAATTTAAGCTTTAGATTTCAGACTAGCCCTAAGACTATCATCTGACTTGAGCTGGGCTGAGCTAGCTGACAGCTGACTACTGGCCGGTAGTATCCATACCATATTCCGACATCATCTCACTGTGGGAGCCGGTGTGGGAGTGGCTTAGTCAGTTCCATCATGTCTGCAGTA
>JAOXXN010000001.1:12877149-12895107 GCA_026770055.1 Myrmophylax atrothorax | reverse complement strand
GGGTCATGTCTGCTCATGGGTTATTAGGAACTGACTCAATACATAGTTACAATGACATAGACATCAAAGGTTCCAAAAATATCCCATGACTCACAGAGTTAAATCACCCATTGTGAAACTCCCCACCTTAGGGGGGAGGTGCTAGGCATTCCCCCCTGAACCAGAGGTTATATAATCTTGAGATTTGGGGACTTCATGAACCACTCATCAGATCCAGAAGAGGACTAGAACCTCAACAGGACTGTGACTGCCACTCTTGACCAGACTGTTGCCATCATCCTTAGTGTGGTAGTTTTAGGTAGGCCTCAATTTAGCAGGCTCAGAGAATCCACATAGATTAGGAGAGACGGATGTCAGCTTACTTAAGCAAGCAAAGAAATATTTCATACCAGATGACGCAAATCTGAGATAGGTAGGAGGAGTTTCTTAGTTCCATCATGTCTGCAGTGGAGACAGTGCACGCTCCAGCTGTCCTGCTATGCTGGGCCTTGCTCCTGCTGCTTCTACTTTGCATTTTGTTTTAGTTCAGGAAAGTAGAAACATTTTATTGTTATTTTCCTCTCTTTTGCCTTGCTGAGTGTCTTCTGAGATGCTTTATAAATCTAGAGTAATAAAATCTAGTTTTAGTAGGAGGTAGAAAATTGTTGTTATATCTGACTTGTGTGTGTGTTTTACTGTAGTTTTCTCTTAATTTTCTCCTTTCTGTACAAATATATATAATTAGTTTAAGTTTAAATGTAATTTGAGTTTCCAGAGTTTTTTTCCTTTCTCCCTTTCCTCGGTGGGGGGAGAGAGGCTCTAACACTCTGTGTTGAGCAGTTGGCATTTTGCCAGCTCAACCCAAAACAACATAGTATTAAAATAATCTGGTTTAAAGCATAAATGGTAAGATACCAGGTTAAGTGTTTTGACGGAGATCCTTTGACTGAAGTGCTTTTCGTGGTACTGTCCATCCAAAGACCTCACAGCAATTTTCCAGCACTGATGCGCTAACTCCCATGACATTGACAAATACACTGTTGTTCTCTTTAGCAGTTATGGGAGCTGAGTCACAGAATATAAAGTCTCTCACAGGAGGCCTCACAGGAAGCCAAAGTTTTCTAGATGTGTTGGTTCTGCAACTCAATCAGGCAATTTCCTCCACCCTGTGGGTGCCCAATTCAAACTCCCCAGTTTTACCTTCAGCAATGTGGGTCCCACAAGTCCCTCCTTGCCCCCTCTGTGGCATGGACTTTTTCTGCAGCCCCCAACACCACTGTCCTGCCAACAGTTCCGACCTAAATATCCCCAATAAAGGATGCCTGGCCACAATTCTAGAAAGGTCTAGATGGAGGATTTTATGTGCTGTACTTGAAAGTCACCCTCAGCTGCAGACCTACACTAGGATATCTGATTGTTGTGTCCCTGCAGCTGGTGCCTCTTCCCAAGCTCTTGTGTTTTGCTCCACATACTTCTTTACATTAAGTTCATTCCCAAAGCATCTCCCTCACATCTCTCCAATTCCCACACAAGTTGTTTGGAGAAGGGGTGGGAGGATAACAAGAGGGAGGAAGAAGAAAGGCTGCAGTTAAATGGACCCAAGATACAGTCACACAACAGTGAGAAATTGTTATATCCTTGCTTTCCCCATCTCCCTTCCTCTCCTCCCTCACGTCTATCTCCCTGCTTATAATCATTATTTCTCTCACAAAGATTTGATAATACTTTCTCAGGGCAAGAAGAGGGACCATACTTGGCAGGAATGAGGTGCAGTGGCTCACAGTCTTCTCTCCAGCCCCAGGCCATGGCTGTTCCCCCTGTGCCCTGCCCAGGGTCCTCCCCAGGCAGGGGTTGCACCTTTGCTCCTGTACACCAGGTGTCTTGTGTGTTTGGAAGCACATGGAAAATGCAAACTAAAGAGGAAGCAAGTCCTTCTACTTGGCAAAGATAGGATTGCTATGACAGAAGCTTGAAAACTTCAAATGCAATTTTCAATGTTTAACCTTTTAAAATGGCACCAGCATTGCACCACAATTAGTTTTTAATCTCTCACTGCTTAAATACATGTATCTTTGTCCCAGGTATTATATTTGCTGTAGAAAATGTCTTATGATTGCCTGCTACTACAGCATTACATATCTGAAATACATCCCAGGATGTACCTATCTAAGATCATTAAATATCAAGATCATTAAATATCAACACATCAAGCAATTTTCATGTGGCCACCAACAGTGTGTGTACTTACACCTTGTCTGAGATAACACTGGTTTGCATGTATCACAATTAGGCAATAACTACAGTGAATAATAACCAGAATTCACTGTACAGTACACTAATCTCAGGGAAGATGAAAGTGATCAGGGTTAAAAAAAAAAAGACAAGGTCAAAAGGTCCTTGCTTATGCTGGCAGCAGAGGCTGGCAGATGAGGAATTCAATGACCCCCAAATGTACCAGCAACTAAACTTACTGTTGATTCTTGTAAGCAATGTACGAACAGTAAAACCCCATTGGAGATGTGTTTGGAGCATGTATGGAAATGGGGAAAGAGAAAACCTCACATTTGGTGAATCTTCCTGGGCCATGCCTTGTTTTCCACAAAGGCAGCTAGAAGTGGTGGAAGTGAACTGTGGAACAGCCGTTCATACCAGAAAAACATACAGCAAAACAATGTTTCTTCCCCCTTTATTGAAAAGAAACTTCAAATCAAAGCACAAACCAGGGTTCTTCCTCAAGGCTTCCTAGCAGGACAGTGGGAGTTCCTCTTCTCTTTCTCAGTTTAGCAAAAACATGCAGGAAAGGGATGTGATAATCCCCTGGCGGCCTTTCACTTAACACTTCTCTGGGAGGCAATAATTCCTGTGTGCCACAGGAACCAGAGTAATGGAAGCAGGCTCTGTCTCAGAGAAGTGTGTTAATGTATTTGCAGCACATAAAGTCCATTATTATGAACTTAATCCAAGTTTTGATGAAAGGACTATAAAGCTCTTACAAGGCCTTTGTGACATTAGGCACTTTAGAGCTAGTTTTGTTTGGCAACCTTAAACACTGAGAGATTCCAAACAAAAGGAAACCTAGGCCTGACCCAGGGACCAGGTATGCAGACGGATTTCCACTAACTGAGAGTGAGCCACATCCTCCATCCCTTCCCTTCAAGGTGAGAGCAGCAGTTGTGGCTTCAGTAAATAAGACAACATAAGCAAATAGACACAAACCCAAAAGCAATAAAAGCTCACACTAGAGCTTTTCTAAATGAGGGCTGTATCGTGAGTTTCAGTTGCTAATCCACAACAGAAGGCTGGGAGCATAAAAACTGGGGAACTGACCCCCATCCCTTCCTTTTTTTGGAACACTTATTCCCTTCCCAGGCATCCCTTGGCTCATTCACCTTCTAGGCACAGGTTGTCTTCAGCTTCTTTTTACTACTAACATGAAGTTTTCTTCCAAGCTCATTTTTCTTCACCATCAATAACAGCAGCGTTTACTGCAGCCCACATGCTAACATATTCCTACACATTTTTAAGGGCTGCTGTGGACTGACGTGTTTCATGAAGAGACAGAGAAAATAAAAAAAAAGCAGGAAAATGGGGCTAACCAGGGCTGAAAGTGTGAGCATATCAGTACAAAACTGTATTTGTAAATGATGGGCTTTGCTATTTTTAGCTATCATTTCAGAAACAGCTGTAATGATGGATACCACCTTTGTACCTTGGCTCCTTACTGGGAGCTGCTTCCCTTGTCCTTGTGGCTTTGCCACTGTAAAAGCAGGAGAGTCTTCCCAAGCAGACAAGGAAAGCTGAGCAGCTCTGCATGGGACTGTGCCCAGTGATTTAACCATGGAGCTGCCACTCATTTTGCCCTGTTGCTGTGGAGTAGCTAATTAGCCCCACTGAGAGTCAAGCTTTATTAGCCTCAGTGCATGTTTGTTAACCTTGTCTTACCATCAGGGACAGTGCTTGGCCAGCACAGGACAAGGGTCTTTGCACCAGGCGCCTGCCCATAGACATGCCACATGTTCTGAGTCTGTCCCTGGCACGATGTGCTGCCCCAGATTCCCCAGTGCAGTGGCCAGGTGGGGAAAGTGAGGGCACGATTTGCTCTGCTCCCTATTTCTTTCCACTCTCTTCTCCCATGTGCAAGCATGGGAGAGGGCATGCACGAGTTCAGCAGAAACAACATTCTGCCCTACAGCTGCTGCCCACCATAAGAGTAACAGTATGCACTTCTATTACAACAGTGGTGCTACTTCAAATTTGGGAGAAAGCAGAGGCTTACACTCATTTAACAATGTCACCAAGTATTTTGCATCTACACTTGTGTTACTCCAACTGCAGTTTAGACCCAAAATGCCAATGGTACTTCCTACAAGCAGGGCTGAGGATACCTGGTGATGGACCATGCTTTGAGGCAGCTTGCCTTGAACCTGCCCCTCCACACTGGATGCAGCAGACTAAATGCCCATGGCAAGGCACCTAAGGTGTTTAAACTTGCAGAATTGCTCAGGGGCTGCAACTCACTTGTTCTGAAGCAAATGTGGAAGGGACTGGATAGTGTGTATATGCATGGAGATTAGGTTGGATGATGTCTGTAGGCTTCCACTTACTCTACAAACCAGGAAAAGAAAATAATGCCCTTATTCTAAAGAGAAGAAAATAAGGGAAAAAATTTGGTCAGAACCACACAGAATAACTGTGCCAGAGGTGGAAATCAAGGCTGCCTTGAGTCCTTGCTTTCCTCTTCTATTACAAGCCCAGCCTTCCTGTTCTATGCATCATTTCAATTATTACTGAGAATTGAGGTTGTGCATCATCTTTAACAGAAATGGTGTTAGGCCATGTCTCAGATGACCCAGGGCATCGGAATGAGTTCCTTAAGCCTTTTGGCTGCACCCCATGAGCTCATTTCACTTGCAGAAGATTCCTGGAGCTGTTACCCCTCTGTACCAAAACAGCTACGCAAATCAGGACCTGGCCACAAAATGCTCTTCATGGCACCTTAAGCCTACAGGTCTGCCCATGGTCTGCCTTCTCCAGCCATCCCTGGGCTCGAACAAGCACATCTCTGCAGTGTGTCTAACAGGCACACACTGTCTCTATGGCAATGAGAGACAGGAAACGCCTGAGAAAGATGCTGCAGAAAAGACCGTCTGGCACCAGGAGGAGACACCAGAATGTGTAGAAGACCAGAGGGAAACATTCCCTGCAGGCTTAAAAAAGTGATGTGACCATGGGATGACAATAAGTGACCCCGAGGAGAATATCAATAAGTGCCAGCTTTCTTCAAGTCAGGTTTTCCTTACCACTAATGTTTTCATTACCTTTTATTTATAATGTATTAAATTTTAGTACTACTATAAAAAGTGCTTACTGCACATCACCCAGCCTGATCGTCATCAGGCTCCTGTAAACTGTGAAATGTAACCCTTCCAGTTTCCTAGTGCAGAACTGCACTGCCTGTTATGTACATTGTTGCAGCACAGGAAGGTGTATTATGAAATAACAAGTACTGCATAAGAGTACTCTCAGGTGCTCTCTGTATTTGTGTCAAGATTTTCCCTCTTCAGAACTGCAGTTAAAAGGCATTGCATTAGCATAAAAACCGTATTTGACTAAAAACATACCTACTATTGCAACTGATTATTCAGAACAGGAAAGGAAAGAAAGTAAAACCTTCTCTCTTCCCTATTTATTGTTTGTTTCCTTTTTAACACTTCATTCAGACAAGAACAATGAAATGGCCTTGTCAGGCTCCGCCTCTGTTTATTGCTGCCTTTCAGTTGTCAGGTACTCGTGCCTTCTTGCCTCTTATACACAAACAAGGGAAGTATGTTTAAAAATGTACATGTTTTAATTGAATCAGAGTTTAACATGTCACTAAAGAAAGTGCAATAAAGGTCTCCAAGCTTATGCTTCTGCTATAAACTAAACTACTGATCATGATCAAGACACTATGACAGGGATTATTAGTCATATTAATTGTTACAATTCATATTCACAAATTGGTTTTAATCCTGCATGTACCTGTTTGTTTTCAAAATCTAACCAAAACAGAAAGGACACTTTTAAATTTAAATCTCTAAAAAGAAGTTATCTACACAAGCTGCTGCAGATACAATTTCAGAGGGCAAATTAAGGAACAGTGCAAATTTTTATGTACACTAAATAAAGTAAGAAGCAATGCAGCATGTATTTGCAGGCTTATTCACCTGTGCTGTATCCATACTGCATGCTCTTTCACAGCCACCTATTCTCTACAAGTGGGTAGGAGTGAGGGGGAAAGTGGGAATGATGAAATACTTGGACAAGAAGTATATAATCCTGAAGTCACTGGAGAAATCAATATATAAGTAATATATTCAAATTCCATATGTATGCATAAACAAAAGATCAGCACTTATATATAAATCTGCATATGGTATATGGAACTTTTTCTGAAATGACTCCCTGAGAACATATATTGCTGCCCTACTGCTGTGGTTTTCAAAACCCACATCTTTTCTAAAAGAGAAAATGTCTGCACCTAGCAGATTCTAACTTTGTGTGGGTGGGTAACCGACTTGGTTACCAAAGAAACTAGTTCATGTTCTACACCACTTAAAACTAATATTACTATTAGAATAAATAATTTGAAGGAGAAGAAAGGAAGGGGAAAGAAAAAAAATTACTGCACTGCAGATTTGTAACAACCAATTAATGGCCAGGGAGAGAAATGCCATAGCCTCTGTCACAAAATTTTCAGTCTCCCTACACCGACCAAACAAGCCTTTGCTTTCAATGCAAATATTTCAAACCCAAGCCTACACTGCTGTGTTCACGCACCACTGCACTGCCTACACGACGTGTTTTCTGCATAAGTGAAGGAAAGTTGCAGACATCTTGTACTGTTGCCAAGACACTCTGACACTTGCTCAGAGACACTGCTGCTGCTGCTGCTGCTGCTGCTGCTGCTGCTGCTGAGGAATCCTCTGACTCCCCACACTCCAGTGCCGCACCTGGGCACTCCCCGCCTGCTTACACCTTCCGCCTTGATTTTCCATGCCATTGGATTTGCCTTTCTTTTCTGCAGCAGCATCCACCTGTACCTGGGAGGCGAACAAAACCCCAAAGAGCAGAACCTGACCGTTTCTTTGGGGCAGGAATATTGTATTACCTCACATTCGATATGCTGGCAGGGTAACACCCATATGCTCTATGCAGCCTCACGCCAGCACCGCCAGCTGCTTTTTTCAGAGACTTTGGCTGGTTTTCCCAGAATGTCACAGCGGCCCGAGGGGTCCCTGCCGGTCTCCGCGGACCCTCCCCGCCGGGACCCCCGGCAGCGCTGCCCGACCCAACACCGCCGCCCCGCGGCCCCGCCGCCCTCCGCGGGCTCCTCGCCCGCGCCCTTCTCCTCCCGCCGCCCTGCCTCGCCTTTCCATCTGACCCCGGAGCGGAACGCGCTCTCCGTGGGGAAGGCGGCGGCGGAGGCGATGGGACCTCTCAGGGGGCCTGAGGGGAAGGGAAAAGGGAAACCGAGGACAGAGCAAGAAAGAGCAGGAAACTCAGGATCTGATACGGACGGAGGACACAACTGTGCCTTGTGCAGCAGGCAGGCAGAAGCGGGCATGTCGCCCCACCACGGGGACAGGATTTGGCCAAGCGCATCCCCAGAGAGCCAGCGAGCCCCTTGGTAGGCTCTTTCCAAGAACTGGAGACAAGAGGAACCCACAATAACGCAGTCAGTGTAAATGGAAGGAGCTGTTTTCCTCACAAGAACTAATCGATTTTTTTTTCCAGGTTCCCCTCTGTTTATACTCTGTGGCTGATGCATCAGCGGGCTGGTGGCATCCCCAATGAACACTGAAAGCAGCAGAGCCTCAGCAATGGCAAATTGCTGAAGAAGAAATTACAAAGCTTTACCAAGAGGCACTGGAGCTTAGCAGTCACTCTCGACCCTGAACTCCACCTTACTGCAAGTCCCTTTTTCATTACCTTTTTTCTCACACCTGTGAGCTTGACTGTGCCAAAGCCCAGCCACTCTTCATATAATGCTCCCTTTCCTCTATCAACCTGCAGCCAGTTTCACCTCTGTCCAGGCCATTCCTGGACCTCTGGCTACAGATCAGTGACCCAGGGATTAGTGTCACTTATCTTGATTTTCTCTTTCACTCAGAGGATCTCCCAGCCCTGACAAGAAGACAGCTAACAAATTTCAGAAGCCAAAGCTGAGTTCACCCACCTTACTGCAGCTCTTCTCCAGTCAAGCCCTTTCCTCCCATACTTTTTTACCCAGGCAAAATTGTGCTTCCCAGCTCTCAAATGTCAGAGGCCTCAGGCAGACAGACATAGCACTGAGAGGCAAGGAGAAAACTTGATTTGCAGGAGGGTATACAGCTACATAACTCATGAGTCTTTTCTTGAAATCCTCTTTCCTCGTTGTTCCAGTCATAGCTTCATTCCAGCACCTACAGTGAATGACATGGGGTCTGGCCTCTAGGGAACAGACTCATTCCAAATGCAACTTTGACTCCTTCTTTAATTGACCCTGGACAGCTAAAAAGGAATGGCTTAATCCTAAAAAAAGCTAATGTGTTACCATGTAAGTAAAATATATGTTCACACTAAGGCCAAACTAAGGTCATATTGGCATCTCAAAGTACATGTTTCTGAACATTTCAGTGCCTGACTCTGCAACATGAATGCTCTCTAATACATATCTGTATATAAATTCTGGAATGGGTCCAGGGGGACTATTTTTAAAGGAAATGGCTTCCCATCACCCATACGAATTCTTGAATGCTGTATAATCTCAGAGGACCCATTGGCAGATCTGAAGTCTTAATATACAGACTTTGACCTCCCAAGCCAAGAAGGAAACTTTTCGAGGGACAATAAAACACTCCCTTTACTATGACTGTCTTTACTTGTCTCTGGCAACAGGAGAGACACGGAAATGCAAAGAGCAGTGATGTGTGGTGGTGGTGAAAGACACATCTCTCTGCTCATTTTCCACTCCTATAAGTAACATGTTCCTCAAGACTGGGATTTATTCTCTTACTGTTATACACCACCCACTGGTCCTAGTTCCCCTCTGCACCCATTATTCTCCATCAGCTTCCCAAGACTTGTCTATCCTCATGCACCTCTGTTCCTCTCCATTCCAGTCAGACTAATTCACCTTTCATGAAATCAGAGGACGATGCATTAAAAAAAAAAAAAAACACCAAAAAACAAGACAACAATGTCTCTGAATTTAGCAGAATTGCCAGGGACCAGAGCAGCCCCTGGCTTCCAAAAAAAGCAATTGCAAAGCCCCAAACTGAGCATATAGTGTGGTTTAAGCAGCCATCTCTCAGGAACCATCTGCTAAGCATGTGCAAATAGTGACTTTTGAGATTATTATGATTCACTGAATTTGGGAATAATTTTACAGGAATAGCAAGAGGAGGCTTTAAGTACTACTGTCACATGAATATTACAGAACAATGAAATACTGGGTTTGGTTTTAGGAATAGCATTCATCTCCCATGAACCAAAATGTAACCTTGCAGAAGAATTGAGGAAAAAAAATTACTCTTAATAATTTCCTCAAATGTACAGTAAATTTCTTTGAAATAGACAACAGTCTTTCCTTGTATGATATTCCCATGCAGTCAAAATAAAGTGTGTGCTTTCAGATGCTAAGCCAAACTCAATTAGTATTATACACAAACCAGAATATACCCTGAATTCTGATCAGAGGCAAGCTGATGATTCATACTGCCATGGTCTGCACATTCGGATTTGCTAGGAAAGCCAGTGTACAGCTTGATAAGGGGGTTTGATCCAAAAATAGGCACACATGCGATTTTAAACATTTGCCTTAGAAAATTAGGTTTTGACACTCTGCTTTAATTGTGTGTCATCTAATGCTGATGGGCACTTACCCAGGTAGAACACCAGCTCCTCAATTAAAATGTAAAGCAATGTGTAACATTTACAGTAATGTAATTCTATATCCATGAGCAGAAAGCACTGCTTGGAATGCAGCTTTCATAGAAAGCAATCCCCAAAACCCTATAAAGATCAAATGTACATCATACAGTAAGATAATTCCCTGCTTCTCTTTTTATCTCAGGAACATCAGGAACAATCAGAAAATCAACCCACTCCTCTGGAAAGCATGTAAGAGAAAAAGGAATCTAGTGTTTTATTTTGAATACACACCTGCGTAGTAATTATCTGATGGTTCTGAACTGAAAATGTATGCCTTAAGAATAAGTGCCCTCTCTCAAATGCTGTATGCATTTCACCTGCTTGTAAAAGGTACACCTGTGACTTACTGCAGTGGGTTTCCTCTAGCAGTGTACATTCTGTGCTTTGTCATGAGAGACTTTCGGTGCTTAAAAAAAAACAGGCAGACTGTTGTCTTACCCCAAACAGTACTCAAAGAAATCAGCTACTGTCCTGCATATTCTTTACATGGTAACATGGGGTAAGCAAGTAACAGGACATTTTTATGGGCTATTCAAATATGGCTCTGTTATGTTTTCAGTGATCACATTAAAATAGGAGATACATGAATGGCAAAACCTCTGCTTTATAATAATGTGGCTGTATTGTTTCATTTGTTTTGCTTCTTAAAGGTTGTAATTACTGCTCTTCTTTTTTCTTCTGATTATAGCCAGTCTCTGGGTTCATTCATGGATATTTACAGCAATGCAGGGGAAAGATATGTTTGTGAGAGACAGAAAGGACAGCAGCAGCTCAAGGCATAGCAGCATGGAGGTACATCCAAACTCTTGATAAGCACATGCCTCTTACAATTTTCTGGTTATGTTGAGAAAGCACTGGTGCAGGGCTGTGACAATGGCCATACAGGATCCACATTTGTGGGAAGCTGAAAATGGGCTGGTTAAAGAGTAGTTAAAACTCACTTCCCCTTTACTATTCATTACGTTACTTGGCTCATATTGGCATCTAATAATAATTGATATAACAAAGCATAATGTTAATGATCTTACAATAAGGGTTCTCTGGTCTAAATACAACTCTGCATTGGTATATCATACTATATTTCGTAAATGCTGTTAAATTGCTGATTATGACCATCCCACTCCCTGTGAGAGGCCGACAACCTTTATCATCCCAGTTTTAAAGATGGGGAAACTGAGGCAAGACTAACAGTGAATTGCCTATGGCAACACAGCAATTGTAGAACCTGATTCCTGTGGCTTCCAGTCTTTGGTCCATCACTGTCCTGCATCCTGTAAGTGACGAAAAACCTCTGTCATATTGTCTAAAATCTACTCAATCTGATATCCGTTAATACAGACATTCTGAAAGATCAGAGAAAAAAATATAACTACTTTTTTTAAATGTCCTTTACTGAAGGTCTCTTACTTTATAGCCAACAACAGTCAATATGACTCAATATGCAATCTAGATGCAGGTGGAAGAACGTGACAGAGCAGTATGAAGACGATTCTGAGTCAGAGTGTGCTGTCCCAAAGCTGTACATCTGTAATTTATATTTAGATAATTGTCTTTACTAACAGCTTTAGAGACACAAAGCCTAGCCAAAGGCTGTAAAGAGGATGTAAGTCTGAAAGTGAAGAAGTAAAGCAGGGGAGAAATAGGTTGATCAGCCCTGTCTATGGAGCTTGGCTGCTCTGCCAGGGATTTGCACCAAACCCACATTTTCTCTTCTTTTAGGTGAGTTAGGTAGGAACTGTTCACTGTGCTCTGTAATAAATCTCTTTGTAATTGCAAATCACAGGCTGTTTTTCTTATACTTCATCGGATGTGGGTGCCTAACACCCAACCTATCCTTTGGCCATGTCCTGGAGTCACAGGAAATAGCGCTGGCTTAGAGTCCTCAAGATACTTAGTCTGTTCTTCTGTACCAAAGTGGGATTAGCAATACTTATGTCACACCTTAGAGATTCATCCAGGTTGCTTTTAAAATAATCCACCAATAGTGGAAAACGTGCACCCTTCCCAGATGACCCTAATGCTCCACATTACTATTAGAAAGATGTTACCATTAAAAAGCTCCTTTAGTATCTGACTTAAACATCCCTTGCTTTTATTTAAGCCTATGAAAATATATATAAATATATATGCCATATATATGGTGTACGTGTGTGGGTTCACATATATATCTGCATATATACGTGTGCATAGGTAGCTGTTTATTCCTAAATCTGAAATCAGATTCTAAGCTACATCAATAGTTCCATGTGTTTTCTTCTGCTTTCACTTGCAGCCTACTTGTTTTGCCCATGTTTGTATGAAAGCATACAAACAAAAGAGAAACATTCACACTATTCTAGGAGTTACACTCTGCCAAAATCCCAGTATGTCCAGACATAGTTACTAAACTCCAAGTTAATGTTTTGTTTTATGCTGAGACTTGCTTGACCTTTAAAGCAAAGAAGTTATATATTTTATACACTTAACTGTGATAGTTAAATTACAAATTTCTATTTTCCTAAAATAACCTATCCACAAATGATACCTCTCTTCTATTTTGGTCCCTTGAACCCTGAAAACTATAATAGTTTTTCTAGTCGTATTCTAATATTAGAATATTCAAGGTTATTCTAATAAGAACTTTGTATTGTATACCAAGGGTAGCACATACACAGCTATGCTTCTTCATTGGCTTAGAGACCTTTATCCCAAAGAATATATTGCTTAAGTCTACCTTCTTCTTTGGACAAATTCATTTTCCTGACAAAATTTGTGCATTTCCTATTTTTTTAGGAAGCTGCATCATCCAGTCATCTAATGCAACTGCATTCAATTAACATCAACCAGACTGGGACACCAAACAGATTTATTCTGTTGTCTTGTCTGCTTGTTTTGTTTCTTAAAATGTAGTATGAAAGCTGTAAATTGACTCGTCTGATTATATTAGCTGTAACATTTCAGTACATCAGGACCACTCAGACTGCATTTCAAAATAAGAATTTAATCCATCTTTCTGCAAGGAAGGACTTTTTTTTCCAGGCCATTATTAATTATGGCAAAGGAAGACCTATCCCTAAGGCTGAGAGAAGCATCAGCAATCACTGTTCTAAAATAAACAGGTGAGAGGCCGTGATTAATAATCTTGTCAATCACAAATATCAGATGGCATTGCCGAAAATATAGCCAGAGAGGGATCCAAAGGTTTCAGCATAAAAATCAAATCTAGATCTAACACAATATGGGAGAACTCAAATAAAAGCAGTGCTGTGGTTTTGTGCAGCCTATGCCAATAAAGGGAAAAGATCCATCCTTCCTCTCATATAAGCAGAGAAAAAAAAAAAAAAAAAGAAGCAGCACAGGCTCCCTGTTACATTCCAGAGGTTTTTTTCAATCTGTTCATGTTAATGGTACAATTGGGGATCTCCAGTTTTTGTGTCATCACTGCCAGCAGCAGGCTAATGGAGCATCTCAGAGACAGATCACAGAACTGCAGTTACAGCCACACAGGGCACTTTCTTCTTTTTATTACACTCTGTAAAAGATGTCACACACGCTTTCTCTTAGCAGTCTTCATGAATCAGCAGAGAGCTGCCAAAGAGTGACCACCAGGGCACTTGGGAAAGAATCAGGTGCCAGCTGCCAAAGTATTTCTTGGTGATTTACATTCTTTTTGATATCTCTGTATCCAGCAGGAGGAACAGGCCAGCAAGAAGCATTTACATATTTGCATTTTACAGGACAGACTGCAAAAAAAGATGTGGTCATGCAGGAGCAGGAGGGAGGATTTCTTTCCTTTTAGCAGATGAAAAGAGATATTCCAGTTCCCACAGCTTTTCCCAAGATCTGCCTTAGCAAGTCCAATTAGAACATGTGCGTCCTGTCACAGGTGGAAGCACATCAGGACACTGGGGAGTGCAATGCCAAAGTGTGTGCACAGCCACAGCTTTTCTCCATCTTTGCCTCTCTTCCTTTCCGTTTGATGAACACTAGGGGCTTACACACACTGAAGAAAATATTCCAACAAGACTGAATTTTGTCACTGGCCTGTTTCAGGAGGTAAGAAATCAGACATCTTGAATTCTGGCAATGAAAACATTGGATGCAGATTGCAAAATGTGTGGCCATCCCTCTGCAGAGTATTGCGTCATGGTCTGTACATTGTGTTAAGAAGGCAGCTGTTGTTCAGACAGCCCCATCCTTCAGGACCCAAAGGACTTGCATAGAGAGAGAATACACATTTTGTGGTAGTGCTGTGTTCCTCTATTTTATTTCTGCTTTCTCTGATTGCACAGTTTAAAAAAATTACCTTAGTTCTGGGGTTCTTCAACTCTGATCATGCTGTTTGCGCCCATGATGCCCCACTCCCTGGTGCCATTCAAAAGAAGGTGGGACTAAGGAGAGGAAAGTGAACGGTTTCATTGATTAAATATAAACTACTAACTGCACTGAGAACAGCTTTCAACTTTCCAAAGTTGCTTCTAGAAAGCCCTTTTCAGTATAAGAAATTTGCCATCCTGTGGGAGAAGTACAGCACGTATGAGTGGAAAGAGTGATACTTTTGTGTAATATTCCTACTGTGATGGGACTCAGGCTAGAAATAAGGAGGAGGCCTCCTTCTGCTTGACTTTTCTGTTAACTGCAAATGGACCAAAGCTGCAAGTTGTGAGGATCCCTCACCAATCAGCAATGGGAGATTAACTTTATCGTTAACCTTGTCTGTGCCCTCACCGATTTAATTGGCATTGGCCCAGGCCCCAGACCTAAGGCCAAGAAATACAGAGCAGAGCTTGGTCGAGTGATGCAATGAGAGCTACTGCTTTCCCTTGCCATCTTGAACTGGCTACATGTCGTCTTGATCCCTTGGCACAAAGCACAATATCTTTGCATGTCACAAGCAAGACTTTCAGCAGATAAAAATGAGCATAACACAGAGAATGTCAATAAAAAGGGGGTTGCAACCCTTTAAAGTCTAACCATAATTATTAAACTCTCCTTGAAAATTTTTCTTTTAGTTACCTTAAAAAAACCCCAGTCTTTGTTACCCATCTCCTCACTGTGGGTAACCTCATTCTCTTCAAGCTCCAGCTGGAACCTGCATCACACATTGCTCAGTGCCCTGTTGCAAAAAACATTTCCCATTTGCAGCACTAAATCCCCTGCACATGCTCCTAAAATATCTTCTGTGGTTCCTCATGCCTAACTAAACAATGCAAACCTCTGATTCTCTGCATACCTCCCACAGCCATCCCAGCTGCTCCTGACACCTTTCCTTCCCCCTAGGCCCTCTTCACTCATTTGAAGTTACTCATCAGGAATCCACTCCTCCCTCACTTCTCTCAGCTTTTTGGACCACTTGGGGATGGGTCAGAGAAAGAGGTTATTTTAAATAAAACCTTGTTAACTTCTTCCTCTCACATTAGTTTCAAAGCCTTCCATTATAATGAGATTTGAACAAATGCATAGATATAGGCTCATTTCTGGGTGCTCAAGTCATCCTAAAGCCCTCTGATCTGCATTGTGGGGTGCTTGACCCACTAAGGCTTTTCAGTCCCTGAGAAGGACAACATGGCCTCATACTAATCCATCCGACCTGTTTGTCCTTGAGAGCTCCAGAGCTCGGGTCAAGGCGGTCTCTTTGCACAGATCTGAGACTCAACAAATGCCTCACAGTGGACAAGTCTGCTCTTGAGAGTAGACAAACCCTGTGCAGGTGCTGTCTTTTACTCACGTATTCACCCTCTCCCTTTTACACTCTGTCCCCAAAAGTAGCTACCCTGAGGCATTTGCTTTGAAAGGACATAATCATATTGTTTTCCCACTCATTATCCCTATTCCCAGCATCTGCACCTCATTGTATGGTCATCTCTTCCCATCATTCTCATCTTAATTTAGTTTGGAATCTCTCTAGAGCAATGAGACATCATTATCTATTTTGTAAAGCGCCATTCAGAGTGTAGCAGAGTAGCACATATACGTGATAGAAATCCTAGCCTTCCATTTCCTCCAAAAGATAGGCAGAGCTGGTTAATGCTCAGCACTTGCTGCATGGCATGTGCTACAGGCTTTCCCCTACAACAGAGGCAAGACATCAGCCATGCTTTGGTCTTCACAGAGTGCTCAGGGAGGCCTCCAGCTGTTCCACTCCTGACAACCACATTACCACAGAACATATTTTGATGGCAGTTTTTGGAGTGACAGAGCAAAGACGGTCAGTGATTTCAGTACCTGCAGAGTCAGGAGTATGCAGGTTTCCCCTCTGGTTTGGTAACATCCACAGGATGCTTGCGCCATTGTAATGTACTCAGTGCAGTTCCAGCATGCACAGCTGAGCTCCAGTAGGATGTGTCACGCTGCCACACTTCCCACCCCTGCATGCCTCTCCCCTATGGGCAACCCCACAGTCAAAGGCAAGGCAACTCTTTGGGCCAAGGGGAGGCAGAATTTTGTGAGGTAAAACCCCATGCCTAGCTTTGAAAAGACATAATTTCCTCCACAGCCAACAGTGCAGCCTGATGCTGGTTACAACAGGCAATAAAACTGACACTGCTCTGGGAAGACAGAGGAACATCCAGCGAACTGCTGATATGCCAGTTTTTTCCTCTATGCCCCCACAAAAATGGATATGTATTTTTAATGGTTGGATACAATGATCTTAAATGTCTTTTCTAACCTAAATGATTCTATGAGTCTTCCTGGGGTCACTGAGGGCTAACCCAAAGTTAATGTGCTGAGAACTGGCCTGGATGTCAGGTCCTCAAAATAGTTTTCCTGGAGAACTGCAAGTCAGCCACTGGATTTTTACTGAAATAATTAATTAATCTCTCTTCATTTTTAATAATGATAAAATATGTTTAATAGAGACCAAAAGGAGTCAGCATATATGATACTGTCAGCAGCAATGACAAAAGTTCTTTACTTGTTGCTAATGACATAAAGCTCTAGGCACATCCTGATGTTCCCTCTGATATACAGTGATGTGAGTAAACCTGTGCTCAGATCTGTGTACAGAAATGGGCAGCAAGGGGAGAATGCTGGACTGAGAAACAGAGAAGTGGGCTTTGAGGCCTGACTTAATACCAAACTTCACCCAAACATGGGCCAAATCCTCTCCTCTGTGTGTGCTTCTGCTTCTATTTCCATCTTTGAGGTTTTCTTTAAATTATATTTAATTTCAATTTTCTTTCTGGAACTTACATAGAACTGATACAAGCAGTGGGAACCCACCTCTGTGGGAGTGGAACTGAACAGGGGCACGATCATATTACAAACTCCAGCATCCCTGGACTGGGCACTCTACATGCTTCTGCACTGTCCCCATAGGCAGATCACTCTCAGAAGTGATTCCTGGTCTTTGGCACAAAACTCAGAAGAACCAGGGGATGCCGGGACTTCAACTGCCATAACTTGGCCCTGCTCAATTAAGCCATTCACTTGTTCAGCACATTAGAAGTGAAACATGTAAAGAGTTTAGCATTCAAGCTGTGTGACCTAGCTGTGAGGAGACAGGAATGATGTCAAGGAGGTTTTGTGCATGAAGAGTCCGTGACAAAACATTAGCTCGGGTCAGACACTACTGAAGTGTAAAAGGGAGGACGACTGTCAGCTCATCAACAACCAAAACAGGGAGCCGCTGCTGTTTCGTGCGGCAACACGTGTAACAGCTGTCAAACAGAAACTTCCTTTTCTCTGATTTGTAAAACCACTGGCCTGGGTAGTAACTGGAGTCCCAATACCAACACCTTTGGTTTGGGAAGCAGCAGTTGCTCCAGCTGACAGCACTGGAAATCAGCGCGTCCCAACATGCCAACAGACAGAGCGTTTATGCTCGTTTCTGATATTTAAATGCAATTTGTGTTTGAAAACGAGGCCGTGCCGCTGGATCGCATCCGGCGGGGACAGGCTGTACCTACACACAGGTGGGCAGCGCGCTCAGCCACACGCCGCCGGTGCTGCCGGTGCTGCGAGAGGATCGGCAGCGCTGCCTCGGCACGACGCGGTGCCGGCAGGTGCCGGGGCTGTCCCCTCGCTGCCGTGGCTGTCCCCTCG
>JAOXXN010000001.1:12859477-12875417 GCA_026770055.1 Myrmophylax atrothorax | reverse complement strand
GCTGCCCCATGGTCTTGTGGGGGCCGTGGGGGAGCTGCGGGGGCCCCGGCGCGGCGCTCGCCCTCCTGCGCGCCCTCCGCACTAGGATGTTGCGGCAGGTCTTGCACAGGGGGCTGGGGACGTCCTTCTCCCGGCTCGGCCACTTCGTCGCCAGCCACCCGGTGTTCTTCGCCTCGGCGCCCGTGCTTATCTCCATCCTGCTGGGCGCCAGCTTCAGCCGCTACCAGGTGGAGGAGAACGTGGAGCACCTCCTGGCCCCCACGCACAGCCTGGCCAAGATCGAGAGGAACCTGGTGGACAGCCTCTTCCCGGTGAACCGCTCCAAGCACCGGCTCTACTCCGACCTGCAGACGCCGGGGAGGTACGGCCGGGTGATCATCACCTCCTTCCGCAAGGCCAACATGCTGGACCAGCACCACACCGATCTCATCCTCAAGGTAACCGCGGCGGGTCCCCCGGTCATCACCGCCCCGCATCCCGCCCGCTCCCCGCACCTGCCCGCCCGCAGAGACCCACCCGCGCACGCCGGGCTGTGCCACCGCTGCCACCGCAGCTCCCCGGTCACCTCCCTGCAACAGTTGGGACGCCAGCCCGGCGCGGAGAGCCGGCACCGCGCTCCCCGCCAGCGCCGCGGGATCCGCTGTCTTTCCCCCACGTTTTCTTTTTTTTTTCCATCATCTTTTTCTTTTTTCCCTATTCTGCTTTTACTTGCTTTGGCTGAGCGAGAAGGGCAGTCTGCTTGCTTAAATAATTTTTCTGTGTCTCTGTACTCGCGTGGCAGTCGTGCTCCCGAGTTAAGGCGTCTCGGGCTTTGATAGACTCAAACTTCAAAAACAGTTAGGTACCAATCTGCCAGGCTGCCGAGAATGGTTTTGGGGGCTGCTGCTGTGTCTGGACTGCACTTCTCCATAGAGAGGGGTAGCACAAAAGCTTTTTCTCACTGCTCACGAAGGCAAATGACATAACTCAGCAGATTATTTTTAGCGGGTAGTATTTTTTCCCCTCCACTCACACCCCACCATCACAGAAAATGCGGGTTTTATAGATGAAGAGAAAATCCAGCCCAGCTGTAGATTGCAGGCATGGTGCAGCCTTGTGCTGCCGATTCAAGTTAGAGCGGGCAGCATCTTTCCCTGTCACTTGAGCAGCACGGAGCGTGCGAGTCTCAATTTAACAGGACGTCTCCCCATACTATATGTCATAACATGTCGGAAACCTGCATTTGTTGAAGCTGGTACTCTAGTTTATACCCCAATAGTTTTGAACAATCTTGGAAGGAAAAAGAGGCAGGATAGAATCAAAAACTGTGTGCTAAGAGGGTCAAGTTCACCCAGGAAAAAGGAAAGGAACATTTTGAAATAACCAGAGGTGTGGCTAGCTCTATCCTGCACGTTTTTACTGTAAGCCTTGTGGAAACCCAAGAGACTCAGCATTGCTTTTTTTTTTTCTTCCCTGAATGTCAAACTGTCAGCCCATATAAAAGCCAGTGTTAATTCTTTTTAATCACTTCAGGGAGTGTCTCTTCTAAAATGAGAAAACAGATCCAAACACCTATTGTAAGAGACTTCGGTGAGACCTCCCTCTTTACTAAACAAGGAAATAACTGTTACAGTGGATTTATTTTTATTTTATTTTGATTGTAGGCACATACAGAACTATGGTACAGAGCCACTCAGTATTTTATGTTTTCCTTTTGACATATTACCCAACTGTAATGAGCAAACAGATTTAATGAGTGTCGACTCACTAAGTACAGTAACAGGAATGTTACTGGCGAATGAGAAAACTCCAGAGAGACAATTTTCATTCCTTCATTTTCTTCTACCAAGAATTGCATTTGCATCCAGTATATGCACATTTACTCAGTCATAGGATAATAATGATAATGGATTTTTTTCTCTGTACTGCCTTCTCTAGAGATCTGTAGTTTTATCAATAGCATAGTGGCACACAAATAAATGGTACTCAGAATCTTTCTGCAAGCAAACTTCTGCATAAGATTTATCACATCAGCAGGAGAGGTATAACTTAGAAAGTTCTGTCAGTGTTTAATACTATCTCATTTTTAATAGAATTGGCCAACGAAATTATTATTTTTCATTTATTGAGATAATTAACACCATTGCCATTTGACTGTTGAGACATTGTGAGGCATATTTGATGCATTATTTCCAACTCTTTACTTACCTAGTTCGTTCCAGTGTGCTTTGTGTACAATAGAATATATACTTTGTCCTGATTATCCTTCTGTTTGTGGGCAGAGACAGGCTCAGGCAGCCATTCATCCAACCTTGTGGATGGCCCTTTGGGTCAAAGAACAGCAAAACAGGAGGGAGGGCTCTGAGCTCCCAATATTGTTATATCTGTGGTGATGCAGGGCTAAATCATTTTGTGTTAACAGGGCCCACCAAGGGGAGGAGAAAGGAAAAGGTGGCCATCAAGGTTTTCCTAAATATGTGCAATTGCATGAAGGGGAGAAGGGAGCAAAGGCAGCACCAGCCCCAGTCCAGAGCCAACCAACTCAAAGTCCTTTGCTTGTAAATAAGTGTCCTGGGTGAAACCATAGGTAAGCCCACTGACATTTCTGAAAATGCTGTCATGTAGGCACAGTCAGAGCAGAGAACCTATACGGCAGCATTTGCTTGTCTTTCCTTTTCTGGAGGACAACCTCCCCAAGGGAGAGGTTTTGCTTTAGAATAAGTGTCAGGCTGGATGCTGGCTCCTCCTGCATGGCTGTTGCTGCATCTCCACCCACAAGCAGGAGGACGGGAGACACAGGAGGATGGTTGCCCCAAGCAGATGCTGGCTGATCTTGCAGCACCTCTTTTCCCTTTCCTTACCTGCCATATCCCACCTCATCTGCCAAGGAGGGAAGAGAATGACCCTTGAGCAGCTACGGCTGTGCTAGTCAGGTGCAAAGGAAGATTTCCTCTGATTTATTGTTCCCTTAGTATACAAAGGATACAAAGTTTTGAGGTCTCAGTAGCTGAAATTGAAACATAGCTGGTACTGTCAAAAGTTAATCATTCTAACATCCTAATCAATTAATTAGCAATGAAATAACTTCTGTGGTGACATCTCTGAAACACTCTGGTTAGCTTAGTGCTGTTTCTCATGGACACATGATCAGCCTGAGAAACTCGCCGTTACCATTACTGCATGGTACCTTGTTGGCTGGCTGGAAGGCGTTGTGGGAAGGGCTCAGCCTCACAACTCTCTCCAGCCTAGTTCTCCAGCAGCACTCCCAGAGCAGGAGCTGCCATAGGACTCCTCACTGATAGCACACATCTTCCAGGGCAATGCTGGCTGCTTGTGTGACAGCGGCGGGTCTTGCTGAACGTACAAGCTGCTCCACACAAGGTCTCTCCTGCTTATTAGCAGGGAGGCATGTGGCTGCCTTATGTAATACTTTTGTTTTGGAGATGAGGCCAAGTCCTTTTTTATTTCTTATTTTTGTGTAAATCTCTATCCATAGTTCTTGCAACTCCCTATAAAAGCTTAAACCATTCTAGGCATGCCATCCCAATGTTGCGTTTCCAGCTGGCACAGTCGTTTGCAGAAGAGAGGGAGAAATCTAAACATCCTCGGTCTCTGATCTTGAATAGATGATCCAATAAGAAGCCTCAGTAGAATCTCAGATATGGAAGAGATGCATCCTGAGACTGAGATACTGTGGGAGGAAAATAATGACATTTTATTCGCTGCAGTATGTGCGCTATAGCTGAGCACAGGGAACTGGTGTCCTGTGCTGTCAGTGTGCAGGACCTTTCTTCCTCAAGATTCCACTTTTTCAAAAAAGAAAGAGGTAAGGACATAACACCTAAATGAAAAAAGTGTGCTTTTACTCCTGTATTTCCAGTTAGTGCTTAGAGAAACAAAAATAATTGAGATATTTGGTGTGGACCATCGTGCAGAAGTTCAAATGATTATGTAAAGTCTGTAGAATTTGACTAAGCCTAGAATCCCACCAAAAACAGTGTTAGAACAGCCCCCTACCATTTCATGGTGGTATTTCCACTTGCAGCTAGAAACTTGTTAGTTTGAAGTCATACAGACTTAGTGGAAATATAGACCTAGACAGATTTTTGAACCTCAGAAAACATCTTCTAATTTAGCCAGAATTTGAGAGCGATCCTTTTGAGCCTGTTTATTCCTCTCTGCTTACAGTGAGTTAACTGCATTATACTACAAAAGACTTTTTTTTTAAATGAAAGGTTTCCTTTTTTTTTTCCAGAAACATATCCTCTCTTCCACTTACATTACTGTTTATAACAATAACACAGTGCTAATGTTTTTTTGGCAGAAACTCCACTTAAGTTGTCAAGACATAAAGATGAAAAGGGATTGAAATGTAACATGCCTTACTGAAGGCAATTGTATTTGCAGTTTGCCTCTATGAAAATCTGTAGATAAGGGATATTTTTCCTTAAAGAAACCTCTACTAACTACAAATTTTTAGAAGTGCTTATACATCTCTCCTCTCATGTGAACTGACCTTTAATTGACCAAAGTAACTGACTAAATATCTATTCGAATGTGCAAACAATAATAAAATTAGGTATTTCCATCTAAGGACACATTTATTTAAGAACTTTATAACTTCTGGTTGCTGCAGAACAAAACAGTTTAACTTCAAAATCTTGCAGACCTCATACTTGTTGAGGTTTTATTTCCTCTCTGCTCCTTAATTATTCGGTTCCTGTTAATGTGTGTGCCAGCACACTCTGTCTGCAGTCTTCACAGGTTTCCTCACTTACTTTGTGTGTGTGAGGAAACTCGTAGAGGAAACAACGATCTTTAGAAATAACATATTTATGTTTCCTTGTCTGTGGTGTTTCCAATTGCTTTGCTATACAAACATGGCAGGCTTAAACCATTTTTTTCAAAATCAGTGGAAGTGGATTGTGGTTGTTCAGTGGAGCCAAAAGCTGAGTCTATTTTGATACTTGCTAACACGAAGTATCCTTTATTTTAAAACTTTGACTACTTTTGAATGCCTGGACACAGGCAGTCAGCTGTGGATCTAGCAATGGATGTAATAGGTCTCCACCTTCTCTCGGTGGTTCGGGCATTAAAAGCACTTCCAGGGGAACAGTCCATAGAACAAATAGTGCATTTCACTGAAAAAAAGTAAAGGATGAAGTCATGTCTTGAAAGCAAGGCTGTAAGATGAGGGGAAGAGTCCTAATAGAAGGAAAACAAGGGTGTGAAAGCAGCAGAAGTGCAAGCCTGTTGTCATAGCAGCACAATGCTGCAGGGCTAAAATGTATCTTATGCGAAAACAGATGAGAATTAAGATACGCAGGTAAGATCTGGGCACAGCCAAGGAGGAGGCAAGATAAATAGCCTGTTGCAAGGACAGTGTGGAAGTGTGTGGAGAAACCCCCCCTAAACTCCCGGTGTCAGCAGCAGCAGCTCCTCGGCGTGATTTCTGCAGGCGAGAGGGTTTCATCTCTCCAGCAGGTGCTGGTCAGGGCGTGGAGCAGAAGTCCTGAAGCTGCCTGTGCCTGGAAGGTCAGCCACATCCCACTGGTTCCTGACAGCCCCCTGCACTGCTCCCCTGTCTGCCACCAGCTGGGACAGGGCCTCTCTGCTCTCTTTCCTGCTTCACTCTGTGGTGTGATGCTCCCTCCTACAACCCTGCGCCTCTGCCGGATGGACAGCCCGTGCTGGGATTGCCCCAGCACCCCATGTTGCCTGGCCTTTTCTGCCTTTGGAAGGTCAAACCTCATCTCCCCTCTAGCAAATAGAACATACGGGGCACAGGTTTTTTCACTACATTGTTGGATGTGTGTGTGTGATGGGCGCAACACCCCTCTGGCAGAGCACAGCGAGCAGGCAGGGCAGGTGTGGGAGGCCAGGAACGTCAGTGCATCACAGCCACCAAGACTAGGCCACCAGCACCCCAGGCAGTGCCACAAGGCTCGAGAAGAGCTGCCGGAGCTCCCCACTGACCACGTCTCGGCTTCCCAAGAGCTGTGACAAAGCTTTAAGTTGGGGGTTACAGCAGGAAAACCCCTGCTCTCCTGTTGCAAGAGAGAAGGAGCCAAGTTGTTAATTAATGTGACAGGCTGTGAACTTGCAGATTTTGAGGTTTCTCTGCAGGCAGAAGGGACTGTTCCTCAGGCTTCTGCTGGAGGAGCCCTTGGCCAGAGTGCACCATGTCTCCAGCCCCCTGAGAAGCAGTATAAAGATGGAAGGGTGTTTATGGAGAGATCTGAGACATATGGAGAAAGTCAGTAGTGGTGGAACTGATGCAAGATCAGACACAGGAGCAAAGTTCTAATCCTTTTTTCCCCATCATGAAAGGTCGATCTCAGAGCCGCACACCAGGCTATGCGGAGTGGTTTCTGCTGCCCAGGCATCCTGTTCTCCAGCAACAGTCAGACGAAAAAACAGTGGGCTTCTCTTGTGGAACAAATTCAGGCAGATTTACAAGGATGATTGTCAGAATTAAGATGGTATTGATTAGAAAAGCTTCTCCACTTCCGATTAGAGAAGAAAAATAGTATCTAGCGATTTTCTGTAGCCACCAAGAAGACAGATGGAAATGTAAATGCATGCACACCTGCCACTTCGAGCGCTAATAGTTGTCCCTCAGCTGATGACTTGTAGTATGAACAATTTTTAGATTTTATTTTTATGAAAATTGTTTGGAGAAAATATAATTCACAGTGTTTTGGACAGCTGAAAAAAATTAGTTGCAAAAATAAATACCATGCATGATTAGTATCTTAGCATCTCTTCAGGAAACCTAATTGTACAGCTGATAGAAAAAGAGCCCAGCTACTCATTGCCATCCTCGCTGCATGCTTTCCAGCTGTGATTTCTTATGTTTATCCTGAGCCATTAAGTTTCATTGGCTTCCCCCATCGGCTGTGTGCACACTCGTCATCCTAGATTGTCATGGCCCAGGAGACCACTGCCCACCAGCCCCCTTTGAATCCCTGCCCTGTATCCATGGTCAGCAGGGCACAGCCCTGATCAGGGGCTCCCTTGCCTTCTCTCTCTGCACCTTCTGATGAAAATGCACTCTGGAAGTTTAATTCTGCCCTTTTCTGCAGAGACCGTGGTGGGGTTTTTTGTGAATTAAGCTGGAAGCTGTGCAAGTCTTTTCCCTTTCATAACCTTTTTACATTTTGAGTGAGGCCATCTCTTGACTTGAATAAAATAGTACACTGCAAAGATATGAAATGCCAGAGATTACTGAGATCACAGAAAAAGTGGAGAAATTTATAGCTATTCATTAAAGGCTTTTTCTTCTCTTCATTTTCCTTGGCATAAGTTACCTGTAGAAATAACTAAAAGAGTAAACCAGCTTCACATAAAAATGAAGCCTATATTTAAAATTATTGTCTTCATCCTGCTTTCTAGTTTTTCAGTCTTGAATCTAAAGCAGTGATGAGATTTTAAGCAGTAATAGATGAGTTCAAAGCCTTCTCAGGCTTTCCTCCATAACCATGAGATCAGACATTTCTTTACATTTCTCCTTTTTCTAAAGAAAGCTGAGATTAAAAAAAAAAATCACAGTACTTCAGGCTCCAGGATTCAGAGAAAAAACAGACTTGTTCAAAATGACAGTAAAAAAGTTCTAAGAGCAGCAATACTGATGAGTGAAGCTGGTATTTAATTTGAACCATCAGATGTAGACTGAAAGACTAAATAGTCATATAATAGCAACAGCAAAGTAATAGGGCATTGCAAAGATCATACTCCTGTGAATAAAACATGTTTGTGCTCCAGATCATTGGCAGTACAGGAGGACATCCATATATCCTAGCTAATTTTGTCTTTTTGGCCATTCATTGACTGTATGTCAAGTAGCAAAGTGTAGTCAAGTCCTTCTGATGAGTGGTGTCCCATAGAAACTCCACGTGTCGCTGCTCAGCAGCAAAACCAAACATATATTTGAGATATATATGGTAAGCAGGAGGTAGTTGTACACATCTCTAATATTAAAAATGGTGGCTGCGACTGATCCAGCTTCCAAGAGAGTCAGGATTTCTTTTCATGAGCTGAGCATTGGACCTTGGCAAAGATAGAAGGGTCCTGTTGATATCACTGTCACCATGGAGTTTCCCTGGGAGCAAAGCTGTGTCACCAGCAAGGTGAGACCCCATGTGGGACACCAGCGGCCATCACTGGGTCCTTGTCCCTCATCCCCCTTGTCCATAGCTTTGATTGGGGTAGGAGATTATGTAATGTGAGCTTAAAGGATTTCTGGGATTGGATCATTTTTCAGGTGAATCAGCAGTTTCTAACCCCTCCCTGCTGGGATGGGATCTGTTTCCTTCACAGGGAGCCTGCAGACCTTTTTGTTACCTGAATAAACTGACAAAATTCTGGTAATATCCGCTCACTTTTGAATTAAAGAAAGAATTTCTCAACAAAACAAAGGGATTACAGGTTTTTCTTAACCCTTCTTGTAACTCCCTGCATCTTTTGCATGGAATTAGGAATAAAAACAGGATTTCCTTTCTGTCCTGGCTATGCATCTCTAAGCAGAACCCCTTTGCCTTCAGGTTCAGCTTTGTCACCACGACTGAAAGTTGTGCCAAGCTCTGTACGGTGGAGAGCTGTCTCACAGAGCCCAGTGTGAGACCCAAACTGAGCCTACACAAGGGCTCTGGCTCCCAGCACCTGCCTTCCTGTGCTGGTGGCAGAGGTAGGAGGGCTGGCAGACAAAAACAACTTGAAGAATTTGCAGCCACAGACCTCTAAGGCCGTGGTGCAAAATGTTTTAGCCCAGGATAAGTAAAAGGATTTCAGCTTTTGCTTCCTGGCATCCCCTCTTAGGCTCACAGGCAGAACCAGGTGCTGGGGCAGTGCAATTTCACCACCTCTCATCTGTCAGCTGTGCCATGGGCTTAAATGTGGTGTGGTGTGGAGGTGAGACCAGCACAGCCATCACCTGAAGGTATTTGCTGAGAGGGATTTATCTCTCAGTTTAAGCCATCTTTCCTCTCTGCCTAAAATAAATGAGTGAGCATGGGACTTAGAGTAAGCAAAGACCAAGACCAAGATGTTACCAAATGCATATGACTAAAGGCTAAAGGAAGAGAGAACACTGTTCTAGAAATCTCTGGTGTGGTGCGGTTCACACATAAGCATCATTTTCAGAAGGGAGAGGAGAAGTGAAAGTGTTTTAATCGCTGTTTAAACGATGACGAAATGAGAAGGTAGAAGTTACGGTTTTGTGCTTGAGCGCTCTCAGGGACTGTATGCCACTGTGGCAGGAGCACTTAGGCATTGCTGTGCAGTTCTCATACTGCAGTGCTCTGGCATCTCAGCAATAAACTGCTTTTTGGTTCCTTGCACTGCTAGCTAGCTGAAAAAGTTGTGAGTGATGAGCAAGCAGTGCATGTCGCCCTTAAAAGAAAAAACATTGATTCAGCTTTTGTTATTCCTTTAAATTTCCCTTTCTGCTAATAGGATCAGTAATGATAAAAAAACAGCTGAATAAATGAGAATCTGGTAGTTTTTCCCAGAACTAGATGCCAGGTTTATTCAGAGTATGGTTACTTGCTTTTGAAGTCCCCTGCACTGAGAAGTGCAGTATGCATTATGCATTATCATATTGCTAATGTTGTCCCCATCACACAGCAGCCTTTACCATGTCCTGTTAACAAATTGAAGTTTCCTGGGGGACCTCCTGGTGTAGCATAGGCAAGCCAAATTGCAGAGTGTGTAATCCCCTAAACTTGCAGGATGTATGTGCCCTTGTAAGCTCTTGGACCTTCTGTTGTCTATGTGAGCCAGTCACCCAGGGTTGTAAGAGTGAGCTCTGAATGCAAGTGGAAAATTCTGTGTGGCCTTAGCTGAATTCCCAGCATGGCAACAGAAAGGAAAGTGCTGTGGGACTGCAGCTCTCAGCAGGGAAGAGGCAGCAGGCCTGTGGTGCATGGGTGGCCACAGGCAAGCAATGGGAGAGAGGAGATTGAGGAGAGAGCCTGCAGGCCTGCTGCAGCATGCCCTGCCCTGTGCTGGGGTGGCAGAGGGGTTTTCGTAGGATCTAGTCTGAAAAAGCCAAGTGCAGATAAAGTGATGTGTTTGTCTTGAGGATAAAAGTCTGTCAGGCTTCCCAGAGCGGAATCCTTGAGTGTTCTGGGGCCATTTTCAGGATACTTTGTTGGGATGGAGGGAATGGCAAGCTTTCCTCCTCTTTGGCTGTTTGCCGCCACTTGGATACCAAACGTTGTGGCCACTGGCAAAGCTCAGAATATATCTCATAGCTGCTCTAAACTGCACAAGCTGGCAGCCAGCTCTGGGACAGCCAGGATGTGCCAGTACACATTGCTGTCTGCTTCCCTCTCCTCCCTGAAGCCCCATCACTGGGAGGTGCATTGGGCAGGTTCCTCCCAAGCAGTGCCTCATCCAGCCCAGCACAGTCTCGCAGGAAGCACCAGGCCACTGCCACAGAACGAGACCCTGAGTCTGAAGTGATCATTGTCAAGAGGAAAGGAGTATGTTAAATATGACATTTAGGTTCCAGCCTTTCACTAAAGATGAAGTAACAGCTGAGCCAGATGAGGTTATTTTATAACTTAAATATTAAAAGAAAGTGCTTCAGATGTAGCAGGAAGTAAATGCAGCAGTGGTGCCAAAAAGGCACGGTGGGTAAATAACAACACACACTGTTGGATAGAAGTTGCGTGTCAGTTTAGTTTCTTCTACATTGTGTCACTCCATGGATCCTTTCTGAAGGAGTTGTATTGTGAATCTAATAAAGGCAGGAAATTCCTTCTATTCCTTCTCGTTGCCCTCAGCTGCACTTCTTTATATGATGTCTGATTTTGTAACTGTTGTCAATGAAAACCATACAGTAGCTCCCATTGTAAAAAAATTAAGATCAGATAGCTGTCTTTGATTCAGTAAATCAAAGCATTTTTCCCAAACTGTAATGACACGCATTTGAATTTGTACCCCATAACAGCTCTTTCATAGCAGAGCTTTGCAGGCCCAAGCTGGAAAGACGGGAAGAATTCCCCATATTAGGTTCATTTCTTTGGTATGTTCCCGCAAATCTTTTCATTTGTTTTGTTCTATAAGAAAGTTGTGCAGAAGCCCCTAGTCTGTTGCATGGACAGTTAGCTTTTCTCCCACCACAATGGAAAGTTTTGCTCCTCACCATGGCCATGTATCATGTTCTTACAGTATTGTGGAAAGATTTGTTAGTTCAATTCATTTCTCAGTTTTATCTTCCTAACGCCAGTATTGAACTGTTATTTTTGTCAAAAACATAAAACCTACTCAAATGTGGAAACATACACCCCTAAGATGCTGGAGAAAAAAGCTGAGAATACAGGAATGTTGTAATCTACCCATCACAGATTGTGCAATGTAATCACAAAACAATCAGATTGATAGTACAGTATAAATGATAGGAGGGGCGGTTCTGCAACTAGGTCTCAAATACCACTAAATAGTCACTATGACTATTTAGTTTCAACAGATGCAGCAGTTTTAGACATTTTTGTCCATTGCCACCAGATGAGTGTATAAGTTCTACTGCTCTCACATATGCTATCTTATTTTTTTTTTTAACAATATTTGTCATCAGAAAGGAGCCAGTTCCATTAAATATCACCTGTTCCCAGCCTCTTTACTGGGGGGAAGAGTCTCCTGCCGGCTTTGGATTACAACGAAAAACAGCACGTGCAAGTAGAAAAAAAAAGGAATCTCGTTCCCGTAGCCAGTTCTCTGTGTCTTGCTCAAAATCTGAAGGCACAAAATAACTATTTCCCCCTTTAGGGAAAAGAAATTAGAGTCCTCCTTGATCTGGCTGTTCAGCTCCCTGGAAGAGGTGTCTCCCCACTTTGCAGGTGAAGGAGGGGTTTTTCTTCTCTTTTAGCAGCCGTGCTTCTATCACCACACCTTTGCAATGCAACTGTGCATCATTTCCCTTGGTGTAAAAGGGACCAAAGGATAAATCCATGCAGTTCCTCAGAACAGATCCAGTGATTTGTTCCCCCCACAGCATCAGCAACCAGTTGTGCAGACTGCCACGTCCACAGGGTCATTGCACCCACACAGCACAAGGAGCATGTGCCCCTCTGCATCATCCCTGCTCAGACTTGAGAGGTCACATCTCTCACCGAGTCGTGCACAAAGAACATACACAGTGGTGTGCAGGGGGCCCCAATGTTTGGGTTGCTTGGTACCCTCTGTTCCAGCTAGAAAAGAGTAGAGGGACCCCGTTCCTGAACTTCCTGGCTACCCACCAGGAAGGATATCACAGCCACAGGGAAAGTCTCAGATGTCAGGCAATGGGTGTCGTTGTGCTGGCCTCAGCAGCATCCTTATGGAAAGTCTTGGAACTCTCTACACAACTAGGGTGGCTGGCACAGAAAGAGCTAAATGGTGATGGTGGTGAATGAGGTTTTCCCAGTTTACAAGAAAAAATTTGCTAAAAACCAGCTTGTACTTTGCTAAGGCTCCAAACATTAACAAACTCGATATTTTGCTTTTGAAAGCTATTGCAACCTCAGCCTTTTAGGGCTATTCCCTTGCCATCGTTTAGATTTCTTGTTTCTTCTCTGTTGACTGAAATGGATTCAGAAAAGGTTGAAAGTGTTTTCTGTATTTTTTTCAAGAAGAGATGATGATTTTTCTGTCTTTCTGATGCTCAAAAATAACTGAATGCTTTTGGGGTCAGAGCTTAGGCATGGCAAATTTCAGAGGCATGCAAAACAACTTACAAAGGAGGCTGCACTAAGATCTGCTAGACCTAATAACCTATAGACTCTGAAGTTAAGGGGCCCTCACTAATCAACAGGACTTCTCTGCCATTGCTTCCTGCTCTCAGACTTACTGAGGATTTGATGGGGGAAAGTGGGAGGGAAAAAGAGGGCAAATTAGTTATTTCCAGCTATCTTTTTTCTGCTGTGCCAACAGTTTCCATACATAGGACATGCAGCTGAGGCCTTTACTCCGAGTGCTAGTCCCCTGCTACTGCCAGGCTGCTGGTGCATCCTGCACAGGTGACACACCTGGTCATGTTGTTTTTCTGCCTTCTGAACCTCAGTTTCATCTTTGAGAGAGTGATTGGGCAGTCCTGAGCACAACTATGTCCCTGGATATGATTGATCTGTAGATCTCTATTTTATGTTGTCCCAGAGCACTTGAAAGTGGAGATCTGGACTTTTTGAGTTTGCATATTCAGAAAGGCCAAACAGCAGGTGCGCATGGCACAGATGCAAGTCACAATACAGCAACACAATACAGTTACCAGCAAAGGACATAAGGGAATAATACTGCTGTTTTGATGCATGTTTTCTTTTTTTTGCAATGAGTGTACTATTAATACCGCTGTCACCAGAACTTCTGTTGTTGTTGCTGCTTAGATCAAGTAGGACAGGGACGGCGATGAGGAGCTGCTGTTGTTCTGGCTGCTACTGTGCAAGATGAACTGATGAATAACGTGTGTGATTTCTCTTTCCCTTGTAGTTGCACTCTGCAGTGACCAGGATCCAAGTTCAAAGACCTGGTTTCAATTACACGTTTGCCCATATATGTATCCTGAACAATGACAAGACATGCATAGTGGACGACATAGTGCATGTACTGGAGGAATTAAAGGCTGCTCGTTCTTCTAATCGAACTAATTTTGCAATCACTTATCCAATTACTCACTTAAAGGATGGCAGGGAAGTGTATAATGGGCATCAGCTCGGTGGGGTTACTGTGCACAGCAAGGACCGGGTGAAGTCTGCGGAAGCCATTCAGCTCACCTACTACTTGCAGGCAATCAACTCCTTGAATGACATGGTGGCAGAGAAGTGGGAATCCATTTTTTGTGACACTGTTGAACTTTTCCAGAAATCCAACAGGAAAGTCAAAATGTATCCTTTCACTTCTTCTTCACTGAAGGAGGATTTCCAGAAGACAAGCAGGGTATCAGAACGCTACCTGATCACAAGCTTGGTCCTTGTGGTCACCTTGGCCATTCTCTGCTGCTCCATGCAGGATTGTGTCCGCAGCAAACCCTGGCTTGGCCTGCTGGGATTGCTGACTGTGACCCTTGCCACCCTGACTGCAGCTGGGATCATCAATCTCACTGGTGGGAAATACAATTCCACCTTCCTTGGAATCCCCTTCGTCATGTTAGGTAACTATAGCCTATCTCCTCTCTCTCTTTTGTGTGTTTGTGCCTCCCTGACATATTTCTCAGCAAGCAGAGAAGCATCATTGCATGGTTCACCATTGCCTCATCCCTGCAGTGCTGCCCCATGCCAAATCCACACTGCCTCTTTTCCTAAACTGTTTTTACAGTGCTGGGATGTTAAAATCATGCCAGAGGCTCTGGTATGGCATAGTACCCTGCCACAGGATGCAGAGCCTGAGTAGCAGGGAACAAGGATGTGTGAATGTCTTACTTTGTGTAGAGGGGGAGCACAGCTGCTGTTCTCTGTGGATGTTTGATTCTGATTTTGGAGGGAGACCTTTTCAGCGGTCCCCATGCAACACTGACAGCATCAGCTGTGCTGACAAACCAATGGGACTGCTCCCATAGGGCATTTAGAGAGTGCTGGTTCCTTCGGAGGGGAAAGCAGTGCATCCTGGCTTGGCAGGCATCTGTCTGTGGAATGAGGGCAGTGGTTGTTTTTGGGTTGTGTTTCTGCAGGAGTCCCTGTGTTGGCTGAGCGAGTGTAGGGAGGGTTTCACAGCCCTGAGCGAGAGAGCTTTTACACCCTCAGTCAGGAAAGGACTTGCCTGGTCAGTGCCAGCACATCCCACGACAGAGGGTTATGGAGGGAAGCAGTGTTGGCCACTCCCTGGCTCTCATGCCAGCAGAGACATCTTCATCACCCTTGTTTTTGTACTGCCTTCACTCACTGTGGGGTACCAAGTGGTTTCAGTTTGTTTTATTTTCCTCAAGGGTAGGAAAGAGGAAGAGAGAAAGGTGATCATCTTGCTCCCGAACTGAAGTCAGTGCCCTCTCCTGTTAGCACGAGGGCATTTGTGGGGATGCAGCACATTGTACCCAAACAGGGAGAACTTCATGGGAGACAAAAACGAGAGCTCTGGAGAGTTCACAGCCTTTTTGTTTGTGTTTGGTTCACAACCAGTGTGAAAAGCTTTGTGCACCGTAGGTGTTTAATATGTCCTTGTTCATGCCATTGCTCATTTGTGGAGAATAATACATGCATTGATTTGATTGCAGCTTCACCGGCTGAAAATCAGTGCTCAGTAATACTTCAGGTTGCAAGTGTAAGAATGTCTCCACTGACTTAGTTACATCGTGTAGTGATATGACATGTTTCGAGCACAGTTATTTTTACATCCAGCGCAGGGTTCCTGTGTCATGCCGGTACTGTGATACTGTTGCACTGTGGTATTGTTGCACTTTAATTAAAGACTATGCTTCAGTGCATCACACTACCAGTTAAAGTACAGAATATATTCAGTGACAAAGAGCATTCAGCTACGTTACATCAACTCTCATTTTCAGATGACACCCATGAAAATTAAACTATATTGTAATCTAGAGGAAATGCAGCATGAGAAAATCAGAGTTGAAAGAATTTCTTTCTGATCTGAATCTTTGGTTTCTTTGGTGGGCTTTTATGCCTGTGCATCTATTATAAAACTCAATTCCTCAGACTAAGTGGTGTATATTACATGTAACATTACATAGGAGGGGGTTTCCAAATGTGTTAGAAGAGTAGCAGAAAAGAAGCTTAAAGTTCAGCCATATGAAATGAAAGTACATGGAGAAAAGTGACTCAGAAATATGAAATATTAGCTTTGTATATGGATCAAAGTATCTGCTCATAGAGACAAGCTTTCCGATCTTTAATTTACTAGTAGTGATGATGCTGAGACTTGACATCCTCAAAGACTTACAGATAACTATGAAGAGTTTCACATTTCTATTTTCATGCTCCTTTAAGTGCCAAGCTGTATAGCCAGCTCTGCTTTTCTTTTCCTTTCTTTTTTT
>JAOXXN010000001.1:12838768-12854318 GCA_026770055.1 Myrmophylax atrothorax | reverse complement strand
GAAGCCACTATTGCATGGAAAGGAAATAGGCCTGAAATACAAGTGATGGGCAGAGTGTTTCAGAAATTTGTACCAGCCCTTTCCTGAGCAGTGCAAAGTGTTGACCATGTGACACACAGCCAACATGTGTCCATGTTCCCCTCTCAGCACCACAAAGCCCAGTGAAATCCTTGCATGCAGAATGTGTTTCTTGGCTTCAGAAGACTGGCGATGACTCAGATCATTTACAACGCTTTGTGGAAAAGAGGAGTCCAAAGAATTACTTAATACTGAAATCAAGTGCTGTGCAGTCATTAGATAAGATTGGCCATTTCCTCTTCACTGGAGGTGCTCCAATGTACTTTTGTTTCATATGGAAAGTGTGTTACAGGTGGTACAGCATGTTTATTGTGCATTCATTTATACAAAGAGTATCAGAGAGCTGTTACACTGTTACTGTCTGCATTCTTTAACTGCAGAGAAGTCAGTGCATCCTATGGTTTAATGGAGGGCTTTCTCGGAGATGCCGCCGTCATAGGTACTGAGGGTTTGGCACTGACATCCTGATTTTCTTTGAGTAGTGAAGTCCCTCAAGAGAGACTTTCAAATATGTGAGAATATACTGGAAGTTCAGAGGTTAGAGAAAATTTTTTTTTTCCTATCTGTGTGTGTGTGTGTGTGTCTGTGTGTGTGTGTATATGTATATGTTTGTGGTATACTTTGCATACTGGACCTGTCAATGAAGACCTGGAGAACATCAGCAGGAACTGATGAGGCTGTGTTTTAGGTTTATCTGTAAGAGATATGGTTCATGTTTTGGGCTGCAACTAAATTATATCCCCTAAATAGGCAATAGCCCAGAGGCATGTGTGGCAGAGAGGGGACCAGCCGTTTTCAGGTAACGAAACCACTGGCAGAGGACGATTTAATCCAGAAGTGGATTAAATAAAATTGAAAATGTCTGGATGCTTTGTGGAAAGCCCAAGTTGAGTTCAAACTTGTAATTTTATTTTTTTTAAATCAGTAAAAATAGTAGGTTGAGCATGCTTTAACTGAATTTTTGCAACTTTCTGAACATTGTGTTTCACATATGGCTGATCTATATATTATGAGTAAGAGTCGTGGCAAACATTGCTTAAATAGGAGAATTTAAGGGTATGCCTGAGATTTTTTTGTTGCAGTTTTCTCACCAGAAAAGGGGAATTTGAAGTGTGGTAAACAAATCCATATTCCACTGGCCCATATTCCACTAGAACAACACTCCTATAAGCAAATTATATTTTAGCTTGTGGGCTTAGAAATTTAAAGCAGATTTAAAACATGAATTTGCCCCAGATGTCCTCACTGCATCTTACTCCATCTTCAGGAGCTGTATGCCACTTGATTGTTCCCTAACATGGTAAACATTAACCTTTCACAGGTGATTGCAGGAGACTTTCACTTTTAAGTACATCTTTTACTCAGCATGCATAAAATCTGTCAAAAACTCCCTTAATGAAGAATATCAGTTTGCAATTAACGTGCTAACTCCACATCTAACCACTTCCTTGACTAGTGAGGCTTGAGGTACATCATGGGGGAATTCATCTTGCAAGCCACATCTGTCATTCCTTCACTATCCTGGCATTGGACTCTCCCATCCTGTACAGCCTGCCTGGTGCAGAGGGTGGTCCTGGCTCCCTCCACACACCCCGGGGGCTGCCCCCCCTGCCAGCAGTGGTGGTGAGCATCTTCAGACCCCTGCCCTCCTCCTCTTGGCATCCTCCGTGCGCCTTTCTCCCTGTGTCTTCAAATGAGAGCTTAGACAGGGCACTGTGCTTCGTGGGGGATTTTCTGATGTTTCTGAGCTAAAGAGGATGAAGAGGCGTTCCTGGGAGGAGCGTGGGACTTTGGGGCGGGGAGACCCTTTGAAGGCCAGCCAGAGTCAGCCGCTCCCCTGCTGTTTGCCCCGGAAGCACAAGGTTACACATATGACACAGGTTCGACTCAAATGCTTTCAGTTCGGATCTGCATGAGGTCTGGGTAGTCAGTAGGGGAGTGTGCCATGCAGACATAACTATTCCAGCAGCTAAAACCAAATTTCGCTAATGCTCAACTCCTTCTGTTGCACTGAACAAAATATGACTTTTAACTTTTGCCAGGGCTTTTGTGAAAACAAAGGAAAGCGAGTCACACATTTAAACAGAGCTGACAGCCTGCTATTTAAACATCAAAACAAGCCTTTGCTGATGCTTAAGTAGAATTAAATATTTGCTTTATATATAAAAGTAGATTTGAACTACAACTTAGTTTGCTTATCTGTCTTTCTTAAAATACAAGAGCCACTCAGGTTATCTCTCAAATGTATTTCTCTTTTTGAAATGTGTTTATCTGACATTCTTGCTATCACTGTAAAAAGAAAACTGCAAATATTATATTGGCTCAATAGTAAATAAGGGTGATAGAAGAAAAAAATCCATCATTTTCCCAAAGCCTAAATCAGTACTTTTTATTCTATTGACATCAATGGAACTATTCAGGATTAACCACATAACTGCTGAATTACACATATATTAATTATAATAAACAGCTGTTAATTTAAACAGAATCTGGTATGCTTTAAAAAAATATTAAGTAGTAACTTTTTTTCTCAGTGAATAGCTTTAAAATAGACATACTGCAAAAATAAAAAGTGGTGAACCATGTTACCACCATTTCTGATTAGCGACTTTGGTGAAGTCTAGGACTATGAATACTGAGACATTGTTTAATTTTGCTTAATTAAAATAGTTCTCATTCTGTTTGTTTCTTTTTCCCTTACATAGGTAAAAATTATGGGAATGTCTACATGTGTATGTGTATGTATTTCTTCAAAGCTAGGGATTTATGTGTAGCATGATTTTAATTTCAATAGTAATATGTAGATCATGCTTTTAAAATTAGCTTGTGACTTGTACCATTTTCTAAAACATTGTCTCATTGTTGCTTGCTTGCCACACAAAAAAGTAGTACTAGGGAGTTTATATTTGGGGTACATCATGTGCCTCAAGCATCGCTTACTGTCTCGCCACCATTTAGAGTGAGACCTGGAGTGTGAGGGTGATTTCTGTTTGTAAGTGCCTTCTTTGTGCAAATGTGTACTTTGTAGTAAAGCTCAGAGAGGGCTACACCTGACCAAAACACACCGTTTCACAGGAGAACAGAGTGATCCTGTGCTGCATTTGCAAAAGTTAAGTTTAGACATGTAGAAAATGTAGGATATTATGGGAGATATTCATTGCTAGAAGACTGGGATCAAAATTACTCCAGTGCAGCAGATCTGTCCAAGTCCAATGAGGAACCTGGTCCCCTTTTGAGCAGTGCTTGGGAGTGCTACACAGCTAAATGAGATATCAACCTTTTCCTGGATTTCCAGACATACCCCATTTTCTTGACTGTGCATTAACCAATTTGAGCACAGGCTTAATGGCCCAGAGAGTCTTTCTGCAGGATCTTCAACTGAAAATATCATTGTGGTCTCACAGCATGGAGCACTGAGCAGCAGTTGAAGATTTCTTCTCTGCGTGCACCAGCCAATACAGTGTGTTGCACAGGGACACTTTTCTCTTCAGCGGTGCGCTTCTGTGGGCACAGCCGCCCACAGCTGTGAAACACAGCAGATTCTGAGAGTGTATTAATAAACATTTTGGTTTCTCTTATTTTGTTGCCAAGTGAATACAGCACAAAACACAACTCTCTCTCCAGAGACTGTGGCAGATTTTTATCTGGTGCGAATGTGCCAATTCGCTGTGTTTTTCATGCTGGTAGTAAGTTGAGGAATACATGGGCATGCCTGGGGCTTTCTGACCAGTTTAAACATCAAACCTGTTGTAAACAGGTTGGAGAGATCAGCCTGATACTTGAGGGTGAATTTCTAATACTCAAATGTAAAGCAAAACCAAAGACTGATCTAATGGTATCATGTCTAGAAGCCTAATAGACTGGCATACCTAATTTCAGTATGTTCCCCTTTTGGGAAGATCCAACATCAGATGTTAATATCTGCAGCCAGGGTATTTATTAGTCTTTAAAACTATAATTGCAAATACTGAACCTACCCAACAGTATTGTCATCATATTTTTAGGTATGTTGTCATACCTGTAATTCAGTTATAATACAGACATGTAGGGTCTCCATGTCAGGAGGTAAATAAATAAATAAAGCATTGCGAAATGTACAGCCTATGCTTATACCACTACATTCCATCCCGTATTGTTCTTCCTGTGTTCTTCTTGATCCATGTACCATGCCTCCACATAGCATTCAGGCTTACTTGGCCTTTGAACCTGTGCTTGGAAGTATGAAATGAAGTTAGGCTGCGCTTGGGTAGTTGGGACTTCAATCACATTGCAAATGAGGATGCATTTAAGTCTCCTTAACTGTCTGCAGCCTGCAGTCCCCTCGCCACGATTCTGCTGAGATGAACACTGCTGCCCTGAATACAGCTGATCAAATGAGTCCCTTATAGGATGTCGGCATCCTACAGGATTTTACTCTACACTGTGATCTGGGCTCCCAGAAACACTCAGGCAAGTGTAGGGAAAGCAAGTAGGATTCAGAGTGCATTTTCTCAGCTCAGCAGAAATGTTTGGGACAGGCAAGTCTGCACACTGTGGGATGTCCAGTGATGGGTACCGTCTGTGAGGTCTGACATTCACACAGCAAAACTGTAGTGTTGCAGCACCATTTATGGATGACAAGGGTGGACATTGCTTAGAGTAACCCACAGTTTGTTGCAACAGCATAGTAATGACAGTTTAACTGGTTGGCTCAACCTATGCCAGTAAATTGTTTTCCACTGAGTGAAAAGTGTTGTATAAATTAGGCTGGGTGCTGATTCTGTATGCATGCTGAAGGAGCTCGTTTAGCTGTAGTATTTTATTATTTTAGTGAGAACAGGGTATGAAGCCAGATGTTTGGTGCAGCTGGTTGCAAATATTCTTGCTCTGCCTGTCATATTCAGTAGCACTTTTAACTTGCTGTATGTTCCAAATTGAAATCATCCCTGCTGGGAGAGGCCACGTGAGGCAGGTCGGGTATTTAGGCAACAACTGGTTAATTGCAACTCCTGGGACAAAGGGAGTCCAGATTAGCAGTTTCACTTGGCTTGTCAGAAGATGGGAGCTGATGAGCTCACTGATCTAGCTGGAAAAAGTAAGTCAGCAGGGGGAAATTATCTCAGCCTCTTTGTTGACATTACTGTGGAAAGCAGTCCTAGAATTGAGCAGTGCATTGTTATTTTTAATACTGTCAGCTAGGAAAATTCATTGCACCTTCATTATATCATATGTCATTGCAGGTACCATTTTGGAAAGGGCAATTCCTGTGATATGATTCTGATCTCCCATGTACTATTTTTGCACAAGTGGAGTTCTTGAGACCTTGCCTGCATTGGCAGCAAGCTGGAGTATGAATTTACAGCATCCTGGCTATTTCATGTTAATTCATCCAGTATTTGTCTCTGCAGATGATATTTCACTCCACTTCGAATGTGAATCAAGCTGTGCTTCACAGATATCCACAAAGAAAGCTGGTGCAGCATAGTTTGCCCTCTGTACATTCACACTCTTTTTCACAGCACAGTAAATTCCTCTTGCAGACAGGTGCTCCTATTCAGTGGGGTGATTTCAGGCTTAAATCAACCTAAGTGGGACATTTGTCCAGATGAACTGATAGCATCCATTACAATACAAGCAAAAACCTTAAATCAAAACCCATACTTAACCTCAGTAATTCCATCAGAGCATGCTTCCACTTCAAATTTTTGCCTACCCAGTTTACAAGGCTCCCATATATCCTACCATGACTCATTCCCCATTTCAGCCAGTCCTTTGTGCCATCAGCATCGAGAAAAGATTTCAGTTTAAAAAGTAACCAGAAAAAAAGAAAAAGATTAAAAAAGACCACCACCAACAACAAAAAAGTGTTGCTTTCTAGTCCCAACCATTCCTTTAGTCCAGTGGAGACTAAAACAGGTGAATCAGTAGCCACGTGGGAGCAGCAAACTTCAGTAGGAGAGGGGAACTAATGTCTGAGAAGGGAGGAGCACCCCTAACCCAGCTTTGCCACTAGAGAAATTTGTCCCCTTAGGAAGAGAGTTTGATGGTTTGTTGGTCTTAATTCTGGCACCTAATGAGCAACATATGTACTGTGTAGCATTCAGCCTCACCGAGGTGGAGATCAATCTTTATTAGCGTTTTGTGCACCTCTGCATTAAAATGGGATTAATAAAATTGATTACCCCTGAAATGCAACCTTCCACACAGAAGGCTGGAACTTCACAACCTCTAAGTGGTACTTTATTCAGGGAGATTCTACTCAAGTATCAAACACCTGCAGAGATGTACAACCTTCAAAACAGTAAGGACAAAAAAGACCCACAGTGGACTAATATTCTCTACTTTCATAGATGGGTAAAACTGCAAAAAGAGAAACCAAAACCTTGTTCTCAGTCATTGCCCTCAATTTCTCTTATAGAAGTCTATTTGAATATCCATACTTCATCTTATCACAATAAGATCAAAACTTCACATGATTTTAGTGCGAATTTGAACATATCACATAATCTTTAAGCAACAAAAGCAGGCAACAGCTCTTATTTTAGAGAAGCAATTAAGCCAAGCCACTTTGCTGCCCTCTCACGGGCTCTGGGGCTGGTTAAATCCCTTCATCCATCTCTGCTTTGGCCTCACAGTTTGCCAGTGAGAAGCAGAGCCAACACTAAGCCTGGCCTGCCAATGCCCATTTGTAAAGGCCCCTTGCTTGAGCCACCACTTAATGGGAAAGGATGCATTTCTTTTTTGAGGTTTTAAAATGGTACTAGAAAGAACAGTTTCGGTGCCTGCACCTAAGTAATACCTAAAAATGAGGTAAATAATTTGAGGATTTTAAAGAACAGAAAATTTTGCTTTAGTTTTCACAACTTCCTGCAAGTGCTTTCCTTTCTGTCATGCATGTTCTGCACTGATTTTGCAGAGCATGTGTAATGGCAAGGCTTGATTCTGAGGAGAAAAATTAAACTTTTTACAGTATATATTGAAGCTACTCATAAAAGTGCTGTGTTTAAGTTAGGCCTAATTTATTGGATTTTTTGTGGTATTATTATTAGTTTCTAAAATTAAAGGTAACCCATCTCAGCCTGTAAAAACTGTAAGCTCCTCAGAATTAACATTCTTCATTTTCTTCGGCTGCTAAAGCCAGAATAGCTGTTCCCAGTCAACCAAGATATGGTAGGAGTATCTCCAAAATGCTAAGTAACAGAAAAAGAGAATAAAGAAAAAAAGGTTGATGCCCATTTTGTCCAATACCTTTCTCCTATCCCTTTTACATTTTCCTCTGTCCCTTCAGAACCTCTTTTTTTTTGAAAAAATCCTGTCTTTCCATGCACTGCTTGTTAGCTCATGGTTGTGCAGTCTGACTGTAGGGCACGACCAGTGAATCATAAAAGCAAATGTCAACAGGAAAAGATCTCCAGTAGCCCATTAGCTGTTTGAGATCATATTTATTATTTACTGAATGACCGTGAATAATGAACAAATTGCTCTAAATTACTACAGATTTGTGGCTAAATCTCTATTAAAAAGAGAAAATCAGTTAAAGCAGTTGCAGAATTTATTACTAGGGAAAAATTGCCTTCTTATCATTAATATTATATGGAGTAGACGTAGCACCAGCAAAACAAATAGAGGTAATTGGTGCAATTTCATTACAGATGCAAGAAATGGAAACTTTGAAATGGCAGAAAAGTTAAAAATAATTCTCACAAAATGCTTCCATGGAGATATCTACTCTAATCTCTGTGGGTTAGACTTATGTGAGCATCAGTGAGTTAGACAACGTTGGAGATGATTGTCACCCCAAGTTGTGCTTGTAGTCAGTATTGAGAGGAGTAAATTAGGTTAGGTAAATCCTATCCTAACTAAATACAGCTAATCTTTTGACTGCCATGCCTAATTTGTGCATAGGTTTGGGCCTAATTTTCTTCTCAGAGGATACTGGATCAGGTCAGTAGTGCCACTGATGTAGAAAGTGTGCAACTTTGTCATTTAGCCATATCTTCTTAAAGGTAAATGGTAATTCTGTAACTATTATACAAATGGGCAGAGAAATCAGAAACTATACAATTGAAGGAAAATACCCATTCCTGGCACACAGATTGTGTAGCAAACAACAAAAGGAGCCTATCCTAAAATGTAAGAGTATCCAAATATTTTCTCCCTTGGCTTTGTGGAGCACACGTGGTGACACCTCTTCATGTATTTACTTGAGGAGATTTCTAAATCAGATTCCATTTTAGGGTAGTCTGAGAGATTATGTATGAGCAAATTGTGGTTTTACATTTCATCCTTAAAGAAAATATGTGGTATTGGAAGTCATGTTATCCGACATTATCCAAAATCTTATACCTGTTACAAAGTCATGCTCTGCATCGCATTTAACTAACTCTTAATTTCTTTCTCTCATTGCAGAGTCAAAGGCTTTCCAAACTAATATAACTATTTGAGTACTGTTAGGCAAGAGCCTATTAACGCTGAATTTTTTTTTACAAATGCTATAGCTAAAGCTTATGATGGAAGTAATTTGTAATATTCAATGACCTCATTTTATTCTGTTTTGCTCACTCAAAGCTAATGCATATGATGCCATGTGAAATTCTCAGACGAGCCTGTCTGCAGGACTTATGGGAGCCATAAATGGATTAAACCTCTCACTCCCTACTTTGGCAAGTGATCAGTTACATTTAAATAAAGGTCAGTCTGTCTTTACAAAGAACACACTGAAAGCAAGCTTAATAGCTTTCCCTACTGAGCCTAAAACATAACTGTTCGAAGCATAATTAGCAATGGGGTGCCAGTCACTGATTGTGCTTTTTGCTTGATTTTATGTCTGGGGAGTTCCAGTATTCCCCATTAGCTTTAAGAGGGGGCACAGTGCTAGTTATCAAATTGACAGTCTCGACCTGGCCTCTGAAAGCAGCTGTAAAACATCGTTTGGGAAAATTAAGATGAATGCCAAAACCAGGACTGTAACACTGCTACAAATTGGACATTTGAGGTCCATGCCGTGACTCTAAATAACAAAACAAGTAAAATATCTGATGTACCTCAGAGTGCAGACTTTGTTACGCTAAATACCAGGTGATAAGGAGATACACAACCTGTCCTATTATCTCATGAGTTCTGTATTGTGAATTCTTTATAAAATAGTCCATAGCTATTCTTTTCAGCATTTACAGAGTGCCATCTCTGCCGTCTGTTAAAATACAGATTTCAGGAGGGGGTGGAGTGAATCAGCTACAAATGCCCCTCCAGTAAAAGATGTTGACCACAAAAGGGTTATTTTGACATGTTGATTAAATATTTAGCCTATGTAAGGCATTTAAGAATAAGCATGATCATAGAATCATAGAATGGATTGGGTTAGAAGAGACATTCAAGATCATCTAATTCCAACCCTCCTACCATACCTTGTGGTCTTCCAGTTCTTCAGAATGCCTCATTTGTTTGAGTTTTCTTGACCACTGTTTATAGGCTTTGTAGCTAAAGTGATAATTGTCTACAGGAGAGAACAGAGCTGATACAGCAATTTTGGTACTCTGCAGACAGCCTGAGATTCTGAGAGAGAATTACCTTGACCTGCCAGACTGGAGCATCAGTTTCAAAAGTCCAGTGATTGCACTTCAGTGTTATCAGCAACTAATTTAGCACTGATCATTTTATCTAATATTAGCAAGGAAGATGGGTAAGAGCAAAACACAGTGGACTGGCTTTGGGGAATTTCTGGAGATAATCCAAGAGCAGACCAGAGAGATGGACAGGTAACAGCAAAGTATGCAAAAGAACAAGGAGGAGGACGAAATAAAAGGCAGAAAAGAGGGTGGGATTAGATGGAAAGGATCTGTTATATAAAGATGAACATAATATGAATTATTATGAGAAAATATTACAGTCTTATATTTTAGGTGTGATGCAAAGACTATATTTTGTTCATCTCTGTGTAAATCATGAAACTACTTCTATCTCAGCCCCCCTCACCTGATTGCTGGTCAATGGCTGAATTTGCAGCTCAGGTCAGCTGTGAGAGAGCAGAAGTCTGTCCTCCAAACGCATCTTGGCTATCAGTCACAAAATAGAAACTGTAAGAGGAAGATGACCAGCCAGGGATTAATATAAAACCATGTAATTTTCCTGATTTACCTGTACTTGGGGGTTAAGGATTTTATGTCGGCACATCTTCATCTCCTTTCATGAATGGTGTATTCATTTTAAGAGTCAAATACATTACAAAACGTAGGCGTTGCCAAGAAAAATACCACTGTATTTGGTTTTACAAGGTCTTAGATATATAAAGAAGACCTGTGCCTTAAGCAGCTCCATATCAGTTCTACCACTCTGCATTTCTAAAATTTATTTGTGCTTTCTTTGTTCCGCTTCTAGGATTTCTTTTTCCTGATGAAAAACTTGTACAAGAAGTGAAGAAATCAGTGACTAATTTAATTGACAATTTTCATCTTATAAGAAATTTTCTTTTTTTTTTTTTCAGATTTTCTGCTTCCTGCATAGGCACTTCAAGGTCCTACTTGTTCATTTTCACCACAGGTCAGATACCATCGCCAGGAAAAACTAATTTAAAAGCATTCCGTCACAGGTACTCTGAAATAACGAAACAAAACAGCCATCCAGGAAAATAAAGTCCTTTCTCTTTAACCCATGAATCCTGAGCCAGCGATGCAGAACTCTCAAGCTCTGGCTGTAAGGTTTGCTAGTCTCAGGACTCAAATGCACTCCTGTGTCTCATACCTCCATAATCATATCTCTCTTCTGCAGGGAGTTTCCTTCAGGCACTGGTAACAGCCAGCTGTATCTCCTTTGAGTCTTTTAGCATGTCCACGTTACGTTTTTCCACGTTTTGATTCAAATACTTTGTTCTCTGTTGTAGGTCATGGGTTATATGGGACTTTTGAAATGTTGTCCTCTTGGAGAAAAACTAGAGAAGACCAACATGTTAAAGAGAGGACTGCAGCCGTATTTGCAGACTCCATGCTCTCGTTTTCTCTCACCACTGCCATGTACCTGGTCACTTTTGGAATAGGTGCCAGTCCCTTCACTAACATTGAAGCAGCCAGGATTTTCTGCTGCAATTCCTGTATTGCAATTTTCTTCAACTACCTCTATGTACTCTCCTTTTATGGTTCCAGCCTGGTGTTTACTGGCTACATAGAAAACAATTACCAGCATAGTATCTTCTGCAGAAAGGTACCAAAGCCAGAGGTATTGCAAGAGAAGCCTGCATGGTATAGGTTTCTTCTGACAGCCAAATTCAGTGAGGACACAGATGATTCAGAGGAAACGAACACTTACGAGAGTCATCTTTTGGTGTGGTTCCTGAAACGCTATTATTGTGACTGGATAACAAACACTTATGTCAAGCCTTTTGTAGTTCTCTTTTACCTTGTTTATATTTCCTTTGCCTTAATGGGCTACCTGCAGGTCAGTGAAGGGTCAGACCTGAGCAACATCGTAGCGACTGCGACACGGACCATTGAGTATACGACTGCCCAGCAGAAGTATTTCAGTAACTACAGCCCAGTGATTGGGTTCTACATCTACGAGTCAATCGAGTACTGGAACACCAGTGTCCAGGAGGATGTGCTGGAGTATACCAAGGGCTTTGTGAGGATATCTTGGTTCGAAAGCTACTTAAATTACCTTAGGAAACTCAACATATCTACAGGATTGCCCAAGAAGAATTTCACAGATATGTTGAGGAACTCATTCCTGAAGACCCCTCAGTTTGCCCATTTTTCAGAGGATATCATCTTTTCCAAGAAATATAACAATGAGGTTGATGTTGTGGCCTCCAGGATGTTCTTGGTGGCAAAGACAATGGAAACCAAGAGGGAAGAACTTTATGACCTCCTGGAGACCCTGAGGAAGCTCTCTCTCACCTCCAAGGTGAAATTCATCGTTTTCAATCCATCATTTGTGTACATGGATCGTTACGCCTCTTCAGTGGGAGCCCCCTTACAAAACTCGTGCATTAGTGCTTTATTTCTGCTCTTCTTCTCTGCATTCCTGGTTGCAGACTCTTTGATCAATGTCTGGCTCACTCTAACTGTTGCCTCAGTTGAATTCGGAGTTATAGGTTTTATGACCTTGTGGAAAGTGGAACTAGATTGTATTTCTGTGTTGTGCTTAATTTACGGAATTAATTATACAATTGACAACTGTGCTCCACTGTTATCAACCTTTGTCCTGGGCAAAGAGTTCACAAGAACTAAGTGGGTGAAAAATGCCCTGGAAGTGCATGGGGTAGCTATTTTGCAGAGCTACCTCTGCTATATTGTTGGTCTGATTCCTCTTGCAGCTGTGCCTTCAAATCTGACCCGTACACTGTTCAGGTGCTTGTTTTTAATAGCATTAGTCACCTTCTTTCACTGCTTTGCCATTTTACCTGTGATACTGACTTTCCTGCCACCCTCCAAGAAGAAGAGGAAAGAGAAGAAGAATCCTGAAAACCGTGAGGAAATAGAGTGTGTTGAAATGGTGGATATGGATAGCACCCGAGTGGTTGACCAAATTACAACAGTCTAACTTGATTTGTTGGTTGCTTTTTTACACTAGGTCTTACTGAAAAAAAGAAAAAAAAAAAGATAAAAATGAAACCAGTACTGACTAAATATCTGAGGAGAGAAGGGAGTTTGGAGGTTTCCCCTCCCTCCTCTAAGCTAAATCCAGGAATATTCAAAATTATGGGAGAAATTGAAAATAAATTTAAAAAAAAAAAAGAGCCGGGGGATTGTACCTTGCTCCGTTCCTGTAACAGGTAATACGAGAGAACTTTCACACACATGCAAAGGGCGGTTGAATTTTAGATGCATGAAGTAAGATCTAATGAGAGCAATTGGGTTCCTGAGCAGTCGTCTGCATCGCCTGTGCTGCAGATGCTGCAATTATTGTGGCTAAACCAAATCATATTGAAAGGTCAACTGTCAAGGCTGAAGTAGCACTAAATGTTCACTGGATGTAAAGGCTTTACAAACTTTCTGCACAGCAATAACTCAAGTCAGTGAGTCAGCTCTTATAAGTCTTAGCCATCACATTTAATTTTTATTTTCTCCCCTAATCTAAACATTTATGCAAGACTATATAAAAGATAGCAAACTGTACTGGGAAAGAAGGCAGTACACAGCAACCAAATGCTTTCCAAACACTTCTATGTTATAAATCACTTCTTTTTTTCTAAAAATATCATTATTTTAAAATGGAAATCATCCCTTGTAACATTTTTAATCATGGTTTTATAGCTGTTTCTTTTTCTTATAAAAACAAAAAAGAACAAAAAAAAGAACAAAAAATCTGGGTGACTGTCACTCTAGAAAATATATAATTCTATTTTATACATGTCTCGCTACTAGTTAAACATGTAATCTGCTTTACCAACTGCAATTTTGTTAGCACTCTACTAAGACATGTGAGTGGATCTAGCAGCAGACAGAAGATGGTGTACTGAATATTTCAGCACCAAAATCCATGATACAAACCTCAAATACTAAAATGTCATCAAGAAAGTGAATGTTAGGGCTCTTTTAGTGAGAGCCTATTTCAGGCCATTCACTGGTAATGCACACTAAGAGGATTAGTGGGTAGTTTTACATAATGTATAACTTAATCCCTCAATCTTCCTAGAGTACCTATAAAGCAATAGACCTTGCAGCTATGGGCTCTTCCAAGAGACAGTAGACCGTGAGAGTTGTGTGGAACAAACCGAAGGCTGGGGCTCCGGTTTAGCAGCAGCAAGTTTAACAACGTCCCCAAAGAGCCCATATCTAAGGGGCCTATTGAAAACATCTGAGAGGGGAAAAAAAAAAGCAAACTTAAAAAGATTACATTACTTAGTCTTTTTGGAGCTGTGAGTTCTAAATCAATAATTCTGTCAGCATCTGTGATGTGGAGTAATACAGATAAAGCAGCATCTCTTTCCTCCTCTGCCCCCTCTACCTTTAAGAGCGACAGGCTCATTACTGTAAGGTTTTATCATGTGGTTGAACCCCAGTGGGGATATGTAAGCCAATTCTGTAGGTTTTGCTGAGAGTATCCCAACTATACATAGCAGAGAGCTGGCTGGTGTGTCGGGTGTTCTCATGAATATGTGGACTGTTGCTTTGTGGTGCAAGATGAATGTATCGCAGCCGGACTCCTTTCTGCAGCTCGTCCGGAAAGTAAGAGTACTTGAAAAGTTCTCAGCACTTGGCACAGCGTTTGCTTCAATTACAGTATCTGGAGGGGAAGGGATATTCCAGGAGCCATGAGGCTTGGACCACTGGGAGCACTGTGACCCGGGAGGCTGCCTGTGATCCCTGTCATTAGCACGTCTGTGGTCACAAGCCCAGGGTGTGCTTCATTGCATGAAACATGTCTTCAGCATCCAATCCCAGTGGCCCACAAATACCCTGTGCAAAACCTGCAAATGTCACCTAGTGAATATTAATTTTGAAGCAAAGAGATATTTCTGAAGCATCCTTCCTAGCAGAAAATAAGATAACCAGATATTTTGCCCTGAAGCAAAATGTTACATGCTCACTAGCAAAACTAGTCAGCAGTGCAGCTGGCAACATTTACTTTCCCCTGGGTATGTCCCTTCTCTGACCAGAGGAAAGGGAGCTGTCTCCAAGAATGCACAGACTCTTTGCTTGAATAAACAACAGTTGCTGTGGTAGCAGCTGGGAAGCTGTAACAACAACTTAAGCCTTGGCAGAACCCAGGCAGACACCTTGAAGACAGCCAGATGAATGTAAGGCTAGGAAAAAGATCTGTTTCCCCTGTTTTCTTTTGACTCAGGCTTGGGGCTATGTTTTCAAGCCAAAAATCATTCCATAAATATACTTCACTGTAGATTTTCTGTCATTATCACAATGTCATTTAAATAAGAATCACCCTATCTCCTGGCTGTTCAACAAACAGCTGCAGTGGCTTTTAAACTTCTGAGGGCATTAGCAAATTAGTCGAGAGTTACAGAGGAATTGCAATTCCTCTGCAGCCATCTGCTGACATGTGGGACACTTGGAAATGGGATATATGTGAAAGAGGTTTATACACTGCAGAAAGTAATACATGGCAAACACTGATTTTACACATCTGCTGTCCCTCATGCTATCCCTTGCAAACACCAGATGCAAAGATGGTTACCATAAACCTCTTTACATCTAATTGCTGTGCTTAGACAGGAGTGTCTTTATAGAGATGCCCAAAGAGAAGCTTGTTTCACAGACCTCTCATTAAATATCAGTGTTGAGGCCTTCAGAGATCTCCAAGAAAGGTAATAAAACCAGGGATAAAATTATTCCTCTATCTCCAAACCTGTCAGAAAAAGGATGTGGAGGCACTCCTTTGACAAAGTGTCACAGAACAGGCTTGGTTGTCCAGGAAGGCAGGGTGAGAAGTCAGGCAGTCCACCCCTCTCCCCAAGCCAGAGTCAACAACATTACAATCATTTCTGAAAAGATTGTCCAATCCATTCTTAAGAATCTTTTTAAGGGCAGATTCCTCTTCT
>JAOXXN010000001.1:12824700-12838733 GCA_026770055.1 Myrmophylax atrothorax | reverse complement strand
TAATTCCTGCTGGCTGCCCAGAACTGGGTCAGAGAAGAGGAGCCATTCCTCTCTCTGCACAGGGACAGGACAGGCTGGAGCTTGAAGCAGCCTCAAAAGTGAGAAAACCCAAAACAGAGCCAAAACCAATTTATGTACATTTTTCACTGTGTTTCACCTCAGGCTGCCATTTCATTCCCCACCTCCAGATTTGGCAAGGTAAAGCCATGAAAGTATCCAAGGTGCACTCAGCCAAAGTCCATGAGATTTCTGCCTGAATTGTGACGTGTCTGAGGGGTGCACCAAATACTCCTTCTCTACAGGTAGCTTGAATACCTCAACATGAACCAGAAACAGCATGTTCTCAAGGTTTCAGACTATGCTAAGCCACTTTGGCCTTCCTCCCCTTTGACTTTTTCCTATCGAGCAATTATCTTCATCAAAGTCGGTCAGTCCTCCATGTGCTGATTGATTGATTAATAGGTGCAGGTGCTGTGCTCTGTTCTCAGTCCAAAGCACTCCCAGTGGCTAACTGTGCATAAGATTTTGCCTTTACTGGCAAACCTCCATTTTGGAAGACTACCTAGGCTTAAGTGGATTTTTGTCATACTCTTAAGTGGCTTTTTAGCCCAGGTATCACTGTGGTTTTGTTTGCAATATAGGTTACTCATTTTTTTTATAAATTCAGTGAGTAGAACGGAGTATTATACACTGTCAGGCACTAACAGTGAAAGTTTTAGCTAAGGCTAACAAGGCTATGTGAGACTGTGGCTCACTGAGCACATGTATGTTCTACAAACATAAAATTCCCATACAGTAAGGTATGGTGTACAGTATATTTTTATTTACAGGGTAAGCATGGGGAAAAAGAGCCAACCTATGTGCATATGGCCCTCGAGATCAGTCCAGTTTTCTTGTAACATAATTTCTCATGTGTCAGCACAAGTCCACTTTCAATTTACAAGTACTCTTAATAGGAGAAAAAAACTGAAGAGAGAAAATTTGATATAACTGGAATAACTACGCTATAAAAATTAATTGATGAAGGCAGAATTTGCTACCCAAAGCAGAAATGTGAAAGTGTTCTAGTTAGATTAAAATTAGTTTGGAATGTTGAGAAAAACCTGTCTGTGAGACAAAAAGAGCTTCTTTTCCAAAGACAAGCAAATACACTTATGGTCAACTGCATGAATCTGGAGGGAAAATAGTATTGAAGTGGCCTGAGGTTATGCTGAGCCACAAGAGGACTCGCATCTGCTCTCAGAAGCTTTCTGAGCCAGCGCTGAATTCAGGTAAAACATGTACTGTAAATTGAAAGGTGTACTTTTAAATGCTTTTTTCTAGGCAGACTGTCCTCCTGTGAGCCATGAAATCCCACTCAGCCAACATGTTCTTTATTTTTATTCAAAGGGAAAACAAAACAAAGTAGTGGCAGGACTGTGCAGAGATCGGGGGAGTCAGAAGGAAGACTCTGACTTCTCTGAAAAACAACGAGAGCCAGCAAAGCAAATGGATTTTGCGGGTGAAGAACTAGTTACTTCAAAACTTAGCAAAGTGGTGTTTTTTCCTACTTGTTAACTTCAGAAGCAGATAGCATTTTGGGGGGGATGCAGGGAAGGGAAGCCGAGTTAGTACAAGTTAGCTGTGTGTTTCTGTGACACTGGTAGCTCCTCTGGTGTGGTCAGAAACAGGCAGCAGGATGGGAGTGCAGGAGGGACAGGGACAGCACTCACGTGTGGGCACTGGGGATGCCAGATCGGGGGCTGTGGTGGTGCCATTTCGCTTGTCCCCATCCCACAGCCATGCCTGGTTGTTCCTGGGGGTGCACAGCCTGCAGAGTGCACTAGCTCCTATGTGGGCACAGCTCACTCCTCCCATGTCTCATGTTGGGACAGGACTTGTGTGGTAAGGCACAAGCCCTACAGGAAACCACTTTCGGGGAGATCTTGGTTAGAAAGAATTACTCAGAGCCTTTTTCTCCCCTGCACATGTTAAAACCTAGATCCATACAAGTCAAATTGTACAATTGGCTATGTAGGGACAAAGTACTTCTTCCATGGCTTTATCCTTGCATTTATGACTTAAAGTACTTGTCATTTATTTTATTATAAATATTGTGAAATAAGGAAGCCTTCCTGGGGTACACACAGGTCTGATGAGAAGGAGGCAGGGAGGGAAGAGAGCCCCTTCCCCTCCCTAAAGGTAGGAAGCATCTTCCACCCATGGCCAGGCACTACACCATTGCTGCAGGGCACCCCTAGTGACCCCAGCTCAGTGCAGGGGTGGGGGCAACCTTATCTCCCCTCCCCAGTCATATTAGAGAACAGGGAGGAGCTTTAGCTCCAAATTGTAGTAGGGATGGGTTCCCAGGGAAACCCATCCACTGCCAGGAAAGCGCAATGGCAAGCTTCTTGTTTATTTTTTTCTGAGAAAGGTATGGCAAAAGTATCCCAGGAGGGGGTTTGAACACATATTCCTGCCCGTGGTGCATGGTTTGGAGCAGAGTGGCTTGCCCTGACAGGCCACCACTTGCCCTGTGGTGGTCCTGGCACAGCTTCCAGCCTGAAGAGAGGGCACCTCAGCATCATGTGCACCTGCCTGGGGCAGCCACTTCTCAGGCACAAATTGTTCTGATGTTGGCGTTCTGCAAGTCATTACCTTTTTTTAATTTTGGAAAAAGAAAAAAGGTCAGCATAAACAGTTCTAGGTTATTTAAGCTCCAAGAAGTCTTAACCTGTGCGTCAAATAAATGGCTTGCAAGATGTCAGGGGTTTTCTTTTGGGCTTTTTTTAACCTATTTTTACTATTTTTGTATTAATTTAGGGGAAAAATTGTATAATGAATCTCAATGTATAGCATAAGCCTAAAATAAAACGGCTGTCTCTCTCTTTGCTTCCTGTGCTCCCAAACTGCTACAGAAATTCCATGGCATCACCAGTGTAACAAACTGATTTTCCTGGCCTAACCCAAATAATCAGGATGTGTATCCTTTACAACTGCCCTCAGAGAGGAGTGGTAGAGTAGCTCAGGGGCACCTTCTGCAGCATGGAAGCAGCAACGTCCAAAAGATGATGGGCACAGTGTTTCTCCAGTAACCCCTCTTGTTCTGAGCTGCACACTGCATGGCAGCAAGCACAAGCAAAATGCATACTCTTCACTTCTATTAATTTCCATGTTATTGGGATCTAAGTCCTTTGGGGCGGGGGGCAGGGGGGTGCATCTAGGCAATCCAGCAGCAGAACCCCAGCCCGAGCAGGCACACCAACAGCTAAGACAAAATCTCAAACTGATTTGATCAAAAACTTGGAGTTATCAGACAATAGCTAAACCTACCGAGATCTGGTAGGTAGGTAGACCTGAAGTATTGCTATTGAACAGAATTATTACTATTAAAAATTTTCTTACCAAGACTTTAGCATCCACAAACTTGGGAAACACCATTGTCACTGGGAGACTCACCTCTCCCAGCAGCAGAACCACGGCTGCTGCCCCAGGATCTTCTGATGTCTGTGCTCCATCTTCTTCTTCCCATACACAGGCAGATCACCCATTCACACTTTTTCCCTAATGTTTTGGAGAAGGGGAGCAGCTCCCCTGTAGGCCCCCCTGGAGGATGCAGAACCAAACCATTGCACCAGGGACAAGGGTGACAGTCACAGATGCTCTGTCACACCTGGATGCAGCAGTGAGATGCAATTCACTTTACTGTAAAAGGCAGGTGAGCCACATCCAAGCCCATCACTGCAAACAAGAGCAGGCCTGAGAGCTGGTGGGGTTTTGGCTGCCAAAGGCTTTCAGCCACTTCAGTTTAAGGGGAAGTTTCAGTCTGCAATTTAAAGGTGACTCCTGTCACCTGTTACAGCTCCTGGCCTTGTCTCTTTCAGTTGTTCTTTCTCTCATTGCCTTAAATTCAGAATCCACAAGCACTGTTGACAAAAATTCTATCTGAAACTGAAACTCAAGTTACATCAATTTTTCTAATAGCTAATGTAAAAGAGGCTGCATCTAAGCATTGCACAGGAACTCAAAGAGCAAAACCCATGTACCAGGCTGGTGTGCCTCATTTGTGTTAACAAGAGCTCCTTCATGCAATTCTCCATAGATCTAATTTACAAAATTCCTGTTTTCCAAATGTGTAATCATTACGTTTTATTCTGAAAATTCTTCTATATGTATACCTCCAAAATAGAGGCATGTTAAATCTGATTTTTAGGTTATAAAGGAATCCTGTTCAGCCCAACAAATGTTTGTGAGCAGCATGTCTGAATTCCATGTGCAATTCTTACACTGCTGCATACAAAACAGGATATTTTCATTCCAAAATACCACATTTCCTTATTTGTACAACTACTTTGCACACAGAAACTAGGCAGGATTGTGGACCCAAAACAGTGAAGTGTGCTCATGTTTACATTCATCCTGTAAATACCACTTAGACACGTAAAGGTTAATGGCAAATTTTTTTACTGATTTCAGTTTACTGGCAGAGAATAACTGAAATATATGCCAAGTACATAGATAGAAGGAACCAGGAAATAAGACATTGCAGTCCATCAGCAGGGGGGAAAAAAGTCCACTTCAAAATTTATACATATGAGAAATATAAGAACCACGATAAAGACCTTAGTTGAGTATCTAGAGTATATACAACAGCATATAGTAGAAATGAATGCAGAATATTTCGTTCTGATTGTTTCTGGCCACATTCAGTCCTCTGAAATATGCTCTGTTCTGTGAGAAGGCATACTTTTGAGCAAGGCTGACATTTATCTTCCTAGAAATTACTGAGTTGCACAGGTGAAGTTTGCTGGAAACAAAATTTTAAATGTATACAAACAAATGGATACCAGAAAACACAATTTGTGAAAAACATGCCTTCACATACTGGTTATATTTCATAATAGGCAATCTGTTCCCTGATGCTACAAGTAAAAAATTATTTTATATTTGTCAGCTATATTCAGAAAAATGAGATGCCCCACTAATGTATATATAGTGCATACACCCCCATACCAATTATGTATTTCTTATACGCCCAACTCGAGTTGGCTTTGTATAAAGAGGAGGAAAAGCCAACCTAGAAATGTAGCTGAAAGCTGGTAGGAAGAATGGTTAAGCTGTCCTGAAATTAGTAAGGAATCAGCAGGGGTGGAGCAACAGAGCAGTTGGTAAGGAGTTTAGGAACAAAGAAGCTGGTTGCAGAAATGCAGAACTGTTGAGAAAGGACAATACTCAGGTCTTACTGTATTAAGAGGATGGGAAAGAAATAATGTAAAAAACTTCTCAGGTGCAGAGGAAAGGAAGGTCTAAGGTAGTATGAAGAGCAAAAAAAGTTATATAAGCATATGTAAGATTGGCAGCTCTAAGGTATATTAAGGCTATCTAATAAAAGACAAGATCTGTCCATATAAGGAAAATAAAAATTCACAGCTGCCTAATTAGTGATTTCAGATATAGATTCAGTACTTCATTGCTTTGGCATAAGAAGAGAATATCATTTGTAATCTAATCTGGAGCCCAGTGCTGGAGACTTTAACATGATGCATAAACAGTAATATACAGAAAGAGATCGGTCAGATGGATTCTGGCTCGTAAGTTACTGAAAAATGACAAATGGAGCCTCACTCTTCATTTTACTGCAACACTTACTTAGATAAGAGCAGCTGACTTTACTGGTTCTGAAATAGTCATACCTTCCTGATAAAATACTCATGTGTTGGAAGCATTTCTTTGAAAATGTGATCAGTTTTCTTTCTGGACAAAGTGAACCCTCAGGCACATTACCTGTGGCGAGAAGTGGGAAATGCCAGCTCTGTTAAGGTGATTCCTGAGCCAAGAACATCCGTCTGCAATTGAATATCTCTCTTTTCTTTCCTCTCAGCATGCTATTGAAGCTGTTCCCGGCCTGTCTATTGACAGTTTTACCAATTGGTTTATCATACCCCTCTTTGCAAGAGAGGTGGGATTCTGCCAAGCCTCTCCTCGTGTTGGCTCCAGGGGCAGTGGCAAAGTTGTATTTTCAGGATTGTTCCTGCTCATTAGCCCCTCTCATGGGAGACATTTCTATCAGTATCTTAAATCTTACTGGAAGTGTGGCTACAACAGCTTCTACAGGAAAGCCAACAACATTTAGTTGATCTGACGTGCCTGTGATATTTACCAGTGACATAACTTTGTCAGATCTGGCAAGGAGAAGCATTCAAAGCTCAGTGTCAGGACATCATATTATGTTTAATATCATCATTGGGGTGGATGTTACACAGTAGATTTATAATATGGAAGTTGCAGAAATGAAAGAAAAAGAGAGAGAATACATTTAGACTGCTCATTCAGCACTTTCCAAACGTCTTCATCGGAGTTATTGCCTCACAGTCAGTGATGACACCAAGCCTGAAGAATCTAATTTACAGGAAAAGGTTAAAAGAATTTGGCTTAAAAAAGGGAAATGTGAGGCTGAGATATGTGACTTCAGAATTATGGAAAGGATTGCTAACATCAGTGAGTTCTTTTTTTTTTTTTTGGCCCAGCATGTGCTTCAAAAGCCAAAATCTCAGAATACAAAATGTTTGAAGTGAGAAGCAAATAATAAATTCATGGAGAAATTTCACAGGTAGAAATGACAAATACACATTGGAAAGTGTAAAAATCAACGCAGACAAAAAAACAACTCAGATGAAAAATGCCTAAATTTACTGTAGAGAATTCCATAAAAACCTACACAGAAAAAATGTACTCACAGCCCTAGAGAGCTCTTCAGGTGGTCTGTTCCAGCACCAGGCCAAAAATAAGGTAAGAGTTTTAAATTATTGACAGCTACAACCAACAGGGCTTTAAACTGTGAAACCTGGGTGAAAGAGAAATGAAAAATGGGAAAAAATATGGGAAAAATATTTTAATTATATACTTCCTCTTTGTGTGCCTCAGCACCTCTCTACTAACTTCTTGGTAGGTATATCCAATAACACATGTTTAAAGCACGGCTCTGCACATTCCAGACAAGTGTCTTCTTCTTCCTCTTGAAGCCAAAGGCTGAGTTTCATTTTGCCAGTCTGCTTTCACGGGTCCCTCTGACACTGCCTTAGTGACAAAGGACCGGAGAGAGAGGGGTGAGCACAGAGCAGCACAGGAAACCACCCGTGCCTGAGCCATGGCAGGCCAAAGCTTTATTATTCGTTCATCAGAGAGCTGTGCAAAAGAGGGCATTCAAATTTTTAATGTACTTTAAAAGCTTATAAGAAAAATTAAATTAGCCTCTGTGGTACACTGTGGATGTGCTAAGGAGTAGACTTGCTGTGGGTGCTCTCCAGGCATGCTTACACTATTCCAAAGCTAGGTAGCCCTCAGCCTTTGGCTTCGTGCCATGCTGCCCCTTTGAGATTCATATTGCAGCTTTTATTGAGATACTTGTTTGGTGAAAGAGGTTTTGTTTAGAACAAACAGATCTTCTTAAATATGAACTCTTTTATTGATCCCAGAAGGTTTCCACACCTGACATCTCTGTCCTCTGTTAGTGTGTTTGGATGTGAAGGTGGCCACAACAGGAAGGGGAGGGTTGGAAAGCATGTAGAAATCCCATTATTTCAGTTAAGTGGCAGCTAATTTTATGAGGATCAGTTACCAGTGATTTTGTGAGCCACATTTTCTATTAGCAAATTTTAAAAAGGTGCTCAATATTCCACTCCTAAGCCAGGAAAAACTATGGGTGTTCTGTATACTTTAAGCTGAGTATAACAATTGTATTGAAATCATGTTGCCCAGTGGAAGTAAAGCATTGGGAGGGGAGAAGAGGTGGATAGAGTTGCTGGATTTGAAATTTTCGGCAGAAAAGATTGTTTTTTCTTCTTTTAAAAAGAAGTTTGCATTTTTACCTTTGGTCTGATAGGAAAGTCTTATTGAGTCCGATGAACTCAAAGCATATAAAATCATTTACAAAAACTTCTGTGCAGGAGGGGAGAGGCAGAAGATCAGCTGAGGAAAGACATATCTTCTTCTGACTTTCTTCTATAACGTCTGCCTTATCACAGACTCAGGTAACAGCAGTGTGGCTGGTGTCAAAGTAGTGGGGTAACTGTGTTTGGATAAAATTGTGTTATGGAACAATAAAGTTTTAAGTAGTTACCTGGTGAGACAGGTACCCACCAAGCTTATTTCATAATGCTGAGGAAGGGAAGGAAGGTATTGAGCTCTACTTCCAGGGACTGGAGAAGATGGGGCTTCATAGCAAGGCAGTAGCAAATGCAAACAACAGCAAACATTGCACTTGTATGGAAACAGATTTGAGTGCAGAATCAGCTAAATTTTTCCTCATCCAACAAAAATGAAGTCAGGAAAATATTGTAAAAGTCCAAAACCTCTCTACAGTTTTTAACTCCTTGTTATGGCTTATGTGTAACATCATCAGATCCCTGGTACTGACACACCATTCAAATCTGTAATTGTTTTAGGCATATTACCATTAATATAAATTCAGCCAGTGAGCAAATATAAACCATACTCAGGTGGCCAGTCATAGATCTCAAGTAATCAAGGGTCATCCTTTGCATCTACCCCACTCCTGAAAAGCATATAAAATATATGTATTTCACAGAATAATGAGAAAAATCTATACAAAATTCTAATCTACCTGAAAACAATTTGCTTTAAACAGGCCAAACAGAATTGAAAAATTGTTTCCAGCAAATACTTTTATAAGCTCTAAAGGTAAAGGGAAAGTAGCTCTAGTCAAGCCTTTTGAAGAGAATGAATGAGAGAATGAATGTGAAAAAGCACCTGGAGTGCAATTTAAAGAGGCAAGCAAGCGAATCATGACCAGAGAATGTCTATAAAACCTTGGCAGTTGACCTTCACTAGGTGAGGATGGTAAGTGGTTTGGAGAATCAGCATTTCATCAAGTGGTTGAGTATATTTTTACCCTTTTCAAAATTTGAACCAGCTCATCAGGTAAAAACCGATCATGCAAGGTTTGTCCATTTGCCTGCTCTCAGTGAGCATGAAAAAAGAAATCATTCTTAAATGAACCTTTGGTGTCTGCTGACTTTTGTTGATTCCAATATGTTTCTGTTAACCGCTAAGGGGAAGAATATCAGAAATAAAAATGCTCCAAAACTTTAATCCTTTTTTCTTTTCTCAAGAACCTGTCCTACACCTCCAATGACCTTCTCCTTTTGCTATGCCAGACCTCTCCTACGAAATTCCGCAATTTCAGCCGATTGACTCAAGCGCTCCCCTAATACACTCTTGCAATTGTAAGCACTCAGGGGTTCCACTAAAAGGGTGGCTGGATGCAGCTTCAGGACTAATTGTATCCTATGAGTTATAGAATTATGCACCAACAGCGAAAAGGACACAATTACAAGGTGAACTATTGTGACACACACTGTGTAATGTCATACAATCAAATGCAATGTTTAGTAAACATGAACCTCTTTGTCATTTTGTATTTATTTATACAGGTTTAAAAAAAATAAAAATAAAGCACACATTTAAAAATACCCCTTTCTCCATTGTGTCTCTGCAGCACTATGCAACTTCCTGGTGAGGCTGACAGGTAGGCAGTGATTCGGTCAGCACCTGGGGAACTAGGCAAGGACAAATGAGGAGGATGCATTCTTGTTTGATTGAATTGCACCTGCAAAGAGAGAGGTACAACCTTCCAGAGAGTGGGGGAGAGAAAAGGAGAAGCTTACCGGGGATTTGCTAGGAGCTGCCTCAGTGGGAACACCAAATTTCTGCAGAAGTAGGAGCCTTAACTAGGTCACTGCCTAAAGGACTGCATTTTTCCAGCAACGTGCCAGTAATGGAACACCAAAGGGTTTCTAATGCCTGGGCTCTCCCCTTGGCCACAAAGCCTGTGGGAAAAAGGAAAGGGGGAAAAGGTCTTCCAGTTATGGTTGGGAAAGGGGCAAATCTCTGGCATGCCCTCAAAACAGGGAGGTGACGCACAGCTCTGCAGAGAGCCAGTCTCCTTCCAGTTTGCCCAAGGACCCACCACACCTCTGTAATATGCAAAGACTCTGCTTTGCAGGCATCCAGCAGGACTGTTCCCCTGTCCTCTGGGAATGACAATGCACATTTCCAGACATTTCTGTCTTTCTTCAGTGAAAAATTTTCCTGACACCTTGCCCTCCTGCAATGCCACCCTCCTTCTCTCTCCTTGCTCATTCTCATCCTCATTTATCTCACACACACACACACACACACACACACACACACACACACACACACACACACATAAGAGATTTCAGTCAAAAAAGGTGATCTCAGTCCATTCCCCTACAGTCTAAGCCAACACAACTCCATTGGCAAAGGAAAGCAAACCATAATTCTGGCAAAATGATCATTTTTCTCCTTTCCTCAATACACCACAGGAAACAGAGAAAGATGATCTAATGACTGATATGGAAAATACTGCTGAGAGTGCAAAAGCCAAGCATGCTACTAATTTTTACAAAAGATGTACTGTGAGTTTAATGCAAATACAATGGATGGAAAGTCCATAATGTTATTTTCCCCAATGGTTACAGAATCATACGGGGTTTTGTGGTGGCAGTTTTGTTCTGTGCTTTTAATACAAAGCAATTACAGTGTCAAATTGCGCTATTTTGGAAAAGAGAAGTGACTATGAAGTTTAATTGTGTTCAAATCCCAGAGTAATTGTGGTACAATAGGAATTATCATGTCAAATTTCAACTCCATTTCTACATTTGCAGTGTACTTTGTGTGCATGCTCACATTCTGTGCCCTCAGTGGCACCCTTTGCAGACGTATGAAAGGGAGATTCCACATGGGCTGTTCAGGGCCAGCTCTATTCAATATTTTCACTACTACCAGCATGGATAGAGGATGGGAGAGTATCTTGATAAAGCCTTGTCTGTCCAAGTTTGGAAGGACTGCAGAATTTCAAAGCCTGAGAACAGAGTCAAGATGCACTCAGACCATTGAAAGAATGACGTGAAATCAACTATAAGAAATTCAGAACAGACAAGTCCACAGGGGAAAGAGAAATCAGTGATGCAAACACAAAATACAGAAAAGCTGATTAAGCAGCGGTTTTGCAGAAGAGTATCAGAGGTTGCACTTGGTCACTGCTTCACAGTGAATAAAAACTATGGCAATGCTACAAAGCCACCACATCTGATCCTTATCCAGTTTATTAAAAGAATCACATATAGAAGACATGGAAGAAGGGTTTTTTTCTGTTTTCCTTGGAGGTGATGAATCTTCAACTGAACACTGTGGCCATGACCCTTGGAAAGAGTATGGAATTGAATGAGAATGAGGAGTCAGAAAAGGCACTTTCTGCAGGAAAGTCTGCTTAGTCTAGGAGAGATGAATTTGAGGAGAACCACAGTAACACTTTTCTGTATGAAAAGGATATATAAGAAGAACAGGTATAAAATGTTTCTTGTGTCCCCTGAAGGTGGGACAAGACACAATCAGCTTAATTTGCAGCAAATATAATTCAATTTGCATATCCTAATTCCAAGAATAGGCATGCACTGGGAATATGCTGCCTAGGCTGGCTGTGGAACCATCTTTAGCAGAGTTGAAAGAACAGGTTCCACAAAAAACTGCTTGAAACAACCTAGATACTGATTCAGTCCTTTTTCTACAAGAATCCAATATTTTCCAACTTAAGTATGGTATAGCAATTTAGGTTGCTACAAGCTCTGTCCTTTTAAATTGGCTCAGATTGTATATGCAGGAACAGAGGCACCTAGAATTGTCTGTTGTGTTATTTAATGTAAAAGCTGGATTCCTGGCCTGTGGAGGCTGGGATGTGCTCAAAAAAATGAGACATTTATGTATCTGTAGCTAATACTTTTAAGTATGGTAATTTAAAAATTTGTAGCAATTCAGCCACAAGTGGAGAAAATGTGATGTCTTCTACTGTTTTCTGATGCACTTTAATATGTAGCTGTGAAATTCAAGCTCTTTGGCTCATAGAAAATCTCTGCCATAAAACATTCAGTAAAGAGGGTCCATGAAGTACAGAACAACAGCAGAAGAAAGAAACAAATTAATTTGCTGGATAGACAATTATTGGAAGCTTAGGAGATGAGAAATACCAGATTAAATACTTTCTCCATTTCTTTCTCGCGAATCAGTCTTTTGGTGTTTAATGAGTTCCTATCAGCCTATGCAAATAATTCACAATGAATAATTTATCTGATATTTTTTCTGTTTGTGGGATATCTAAAAGTAAATTGGTTTCCTCTCACATATTCATTATTCAAAATTATATTAGCACAGCCTTAGGTGAGTGTGTTTTCATTGCAGTTGCTTTGCTCCACAATTCCTTTTCATACCCCCTACATGCAGCAAGTATCCCACCAAATTCTTTTATCCTCACAGCAAAGATTCCTTCAAGCTGAATTAAGGTCCCACTTTCAACAGGCTCTGCAGAACCTCTCTCTCCACTGATGCCATGGAGGCGGCTAACCTCCTAATCTGAGCATCTGTACCCAATGTGGGCATTGGATTAGGCTGGCCTAATTAGGGGGAATTGCCATCAGTGCTAAACTAAGGATCCTGTTGAGCTACCACTTTATTAACTGGCTGAAGTGAAGCCCAAATAACCAGGGAAACAGAGGAAGCTTTCCTCCAGGCATCCCATTTCTGCCAGTAATGTCCCCCATATCTTCCACTGACTCAGCTGTTCTTAGTCAACATTACCACAGAATCATGGAATCATTTAGGTTGGAAAATACCTTTAAAAATCCTTGACTTCAACTGTGTATTATGTATATGCTTATACTTGGTTTGTACACAAGTGGTAGGAAAAGGATTATGACCTTAGTTTCAAATCTCATTTTATGAGTTCCTACCTGAAGAAAATTGTCACCATACTGGAAAATGTCCACCATTTCAGGTACAGTACATGGACCAACAGGAAGAACTCTCCTTCTGCTTCCTGGAACAAAGAATTAAATGCTTGTGTGGAGAATTTTCAATTTGCCTCTTTCCTGAAGTTTAGGGATGCCAGACAGACCAACTAATACAACAGGCATTGTTTCTGTCATGTAACACTCTGAGAATGCCAAACAATGACATACAACTGGCAAGGTCCTTCAGCAAGCACCTTTAGAATAGGAGGAAAAGCTTGAACAGGACTACAGTTGTTTTTTCCAATCAGATCCTTTGATAACCACATTATACAGAGGTAGTTCTATAAATTTCCTGGTGACTTCAGTAGAGAGAGTTGAGGGGCTCAGTAACTGAACACAATGAAATATTTGTGTTGCTGTCAGCTCTTGATAGCAAAACACACTGTATTGGATGTTTCATGTGTCCAACTCCATCAAATGCTTTTTTTGACATTTTCAGAATGCAGAATGTCATATCCACTGAAGTATTTGCCTTTGTAGAATCATCTTCCTCAGAAGCTCACCTCAGACTTCCTCTTTCACCATTTCAAACTGCTAGAAAAAGTCACTCAAACTTATCAAGAATATTTTTATTTACAAATGGAAAGGCTCATTTTCTTTCCTGCTATAAAAAGCCAGCTTAAACTGCTGACTGCTTGTGGCTGGCCTATTAATGCAAAAGTGAGAGAGCTTGCATGGGGGAGGTAAAAAGGGGCAAATGAAAGAACAGAAAGCATGCAGAGAGAGAAAGGAGATTAACGGAAGAGGGAAAGAGTCAAATAAATAAGTGGGGGGAAAGCAGAAAAATAAGGCAAAATACAGTGATGCCTCCAGTAGAAAGGAAGAAACAATGAAGAAATATAAGGATATTGGGAAAATGCAGAGATGATCCCAGTTCTTGAAATAATTCTGAGAAAATAGATAGTGATGTCAAAATCCCAGTAATTGAATTTTTGCCTTGAAAAGCCAGTGATAGATTTGCTTAAATGTTTAGCCACATAGAATCAAACTCCACTTCTCTGACTGCAAGTATCTCTCAATGAAGTCAACAAGAATCAATAGCAACGGCAACATTCAAATCCATGCTGTTTTCATCTCAGAAAAGGTAAACACAATACTCTTTCCATACCTACACCATAATCCATCTTTTTGTAGCCTCTAACACACTTTCTAATATATATCTATCCC
>JAOXXN010000001.1:12814217-12824600 GCA_026770055.1 Myrmophylax atrothorax | reverse complement strand
TTTTCTTCTTCATAAATTGCACTAAATTGAGTCTCACAAGAAAATGTAAACACAATACACTTTCTATACCTGCACCATTTTTCCGTCTCTTTGTAGCTTCTAACACACTCCTAATATATATCTATTCCAAAACCACTGTTGTTAGCCTTCCTCTATTGATGGCATCCAGCTGAAGAGAAGCCAGAGACCGAGAGCTCACACATTGTCTGTTCTTAATAGATAATCATTAAAGGATAGATTGGCAGCACCACAGCATTGTCCAACACTCAGTCTATTTGCCTTGAGTCAGCTGCTCTGTACTGTCTCTCTATTCTTGCATAATTGACTACTACATCTTACCTTTCTTTTTTATTGTGCAGGGACTGCTCTTATCTGAAAAGTATTGTAAACTCATTCAAATTTCATGAATCTGCATTGGGACTAATGCAAACTGGTGGTACAAGAAAACCAAATAAATGGGTAAAACAACACCTCTCCACAACCCATCAATTTCAGCTGTCTCTGCAGTTTCTTCTAATTGCAACTCAGGCCTGCCCAGCCTCTCCCACCTCCTTTGCAAAGGACACTGAAAAATTTATGACCAGCCAAAACTTACTTAATCATTTCAATATCTCAGACTTACAACATGTCTCATAAAGTAAGTACTCAAATGCTTGAAATCATCACACTGAGGCCACGTTTCTTGGACCAATGATGTTTCCATCCATTCACCCAATGATTCTGATGACACAACCTATAAACAGGAGCCAGACAAGGAAGCAATAATTCACCTAAGAGTTGGAGAAATGCTTCATGAGTGATACCAGTTCAAAGATTTCTTGGCAGTTTAGACAAAACCTGAATGTCATCATCACAAGAGCAAATGAACAAGTAGGTCTCCTTTCAGACAGTGGTGAAACACAGGTGGTGGTGAAGGGCTGTGGGTAAGCACAGGGGGGACACAGGGTCACAGGCAGGGGCAGGGAGCCAATGAAGTCCATGGTAATCTGGAAGGGGTGGCAGGTGGCCAGAAGGTTTCTGGAGTTTGTAGAGATGCCTGTTTCCTACCTTTCCACTGATTTCATAGGAGCAGTTGCACAATCTCCCAGCTTATTTTATCTCTCTAGAGGGGTTCTGGTCTATAATAGGGACTCAGCACAACACCTGCTCCCCAGCCCTGCTCCCTCAGGGACCCCAACCCATGCCTTCTGGGGGAGGTGTCCGGGCTGCCAGGGTGTCCTTGCAGTGTCCCACCCTAATGGAGCAGCTGACAGAAAGGAGCCCCACTTCTTCCCGGTCTTATGGTTTCTACCACATCAGCTCAGGTGCTGTGCAGTGAGGAGGGGACGGGCAGGGGCACTAAAGGCTGCCCAGTGGTGCTGCCTCTCTGCTGGCACACAAGGAGGTCAGCACATAAACCCCGTGCATCAGAGACGGTAATGCTGGAAAGCACATCCTAAAATGTAATGGGCTTGGGTGTTCAAGACAATCTTGTCTGTGCAAAAGCCTAAAGGTTCTTCATTTTAACATCAGTCTAGATACCAGAGCCATGATAATCTGTAGGGAGCCATCAGGCTTGCAGGCTTCTCTATATGTCTCATTTGGGATGAGAAGGCCCATAATATACAATCATGTAGATTAGCCAGAAGGAGCAACTTACACGTTCATGTACTGTGTGCTTTGTACACCTAAGCAACAGAACAAATTCAGATAAATTCCTGAGTGGCCTATATAATCAAAAATATCTATATCTAGGCCTTAAAACAGGGGGAGGATTTGTCTCCTTTTTAAAAGTCAAGGTGTCCAAGCACATAATATTGAAGGAATGAAAACTTAGTATTTCCCTCTAGAAGTCTTTTAACAAAAGAACGTGTCACAATGATGTACAGCAGGTAGAAAATAAATTTGATAAAATAAAAATATTGAATAAGTATTATTTTTAAGGACACTGTCCCATAATACTTTTGTTATGATGCAAAAGCATATCTTTGATTTGCACAATATGAGCCTTCCCAGAAATACTCTATTAGTTGTAAAATGTCACGTTGTAAAGCAGAATCATCCATCAGAATGCAGAACAAGCAGGTTTCTTATTTAGAGACAGAGAGAGTTCACCAAAGCTATGAGGTCAGATGAAAAGAAAAAGGGGCAATTTCTGCATTTTTCAGTCACCAGGGTTGTAAGAAAAAACCGTTCTGAATTCTTCCCATTTATGTGCCCATGATGTACCTGCACAGCCCGAGGTTTCTCGTACACAGAAAGCAGGATGCATTAATCATGAGGAACAGAGGGCCTGGAGCTGCAGTGTGCCACTCCACTTGAAAAGCCTCTAAAATATGCTAGTGCCAGATCTGCCTGGGCTGAAAATTGCATACTGTTCACAATGGTGCATCTGAAAAGAGTAAAATTAGATGTATGCTCTCAGAAAATTTGCTGCACAACTACTACCAATTTCTTTCCATTTCTGCCCTTCTATAGGGTTGCAATTTCCATCTTTGTCTTAAGCATGCTTCTTCTGTGTCTTTCATCAGACCTACACAGGTCCTGCATGCCTTTCTCATTCAAGTTCACCTCAGTGAAATCACTCACCTAAATAAGGCAAGCAAGATTTTCCCATTACCTCATGAGGAATTCATCTGCTGAGGCTTCCTTTTCTGCAACGCATGGCTTTTGTTCCCGGCCTCCTCCACAGTTATGCACCTAGGCACAATGATAACCTGACTTTCTCCCCGTGTCCACCTGCCAGGTGGTGGTGTGTATCAGCTCTGACGGCAAGCACTGAGCAATACAGCCTGCTTATTGTAATACTGGAGCAAGAACAGCCTCAGCCACATTCCCAAGCATTTACTCTTTGCCTGGAGCTCCTCAGATTTTTCAGTGCCAGCCATACATCACAACTTTAAGAGTGGAGGTGACAATTCAAAATATGAAAATCATTGCAGAGTAAATGAAGCAAAAGATCGTTTTTGACAAATACACATGAGTGTGGCACTCAGAAATCTGGCTTGAATGTCTCTAAATAATTAAATTTATCTACTTCAGTAACTACATTTGAATTGCAAATGAATTCTCTGACTCAGCCCTGCCACATATGTGCATACCTACTGGTACCTGGGCACTCACTGGCTGCTAGCTGGGAGGTGCAAGAGCACCTTTGGGCAAGTGCATTTTGGTGCAGAGAGCACACAAGGGCAAAGACACTTGGCTTTGCTGCATTGTCAGTCACCCTTGTGCTTTCTTTTGGTGCTTTTAACTTGGCACTGCACGGTGCAGGACACCCATAGCCCAGGGACAGCTGGCAGTGCCAAGCACAGAGTTCCTGAGGTAGGGCTGCTCTTCCAAACCTGGCTTAGCCCTACCATGTGTGTTGTGGTATCCCTTAACTGCACAGTCATAAACTATCCTCTCCACCACACTCACGTCCTTCCTCTTTTCACACAGAATAGACCAGGCATAATTTCTCACCTGATATTCCTCACTAGGGGAATGGTGAAATACATTGTTAATTGCATGTATTATTCCATGTTTGTCTGGTGCTCCACCAATGCCACCCGTATTACAAGTTACTCAAATTCCATGGTAGAGACAGAATTATCCATCTCCCTACCACTCTTCAGTGTATGAGCAATGACTTTCTTCTCCCAAAGGTCCTGTGAGATGAGGAGACTTCCTTACATCCATTTTACAAATAGAAGCTTGAGGCACAGAGATATTAATGTCAACAGGGTTAACTCAATTGAAACATTTACAGTTTGACTTTCTCAGGGAACCAGGCATTTTATTGCACTATATTTCTCCAAAGCAAAGCAGAGTTTTCTGGTCTTCATTGGAAACTCCAAGCATTCTTCATTTCATTTCACCAAGTCAGACTGAAGGGGTCAGATAAGAAATCAAGAAACTGAAGAACACACAGACATCACCTGTGAGAAATGTCAGTGAAGTGATGTGATTTAAATCCTCATGGAATTTGGGCACACCAGGAAGAAAATCGAGTTCTCCAGGGCAGTATTTAACAGCCCATCCCAGGAGACTTCCTCTTGTTCCATCTTACTCACTGAACACATTCCCGGTTCCCTCAGCAAATAATGCCGAGGTCCTGGAGACAACAGCCTGTTTCTTTCTCTCCATAGCTGTGATACATCCCCCAGCCCATGTACTCTGAACTATTTGCAGGTCCATGGAAAACCCTGTGTGTGAGCAGGCAACCCAAGGCTGTACTTGTTACCATTCAGGATAGTAAAGTCAGATTTGCTCAGACAATTTGAAAACTGATTTCTTTTCTTGTCCCACATCCCCCTCAGTTGCTGTAAGAAACCCCTTAGGACAAGTGACAAAGGGACAAGGAATTTCCCAGATTTCATGCTTGCAGTCCCAAAGCGCCCATGAGGCAGGAGTAGTCCCCTGCTTAGGTGTCATAAAGAAGCAAGTAGGAAACAGCCTCTCTGATTTCTTGGCAAAACGAGATACACTCCACAATGGCAGTAAGTGAACCCTTGCACCCTGACTTATTCTATTCCTCAGGCCAGATTCAGCCCTCCTGAGAGCTTGTGACTCCTGATGTCCCTGGTTCAGTCCTGCCTGAGCCCTGCCCTGAGCCCACAGGGCTCAGTCCTGCCTCCTGCTCCTGCCTCCTAATCACCATTCTTCCCTTATCCATTCCCATATCTCTCTCCACCACAGACACAGATACAGTGAACGTGCACAGCCCCCTGCACACAGAACGTAATAAGACAGCAGACACCTCAGTCTTTCAGGGCTATTTTCACAGGGAGTGTAAGGGACAGATCCTGACGCCAACGCAGGTCCTCACCCAGTTTTCCAGCTGTGCCCTAAAGCTCTACCTGTACTAAAGTGTTTGGAGCTTTTTCACGTGAGAATGGCTGTCATCTCTGCCTTGCAAACAGCCACATTTTTCCAGAGAATAGAAATTGAGTACAGTTTTGACAATGGAAGTTTTAAATTTAAACCCTTAAATCTGACAAAGTTATGAAAAATTGAAAAACAGTTATATAAATATTGCTGTATCCTAGAGTGAGGCTTGATTACCTGGCTGCATTATTTAAGGAATCAGAAGGAATGCATGTGTCGTTTCTGGATAACCAGTCAATCTCAAATGACAAAACAGTAACTAAATGGCCACAGTATTCAGTGGCATTTTCTCTGTCAGGTGGTCAGTCCTTTGCAAGTCAGAGATTGAGGGATGAATTCTCTCTATAGTGTCCTTTCTCTTTATCTGAAAGTAAAATCCAAAGCTTTTTCACAGCACTTCTAATTTATTCCTTCTGCAAACAGGCAGCATCCTCTACAAAATCTTTTCATCTCTCTCTCTACAATGCTAAATTACATGGTCCTAATCCCAGCTGAATCAGATGATTGTGCCCGTCTGTACTGTGGAGGCACTTGCAGGCAGCTTCACTCGACATAAGCAGCATCTGCCCTGCAAACATCATACCTGCTATCCATGCCTAGAAGTGGTTACGACTGACTGACAAGCATTACCTGCAGCACATCTAGCTTGCCATTTAGGCCCAAACCTGAGGTCTGGGACAAGAAGCCATCCTGGTGAAGCTCCCAACCAGCCTCACTGCTGTGACAACCAAACTAAGGGGCAAACACCTGGCTTAAGACAAGATGGTGCTCTGGCTGGACCCTGTGTGCCTGTAGCTGCAGGTTGCTTCCATCAGGACAAGGGAAGCTTTGGAAAATGGTTCCAGCTGGGCAGATGTTCACTTGCAAAATAATGTGCAAGAGGTTTAAGGAGCTGCTGTCTCAGCAGGGAGCTCCCTCTCATGCAGCTGGAGGCTACAACCATCACTGAAACAGCTCAAACTTGTTAAACAGCTCCAAGCTCTTTCAAACGCCAGTACCAGTTCCAGAGTTAGTTCATGCTGGCAGTTAGTGCCTCAGCACTACAGGCAGAGTATTTAAGGAGTGATTTCAAACTCCCTGTGTGTCACCAGCAGAACTGATCCAGCAGGAGCTTGAAGGCTTCACCATCCCGCCAAGAACCACAATTCCGGGCTGGCAGTCTTGGCAAAACAAATGTGGGGTCTGGAGCCTGTTCCTGGATTCAGGGCAAACTTGCAGTATATATTTCCCTGAATGATTAATGTAGCACTCACAGAGCTAACCAATAATAGAAATAATGGCACCTCATCTGTGCTTACTGTATGGAACAAATGCATGCCCCTTAAGGCTGGCCAGCCCTGGCTCTGCCACTTTCTGAGGATGGCAGGGAGGAAGACTGTCACAATCGCAGTAGCAGAGCCCAGGATGAGCCATTCTGTGGGATAACGTCCCATGTACCCTGGCTGGGCCCATGAGGTTTTGGTGTAGGCAACCTCTCCCAACTCTGAAGTGGAGGGGATAGAGTAGGTGACTGGAGCTGCTGGTTCTCTCCCAAGATTGAGGACTACCCTTTTGGCTCAGGGAAGCCTCCCGATAGCCCCGCACTTGCAGAAGTCACTGGGGATTGGAAATAGGTTATCATCTTTACGGTCCCTTCCAGTCCAAGCCTTTATCTGTGATTCTATGAAATCTAAGAAGTATCCTTTGGGATATTTTTAAATAGAAACCATACATCTTCTTCTACACTCTGATTTCTGAGTCTTTGGAGTGCCATTGCCCAGTCTCTTTGACTAGGAAAGCTTCCTCATAATGCAATACAGTAACATGACTTCAGATTAGGGACCTCCAAGGAAAACTCCAAAAGCTGCAACTCCAACAGTAAAATTCCCAGAGCCAGCAGCACTGAGAAGGCATCACCACACTCAGCACAGTGTTCACCAAGGGACACCCACCTCTTTGGCTGTCAGACCCTTTGCTTTTCTTCCCTTTCCACTTCATCATCTCTCATCAAAGTGACAGGCGTGAGACCATGGATCTCAATAAATGTCTGTTAACTCCTTGGATGGAATTTGACGGAATATGAAATACTATTATTAAATGCATGAAAATAACTAGAGAGGATGAAATGTACCTATATATATAATTATGTATATCTACATATACATGTACATGTATGTATGTATATGTATATAATATAGGTATGTATGCATAATTTTTATCAAGAAGCCAATGAAAAATTACTGGCTTTTATCTCCTTCTGAGCTAGTTACTTTCTGATTAGGTACAGCCTTGACAATTATTCCACTGCTTATTATATGAAACACCAGAGTGTCTCATATGTAAGCAATAGCCTTACAGAAATAATTATCCTTTTGACATAATGTTCTATATATGCTTCTTTGTTTAGGCATCCTGCAGGTTAATAAAATCAAGAGCCAGATGCCTTGAGACAAATTAGCTATTTCCTGTCAATAAAATAAAATGCAGTACACTTCATTTATAGGAATCACGCCATTAAGTGCTTGGGGCTACCCGTGCTGCTCATCCCCACAGAAGCACTGGTTGTTATTGCAGCCCTATTACCACACAGCATTAGTCCATAAGTATAGAAGAGTTTATCTAAATAAGAGTCATGAGGAATATAAGATGGTTCTGCACCAAAAAGATCCATCTGACTTTGAATTTGCTTAGTCACCCTCCAATTCATTTTTCTTCTACAAGATTCACTATATGCGCTCGTAAGACCAGGTTGTTTTTACAAATGTTTGAATAAAGATAGTGCTCTGCAGCTGTTAAATGACACTCATGTTGGTGAAGATCCCTCTGACAAGAACAAATGCTCATAGAATCATTGAATCATTAGGGTTGGAAAGGACCTGTAAGATCATTGAATCCTCATCTAACCATCTACACTGTTGTTAATAGACAACTTGAGAAAAGAAAAATTCTGAAAAAGTAAAAGAACACTTTAAAAAATCCCTTCTGTCATCCTACATTTTTTTGGTATATTTATAATTCATCTAAGGACTGTTTTTCTCTCTGGACGTTGGTTACAATATTTTCTTGCTCTGGCCCAGTTTGAAATAAATCAGTAAGGTTCATTTGCAACAGGCACAGTTAATTTTGGAAGACCTGTTGCTATGCTGTAGTTAAACTGCATTATATTTCATTGTGTTGTTTAACATGCGAAACATGTGGTATCACCCTCAAATGTTTGTCACATACTCTCTTTTTAAAACTTGACATTTGTGAGGGTTTTCAACAAAAAGAGTAATTTAGGCTCTAAGTGCTAAGTAATTAAGCATTACTCCCAAAAAGCCCGTGTTTTGAGTTCTGTGATTTATTTAAACCTTCTACACTGACAAGGTCAAAACAGATGAAGTGAAAACATGCAAAAACAATATTTGGTGGCTTTTCAGTGGCTCTAGGTTTATTTTACCCTCAAAATTCAGACTTTCAGCAGTCAACTAACATAAAACAAAACTTCTGCCAACTCCTCCCTTTCTTCAATGCTGTATGAAAAGCCACCTTAACCAGGTGAAGAGAGAAGTATGATGGGGTTCGTTCACACAGAACCCTCTCTAAGGGTCCCAGCCTGCAAAGCCAAGGACATGGAAATAACCTCTGATGGGCTTTTTTCTTTATTACAAAAAAAAAAAAAAATACTGGAGGAAGGCATTCATTAACAGTTTATTGAAGACAAGGTGGAAGTCCTGAACTGACTAATAACTGCTTTAATGGAAACAAAGAAATCTGTTCCCTAATCAAAGGCTACAGCTCCCATGGAGTGCCCCACCTACCCCAATATCCCTTTGATTAATAGCAGACTGACCCTTTCTTTGAAAAAGTTGGATTTTTTTGCACTCTCTTCCTGAAAACTAAACAAGAAAAGAAAACAGCCAATAAAAACAAACAAAAAATCCTCTTTTTTTAAACAATAGTGACCTTTTCTCAAGAAAATAACAATTCTGATAAAAGTTTATTGTTTCTCCAGACTTCTGTTGACCAGGAAGGAAAAGGTCAAGTTCCCACTGCAGCATTTTTCATCTGAGCAATTTTGAGAGGGCAGAGAGCTCAGCACACTGAACGTGAAGCCCCAGAGGTGACCGTATCAACCTGAGCACTGGCTGCCACCAGTGACCCAGCCCACTCCCTCTGGCCATGGTGTCCAGTGCCAGCACCCCGGCTGCCTCCACTCCTGCCACGATGCAGAGCAAACCCACCAAACACAGCCTCGCTCCTGTCACCCTGCCAGAAACCTCAGTGAGCAGGGGAAGCTCTGACAAAGCAAAAGACCCTTTTTTTTTAACACAAACCAGAAAGTTCTGCTATGAACTGTAGAGCTATGTAGCTCCAGGAGGAAAATCGGATGTTGGGGGAAAAAAATCCCTGATCTTTTCCATCTATCTGCATTAAGTGACAGTTGTGGTTAGTTGCACCCACTTGAGAAATGTGGCAAGGATGTGGCACCATATTCATATTCCTTCCAAAAATACTGGTGGTCTCAAGAGGGACCGTTCAGACACTCCAGCTGACCCCACCCTTCTCCTAGCTCTGCCTTGTGTGCCTCCTTTACCCCTCCCCACGCTGCAAGCCCCAATCCACCTCCCTGCTCTGACACAGAAGTTTCCTGTGCCTTGCAATGGAAACAGCAACAGCAGGAGGCTTCACAGCTCACTGCCCTCAGCCCTGCAACCTGCAACGTGAGGAAGAAAGCAGGGACAAGCCATATAATGACTAGTGGAGCAGGGGAATGTGGCTATTAAAGTGCAGCAGAATATGGATTAGAAGCAGTTGAACCTGGTTTGCACACAAACTCTTCAACATCTATTGCCTCTGCAAAGCTGCATTTGGCCAATCTGCTTGTAGCTTCTGGTAAAATTTATTTATAGGATACCCTTTCATTTTTGCTCATGCACAATTAGAAGTGCAGAGAGCTAAATTATTTTCAGCAAATGGAATTTGAACTGAAAGGGGAAATGCCTCCTGATATCCCCTAGAAAATGAGTTCCTGGTGTCTATTTGAAGGAATCTTCTGTTCAGCACCTCTGGATTGTGCATGAGTTGCAAACCAATGGGCTCTGGCTGATAGGGGAGCCCTTTGTACTGTTTAACATCTGTCTTTTCGGGTGCTCAGAGTAAGCAAAAATCCTACCAGTGAATTTTACAAAATAACTAGATTTTGTGTCTGTGAATGTCCTCACTAGAGAGCCTACTCACACCAGCCAAATCTCAGTATAAAGAATACTTATTCAACGCAACAAGCTGATTTCAAAAGCCCAGCATACAAGGTAAGAATGGAAAGAATCTTGGTATTTGCTTTATGTTTCCAAGGTATTCAACTCACTTACAACTTTACATTTTAAGGAAAATTACAATAGGGTTTTAAATTGGCAGCATCTCTAGAAAAAGATTTATGCTTCGTGCTTCCATATTTATCATGTAGATGGGTAGAAACAAATGAGGACTGTCACATTCTGACACTCTGACACTGAATAAAATGTCATGAAAGCCAAATGACACCCTTGGACTTTACAATTTTTTATTCCAGGAGAG
>JAOXXN010000001.1:12775914-12813950 GCA_026770055.1 Myrmophylax atrothorax | reverse complement strand
AGGGGGGGAAATAGTAAAGAAATCAAAACAATTAAATAGAGGAACTTCTTTGCTTTATTACCTCTAGAATTACAACCTCTTCTTTTAACAGTCAAGGAGACAAAGACCTGTCATCCAGTATCTTCACAAATCACAGCCCAACCTGTAAATACAAACTGAGCACTTGATATGATCTTGAGGCATTTCTATTTTCTATTTAATACTGTTTCATGCATTCATGTGCTAATAAAGGTTAAACTAGGTGATCCTTCAAAATTCCCTCTGCACTTTATCTGCCAGAGCTATAAAAGCAAAGAAAATTGGTGCATTTATATTGTGAGAAGAGAAAGACTGCAAGCTTTGTAGTGAAGTAGGGTATTGCTTCTCATGTATCATTTCAGCAACAGTTGTTTACAACAAAAACATTTAGTCAGAACTGGATTTTTATGAGAAATCCTCATATGTTACTAATCTTCTGCTGACATCAGGCTGATTCTCCTGGATCTTTCATTTGCTTCTGGTGAATCACCCTGCTCATAAAGTAAATTGCCTTGTCTTTGATTTTCATGTTGATATTCAGTGTGGCTTCAGGTATATGCAGCAGTTTACCCCTGAGAAAATTCAGTGTAGTTCAACTAGCACAGTCTCTATTCTAAATTAACACACAACATCACTGTACAATGGGAAAAAAAATGGAGAGAACTCTTCTACTGAGTTCTTCCAGTAGAAAACAACCTTTTTATCTCAGACTCCTAAACCAGAACCAGATGTGAAACCAAGTACAAGATGGCCCACATAACCACAGATGAGAAGCAGACAACAGTGTCTATCAAAATATCTGCTTATCCCCCTCAACTTCCCAGTCTTGCCTTCAGCCTTCCTGAAGTACCAATTTCTCCTCCATAATGCAAATACACCAGTCCCCTTTCAGCTTTCTCAGTAGTCTGAAATACATACCAAAAACCCCTCTGTCAAGTCCATAAAGAACCTGTGGGGGGAAAAAGCAGCTGTCTAAAGTCACCTCTTCAGATCGCCACATTCTTCAAAAGATGAGAGCAAGGTCCAAAACACAAATGGTTGTTTTGGCTGAGAACTCTCAAATTTGGATCACAAGATGAGGAAAAGGTTTAATGAAAACCTTTGTAATACATAGAAAAAAATCTCAGATTGTCCAATGAATAAAACCAAAATAAGACATAGATGGAGAGGGTCAGTTTACCAAAAGTGTTTCCGCTGTTTCCGAATAGCTGAGATAAACATGAACTAGCAAATCTTGATGTATCCACTCACCAGGATAGAGAAAGAATTATCATTACAGAATAAATTGTATTGTTGATTATCTACGGAAAAGCAAAAAAATAACAAAACACAAAAATGTCCATTGCAAAGGAATTACTATAAAAACCCAATGTATTATTATAATATTTCATGATCACACAGGATGAGCCAACACCAATTAAAGGACAAATTCTACTCTGAAAATACAAGCTCATCTCCCATTTACAGCAGCAATGATAGAAGAGGCGAATTTTGACCATGACCTCGTCTTTTATTAACATCCTAGATGCCAGAAGGCAGATTGACAAAGGCATTTTTCAAGCTAAAATCACATATGGACCCATTGACACAAATGCGGGGATTTGCAGAAAACCCTCACAGGATGCCTGAAGTGGCTTTTTAAATTTTTAATCACAAACAAATGAGTCATGTTAGAAAGAGTACACAGAAAGAGAACTACTACCACCACCACCAGCACTGACTGTTTAAAAAAAACTAAATTAAGCTTACCAATTCTAGGCACTTGAAGTTTCTTTTCTCTGTCATTTGTATGCACACACTCAGTCTGACAAAGCACCCCCAAAACTAAAACATAGATTTAAAAAAAAAAAAAAAATCAAGAAAACCACACACAGTGCAAATTTTTAGAAAAACCCACTATGGCACAGTAAAATTATTTCATTGCTTTTCCAGATTTTCAATTTAATCTGATACATGTACACATTAAGCCCTTCTATGAATAAGTCTTCCATAATCAACCACATCTGAGTTTTTCCAACAATTATTCTGAACTACTTCCTTCCTTTTCCAAAGGCATACATTGACTTAAGTTGCATTTTGCATTTGAATTAGAGCAACTTAAACTGCAATTGAGAAAAATATCTAATTTTCTTAAAGCAGCAAATTCTTAGCATGTTCCAGATATGCTTCAATTATTTTAGAGAATAATGTGAGCTAGTCTTACTAACTCAGATTTAGTAACTTCCCAGTATGGCAGGCTAATCAGTGCTTCTTTAGCCAGAAAACAGCTCATCTTTTAAAATCTTGAGTTATGTTCTCTGAACCATGTGTTTAGTTGCATCACATTGCATTTTGTTGGGGTTCTTTGATGAAATGTCTTCCTTGAATAATTTTTGTACAAAAATTGCTAAAATGCCAATTACCTAAGCATCCACTATTGTCTGCATCATCCTTCTCTTTAAATTTAGTGTAGTCTACAGATCTCGAGTTGTGCATTTGATAGCAGTGCCATTGTCCAAGCCATGTACAGAAAAATAAACGTTGCGGCTACACCAAGACCTTGAATTCATGTGCTCGAGGGTTTCTGCATTTCAGTTATTGTTCTTTGGTTTGAGGTGGTGCCTACAGCCCTCAAAAACACACCCATTCCTCCTAGGTATCAGGTGATGTGTAATAAAAACTGAAAGGGAAGATGAGAATAATAACTTGTTGCCTGGCCTCTTTTTCCTCAGTTGTCATTTATGCCTCACCCATGCCTTCCTTTCTGTTTCCAAGTTAAATTTTGACCAAGCTTGTGCTGAAACTCAACACAAAGCTGTTTGAAACATTTAGGGTTCAATCTGTCTCCTCTTCAAGTAGATGGAAAGAAAGATGGATATTATTTCTTTGTTGCGGAAAAGAAAATATTCCTGTATTTCTGCTAAGACAAAGGCCAGCAGGGTATGTCAAACAACTACATTCAGCCATGTCAGAAACATTCTCCGTGTGAGTCTTAACGTGGCATACAGTTGAAAACCACAGTCTTTTTCCCAAGCAACAGCACCACACCACTTCCATCCCATGCTCCTCCTCACTCCTTCCTGACCCAGGTCTATTGCTCAGTCTTGTCCATATTATTTTCTATTTATTTCCTTATATTTACTGCCCAGTTTATACTGGCCTGGCAATGAAGCAGACCAAGTCATTCCTTTTTGTCTTAAGAAGAACAAGGTGGATATTTTTTGCAAATCATTTTTACATGCAGAACACTTAGAGTTTGAGAGATGAACTTAAAATTCTACCATAAGGACTGAGCAGCAGTTCTTAAGCAAATCTGCTTGGTTTTATCACTGGTGCTTTATTTTTCCTTTCTCTCTCCTCTCTTGCTGTTTCTGTCATGAGTACCAAGTATTTTCACTCCTGATATCACACTGTAATTTAAGAAAGCTTTTTTTCTATAGTTCAGAAACTATTTTAATGACTGCCACTAATTCAGATATATCTTCTTCAAGTCTTTGTGCTATAGCTATTGAAGCAAGCAGGAGTCTTGAAACCTGTGAGAAGTACTTATTAAAAATTTTATATCTAAAAAGACTTGCTAAGAAATCTCTTCATAGGCTTTGATTCCATGAAGCAGCCATGATCTGCCTCCAAAATCACACAGACAAAAACATCCACCTTGAGAAAAAAAAAATCATAATACAGAACACAATACCCTGAAGCAGAGTTCACATCCCAACAAAGAAGAAACTCAAGGACAGCATAACATCTACTAGGGTGTTTGTTGTTGGTATTGATGTAAAAATGCATGTCTTCAGTGAGACGAAGGATGGTAGTGCAGAGCTTGAGAGAGGAACAGGGCACCACCTGAATCCATTGTTTTAAGCATAGAATCATTATAGAATCATTATGGTTGGAATAGACCTCTAAGATCATCAAGACCAACCATCCCACTGTATGGCACTGAAGAGGTAAAACAGCTGTTTGTGTCCTCTCACATGAAAGATGTTACATTCTTTAGCAACCACTCTGTCACATGCTTTGAGTTTGCATACCATGTATCCCTACATGTCAAAAATAATGCAGAGACAAACCCCTGTGAAGGAGGAGCAAGAAGCCCATGGCCCAGCTGGTGCCATGGGCTCCCTGCATCACCAGAGTAGCTTCTGCTGGCTCCCAGTTCAAGAAAGGGATAGAAGAGGTGGGAGGCAGGAGCTTGAGGTAGCTTGGCTCTCAGAGCAAACCAAAGCATCCAGGGAGATCAGCAGCAGGAGACCAGGTAGACCTGAGTCCCCACCTCTTCTGTTATCTCTGTGTGCACAGTGAAGGAAATCCAGTGCTCACGCCTGCCTGCAGCACAGCATTCCCAAGGCTCCCACTGCAATGGAGCAGCATTGCTCTGCCCCTTGCACAGATCTGCAAGCCTCATCTGAAACAGTTAAGTACAATGAAGTATGATTTTAAGTTCTACCTGTAAGTCACACTGAGCTATTATAAAAGGAGGAACATTACCCATATTATAAATGTTACATGAGTAAACGAGGAATATGAATGACTGAGACCTATTCATTTCAATGAGCACATCTCTCCTGGAGAGTGTTACAAAGCCACGGGATGTCCCCAAGTTTAAGAATTTGCATTCCCATCTCTGAGTTAGATGAAAGACTTGCAAAAGTGTATGTATCTGGGTAGCTCCTTAATGACCCTGCCTCTCAGGGGAGTTCTGTGCATTGCATATTCAGGAGGAAGATGACAATGGGTTATCCCATGCACAGTTAACAATAATAATTGCTATTTAAACAGCTGTTTTCTCCTGAAAAAAGAGCTTACCAGGCACCTATTATTAATCCTCTGAATGAGGGAAAGCCACAGATCTTCTAAAGATGTAGACAGGGATCACTGGGGTAGGAACAGAAGCCATTTCCGTAGCCTAAGGCTGTGTCTACATTGCAATTAGAAGAAACAAGTGGAGATAAACAGTTAGTGCCGAGGACCCAACGCCACAACATTTTAAAAAACAGGGAGGGCAGAGAGGGGGGATTTACTTCAGGCACTCTGCAGTCTGATCTGATGAGCTGGATTAGCAGTGGGAGTGCTGGCCTCCATTTCACCCAGGAGAAGTTGAGTTCATGAGCCCTGAGACCACTCAGTAATGCAAACCAAATTACATTGGTCTAGGCAGATGGAAGAGCTGTTTCAAAATGCATTCCCAATCTGAACAAAACCGCTAATGTAAATGCTCACTTCTTCATCCTGTTCCTCAATACCTTTGAAAACACTGTAGTAAGTCATGCACAAAGGCACAACTCAAGGAGAAGAAAGGTTGCAGAGTCATTTCCTTTTTGCCCAAGCTTCTACACCTTTCATGTTGCTTTGATAATAAAGAGAATGAAAATCTGAAGCAGAACTATTCAACTAAACTACACTCCATTGCCTGGTTCTGAATAAAGAAATTTCAAGCTTTTCCACCTTACCTATACAGCTATTCTAAGACAGAAAGATTTCTATAATTTTAAAGGTTTGTTTTTATATTTTGTTTTCCTCTGCATTAATGAGACTTTTTTTCTCTGAGAATTTCACACTTTTCTCAAGATTACCATTCCACCTCCAGTTTCTTTAACACACCTATTTCTGCTCTGCGGACAAGAATGAGCTGGGGTTTGTTAGGTAGTGTCTTCCCAGTGGATGCTGCCACTGCAGTGCTGAGCACCTCTCACAGCAACATCAAACTCTTCTTCAAGAAACTTCAGTGCCAAAGTTGCATGTTGATTTTGCTGCACCAGAATTCACGCTCCCAGGGCATCCTTCCTGCAGCATTAACAGGGAGACGCCCATGCTGGTGCAGGAACTGTAACAAGGGCAGGCAGAATTGCAGCCTCTCTCTCTCCCAGATTGGTTGAGAGGGCAGGTGCTTTGTTTAGCATCTTTCTTAAACTGGGAATTACTATAAAACCCAAAACCCACACACAAAAAACCTGACTACTCTTTTTTCCATCCTGTTGCTCACAGAAATATAATTCCTTGCAGGTATAGAGAATGTAAGTGACAGCATTAAACCAAAGTGATTTGTTTCAGACAAATGCATTTGAATTTTTTCCTGAAACTCCTTTCCTGCCCTTCCAGGTGCACAGACCTGGTGAAGTGAGATCAGGCAGTGGTACAGAAACTCCTCCCTGCCAGAAAGCCAAACCACAAGTAGACACCTCCAGCCTGGCCAGCCACTGGCCAGGGGTGAGCACAGGGAAGGGAGCAAGCACAGGGTAAGCTGGTTATAAACCACGCACGTGATGTGGGGACCCTGCAACCACCCGCATTCTCTCTGGGGCTGCCCACTTGAGTAGGCAGCAAGTATCTCCCCAGTCACTCTTCTCTTTCCAAAGATACTGTGGCCCCAGCCTCAATCCCTTCTTTGGTTTGAGTGACTGTTTCTTCATGGGCTGAGGAAATAGCTCATTTCTGGTTTTGAAATTAAACCACTTGCCTAACAAGTCACCCAGGACCAAAATTCCATGGCTGCATCACCAAAATTTTTACAGCTAGCTAGATTAGAGAGTTAAGTGGAGAGCACAGCAGAATTTTCATCTAGCAGTCCAAGGACAGGACATGTTTGGCCCCACTGTGAAAGAGGAGTTCACATTGCCTCATGACCAGACATTTCCATAATGCCAACCTGTGCTTTGTGAAGGAGCAGGTAACATCTCCACTGGCTTTGCCTGATCCCACCTCAGGATCTTAGATCCAAGATCCAGCTTTACTATGCTTTAAAAATAAATCCGTTGTATGGGATTGGTCTGTTTCTGCTCCTTCATGATGTGCATGACAGCAACACAGCAGAAATATAGTCCATACCCTTAATTTAGTCTCTGCAAAGCTCTCCTGTTACTCTTTAATGTAATCAATTACTGAGTAATCTGAACTGTGGCCACAAAATGAGCATAAATTGGCATCAAAGCTAGGACAATGCAAGAGGTGGTGTTAATTCCCAACCATCTATTGTAATCCTGTATTCATTGAAGAGATTTCTCTCCTGGTAAATTTTAGACACTCTAGACAAGTCACTGCTTTCCTTTGATGTGGAACAACAGAAAATGTCTTTTTAGCACTAAAATTATACAAAACATACTATGCATCTGTGTACACAGGCAGAACTGAACTGACAGCATTTATAAAGATTCTGGCCCCATTTGCTCTAGTGGATAAATACTGGTTTCAGGTAAAGTCCATATACAAAAATACATATCCATACATATATACATATTCCCTCAGTAAAGGAATTTCCCTTAAAAAGTATTTTGAACTACACTTTACATTAACTACAACATAAGGCACATGCACTCTTGCAGATGACAAAAAACAATGGGGTAATGATTTGCATTATTCCAGAGCAAGGTAAGGCAAGCAGCTCGGGATCCCTGCACTCTTACTCTCTTCGTTGTCTCTGGGGAAAAGAGTGAGCCAGTGATGTTGGGAACACTGCACAGCCACGCTCCTGCGCTCCCTCTTCCTCTCCCCCTCTCCAGTCCCTTCCTTCTCACACTGCCGCAGAGCTTTCCAAATGAAGAAGCTGTTTCCATGACACCAAACCCTTAATTTGAAGCATACATATAAACAGCCTAGGATTGTGATCACAATGCACCATTTCTTTTTTTTTCTTTTTTTTTCTTTTTTTCTTTTTTTTTTTTTGGTTCTGCTATGGACAGAGACAGGCAATCCTTATAAAACTCAACATAAAAATCACTAGTTGTAAACAGCAAGCAGTGTCATCTTTAGTGTTTTACAAATACCTTGATTTTGTTCTGTATTAAATTTGTTGTCATGATTAATAAACCTAGGAAGCAGACTAGTTGATTAATCAGAGTGCTTTGTGTTTGTACTTTGCACTTGTAGCCAGACACATCTCTGTGGTGCTTTGTTCTTTTGGTGAGGTCTGATCTTAGTGCATCCTTTCTCCTCACTATTTACTTTTCCTTGAAAGCTATTCTTTGGTCACTCTTTTATTTTCTCCAGAAAAGTGTTTTATAGCTCTCTGTCACAGCAAAGTTACAATAAGAAACTACAAATGTAAATATTCTCTTTTTTAATTTATCTAAATATTTATCTATTTATGTAAATGATAAATAAAAGGACATTCTTCTTGATAAAAAAGCCGTAAGAAAATACATGCCACATTGAGGAAGACATAATCTCAAACTGATATTGAACAGTGCTACAATCAGTCCAACGTGCCCCATAAGCAAGTATTTTATTTTTTAATTCATTTTTTGTGTCTACTTAATCACACAGATATCTTTGTCTTTCTAAATAAATACTTAAGTCAAAATATCCTCCAGATAAAACACCGCAATTCGTTTTATTCCCAGTGAAACGAGAGCAGAAAGTAAAGATGGCAGGAGAATGAAGGTTTTGTGCATCCATAGCATCCCCTCTCTCACCCAGCTACTGCTACAAATGAACTGCAATGGCAGATGCATCATGCAATAGCAATTAAGTATTATTCATATCCTTAGCTTTATTAACAAGTCTGAGACACCTACTGCATACACACCCACACACACGCTAAGCCAATGGCAGGGGAAGGCACGCATTTGCTGAATGCCTTATTTCCCATTGCTCCTCAGGGTAGCTGCCCACGGGATTCTGTGCCCTCAGCTCGCTCCTCAAACACAGCAGCCCTCACCCTACTGCTACAGGGGACAAATTATGCTGTAGCTACAATTCATGTGGCATTGCCTCAGTGTGTGGGGGATTCCATCTGGCCATCATTGGTATGCTCACCATGGAATAGCAGCTTGCTCCTTTGGACCAGATGTTTCACTGTCCTGAAAGACATGAAGCAACAAAGAACAAAGGCAACACTGGGAGCATCTTTTTAATTTAAAAGCCTGGAGACTTCTCCTGAAATCAATGCACAAAAGACAGTGCTAAATAAATCAAGTGATTGGATGCAACAGCAAAATCAACACTGTCCATTTTCTTGTCCCCAGATTATCCAGAAATTCTTGCACACAAAAAAGAAAACTCCATGACTTTATGAGACATACTAGCAAACAAGTGATATATTAGGGTAAAGGATGCAGGGGGGTTTCAGAATTGGAGCAATAAATTATTTTATTGATACCTTTTATTTTATCAAGTAACTAATTAATCAATTATTTTATTGATTTCTTTTCCCTGTCCAGTGAGGCTTCCTTATGATATAGACTTTTTCCCAAAGCAGCCTGTTCAAAGGCTAAGGAAGGCAGCAAGGCTCCCTGAGCTGGTGACACCAGGTGTCCCATGAGGTGAAAAGTGCTTTGCATGAATGTGGACAAGTGGCTGTACCACCACCGATGGCCCATCCACAAGGACTCAGAGGAAGCAACAAGATGAGTAAAACCTGAAATCCCCTAAGTAGCAGAAAACACTCAGGATGTAGAAATGCAAAACAGAGAAGCAATCAGCAAAACCCAGGACATGGCACAAGGAGTTGAAAGGGATAAGACTGCAGGGTGACCACCGGACTACCCTCACACCTGTGATGCTCATTTCTTCTGCATGGCTGCTTGAGCCAGGCACTATCTCTGCTCCACATGAAACCCAAGAAGAGCCAGGCTCAAGCCTCCTCCATGCAGTTTTCCCCTGAAAACCTCAAGCAAGTTTTTCAGTCATCTGTTAGAGGAGAACAGCAGCAGTGCCACACATCACAGAGACAGGGTGAAGACAAATATGCAGGAGCACACATGAGCCTGCAGCAGGTACTAAGTGACACGAAAGACCTTGAGAGAAGCAGCAGGTCTGGGGTTGGCAGCACCACAATCCCTGCCTTACAAAAGGTCTACCTTACTGTCAGGTAATCCTCAAGCAACAAGAGCATCAAGCCTGGAGGGTCAAGTGCAATCCAAGCCCTGATAAGAGAACTGAACATCAAGGCATGTGCTCACAGCTTCTTCATCACTTGTGGAAAGCCTAACAGTTGCTAAAAATAATTTGGGATGTGACAATGAAATGAGATAATGATGCATTTGAAAGTCAGCTGTAGGAAAGAGATGGGGTGCCTAAGCAAGGACAAAGTTACTTGCTGGATCACACAGACAGAGCAACACCAGTGATAAGTGATTTGAAGTGCAGCAAAGGCTTTTTCAATTGTGGTGTAGAGTTTATTCCATTAGGATGCTACTGTTCTACATGTTATTCTGAGAACTATTCATGCATCTTTATCTTTTAGTTGAATTATATTTTTTCCCTTTAATAAACTTGCTTATTCAGTCTCACTATCACACCAAAGGACTAATTTGGATTTAATTTATCTCCCTCTGTGTACTTGCCATAGCCGTTGCTGCTTTTACTTTTTCTCCCCTATCTGCCAGTCTACTTAATTCTCTGTCTTTTGTGTGAGCATTGTAGGGTAAGGATCATACCTACTTCTATTTTTGGAAACCATCTACAGGGCATAAATTATGGTAATTAAGTCCAGCAGAATTAGATTATAGTGACTGCCAGACATGGAATAGCCACTGTCAGATATCCTCAGAACAAGATAATCTGGTTTTTGCCCTCAAGGAAGAAAGAAACAAGGAAGATGCACCACCAAATTAGTATTATGAAAGTGCCTCTATCTCTAATCTCTAGAAAAGTACTTGGCCAATGCTGCCTACAGCTAGGGAATCGGGGAGAAAGCACCAAGCATTTGAGCTTTACCACAGAAAGGATATAATAACATTAGTGACTGCTGAATTTAAAATTGAATTCTACTAAAGTTCCCATTTGAAGCCAAACTTATTCCCTTGCTCAAGGCTTTGAGGGTGGGCAAAAGGGTGGAAAAAAACCTTCAAATGCAATCTTCGTTTTACACATTTCTGTTATTTGAAAGGTTTCAAAATTATTAATGTGCTACATTTGGCCTCAGTTCAAGCAGTGGCTTATCTGTTTATGGCAAAATTGAAAATATTCAAATAGAATTTCCCATATATTTCACCTAAAATCTGTCTATTTGTGTAGCAGAAAAAATGGTCAATTATTTTAACATCAAAATGTATGTCATAGGCCTCCCAGAGGAAATAAAATAGATTCTTGCGTGAAGGTGCTCAGGTCAAAAGTTTTAAGGGGAAGGATGCTGATGCTGAAGTAACTGCACTTTTGACTCAGGCACTTCAGGCTGCACTGGTGTGATGCTCCAGAGGTAAGGCAGTTTAAGACAAGGTGCAGGCTCGGTTTTCCTAGCTTGTTCTTGACTGCTTTAAGCACTGTCCCTCCACTGGTGCCTCTAAATGTCCAAAGATGGCCTGTGAGGAGGGAAAGAAAGGATGTTTGTGCCCGTATCTTGCTGCTTCTTGGTGTGTTAAAGATATCCTCAGGAGCTGTGAGTCTGGTTTGTTTGGGTTTTGCTGGCTTTTTCTTTCAAGAATGCAGGCTGCTTCTTGTATGAGGGGCAGTCTTTGCTAAACAGGGCAATAAGAATTCCATGGATTCTCTTAGAGCCAGGAGATTTCACAGCTCTGGAGAAGACTGTCACTCAGCACCTAGAGCAGGTCTGGGTGCCTGCATGTATGAAAAGCAGGTTATTCTGAATATGTTTCACCTTGTTGTCTAACTGATGCAACCCCATAATGTTGATTAACATATTCATATTTACCTTCCTGTAAAAAGTATCAATATAAATTGCAGAGGTTCACAGACTTTTACCATAGTGGGCTTGTTTCTGTGGGCTCTCTTCCCAGGTAGATGTTCTTGAGGGTTTTTTTCCAGTAACAAACCACTGTGCCAGTGTAAGAGGAAACCAGAATGCTCCAAATATTTTTTCTCCATGCTGACAATGATGATACACAGATGACATGACTGATGAAGCATCAGGAGAGCAGCAGGGAATAGACATTTCAGGTACATGCCAGATCTTCCTCTAGGCTGTTGCACTGTGAGCCTGCCTAGGGCAGTTTTACTTCTGCAGCAGCAGCACATCATCCCAGGGCAGCAAAGCTCCTCCATGGTGCAGTGCTCTGAAAGAGCCCAGGGCAGAGCAGTAACCACCTGGAGTCCTCCCAGTTGAAAGAAGCTGCCAGTATCTGCCTATACCCTGAAAGTTAAACAGACATCAGAACAGATAGGGGGTTGCATCCCTTGTTAAGTCAGGATTTACATTCTCTTGCATTTACATTGCAACTGTTTTGTTGCAATCAACCCCTTGGACATTTCTGTGGTGGTTGAAATAAAAAGAGAGGATTTCAGGCAACACCTGACTGTTGAATTCAGAGGCCTAAGCCCCATAGTCTTCAAAAGGTCAGCATCTTCCCCTGTGACTGTGTGACTGACGGAAGATACTAACATTTCAATCACACAAAATAGCCTTGAGTAAGGAAGAATTTCAGAACATTAACCTCAGTAATTAGTCTCCTGTATCACCTACTTTAAAGGACACACACTGAGAAGGAGGCAATAAAGAAGTTCAAAGAAATTAATCCTTTTTCCAATACTTTTTCTTGTTTCCTCAGGCTGGCCCAAAGGAAGAGAGAAATTTTGGCCTGAGAGCTGGCAACCTTCCTATGGTTGAGCTTTTAGACATCTACTGTTTTCCCTGTCTTATGGAGGAGCTAGTTTTTGGCTACTTATGTAAGGTGTTGTAGATGTTTCTTCCAAGGTCCCTTGACTGAAATAGCCCCCCAGTGTTTTCTTTCCTTATTCCAACATGCTTTCACAATAGATTCATGTACACCTGGCAAAGCAATGTGTACAGCCAAGCAATTTGGATAGCTCACCCAGCAGCCCACGATTCATCACTAGCATGGGGAAGTCACCATGATATCTGCAAGATATCTATCACAAAGATTTTTGCCTTATTTTTTACTGTCTGGATTGGTGAGTTGTTTGGAGGAAAGCAGCCAAGGTTGCAGAGTTCAATTAAAACTCCCCCATTTAATGACCACCCTTTACCAATCACAGATTTCTGAATCATTCAGTCCATTCTGTCTTAATCCATCTTCTGGCTCCATATCACCCCAGCTAAAAAAAAGCCTGCATTGGACATGAACAGCACATAGAAGCAACCCCCATACCTTACTATAATACCGCAATTCACACATGGGGATAAGGAGCTGAAAGAAACATGAGATGCAATTGATAAAACAGTGGCACTATCCCTGCACTGTGCACACAAACTGACTCCCTTCAGAAGGGGAATCCCTGAGATGCCATCGTGTGGGGAACATACAGACCAGGCTCTGTAAGGAAACAGTGGGAAAACCCGTTTTCTTCAAGGAGCTGATGCAGTGTCACTGACACACGGAGCTAGTGAGTGGCAGTGACCTATCCAGTGAGCAGCACCAACTGCATTTTTATGCTGTGCAACCATGTGTCTTCTTAATTTTAAAAAAGGTTGCCTGATTGAGGCTATTTATATCTGTATTTCCTAAGGGGATTTAATAGCCCAGCAACAAACTACTAGATAAACATATTTATAATAGTAATGCTGACAGGCCTCTGACTATAACATCCTAAACTATGGCATTATAGCAACCTGCACAGAAGTTTCTACACCCACAGAATTTCAGCCCCGTTCTTGGGACTGCTATATTCCACTTTGAAACGCAAACCTAATAATTATCTGGATACTGGGGGATAAACCTGGCCAAGTTATGAGAACATTTTAATTAAAGCACACCTTGACAAAAGATCAAGAAGAGAATAGTGAGTTAACTTCCATTTAAAAAGTGTGGAGATGGCTCTGATATATTTTCCAGTCATAGAAAAGGTAATTGGATGAAATGAAGGGGAAACAAATTCAATGTGATAAATGTAATAGATATTTATGGCTACAAAGGATTAGCTAAAATTACCTTCAAGCAAGAGCTTGATGCTAGATATGATAATTTGATAAGAGGAAACTGCCTTTCCCTTTCATATTATATCAACTTCTTTTTTTATGATGTACCATATAGGGGGGAAAAATCACATTACGGATTTGCTGGCCTATGGGATAACCTTGAAATTATGCCACTGAATTTCCACATCTTTTTTTAGATCTTCAGTATCAAACCAAAATAGTGTTGAAAGTACATGGAAGATTAGAATGTGGGTAAATACAGAGTGTGACCTTTTCTTGCTGCAGAAAAAGCCCCTGCAACCTCCACTCATTGGGATTCAAGGCACAAATGAAAGCGCCTAAAGGGAGAAGAAAAAAACTTAAGAAAGGTGGCATAACTTTCTCAGCCATGAGTATTCCTTATTGAATGAGAAAGTGTTACTTTAAACTATCTCTCCATATGTATTTTGTGCATGTAAATCGGGGGGACAGATCTGTTTCACATCTATACTAGTTCCTTACCCCAGGCTGTAATGAAGCACATTGCTTTTGCCTTGCAAGTAATGACATGTGCTATCTACAGCAAACTCAGCAGAGAGGGGTGGCACAATAACTACAAACACAGAAAAAGTGTGTGTTTTTTACAATTTCTGTCTTCTTGTAACTATCCTCTTTTACTCTCCTTCAAGGAAAAAAAACCATAAGTAGCAGTTTTGCCAGAACAACGAGTGCTATAAATAAGTGTTATAAACAAGTGTTATAAACAAGGAGTGTTATAAAGAGTTGAGAACTCATATTTTACCTGCAAAACAGACTTGCTGACATCTATAGCATTAGAAAGTAAATGGAATATTTCTAGACTGCAATTTGTACAGAGGTGGGACCTATGTCTGTAAGACTTTTTCTAGCATTGTAGTGCTGCTAATAAAATATTAATGAAAAATTATATACACAGCCCAAAGAATGCGACCTTGTGCTTAAACTGAAAACATCCCACTGAACAAGTGTATGACACCATCAGACACACTCACTCCAATTTGTTCTAACTCAGTATTGACATTTTTCTCCATTATCCATCACATCCATGAGATTTTAATATAATTATTTCAGAACATTGCTCAGCTCTTGTCTGCTCTTGGAAATATACCAAAATAGCTACAATTATTCCGAGATGGTTTATTTCAATATAAATCCCAAAGCGGACACTCTTATTCCAAAATAAGGGTTCCTATTTCCAATTTAATTTAATCTAGTTCTAAAATATCCTCCTGGGAGCTTATTCTGGAATAGCTATTTTGGTACATTTCCAAATGTAGGCAAACCTAAACTCAGGGATTGGAGACTGGAGTTTGTTGAAGAGAAAACTCTGTTTCCACTTGAAAAAAAAATCCAAACCAAGTAAGCTTAAGAAATTCATCCCTTTCAGAAATATAAGCACAAAATGGGTAGAGATCCTATTTCAAGAATAGCAGTTTTTTACCTCTGCACGTGCAGATATCAATTAATGTTTCACATCACAAATCCTCATAAAAGGAGCCACTCACAAACCTCCTCCGCCCCTTTTATTTTCATCTAAACATCTAATGTCAAAGCAAAAGAGCATAAAATAAGACAGTCAGAAAGTAAACCAAAAAAATAATCTTGCTCAGGCAGCCTTCTGATCCTGAGAAAAGGGAAATGTAAAAATGTCCACTAGCCCAGGTCCTAATTTTACACAAACGGTGTTTGTATGCTGAACTGCTCTAGGCAGGATACTAAACTTTGAACAGGCAAGATGTAAGAGAAGGAGAATGAAGCTATGAACCCATGTGGGGTGTGGAGGGGAAGATATTGGTTACTTTTGAAAATCCGCTATACCTTTTACTATTCCAAAGGCTAAACTTTCTACAATTTCTAGAATATAAATGGGAACTTGGAGAAGATTTTAGTTTTATCACAAACAGACTTAGGGAAGTAGAATCATAGAATGGTTTGGGTTGGAAGACACCTTAAAGATCATGTAGTATCTGTGACTTAACAACTTCCTTGCTGGGCACAGTATGGCAATCAGCCATGGTGAAACAGGGCTAGGAGTGTTCGGGGTCAGAGTGGTTGAAGTCACTAAAACATGGACAAGCAAGAGGACCTAGACTGACTCAGCAACTTCCTCACTATTCTTTGGCTTCACTGACCACTTGAAACCAATTCTGTTATCAACGGATATTGTCAGATGATCATTACCCGGAGCCTCTGCCCATGAGTGTGTATGGGCACAAACAACAACAATAACACAAATCAAATGAGCTTCCTAATTCACTAAATATAAACCTTTGATCCAACCAAGTTGTTTCTCTTACATCTGTTCAACAAGTGTTACTAGAGACATGTCTATCCTTTTTATGGATTTTGAAGGCTGGCAACAACACACCTTTTTTTTAATTTTCCACTCCTCAGCCTAATGAGAGAATTCAAGGCTTTCTTATTTTCTTTAGAGCCCTTTTTGCAGCCTGACCATGCACAAAATAGTCACAGAAGCATTAACCAACACTGTCACCAGCATCCCAGAGCCAGAACATGTCAGATGTATCTTACATCCCATGGCCACCTTTGAAATCTGCACCAGGTATCACTGACATGTGAATCCCTCGTTCTTGTAACTGTGCTCTTCTCTGGGACTGCCCAAAGCCCACCCTAACCCAGTGGCTCTGTCAGGGCTTGCAAAGGCAGCATTATGTCCTTGTGAGACAGTCATCTCAGCAGCCTGACTTCACTCTGGGTTTCACATCACAGGCAGCCAAAACTTTGGAGTCAGGGAAGGAGTTTCCTGCTTTAAATGAAGTCTGCTTGGCAAGCAAAACATATGGAAAGGAAAGGAATACAAAGAGTAGCTTCAGGTCCCTCTCTTGTCCTCAAAAATACATCAATGGCATCTACAGCAGCAATACTTCAGGTCAACAATGGCACCATGCCACGGTTTTGGTTCTCCCTCTTCCTTATGCAAGATTTTCCCTTCTTCCTCCAGGTGCAGAAGAAGAGCCACGGTCATCCCGTCCCCCACGATGCTGAGTTGTGTTTCACAGCCAGAAGAGAGACCTCTGCATGTCCTGAGCTGTACAGACCAGCTGTGTTTGAGATGAAAACCACAGAGTAAGAAATTACAGCAAAAGTGTAGGTTGCCCCACAAGTCCCAGGCAACGTCCTCTGATCCATCCCTGCTTTGGGATGTTACCAGCCCTCCTTGTGTCTTGGTAAGATCATCGCCTCGCCAAAGCTGTGTGGGGTACCAAAAGTCACAAAGTGAGCAAATACCCCCATCTAGTGTCTCTGAGTACTACAGAGCATATTTTGCTCTTTTCCATCTCTTCTCTCCCCTTCCAGTTGTCCTGATTCTTAGTGAGAAGGCATTTGGTTGATTTTTCTTCTCAAAGACAGACTAAAAATTACCACTGCCCCTGAGATGGGCGTTGTGCAGGCTCTGGGCATGCAAACAGCTCAGCCAGCATGCTGCTAATTACATTTCTGATCTGAGCTTTCTCTGGAGCAACAGCTGCTTATTATTTCATCTCACATGGTCAGTCTCTGTGAGATTTCTTTCTTGGCTCCATTCTGCTAATCTGACCACAAGGAATTGACAAATTAGTTCTAGAGGATAAATCAAAGGGGTTTTCTTGTGGCCCTTGCCCCCGTTTTGCATACAGTGCTTCCTGCTCATGACTGTCTCCTCAGTTCTTCTAGAAAAGCTGCTTGGCTACAGAGGCATGTTATTTGAGGGTGAAATGAATTAGCCTCTGTTTGCTCCAAATTTAATTCATCTATTTAAATAATTTAATACAGCATCCATCAGTATGAAAGCTGGGCAAATTGAATCCAAAGGATTTGAAGACACATAGATTAAATAAACTACCTTCAAATCCTGGCTCTCAAATTATCACTGTCCCTGGATTAATTCTACCTTAATTAGACAAAATAATCTTCTCAAAGTGATTAAATTTTTGAAATAAAGATGAAATAAACATAAAGCAAAAGCAAATGGAATATAAACAGCCAGAAAGCATAAGCCGTAATACAGCGCCTTAAATCATACACTGAAACTCATTCAGTTTAGGTTCTCATTAGAGCTCCATAAAATCATGAGTGGCATGAGGAAGATGAATAAGGAATTTTGTTTCTCAAAAGACAAGAACTAGTGGAGAGTATCACACGAAATCTTCAGCCAGGGCTTTAAAACAAACAAAAGCAAAGACTTTCTGACAGAGAAAGTCATTAAATTGCAAAACTCATTGCCAAAAATGCTGTAGATGCTGAAAGAATAAGTAGAATTTGACAAATCAACTGAAGACAAGGCCACAAAGAGTTATTAAACACAAAGATCAGAAAATCTTTAAGCCATAAACTGCTTACGGGTGGGAGAACATATTGGGGAAATATCACACAATACTTTCCCTGCTGTTACACCCTTTCCTTAATTATCAGCTACTGTCAGAAACAGGATACTGAGCTCGATGGGCATTTGGTTGAGCATAATGGGGCTATTCTTATAATCTGACAAGTCATGAACTGGATTTACTTTAAAATGTTGACACTGGCTTCAGAGTCCTGTACCAGAAGGTGACTAAAGAGCATCCAAGTTAAACTCAGCTAATGGAGTTTAGGATAACAATTAGCCTCTCCAGCTTATCTAACTTGCAAGAGTTCATGTTGCAGTTCCAGTTGATTGTCAAATCCATTAAGCATCACTATTATAAATGCTAAGGCAGACATTTTCCTGCAGCAATGGCTCATGATGACAGCATGTTACAGCACAAAAGCCAACACTACTCTACAAAGGGTCTCAGACAGGCAGCTTGATTAGCAGCAAAGACTTCAAGGAAAGAAAAAAAAAAAAAAGAAAAAAATTAGTTTACAACTTCTGTCCCATGTAGGTAGCTAGAAACCACAGTCAACACTGCTTTGAAGTTTATAGAGAGTCCTTTGGAAAAAAGCACAGAAGACCACATGGTCCCTGCCCTGTCTGAACTGTAATGAAGAGGAACACCTAGATCTCAGGGTGAGAAAGAAGCTTGTCCAAGCCAGCCCTCAGAAATGAGAAGCAGAGCAGATCACGACCCCAGAAGACAATGTAGACCTGGTGCTAAATTCAAAGAGAGGTAAGGAAACAATCCAGTTTTAGAACCTTGCAGTAAGTGGTGCAGGCCTATACCCCATAATATAACAGGTAGCACCACCTGGCAAACTGATCTTCTCTTCTTCAACCACAACGCCAAAATTTCTGAACAGGAAAACATCAAGACAGCTCAATTTTAAGCTACCTACCCTAGATAACACTACAGGAGAGTCACCAGAATTCTGAGAGCCGCACAGCAGTTGATATTCAATACTGTCATATCCCAGGTCTACTGCAGAGCTGGACCATCACATCAAAACTGCATTTTTCAGAAAGCCAACACTTCATTTTTATCTACTAGAAAATGCATATAATAGGGAAAAACACACCAGATTGATGCTGCTTTTACTGAAGAAAGACCCTTGACACCCTTCTAGGAGTGGTGTGCAGCCTCCAGAGTTGCCTGGAAACATAAAACACAAGAAGACAATTCAGATATTAAAGGTGCTCTCAGAAGCCAGGTGAGGACAGCCCAGGCCTCCACAAACCTTGTGGAGAAACAGCAACTACCAGGAGCAGTAAGGTGAATTGACTGCCTTTGTCACCCATATCAAGAGCCCTCAAAAACCAGACAGGCTCCCAAAGGTGGCATTGGGGCATGAAGGCAGATATCCAGCTTGGGGTGCCTCACCACTGACACATTTCACAGTGCATCAAAGCAAGCCCTTTTTTCCCATCTTTCCATCGTTCTTCCTCCCTCAGTTCTCTATGCAAGGCCTGTCTTCATCTTCCACCCTCATCTTGCCATAGCAGGAGCAGCCAAAAAGCCTAACCCAGAGTCAGAAAACTGTACCACCCACCCTGCTGACTGTCCTGAGCCCACTCACACTTTGCATCTTCCTTTGGGTAACAGTTCTCAGCCAGACACATTTCCTTCACCAGACTTGTACTGGTGCTGATCTCTACTCTTGAAGCAGCCTTCAAAACCCTTATCAAGGCTTCCATTCACCAGCCACCATCCTGACCCATATTCATACAGCCTTAAAATGACAAACCCTGGAATCCTGCCAGCTCAAATAATGCAGATCCAAATTACTTTAAATCTCTCTATTTTTTCCTCTCCGCATTTTCTACACACAGTGTTAAGACCCACAGCAGAACAACTCTGTTTCCCTGTGTTATTCTGCAATTTGCAATGCCACCCACCAAATGGTACAGTAGAAACAGCTAATCACATAGGCTTGGGATATGCATAAGCTATGTTGGAAAAGTGCTAATACATATATTTTAATTCAAAAGATATCTGAGAGGTGGAAAATAATACCTTATTAGTATGCTACATGTGTGTGCAAAGCAGTAGCCTGTTCTCTAAAAGATATGTGGAAAAAATAGTGAAATCAAAGCCTTCAGCCTCTCCTATAAGAACACATTAAAATCAGCAATCTTTATCACTTTCTTATGAGAATTATTAACTCCATTGCTTTCCATATCACATAATTTTGGAACATTGCAAAAATATTATACATAGTAAATGTGCATTTCTGTGTGTTCACAACCACTCGTATCTATCTCTGGGTCCAGCCTCAGGTATAAGCAGCCCCCTGTTTCCATACACTTGCAGTTTGCCTAGCACTTGGAGAAACAGGTTGAACCTGAATCAGCACAGGCAACAAGCTCAAAATGAGCTGTTAGCTCATCTTCTGAATATGGGCTGAAATAAGTCAGCACAGAAATGTCTTCAACTTGGTTACCTTTATTTCCCAGAACAGATATTTTCCCCAAACACACATAATTTATGTGGATTGCTGTCAGCACACTTCTGGTTTGCAGGCTGTTTTTTCCCATTCTCTTTGTTCACTGTATGAGCAACAGACTTCACAGAACATGTCCAATTGCATCTATGACTGAGCATTCATTTTATTGGCTCAGGGACAGAGGTTCTTCATAGAGATAAGGGAGAATAAGAACAGGGAAGTACACAGATCATGCTTAGGCAGGATCATAAGTTTAAAAAAAGTTAGACAAAGCAATTATACCCAAGCAATTAATCCAAGTTTCATTGTGACTTCTAAATGTGTTTTTGTTAGTCAACTCAGTAATTCCATCATATCCATCACATTTACATCTCAGCGACAGAACATGGAAATGGTACTGCAAGAGACAATTTGAAAAAAGAAAAGTAATAATTTCTTTTTAAATTTTGGAGCATGAGGGGGAGAATAAATACTAGGTTATTTGAACATACTGAGAGTGTTTTCATTGGCATAAGGAAGCACAGGATTTATGTCGGGATGGATTCACAATATATGGCATGGAGAAAGTCCTGCCAAAAATGGGCTGATGAAGAGAATCAACTGATAATGCTTTAACAACTTATGTTTTTAATGTTGTTAAAATGCACAGAAGGTCTTTTTTGCTAAATCATTTTCTTCTTCCCAGAATAGCCCTGTAAGCTCAGAGGGGGCTGGGGAAAGATTGTGACATTATGTTACTCGAAACCCTCTCCCACTGAATGTAAATCCCCTTACTCCTATTGGCCCAAAGCCAGATTTCCCTCGTGTCCCTTATTGGTGAGTTTGAATCCCTCCAAAGTCCATATAAACCCAAGACCATGAATAAACTTCCTCTTTGTTCCTTTCCCTCTCCGGTGGTCTCTGTGTGTCCTTTCTCGGGGGCTCTCAGTGACCACGTGGTAGGGGAAAGCAGGGAGCACATTTTCTCCTAGGTTATGGACTAACAACTCCAGGACCAGGAGAATCACCATATTGTTGCAGAAATCATAGAACACACAGCACCAACGAGGCATAAAGAAATCCTACAGGAACAGATTTCAACCTGTTCTCTCTCCAAACTGAATTTCAACATTAAAAATGGACAAATGGGTTGTGCCACCTGCTACCACCACACACTCTGGGAACCAGCGGCGTGACTGAATTTTAAGAAAGCAATAGGCAGACACTGCCTCTAGACATTCTCCACCCCCATTCAGTCCACTAATGTACAGACTGGCACACTGAAGCGTGTCAAAAGAGACCATGTTTCCACAAGCAAGGGGCTACACTTGCAGTAACTCTTCTTGGCTAATCAGGTCTCAAACAGCACAGCCAGATGAGAAGAACGTTGCTCCCATGGGTTTCTACAAATTTTGTTGTACTTACCTTTGTACTAAGTAAAACAAAACAAAGCAAACCCCTTGAGCATATTCCACTCTCCTGGGCTGCTCATCATCCAGCCTCCCAGGGTCTTTAACAACATAAGTCAGTCTAAACAATCTTTGCCAACCAGAGCAACTGGAAGATGCCATCCTCAGTGTGGCATTCATACCACAAGGCCACCATGCAGCTCCAGGGCCTGCAGGAGGGCACAACTGACCAACTGACACTTCAGCCGCTTCTGTCTGACACCTGCTTTGCAAGCCCATCTTCCAAGGTTGCCTTGAAAAGGAAGAAGTTTGTACCCACGTTGTATCCAGCACACTAACTGCCTCAGGGATACTAAAAAGATAATAAAAAACAGAAAGGAAAAACTTCTGTAGCAAACACTTTCACTTCTGCAATCACAAAAGCTGTAAAGAATCCAGAGGTCTAGAAAGTGAAGCTTCCAGTTCATTCTGAGCACTGGAATAGGCTGCCCAGAGAGGTTGTGGGGTCACCTTCTCTGGAGATACTCGAGAGTCATGTGGACACAATCCTGAGTGTTAGGGGATCCTGCTTGAGTAGGACCAGGTGACCTCCAGTGGTTCTGTCCAGTCTTACCCATTCTGTGTGACTCTGTGATTCATCATCTCCTGGGAACGAGGTGGTGCTCCAGCCAAGCATACAGTAGACTTTACATGAAAGTCAGAGTGACATACTAGATGGATAACATGAAGCACATGCTCAGTTCAGCAGGAATCAAAACATCCATTCCCTTATCATATCCTTTCTGTAAGGACTAATCTTGTTTATAGCAATTGTGTTTTCATTAGTTATCACTGATCTTGATTAAATTTTTTTTTAATTATTTTTAAAATTAGGATTAAACAAAATGCTGGTCTTCCACAGGACATTTAAATCTCATGCAAATCTCTAAAATCAACTTTTATATAATGTATGGCCCACCACTTTTTGAATTACTCATACAATAAAATATTTTATTCTTTCTGTTCTGGATCCTTTACATCACCTTTGGAGAGTATTCCCCGAAATACAAGTGTATGTACATTCAAAACATACTTGCATAAAACCTCAGTGCAAAACAAAAAACTCTCAAAACTTGTTTATGTGCATACGGGTTTTTGAAGTTGAACTGCACAAAATTCAAGAGGAAATGCAAAACACTGAAGACTTGCTTACCATTTTTGCACTGCTACAGCTTCCAGGAAGATGCAATATTTTCTTAGTATTTTTCAAATGAATCTTTATTAAGAACAATATTATTTTGCTGTCATTGTGTTTTGGTTAGCACCTATTCACAAAAGTTTCAGTTTTGGTTTTGTGATTTTTAATGTTAAGCTAGAAATTGTGGTGTTCCATCTGACACAGATATCATGGAAGTTATTTGACATTTGGGGGGTTTTCTTCTGTCCCTGGTTTTACAGCACAGGTAATTTGATCACAGAGGTTAGGATCTCCTAAAAAACAGTCTCATAAATGAGTGCAAAATATTGCTGCTGGGAGCTCAGTGGGTAACAGAAACACCAGGTGCTGCTGAACACTCAGTTCATGCATTGGGAATAACTGGAATTGGAAATAATTAGATGAATATTTCAGTTCTGAACTGTGCCTGTTCCTCTAATCCTCTCTGTTGCAACTGTATTTGCTGCTTAGCGATACCAGGTTTAATTCACAGTTCCTAATTAGTGTTATCAAGCACCACTCTCTCAATTTCATTACACAGAACTGGATGAAACGTTAGGTCAAGTGTAACCCCAGGTGAGCTTATATTACAGTTTGCCTCCTGGTTTCTAAATGCGCTCTGCATGTTCCACCTCGAGCAATGGCAGATCCTTTGTAAGCACGGAGACTGTTCAGCTGGGTCCCCAGGGCACCCCGAAACACAGCAGACATCACACAACAACTGTCACTGCCCTGACTTAAGGAGGTATTTAGTTATGGCAGTGCAGCCGATAAAAGCCAGTAGACAGCCTAATGGCTGATAAATGCCACCTGGGTTAGCTGAAAAAGCACAAATCACCCATCACTTGCTGTTTTTCTCATTCTTTCCATCCCCTTTCCTGACAAAGACTTTGACATAAAGTTACATAAGCGAAAACTGGTAGTTCACATCCACAACAAATTATGAGCATGAAATATGTGACAACTTTATGTATTTACAAGGCTTGGAGGAGGCATTCAGATCACCAGGAGCCTTAACCACATGGTTTTTAATATGCATTTTTAGCTCTCAGGGATATGGTGAAAAGTGTTTTACTGCTGGCTGAGCACTAATGGATTTGGAGCTGTTAACTGCAGTCCACAGGCAGCCTGAAATGGTGAGCTAATGTGCATTTAATTTTGCTCATTTGATTTTAGCAAAAACAGGTTTAGTTATAACACAGTAGTGTCAGCATCAGCAATCTGGGAGTGGAACACAATGGGAGAAAAGGGTACAAGTGATCAGTGAAACCCTTTGAGAAGGGGAAATTTAAAAAGAAGCTGGAAAACAGAAGAGAAACAAGCAGTGAAAAGATATAGAAAAAAAGTCAGAGAAATGACAGCAATAACAGGCAGTAGCAGAATAAGTCCCAAAAGGGAGTGCCTTGAATAAATATCCACACATCTTGTTGCTGGGTAAAGACCAGGTGCTGCCAGGAAACTCTCTGAAAACATTAATATCAGCAAACTGAGAGACACCAGCATTTCAAATTTAGATATCAGCCCTCAAATTAGGATTTGAGTGCTGAATCCTCTCCTGGAAAAAGAGCAATCTTGAAATCATTCAGTTAGTCCTGAATACACTTACGGGCTGCATGGCCATTAAGTAGCTTCTGTTAAGTTTCCTCCCTGAGAAACATTTGAAACATAAAATTTCAAAGCAAAAGAGGAGAAAATGCTTTAAGGAGGAAACTTAACGTAAGATACTTTGATATTTTACTGTGAATGTTCACCTCTAAGTTTTGCAAGTCATAATGGGCTGGCAGGATGTTGGCCAGGAACTAAAAGATGTCAGCTGTGCGTGTGTACAGACAAACAAAATCATCTAAGGCTGTCAGGAGATTTGCTACCAGCAGGAAGAGAGTCCAAAGAAGCAAAAGGGTAAAAGACATGAAGGCTAGAAGATCTGAGCAGGGATATCTCTTCTGCAAACCAAGAACATGACCCTCTTCCTCAGATCCAGACATGCACTTCAGGTACATTCCAGGTTGTAAGGACGTGAAATTCAGACACACATTCCCAGGGAGAGGAAGGATCCAGCAGAACACAAGCAGAAAATGGTGCCTCCCCATGTACTTCGGGGTGAGGGAAAAGCAAGAGTGCAATACCGTGTCCTAAGTGGAATGCACAACCAGCAACTGGAGTGATACCAGTTCTGCCGACTGGCACCAGCACAGGGCAGCATCCTGGCAGGAAGACCATGAACCAGCTACAGCCTGAACAACTCTTGGCATTAACAAATGGACCAACCATAAAAAAATCACAATAGTTCGTTTTCATCCTTACAAATTCTGTTACTAACGATTTCACATCAGTTCCAGAGAACCTTCCATAGCTCTTACCCTGGCAGAGCCTGAAGCAGGCCCAGCTCTGAGCAGACAGTAGTTATATTCCCCTAATTTTTAAGATTAACTATGTAATATAATTTTGTTATCACCAGCAAAAGGACTCTCCGAAGAAGCAACCTTGGAGAGCCAGGGTGTGGGGGGGTACTTTTAGAATCACATAAAACTATCCCATTGTCTTTAACACTGGCCAGAACGTCACTGTTTTTCATGTGGGGAAAATAAACTGAAGACCACAGAGGAAAATCCACCATCTCTGAGTGACTTGAGGCAAGCACCAGTTAAAACTGTAATGTCAAATGGCCAAGTTTTTACCTGGAGTGTAGACTTAGAACCTACTGACAAATTAATATTTAACAAGCATCTCAGGACTTTAGAGGAATGCTGCACTCTACAGGCTTTTTTATAGTAAATGAAAGAGACTAAATATCAGCTAAGGTTTTCTTACCCATTCATACACCTCCTTGTAGTGGGATATTTTGCAAGGCACATACATACTGAAGTACCATAGCAGCTTAGGCCAGGTATGAGCAGGGATCACAACACAGGTGTGCTGCCCTCCACCACACTAAAGCTGCTTCTCAGCTGCATGAGCAGCCCCATCTGACACTGGATGCTGCATGGGCCAAGCTGTCTCCCGTGACAAATCAGCGTGTTTGGCTTTGGGTACCATGACGGTGTTTTGCGGTCGAAATTGCAGACAAATCTAGAAGGATTAGTGGCTGGAGAGCAGGAGTTGAACTGAAAAACTTGTTCCTCCTGCCAAATAAATGCAGCAAATGAGTCTTGGGGAGTGGAAGTAGAGGGTGCTATGTGAAAGAAATGCATATTGCTGTCTCCTATGAGGGGCTGAAATGACTGGCTATACCAATTAAATCAACTTCATGGTCAATACCACACTACTGCACAATCAGCTGTAGACAGTGATATTTAAATCAAGAGCATTTACTCTTAGTTTAGACTGAGTTCCTAGCAATTTTTTTAAAAATTAATATAAAACACCGCTGAAGTGAAGTCAGAGCCTTGACAGCACTCCATTAGCTGATCTCATGCAAGCCTAGAAGAAGTAACTTATCAGTAAGATACATAAAGTTATGAGAAAGTTGTTTTTTTCTAGAGAGAAGATATATTATTGCCACTATTATTTCTGAAATTCATTTCTAAAATGTTGCAAGACTTAATTTGAGTGTGGCTGGCTTTTTGCTTGAGTGCTGCAAATCAGTTTGTCTGTATATTGAAAAGTTTTTTGCTGATAAAAGATACTGAGGACTTAACCCTCTTAAGCCTGGACTATTAAATGGCCATGAAGTTCAGCTTCCAAGCACAGGTTTTTTAAACTTAACTTATGAATTCATATGACTAATAATTACACAGCATTTAAAAACTTATAGGAAATTTTGTTGTGGTTGTTGTTATTATAAGAGAAACTCACTCCTGAATGGTGAAGCTGGGGAACAGTGTTGGTAGGTAAGACCATCCATCAGAAGCAAGAAAATTCGTAACTGAAGTGTTCAGCCAGACTGACACAGATTTACTGCAAAAAGTGAAAGCGTGCAGACATTTGAGTTAAGCTGCCTAATGGGAATACCTATGGGGGTTTTCTTTCCCTGCAAAGAGGTTTTATGGTCACCTCATCTCAAGCAAGGTCCTCTTTTGGAATATTTGCCAGTATTATAATCATTTCCTATGTATATAGGGGGAAGGAGGTAGTGAGCAGGGGAGAGAAGAAACAAGGGAAAGGAGAAATGAGATCATATGATATTTTTAGATTTGGCAGCTTAGATATATCTCTGTTGAAAAATCACTTTAGTTAACCTCATTTGTTTTATGCATATACCTGGTATAAATAACAATGCCAAGTGTAATTTTTCTGCTGTTAGACGCTCATAAAGAGTCCAACTACATGACACAACCATAAGCAATGAAGCTACTGCTTAACTAGAGGTTATCACAGACATAGTGAATGGTTTTGCACATCTCCTCAGTTCAGTTTAGTACAAAGTGCAGTGGCTTGGGTTATTTCAACACAGATAGTTTGCAATAGCACCGATAGTGAGGTAGAAGTCATTGCACCCACACCCTGAACAGCTTCAACAAACAACTTTCAGTCTAAGGGCAAGATAGGCAATCACATCTTCTGCATTGAAAACCTTTTAAACCATTTCAACTCCAGGCTTTGCATGTGCCTGATGATACCATAAGAGAGCTGGTCAGTAAAGTAGACACTAGACATCTAGAGTAGCCTGTGGCCATGACCTGAGAAGATACAGCCTATGGCTCCACTTTTAGTCATGATTTACGTTCACTTCTCCATCTCTCTTATGAACGGGCACTAATATCAGCCTTCAAACCACAGCAAAGATTCGATCCTGCCCCTCTGACCCTTCCAAACCTCAGCCCTTTGGCAGTAAGGCTTCTTTGATGCCACACTGGTACAATTTCTGTAAGCAGCTCCAGCCTCTTAAACGATCCCCTGGGGAGTTTTCCTCACCTTGAAAAGTCAATAGTGCCCTTATTTCAGTTGAGCATTCATTAGCTTTCTGTAAGCAAGTCACTGAGTGGGCAGGGAAGAGCACAAGAAAGGATGTGTATTGAGAAGACACAATGTTCTTCTCTGGCACTGTGGGAAGATTGGCACATTCAGGAATAATAATTGCCTCTCTAGCACTTTCATTAGCTACACGATCAATCTTTAACAAAGATTTAACATACTGATGTTTTTGAAAAGTAACCACCAGTCCAGACCCACAGCTTGTGAGGTTCAGGAAATATGATAGAGAGAGTTGAAAAGCAGGTTAGTAATTCTGACTTTTGCTAGAGAAAGGCAAAATCTCAAACAAACAAACAAACAAACAAAATTTTAAAAAAGAAGAACAGAACATTTTCATCAAAAACACTGGCTAAGAAGGAATAGTAACTGTCACTTGGCTGACTCATGTTGCCCCTGATATAGGCCAAGCTCTGTAGTCCAGCTGTATGTCCCATCATGCCTGAAGACTTCATTTCCCCTCACTCGTGAAAATCACTGCTGCTGGGAAACCTGGCCTGCAGGGCAGAATGGGGGCACAGGAAAAACAAACGACAGCTTTCCTAAGGAGTTGGTATAGCACATCCAACACCAAAGGCACAGGTTTTGGCTGTACTACCTGTTTTCGATGAAAATCACCTATTTCTGCCAAAATGTTATTGACGTTCAAGTGATTATTTCATTACATCTTAATTGATTGAAAATGTTACCATCTTAAAATTAGTGAATTACCCTCCTTGAACCATTGGAGACAATGATGGACTAATATTTCTTGTTACATTAAAAAGGAGAAAATATGGTGCTATAACACCTAATTTTGCTAGACTTTCAAATCTAATAATAGCATTCTTGATAATTGATTTAAGTCTTTCTCAATTCCACTTAAATTAGCTTTCTGCTTTAATTAAATGACAACATATTTTATGCCAGGAGAAAATTGGTCATTTTAAACTGCTGGTATAATTACAAAGTATCACCACAATGCACAAGAGCATTCTGAGGTCTATAGTTATAAATAAGCATAAGAGTTAATTTTATGCTTCTGTTTTCCCTCTAATATTTACAGCATATTTGCATTGCTCATATGTTTTACGCTGCTCTGTTTTATAGTGTTTTGCAGACAGTCCTGTAATTCTCAGCATGCAATAATAGGAATTAAATATTTATGACTGTGTATAACTTCAGTTCTCTCTGCAGTCTTCAGAGTTCTCCTTAGAAGTCAGCATTTGTCAGCTCGGAGCCTGCACTGGCACCAGCAATGGCTGTACTGGCACTGCCTTGTGCTACAGCAAAGACTCTCTCTAGCCCCAGCTCATCCATAATTTCAGTGCATTTCATCCCAACATCTTCACAGAAAAAAGTTATCAAAGTCAAAAATGTTGCCCTACTTCTCAAGCCTGAGAGCTGAAATTTTGCCTTGATTTTCGTTCATCTCATGCACATCTTGGAGTGGGAGGTTTGACTCCATGTGGGAGATTCGTAATTTGTGTCTCTGATAAGGCCAAGATGTCAGACTACTCTTCACATAAAACACAAAAGGAAGAGACGTTCAAGCACTCACCACAGCATTTGAGTTTTACCTGGAGTCTGCAGTGAGAGACTGAAGGGCCACGTTTTCAGGGACAGCCACTCTTCTTCCATCTGAAGACACAACAGGACAGGACAGGACCAAAAGGGTATCCAACCTCTCAGCAGAGCCAAGCCTTCAGCTGACACACACAACAGCTGAGACAAAACTTTGCCTACTGGTGTTCTGGGTCCTACTCCCTCCTGGATCTGGGTCTCACCAGTTATGGTGCTGTTCAGAGACTTCAAGATCCATTTCTAGCCAGTGGACAGAAAAACCACTGAGGAATTTATATGACACAAGACAAGAGAATGGAGTTGATAACTTCAAGGAGAGACATAATCTGACTGTGGATCTCTTCAAGTCCTGTCCCCAGCTCCCACAGGTACGATGGAGGACCACTGCTCCCTTACATTCAGCACAAGCCATGAAGTGCTCCAGCAAGCTACAGTGAACTCCAGGTGCATAGTAAAGAAAAGGATCCATAAAGGATCGTGTGCCTCAAGAAGCAGTCAGAAGGATTAAAATTATCACCAGTGTGAATGGTACTGGCATTGGGGCTCTCTGGCCTTGCCCTGTTAGTAGCAGGCCATCCCATGCATTTATTCTAGAAATTTTGAAATTAAATAAGAAGCAAAAATGAAGTAATGTCTGTTTCAAATGTCTAGAGCTTTTATTTCTTTCTCTGTTCCTTTATCTGACCATCTGTGCTGCTTTAAAAACAGGAACTCAAGTTGGTGTTATCTCCATCATACAAGAAATGGACCTTGGTAAATCTGTCGGTCCCTCCCCACAACTTTTGTTCTCTGCTATGTAAATTACATTACTTTCTTAAGTTATTTTAATGATAATATGGTACTCTTACTTTAGGCTTAATTTCCTTTCAACGGGGCCTCAGAAGAGGGAACTCACTTACAATGTTCAAAAGCACATATATTTCCTTATTGCCTGGACTTTTTTAATATGAATTCCTTTAAGATGAAGCACAACATGAATTATCTGTATCTGTATTCACTCATAAGCCCACAAACATCTGCATCTACTCCCTTCCTGCTTTTTCTCCATGTTGGATTTGTTCTCTTCTCAACACAAACTGTCAGTGAACTGGTAAACCATTTACATCAGTACATCTTGCTATTTTTTTCAACCTTCAATGTAACCACCTGAAGAAAAAATATCTAGAAATTAAAAAATTCCTTTTATGCTGTTCCTAAATATAATTTCAGTTTTTATCTGGCAGAAGCTAGGAAGGGACAGCAATGACTTCTCTTAAAACATTATGGAACAATATTTATGCCTCCAAAGGCCTATTCACTCAAAATGTCCTGTGTCTCAGTGTGAGCAGAGTTATGGACATTCCCATTTGAAAATCATCTCTGAGCGCCCTTTCTGAAAGAACATTCAGTCTGTAACTTGGACATTCATTAAATAGAAGTGAGGCAATTCTCTTTGTAGTGGTGTGCATAGACAGAAAATTATCCCTTGTGCATCATTGCATATGGCAATTTAAATTTTTTATACGTGTGATTGTATTATATATATGTATGTAAAAATATATTAGTAATTACTCACAGTGATAATACTGCTGCCTATTCTAGCAGTAAATGTCTCTAAGAAATCCCAAGGGATATTGTCGTTGCAACAACATTTTTCCAAAGTTGCTGGAATTAGACAAGTGGAATGGACAATTGCTATGGGCCACTCACTCCTCACGTGGAGATTTATGGACTATATAACCCTTGGTAGGTTTCCATGACAGATCTCTACCTCTGGCTGCACCAGTTCTTTACACAAAAACACAGGTAAAGCCTTCAAATCATGTGAAGACTCCCAGCACTAAAGATCGGAAAATAATTTAAGGAAATACTAAGAATTTTTATAAAATATAGCTCTGTAAACTGGTTCAGTAAGTGCTTGATGTAGTCATGCATGCATGGCACTGTTCTACTACATCTATCTGGAGATCTCTGTCAGTCTAAAATTAACTTGAGTTTTAATAAACATGGCAAAATTAAAACAAGTAATTAAAGGAAAAAAGCGGGGTGGGGGGGGGGAGGGAAGGGGGGTCAAGGAAGGAGTAACTTCTTAGCTTTCAGTTTCTACCACTATGACCACAAACAAGTAGCAGAATCCAATCACTGATCTTACATTTGAAATCACTGAGATGTCACACATGACATGCTGATGTGATGGCTGTAGACAAAAGTAAGGTGAAGAATAATTAAGCAACTCATAATATATTTCTGCTATACATATACGCAACACACAAGAGAAAAGAAATCACGTTAGTAAGAAGGACACATGGAGGAGACCTAGTGATTTTCCTGAAAAATTGTCCAAACTTCTCCCTGTAAGTCTTACTTGGGAACACATTGGGTTTTAAGGCCAATTGTTCTCACATATTGATAATGTGGGAACATTGATTTTCTTCATTAAGTCAGAGTTATAATCCATAAAACTGACAACAAAAGAATTCATGGTACTTAGCCCAATTTTCAGCTGATTATCCACTCCAAGCAAAGCTGCGGTAAGCAAAATATTGAGTGACTCATTCAAAAACAGACCAAACTGCTTTTCTATCAAAAATTTAAGTGTTCATCTTTGGGGACATGCTGCAAAATTTAACTAAGAACCTTGTTTGTCCATGATCTACTCAGCATGTGATTGAGTTCATAGATTATTGTTTACTTGAAGTAAATCAATTTAAGCATTATCAAAAATCAAGACTTTACCTATTGAGCTCTATTGGGCTTGGACTCAAAAAATCCTAATTTAGTGTGAGTCACAACTTTTTTTAAAACTCTTTTTAAAAACTTCTGCAAGTCTGTCCAATATTTCTTACAGAAAGGACAACTTTGCTATAACCCTTTAGCATTAACATGCAGGAACTATTCAGGTTTTTTAACTGGCTCTCATTTATTTATACAGGTGACTCTACAACAGTTGTCATAGTTTCAGTAATAAACAACTGAAACAGGGAGAGAAGGCCCACTGCATGCTGGAATGGATGCAGTAAGGATTACTGAGCTGGGCCAGGTCAGTGCCAGTACAGACCATGCACTTCACAGGGGTGGTGACCAGACCAACCACTCAGCTGCAGTGTGGCTTATGACATTTAACCTCTGGCCTCTTTGACTCACAGCTCCAATTGCTCCTCCAACCAGGACAAGATCAGCATTTCTCACACAGCTGGAGACGACCTTCCCTCCTGTGGGCAGAAGTCTCCAGGATCACCTGCAACACAGGAGAGGCTCAAGCATTCCTCTCAGCTTAGAGTCATAGAGTCATTTAGGTTGGAAAAGACCTCTAAGATCATCAAGTTCAACCCTTAGGGCTCTTTCTGCAGCAGTCTCAGAGAGACTTTTGGCCTGCTCACAGCTAGACTTACCCCAAGCCACAAACCCCAAGCATTTGGGAGAGTGTTCAGGGAAGTATCACTGTGTACTTCTCTGATCTTCCTCTCTCACTTGAGTATCTACAGCTAGACAAAAGGTAGGACAACTGCTTAGGTGGACACTGGTCTGAAATGGTATTTCTTTGCTTATGTTGGATAGGATTACAGGCCAAAGTTTGATATCCAGAATTCAGAAAAAGAATGAGGCAACATCATTTTCCCACGATTCCTTTTTTCCCTTCTCTTTTTGGTATTCCAAGACTGCAAATAACTCACTGGTTTTAAGAAATCAATGAAGACTGTCGTGTCCCTGCAAGTAAATGAATGACATTTAGACTTTCCCCTATACAAGTTTGAATATCTGATTGATTTTATGCTGGAGAATTTAGTTTAGGCAAGCAGTACCGGTGAAGTCTCATGCATCAAAACTAGACAGACTTCCATTTGAGATCTCCTGAAAAACAGAGTGAAACTGTATAAACTCTTCAAGTACACTTGGATTGCTCGACCTTGTAGTAGTGCTGCTTATATCACTCAGGGAAGTATAGCACAGAGTGAGGTTACACTTCTACCTGTGGCCTCCTCTTTGCCATACCCTTCTACATGAATGATACAGATTAAAAAACATGTCCAATGTGTTCTCAGAACAAGGCTGTTAGTAGCAGAGCAGCAGTTAGCAAAGTTTGCAAACTGTGCCATCAGAAAAAAGCAGAGACTCTTCACCTTGCAAACTTCCTGGGGAAATAAGGTGGGCAGTGGCTGAAGAATTTGTTCAGACCTTGGGTACATCTGAGCAAAACTGGACCCAGCTTTGTCAGTGACTCCAGAATGCCATCAGAAACTACAGCTTCCATGCCAGTACCAAACTAAAGGTCTCAGTTAGCTGACTAGCCTACAGTTAAATCTCACCTTCTGATTTCATTCTGTGTTTTCAGATTAATTTTATTTTTTCTTACCAATGTTCTGTCATTTGACTTGATTTTCTCACCCTCCTTATGAAGGACAAAGGTGGACTTGAGTTTTAAATTATGACAGGATGAGACTACATGCTCTGCAACTTCTGTAACCAGTTTTTCTTTTAGATACTAACCAAAACAATAACAATTTTATCGGAAGAGCTTAAATATTTTTGAGTTAACCAACAAAGACAAAACAGCATTTAATTAACTTTAATATTCTATAAAGTCATCAACAGAATAAGAGTGGGTTGACTGAAAAACATATCAGTCAATAAAGCAACAATCATCATTTCAAATCACTCAGGGAAATATATGTTTATCTGTGGCTGCTTTTAAGAGTAGAAATTAATTTAGCCAAGTTTCAGAGAGGCATCAATGTCCTTTTGCCAGAGCCACCATAGCAAAATCATTATTACCTTCTGACTTCTATCACGATAGCAAAACCCAGAATCCCACATGACATGTGAGTGCAGAGTCCTGTCAAACGGAGCTCAGGGAGATGATATCGCATACGCCAAAGCCAGTCCCTTTCTGAGCTGGATTCATTCACAACTACTCTGATTTGGGTGAAAAAAGGAAACAGTGCAGGATGAATGTGCCAGCTCAAATCCATGCTAAGGTGTGCTGTGGCATTCTGAATGAATTGCAGGTGCAGGTCAGTTTTACCAACAAGAAAGGAGCCACAAGCGTTACTTCTCAGGAAAGCACAGGTTGCGGTCACCACACCAATACATGATAAATAACAGCATGCACCACATAGCTGTGTATCTCAAATCAGTGCTGCCAAACCACGCCTGTTGAAGCAGAGCTAAAAATGACATTGAAATTTTTCGTGCAGCTTGTATTTCAGAGTGAATCCATTCAGCCCGAGGAGACATAAAGCAGGAAGAGATCCTCTCAGAGAACCTGCTCTTATCCAGCAGCAGCATTGCTGTTTCACCAGGGATGAGGATGCTTTTAATGCATCTAACCAGCAATGTCATTCAAACGACCCTTCCCACAGAGCTGAATCCTAATTTGATGAGCAAGAAGAGCATAGCACAGAAGCAAATCATGACAGCTTTATACCTTGTGCCCTCTTCATCTCCCCAGACACCTCCACCTCTGCTTTCAGTGACTAGTTGCCAAATTTTTGGACAAATTATTCACTACCCATCCACCCAAGTTTCTTCGGGCAGAAAAGAAAAAGCCTTGTGCAATATCCATCACACTGAGGGACAGCAACACAAGAGTGAAAATGGCTCTTGCCGGCAGATCACTGTTCGCAGAGCACATGGGACCAGCACACAGATCCACACACCAGGCTCTCCCAGGTCACAGTGTCTGCAAACCACCACCCAGAAACCCCCAGCTCAAAAAGAGGAACAGGGAAGGCTCCCCAGGACTCTCCATGTCAGGTTTTTCCATGCTGAGAAAAGCTGGGCCATTGTAACCAAGGGGTGGCCAGATGGTTCCAGCTCTGCAGGAGAGCTGGTCTCGGCACCACAGCCCCCATCGCTGGACACAAAGTACTCTCAGAAAATGGCTGAGGGCTCCAGTTAACATGATACCACTGCTACCAACTATCTCATAGAACAAAAAAGGCAACATTTAAACCTTTTTCCTGAACATTTGAAGGATCCATCTCCTAAACACCACCTTTCCTTTGAACTTCTGAGTTTACCCAGGTAGCATGTCATTCCATGCCTACCTCCTGCCTGACTCCACTTCCCCCACCTGCATTCTCTCTCCCATTTTTTTTCTCTATTATCAGTGTCCTCCGGGTTAGATTCAGTATAAAAGCAAGTTTTCCTGTCAGTTCTTTAATAAGTATCTTGATCTAAATCTGTTCTGTTGAAAAAGAAGTAAATGGCATTGAGCAGCCCAGGCCATTCCACAACCATCTAACATTTGCAATGTCTTGTGCAGAATACAATCTGAACTCTGCTGCAAATCCTTGTCATATCATACTGATCAGGCTCTATCAGCTATCTAAAGATTTTACCTTCTTTGAAAATGTACATCCTATATTTCACTGTGGTTTCTGAGACACAGTTCTGATTTTTTTAGTAGCACCTGATTTTTATGGAAGGTATCTCCCAGATAGACACTCTGGAAGCAGCAGCAATAATTTCTGACCTATTATGGGTAAATCAGCAGTATTAAGTGATCTTCAAAGTACTTCTGTGGATGGTACAAAATGTATATAAGCTGCTGCAGCCAGTTATTGACAAAATTATCTACCTTCTGGTGCCATTACACAGAACAGCCTAATATGCATAATTACAGTAATTATGCAGAGTACAGCACAAACAAAAACAAAATTATATGCTGCTTCACACTGGCACTCTTTCAGCCAGAAATTCATTTTCACATTTACAGTACTGCAAATACGGACAACATTATTAAGCAGAATTTGAACATAATTCTGAGTACCAACTCCACATTAAATTTGTATTTTCTATCTTCAGTAAGTTGTAGGTAGCTGCTGTGATGTCTTTTGATGGTACACTAAACCACCTAAAGTCTAAAAACCTGTAAAATTGTCACTGATTTTCTTTAATAGCATCACTGATAGTTACATATTACAGTATCTGTAACCACCTGCTGCCTTCAGAGTAACAGACCCTGCCTTACATAGTACAAGGAGCAAGTAGGAATCACCAGAAATAAGTCCTGACTTTGAGACCAAATGGATCTAAATCTGCATCTTCAGGTAATTCCAAAAGGAAACATCCTTTCTGGATTGGAATTTAAAATATACCTCTTAATTTCCCCCACAAAAGGAGAGAGAAAATACTGTAAGAACTATTGTTTCATTTCAATTCAATTATTTTTAAGCAAAATGAAACCTTGGAGCACAAGATCTGAGACTTCCTACATTGCAGTAACCTGCATGAGCACATCTCTTTCCAGAACACACATCCCTCTATATTCTATGATAAAATTTCAAGGTGTTGTTATTTTATGCATGCGGTTATATAAAAAAGGAGAACTCTTGTTGGGACACAAGACTACTCTGACCTTGAGGCTGACACAGCTGGCAGCTGGGAGGTGTTCTGGACTTTTTCCTCCTGTCAGTCCAAGCAGCTGGACAAGGCTCTGGGATGAGGACAAGAGGGAGATTATTGCAGGCAAGAATTTTAGGTGCAGGTGTTGAGAGTACCTGGAAAGGACTCATCAGGCACAAGAAATAAGACACAGCTGTGACTGAAAGAGTATCTGGAACCTGTCCGGATAAGCAGGGAGTGATTCTAGTGCTGGAGTGTGACTGCAGGCAGTGAGTTGTTGCTGGCACAGAACACCTGCCCTTGGAAACTCAGTAGCTGGAAGAGGAAGAATAATAGACAGCCCAGTTTAAAGCCTCCAAGGGAAGAAGGTTGATTCCAGCAGCAATTTTGGAAGTCTTTTAAACCAATTATTTGGACACCAGATCTTTCACAAGTAGTTTCATCTATCCAGGGGTTTGATACTTGGGAGTGGGAAGGTGGAGAAAGAAGGATCACTGCAAGCAAGACACTGAGAAAAACAAAACTATCAATAATTTGTTAAAGGACTAAATTAGTAGAACAGTTTTCCACACTCACACATTATGATGTCTTACTTCAGCTCAGAGTGGATATTCTGGCAGACATTAAAACCAAGACCACCAGGAAATGCAGAACAAGGAAGAGTCAGCAAAGATTTCACATGTGAGAGGAAACTCATGAAGCCCTGCTGTGGGTCAGCAGGGACAGGGATGTTCAGACATGCCCAGATTGATCAAGCACGGGAGAGGAAATCTTGACACCAACAGCCAGACTCTTTCAGCCACTGACATGTCCTGAGGATCCCCAGGTCTGAAGAACCACATGAGCAGAAAAGCAGTTTCTTTCCAGATGTTCCTCTAGTCAGCTCTGGTTCTCATTTTATGAGTGAAAGCTAGAATGCTAACATTTCTTAAAGAGAAAGGGCTCTGGTATCTGCATAGAATCATAGAATCGATTGGGTTGGAAAAGACCTCCGAGATCAGCAAGTCCAACCCTTGGTCCAACTCCAGTCCCTTTACCAGATCATGGCACTCAGTGCCACGGCCAAGCT
>JAOXXN010000001.1:12730625-12742493 GCA_026770055.1 Myrmophylax atrothorax | reverse complement strand
GCTTGGACGGTGACAGTGAAGTCCTCGGGATTAGAACCTACAGCCCCCAGTATGGCATTCCCAGGAGGTCTCCCACCCAAGGACTAACCAGGGCTGACCCCGCTTGGCTGCCGAGATCTGATGGGATTGGGTGTCAGGGTGGCATGGCCTTAGTAATGTGACAGATGCCTTAAGTAAAACAGTGCTGTGCACTAATAGTGCAAGATTCAACTAGACACCTACATTTTTCAGCTCAGATTGTCACTAGGTTGGTAAGTTTGGCTTCCTGACCTGTGTTTATGAGCACAGTGATCTGGATTATATAAATATTCCTGGCGTACAACTCACCCATAGCTGCAAGCAGTTGCCCATCCCAGTTCAAATGCCTTTCTCATGAGGAAACCCCCAAAGATCCTATTGAAGATGTTCCGTTCCTGTATGTAGAAATAAAAATGGAAATTCTTTTCAAAGCACTCTGTTGATGTCTGCACTTCAGTTCACAGTATTCAACAGAAGTCCCAATACCTGAATGTATAAAAAGCACTACTGAAGTATACATGCAAAATGCAAAATGCCCAAGGGAACGTCACTTAATAGGAGCTCATCTGACTCATTTGACCACATAAGATAACTCAAAATTGTATCAGCAACCAAAGGCCAAACTTTCTGCAAACATTTTGCAACAGAATTTCTTTACACAGAATAAATAGTATAGTGAGAAAACAAGGCCATTAAAAATCTATTTTGCAGTGGTAATCCATTAAATAATAAAAAACTTGCAAAAGAAACTATGATCTAAATACATCACAAGGACTGCAGAAGTGAAATGAAGTAATGGTTCTACTAATCTTACATGAAAATTCAACCTCCCATTAGACCAGAGCTCAGAGGCCCATCCAGCCTAGCCCCAAATGTTTCCAGGGATGGGGCATCCACAAATTCTCTGAGCAACTTGTTGCAGTGCCTCACAACAGTCACAGTAAAAAATTTCTTCCTTCCATCGAACCTAAACCTCCACTCAAAGGGTAAAGCCATTACCCTTTGTCCTGTCACTACATGTCCTTACGAAAACTCTCTCTGAAGTTACTTCTTAAGTACCTTTCTGTAATTCATGAATATTTTTTCAAAATACCTCAGGATGGCAAATCTGCAGGCCTTTTAGCTTTGCATCTTCCATCCACACTGAATTGGGTGGTAATTTACGACTCCGAAAACTTACTGTCCTTTGAAAGAGACAATAAACTTTATAGTCCACAGAATTAGCAGAACTCAGCAGCCAAAAATGCATAAATAGCAAATGTAGATAAATTAAAAAAAATCACAAAAATACAGGTACAGTAAAATAAACCCCAAAACAGAAATGGTATCACCAAACACTGTTCCAACTGACCTTGAAGCCTTATCTAAAGCAGCACTTTGATGTGTTACTGCAATAAACCTATGCTCCTGAACTTTCAAAAACTTCTGCCAATGTTCAGGTTTATGTGAATAAAGAGGCTCAAGAAGAGCACATGAAAGAAAAGATGAATCACAACTACAAAACCCAGACTTGGTCAGAAAATCCTTGCTCTGTTTTTTAAGTCATAATAGGAATTAAAAGCACATGATGAGCTAACAGAGTAATTCAACATCAAACATGCAGACAGTCTGAGGTTTTCAAATCCAGACAGAACATCAAAATACATCTGCTAATTTTAAGGGAAGGCATATCTCCCTTTGGTAAACAGCTTTAAAAATAACAATTGTATAATGTTAATAAGTGAAAGAAATTATAGATTATCACAAATACAACACTGCACTAATGTTATTAGACACTGTTCTATCACCACTAGCATCAGATGATTTCACAGCAATCTCAAGTATAAAAGAAGTATGCTAACAACAGTCTCCCTAAAATAATGTTGTCAAGTATTATATTTAAAACACACTACAAGGTAATTTGGTTGTCATACGGCCAGTTCCTGCCCTCACCATTTTTTTAATTAGGTATCATGGCAGAAGACTCTTAGACTGTGCAAGTCATGGCTGCAAAACCATTCCATTCCCTTATTTGGTTAAATATCGTTAACTTTTTCCTCGAGATCATTCCTAACAGCTTGCTCAGGAGCTCCTTGTGCTCAGTGCCACTTTCACCATGCTGGCACAGCTAACACTGTGTAACAACAGAAGACTCTTTTGAGAGCTGCAGATGTCACATTAAAGTTTGTACCTGCATTCCAAATAAAATGTCACAGAATTTAAATGTGTGCATTTATTCCAGATTACCCCCTTACAAGCACCCACTCAAAAGGCACTTCACTCTTCTTCAGAACACATCAGTTCTCCTCCACCCCTCTCCTTCTTGCCTTGTGTCCAGTGTATTAAGGAATATGTCATGCACAATGTTTCTTTCTTCTGCAGTGGGAGCCATTTTCAGTAAAGAAGCAGTGTTGAAATCAATCCTCCTCAGCTTGTTCACTAAATTTAAAAAAAAACCCCATAGTATTAAGAGTTCAAAGAAAAAAACAAATAATGGCTCTGAAAATTTTAACCTGGAATCAACTGTCTTTCCTTTTTTTAATTTTTCCCCCTTTAAGTTAAAAGCTGTAACTTTGTGGTCCAATCAATGCAAACAGAAATAGGGCTCTTAGAATTGACTGCATGGAAGGAAAAACAAAGCAGAAGTTCAACTTCAATACATATACTGTGATATCCACCCACTGCTCCTACAGAAAACTTGAGCACTCCACTCCAAGTAAAGAAAAACAATACTAACGAAAAACCCTACAGAACAATCACATTCAGGTTTTGCCAATGGTACAAGAATGGAAGTTTATGACAGAACTCATTACCATAGGATGCAATGATTGAACTTTTAGCTTAAAAGATCTTCTGTCCAGTTTATTCAGTTTTCAAGGTTTCTCTAATTCTCTGCTTTAAAACTCCTGCTTGGAACAAAAGAAGATGGAGCTACACACTCCTTCCCCTGCTCTCCACCTTTTCTTTTTCTAAGTTTCTTTCCAAAGGGAACATGGGTACCCAGACAAATAAGGAGCTGGGATGCCCTTAGCAGGCCTACCATGGCGGTGCCAAAGCATTAGGAGAGCCTGTGCTGCACTGGGACCTGAGCAGAGGGAGATCCTGCAAACACAGGAGTCCCGGGGGTGTGCAGAGCACATCAGGAGTGCCCTTCTCTGTCAGTTTAGCCAAAGAGTTTCCAAGCATGTGACAGCAGGCTTTTAAACTCTCTTACACTACAGACACATGAGCCAGAACAAAAATCTGATTTTAAACAAATTAGGAGCATTTTTAAGTAGCAGAACTTCTGAAGTTTACTTCCTTCCAACTATTATCTGAGGCAGAAGTGCATACTACCAAGAAACACAACATACATTCCCCTTGCTTGAAGATTTCTTCCTCCTCAGGGCTCTCAGGAATGAGTGGATTAACAAATGCTGGCCTATGGACAGGAATTTTTTTAAAGTTACAAACTTTACAAGAATTTGTCCTGCAAATATTTTATTCCATTTTTGCTCACATACATGCTACAGGTTGAAAAGACATACTTCAGGTTATATCACAGAAATAACTGCATTATTTCAAAATGTGGAGCTGCCAAAATAATATCACATTAGCTTTAACTCTGAAGAGACAGTTAAGTGATGCAAACACCACCTAGAGAAATTAAGAAAGGGATGTGTCTATGCTTCTTAAGGAGCTAAAATTGTACCTATAAATTACAACGAAGACTATTCAAGCTGAAAGCTGCTTAGAAACTCCACAAATGAAACCATGATGATACAGGAGAGACTAAACCAAAAACTGAATGATACCACTCCTCCTGGAATAGAAGCATCACAGTGACATAGCTAGCAAGTGTTTTTATAATCTACATGTTCCCTTGACAGTCTTATCAACAGCCAAAAGCTGTTCACCATGTGTACTACTTATCAAAGAAGATTATGACATGCCTTGCGCACAAATTTGTGTGATTATTTTACTGCACAAGTAAGTTAACTTTAACCTAATTATATAACATTTAATTATTTTCACAAGCAGAGGCAAATGCTTATTTTCAAGAGCCATTCTTCCCCTTAAGTTCTAATTATTATTTTTCTATTTCCAACATTTACACAAATGTTCCAAACAACATATACATACACATGCATGCACAAGTATACACTGAACAATTCAGCTCTACCCCAAGCCTTTACTTGTGCTGGTGACAAGAGGCACACAGAGAAGATCTTTTCTCTATAACAAACTGCTCTTTCTTGGTTTTCTAAACCTCTGGATTTTGAAGACAAAGCAGCTCCTTCTCCACTGCAGAGTTTATTTCCCCTCTCCTCAGCTCAGGACACATCTACATCAGCTCTCCTGCCCAAGCCCCAGGCTGCTGAGATGCAAGTGTGCTTTGGTCCAAAAGCCACACAACCACATTTCTGTGGCACTACAGCCAACCTATCATACCCTGTACCTCTCTGAAGGGTTTTTACCTCACATAAATACCCTCCTTATATGGGCAGAATGCCTCCAAAATATAGCTGGCTTGTGGCCAGCCAGCCTGTACAGCAGCCACTGCATCTATCTGCACAAGTCCATGTAGGCTTGTCTTCAGTCAATCTGCTAGTGCATAATTACATCAGATTTGATGTAATTAGTCCTTAAAATGGGAACCATAAATATAAGTGGTTTTCTTAATGTGTACTATGTTCATTGGTTCTAAAATAATCTGAAGGAAACCAACCTAAAAACTACATCTAATGTTATCAGGACTACATAATTAAATCAAGTAAGCCCCTTCATTAAATACATCCTTCTTCATTGATTACAAGCAATTATTTAAACTACTGAAAACCAGAAAATAGTTCATTACTTCAGTAGGCTATACAGAAAAAAGGTTAAGAAATACAACCACTTTCCTGGTGCTGGAGTCACAGACCAAAACTAAAACTGAACAGCCTGTTAGTTTAATGACTAAGGAATTACTGAGGAAGTAAAACTAGAAAAATAAAATTAGCACTTGGGGGTTTTTAAGTTCTTTGGGAATACTCATCAGTTCCATGTCAACTTGCATATGTAACTACACAAGCAAGTTTCAGCCTGAATTATTCTCATGACCCTTACCAAGTGTCTGTTAAGGAATTAATGGTATTGTTCACTCAAAGACTATTTAACTACTGAAACTCAATGTTTAATTCTAACACCTACTAGAATGCAGGTGGGTTTCTGGCAGATTTATTCACTTCTGTGTTCATTCAGGCCAGTCACTCAAACACAGGGAAAATATGTTAGAGAAAAGGGACAGATACCAAGATTACCAGCAATTCCTGGTATTACCTGACTGCTGAAATCAATACTCTGAAGCTTGTCACAGGAAAGTTAACACTTGCCAGCAGAAAACATTGACTATGTGATTTATTTAACAGCTTCTACACATACAGAGCAAGCCATTTTCAGCACAGCAGAAGTCAGAAAACTACTTTCCTGTCCTACAAATTACCGTTTATTCGCTGGATCCCGGGCCACCATGACAAAAGTTGCATCTAACACAGGGCTGTATTCACCATCATGTAGCTAAGAGAGACAAAACAAAAATGTGTTATTGAACTCTAAAATTGTAAACGTGCATAGCAAGCTTTTTAGTTGACATCAACTATGCAATCACACCACTAATTTTGCTTACTTTCTGTCGTTTCTTCCAACATCTCTCACAATAGCTCAAAGCTAAGGAAATAATGCAAATGAAAACTTAATTTCAGGAATTCTGCAATGTAAATGTTTAGCAGGGACTGCTTATTAACTGCTTTCAGCTGGAGGGGGAGGCAATCAACATAGGCATTGTAAAAGGACCCACTTCACATTTATTCTGAGAAATTGCAAAAAGTATTTTTTTGTTAATGCCAAATTGCCACTAAACCAGGAGTGAGGAGTTCAGACAATAAAGGTGTAACATTATCTTCTACATATGAGACTTTACTTACAGAGACCAAGTTAAAAAAAATATTTATGTGTTTATCTGAATTATCACAGAATCATAGAATCACAGAATGATTTAGGTTAGAAGGGACCTTAAAGACCGTCTAGTTCCAAGCCCCCTACCATGGGCAGGGACACTTTTCACTAGACCAGGTTGCTCAAAGTCCCATCCAGCTTGGCTTTCAGCAATTCCAGAGATGGGGCATCCACAACTTCTCTGGGCCACCTGTTCCAGAGCCTCACCACTCTCACAGTAAAAAATTTCTTCCTAATACCTAATCTAAAGCTAGTCACTTTCATTTTGAAGCCATTCCCCCTTTGTCCTGTCACTACAAGGTCTTCTAAGAAGTCCCTCTCCATCCTGCCTGTAGGCTCCCTTCAGGTACTGGAAGGCCACAATTAGGTCACACCAAAGCCTTCTCTTTTCCAGGATGATCAGTCCAAATTCTCTCAGCATTTCCTCATTGGAGAAGGTGCTCCACCCCTCTAATTATCTTAGTGGGCTTCTCTGGGCTTGATCCAAAGGAGCCACTAATACCACTGAAGTGTTTATAGTTTATCTTTGTTACTCTAAAGAATAAAATAACGGAATTAATGTTTCAATTAACTAATCAATTCACAGCAAATACTTATTAGAAATGTTAAGATTTTTAAATTTAATTATTAATGTTCCTTTTGCTTCCTGCACAGTGTAGCCTAGTTACAGCCTTCATTTATGTTCTATTACTATTTAGTAACTTATTAAAAAAATTATGCTACAGAGTTGATAACATGAGCACATGAGATACAATCTAATACCAAGTCTAAATACCAACATCAAAATTTATAAATCTATAAAATGCAAAGACATAAGGAAAATAAAGTTTTTCTAAAGCAGGAAGAAACTTATTTAAGATAATGCAGAGCATAGACACCTTTGTTTCTGTAGGAGTACTGCGCTGCACTTCAAATACAAAATGCTCATTAAGAAAAACGCATGTCTTGAAAGGTTAGCAAGAGTGCCTTGCTGCACTGAGACTACAGGAAGTCATCTTGGTCCTCAGAACACTAGGGCTGTATCAAGCCCTTCAAAAAGTTACTCTAGAAAATATAATTTAGACTGCTCATGTCATCATCCAGAATTTCCTCTGAAGCACCTCATGCCTGTCATGAGATGGAGAGAAGTCACAGGAACTAACCTGCAGCATGTGCATCGTCACTTCCATTGAGGTCTTCCCAACCCAAGAAACATTCCCTGTGAATTTGATGTCACAGTCTGGACATATAATCTTCTTGCACAAATCTACAAGACATACATTAGGGGTTAGTGGAGACAGATGACTCACATCTAACACTAGAAAGGCCAGAGTCCCCAAGACTTTTATGTGTTCTGAAAGTGGCCACACATAAAGAGAACCCAGAAAAGACAGTTGTGACAAAGCACTGCTGGTCTGCATTTTCTGCCTTTCCAGACTTCTAAAGCCAGAACTGGAGCAGAAAGTGGTCACAGAGGTGGACAGCAGACCCACAGAGGTGTTCAGCAGAACATGTGACACAGGCAAGGTCCAATGCCACCAGAACAAACACTGTTCAAAAATGAAGCTAAGAAACTCAGATGCCAAAATAAAATTAAACACAAAAGTGCAGGAAGAATGAAATTTGTAATTTGAAAGGAAGTGACATATGAAATTCTGAAAAGCACTGTAAAACCCTGTTTCCTCCTCCTTTCAACAAAAGTCACAATACTTGAGAGTTCAAAGCCAAAATAAGATAAAGTGAACTAAACAGGAGAGTGAAGAAGGTACCCTCAACAACCACGGGAAGGCAGTGGCTGCTGAAAGAGTAAGACAAACAAATGAAACCATTTCTACTGACCAAACCGGCACTTACTGATTTTATCCACCAGAGCTGTAACTATGGATAGGGGAGACTTTGGCTGTGTTTCCTGCTTGGTGTGAGTGTAGCAAATAAGAACTGTGGAGAGACCAAAAATGGAGTCACCTCTTTAACAAAAACATCAGCCATTTTTGCAAAGCATGAGAAGTACCAGAAAAACACAAACTAAAGTATCCTATTGTAGGAAAGCAGAACTTCCACATTTTCATATATGTAACACATGGAATTGCTATAAAGAAAACAGCAATGCAGCAGCTCACTTATGCATATATATTCACTACAAAGAGAAATATAGCTAACAACTTCAAATCAACCCATCACCCTACTCCAGATCCCACATAATCTCTTCCCCCTTCCCCTGAATCCCACTGTCTCAGGCTCTTCCTATCTTCTATTTTGATTTCATGCAGTTTGTCAAGGATACATGCTATTTGAGGACTTTTCAAATACTGATTCCTTTAAGGAGGTGAAGATTAAATAAACTGTGCCTTACAGTCATGAAAGCATAGAGATATTTATCATACTGCAATCACTACCAGCCAAACCACTATTTAAACTAATTAGCTTTGTTCATAAGAGCACATCCAGGTAAACAGACTCCTTCAAGTAAATCAAGGCTGCAAAAGTAAGGTTTTTCCTAGTGCTCACATGATTTCCACTCAACAGATTTCCATAAGCAAAAGTATCAGCTTTTACTTAACAAGATATTTTGGTTTGAATACTTTGGCAAAATGCCAAGTATAAACCAAAAGGACAAAGGCTCCCTTTTTCCCTGCCCTGCCAAGAAAAGGGAGAAGCAAAAATAAAAACTCCAGGATTCAAACTTAAACTAGTTATATATTTATATTTATACAGAAAAGAGAAAATTAAAAGAAAACTACAATACAGCACACACCTACACAACTTAGATATAACAAATAACTCTTGACCTCCCGCCAAAAACAGATCCCATCACTCTGCATCCATAAAGCACTCCAAAAGACATCCAGCAAGGAACAGAGAGAATAACAATAAAATGTTTCTCCCTCAAACTAAAACAAGATGTGAAGTAGCAGTGGGCAGCAGCCGAGGCCCAGCACAGCTCCACGGCAGCGGCACCTCCTCTCAGGACTGCAGCCATGATGGGAACTGAGATTAAGCCCCTCCTGCACTTGCTTTTATACTGGATTTGACATCAAATGATATGAAATATCTCTTTGGTTGCTTAAGTCTGGTGATGCTTGTCACCTCTAATCTATGTCAGACAGTCTGGGCTTGCTAAACTGAGGTCTGGCTAAAACTAAAGCCAAAACTACCACACAAGATAAGAGAGAAGAAAAATCTCTGTCCTTCCAGGTAATCTACTTTTTCCCTAAAATTACTGAAGACACAATTCTAAAACCTGTTATGCTTATCAACTCGTTACATCAATACAACCATCCTAAATATTGTGTACCTGGGACAGAATCCTGATTAACCCAAAACAATACACCCCCAGTGGAACTGACCGGAGCACAGCATGAGTGCACACAAGGCAAAGACATTTTGTGCTATCACAGGAAAAAAATAAGGTCTTCACAGATTTCTGAGGAAAATAAACAAGGCACATGATGAAAACCAGGCTCACCTCATCCAACAATGAAGGGTGGCCAATAGTTCAAAGTCTCCTTTTCTAATTCAGGACAGGTGCTGAAGCCAATATCTTTCACCTCCCAGAAGGAAATACAAATCATCCAGCTATTGTGTCTATCCTAGATAGACATGCATTCCCTTGTTTCTCTGTCTTCCTCAATTTTAGACATCTGGACCCTCAGAAGGAACAGGAAAAAACTGTTCCATTCACAACTTTCCCTTAATAAGCACTTACTCTTTGTCAAAAAACCTCCATTAAAAATCTCCCAGCCAGCTACAGAACTCTGATGAAGAAGGATGTCACCTGGTCACTTTTTAAGATAAAAGTATCTCCAGGTTATATGAACAACCTAGCACTTATTTTAACTGCAATGCAAAAGGGAAATATCTTGAACTTTTCAAGACTACAAATAAATGAAAAGAAGAAAAAAATTAAGAAAGCTAACTCATGAAACCACTGAGTTGTTTTTACCTTTAACATCAATTTGGAGACAGAACCCAAGAATATACATCACTTGTTTTTAATTTTTTCTCAGTGCATACATTCTGTTCTTTCCAGATTATACTTTCTGCTCCCTAAAGGGAAGGCTAAAGTATTTGCAACCTCTGTTGGGTTTTGTGTCCATTTTTGTTCAGATTTTTTTAAGGAAAAAAAATCGTAAGTTTTAGTTTTCAATACACACTGTGCAAATTATCTCTGAGTTAACACTCAACGCAGATTCATAACATAGGATCACTTTTCAGTAAATTATTCTTATAAATGGTCCTTTAAAAATTTGACAAGAGGCAAGAAGCTGAAGCTGAACAATTTTTCTTCTGTTTGCTCTGTTTGTTCTTTCAGCATCTGTGTCTTCCTTTTTTGCTTCTCCTTTGAGATAGCACAATAATGGGATTCCCTGCCATACTGTATCCCACCAAACAGTGCTCAGCAGTGCTCAAGCTCACTGTGCTGTGTGTACAAGGGCACAGATACATACCTCCTAAACTGTCGAGATCTTCAAGTATCCTTCCAAACCTGTAAGACAGGGGGTTTGGACAATTAAATACCTACTTACATAGTCAATGGACGTTAACACCTTCCCGTATGTGTGACATGGTGGCTTTGTTACCTCACACTGTTGTGTACATTCAGGTATTTTTCTCTTATTTCAGGCTGACTTCCTAGAGGTAGAATAACTTCCAAGTAGCTATCCTTCATTCTCCTAGGAGGGAGATCTTCCTGCCGTTTTGCCAGTAAAGTATGAAGAGCTTTTCTTTCTTGCATTGCTTGCACATGATCCCTGGTAAAAAATAAACATTCTGTCTGGAGTATGACAACAGAACCGCAAACCTACCTAAAAGATGTCACATTGATGATCATCAAAATGAAAACCAAACAGCAGGACACAGTAAGCATACTTGAAAAGAAAATGAAATGGACATAAAGAGAGATGCTAAGTAAGACTATTGCAGAAAACTTAGAAAGTTTTGTGTACAAGTGTCAAGCACATACTTCACACTTACGAATAAAATGAACCTAATTCTGAATGCTACCAAAATGGTTCCCCTCAAAATAAACAAAACAGACATAATTTAATCTATGAGGTTTTGTGTACATTCACATATTCCATATCTACAGTATCACAACTCTTCCCACAGAGCCAATTTTAAAAGACTGAACATTAATTTATAATCTCTCTCAAGAAGTAAAGCAGATATACAGCCCTCACTGGTACTAAGAACAAGAGAACTAATCTGCTAAGAGTTGCTCTCATCCACAGGTGAGTTTCCCCTTTACAGCATCAGTTCATACAGCAAGCTAGAAGGCAGGGAAAACAAACCTATTTCTCTCTCTCTTCCTACCCAGGCATTTTATAACTATACAGGAAAGTTACAGAAAGAAACCATACAGAAAAAGAAGCACTGCTCCTTCAGAGCTGTTTTTTCCAGAACGAAGTCAGAATGGCTGCAATTCTCACAACTGAGTAAGGGCCAACTTGCTGTCACTTCTCTGCAATCTATCAAGTTGGTTCCTTGCACAGGTATCTATAAGATGCAGCAGTCTTGCCCAACACTCTCTTACCTGTTCCACCAAAATTCCCTCCTCCTAAAAGTGCAACCAAACTGAGTAAAGCAAATCTTTCATAACATCCCCAGAATCAAGAGCAAACTATCAAAAACCTAAGGGTTAAATATGCAACAGCCCCAGTGTAAAGCCAAGGAGTATGCAAAACTATGGATCCATTTCATAGACCAAGGGAAAGCATAAAACATCAAGCAAAACTTCTGGATATGTGCCATCCCTTCCGCTCTGCATGCTGCATTGCTGAGGTCAGGGACAGTTCTGGGCCCCTCAGTTCAGGAAAGATATTGAGGTGCTGGAGCGGGGCCAGAGAAGAGCAACAAGGCTGGTGAAGGGACTGGAGCACAAGTCCTATGGGGAGAGGCTGAGGGAGCTGGGGTTGT
>JAOXXN010000001.1:12697501-12723017 GCA_026770055.1 Myrmophylax atrothorax | reverse complement strand
GTGCTTGTGTGCATCCTTTACCAGTGTGGGCTTGTAATCCTTTGTATATGGAAACTTCATTCTTGTAAGTGTCATTCAAATGTGTACAATGTACACACTGGTAGGGTTTGTTTTAATTATTGCCTTTTATAAAAATAAATAGTGTTTTCACTTCATGGCAGTACTTTTCACTTTAATTCTCACATATAGATTTCAGCTGAATAACATACAAATTAATAAAAGACTTGATGTGATTCACCCAAACATTTTCACAAGTGAAACGATTTACCATGGTCCCAGTGGGATAGAAGGGTGCACTTGTGTGCCTGTGGAGCCTACTGGCAAGGTTTTGAGCACCTAAGTGTTTGGAGGGGTTTGAGATCAACCCCAACTTCCTGTGTGTTGCAGGGCATCCTGTCTTGTGAACTGCATCTTCAGGTACAGTTAGAGTCCCTAAATTAGGTTTCTTCTCTCTGGAAAGCAGCTCCAGAAAATGGGTTTCTGTACGTGATTTCAGATAAGGTTCAGCATTTCTGTGTGTGCTTCAGTGTGGAGTAGTCAGTGGTGATGCTGAGCTGCCTGAAATTAGGTGCTAAGCACTAGGAAACAGATACTGTATGTTTAAGCATTTGAAAAGCAGTAGGTGAAAGCAGTGCTGCTCAGCAATTTTTTAGTTCCCTTTTGAAACAAACTAACAACTTTGCAGTACTGTGTTGGCCCTTCTCTTAAGCTGATGGTTAAAGTGGGTGCAAGCTTTATGCTGCTTCCTTGCCCTGTGGTAACCCTGCAATAAAAGGTTTCTTTTGGCTACCACTGCTTTTGCTCCAAAGGAAGGGAAGAGACTTATCTGCCTTATAACGTTAACTGGTTTAAACAAAACAAGGTTTTAAAGCTTTTGGTCACTGCATAAATCTAATTGTCACTAGAGAGCAGAGGGCAGTGACTGCTTCAACTATGGGTTGTCAGCAGTGTGCCAGCTCTGCCCCGATGTGAGGCATGGCTGTCAACTGTCGCCTCAAGAATAAGACTAATAAATAGAGGAGCTCTTAGAAGAGAGCAGGTGGTAGCTCCTCCTTGGGTGTGCTGGAGGATTAGAAGCTTGACGTCGTCTCATCAATGTTTGTTCATCCCAGAAAACCAAACGTGTCCCAGGCTGCATCCAAAGCAATGTGGCCAGCAGGTAAAGGGAGGGGATTCTGCGCCTCCAATTGGCTGTTGTGAGACCACACCAGCAGTGCTGAGTCCCCTTCTGGGGTCCCAAACATAAGAAGGACACACAGCTGCTGGAGTGAGTCCAGTGGAGGCCACAAAGATGATCAGAGGGCTGTAACACTTCACCTGTGAAGTCAAACTGAGAGAGTAGGGACTGCTCAGCCTGGAGAAGACTCTGGGAGACCTTCTAGCAGCCTTCCAGTACCTGAAGGGGCTACAAGAAAGCTGGAGAGGGACTTTTCACAAGAGCATGTGCTGATAGGACAAAGTGAACCAGCTTTAAGCTGTAGGAGGGCATGTTTAGATTGGCTGTTGAGAAATTCTTTACTGTGAGGGTGGTGAGGCCCTGGAACAGGTTGTCTGGAGAAGCTGTGGATGTCTCATCCCTGGAAGTGTTCAAGGTCAGACTGGATGAGGGTCTGAGCAATGTGGTCTAGCAGGTGGAATCCCTCACAATGGTAGAGGGTTGGAACTGGATGGTCTGTGAGGTCCCTTTCAACTTAAACCATTCTATGATTCTATGATATATCCAAGTGATTGTCTGGACAAATTCTGAGTGGACTGAGTGCAGAATCTGTCCCAAAAATTATCTTGATTGATTAGGTCAGGTACTGTATAAGAAAGAGTCATTTCCAGACACTGCCCATGTCTGTGCAGCACCTCAGCTGCTGTGAGAGCATTCATACCATGCGTAGGAGCCTGAACTTCAAATCACTCTCCTGCCCAAGGAGAACAGAAATATGTGTTTCTTCCTTGGCCAAAGATTAAATGCCAGGCTACAAACCCCTCTACTTGCTCTTGCTGAGCCTGTACTCTTCTGCAATCCAGCAGGCCAAAGGAGGTGAGAGTAAGCCCACCCAAAGCACTGGCCCAGTAGCTGGTGATGGAGGTGGAATGGGAAGGACGAAATGGTCTCCAGCAGCTCCCACTGAGCATCAGGGTGTTGTCTCTTCTCCTTGGTTAAGCTGCAGTAACTTCACTGTTTGCTCTGGTGGCTACATTAACCCACTCGTGCATCTCAGTCCTAGTGCAATCTGTTTTGAAGTTATTTTAAGCTGGTGCTTCTGTGTTTCTGGCTCTGTGTATCAGACCAGAAGATGATTGCTAGTAGAGCAGTTTAAGAATGTTTTTATTTTGAAATTAACAGTTCATTAGATATCTGGGCCAGACCTGCTTCAGTCTCAGGCCCCAGACTTCTGGAGCACAATAAAGCTATCAAAGCTGCATGACTGAATGGAACAAGCTAACTAATTAGGCATTATAATTTGGAAAATAAGCAGCTTAGTCAAATTTTCAATAAATTTAGAATTGTTTATCATATCTTGCTCATTTTCTACCATTGCATTTTCTAAACAGATTGTGATGAAATAGATTCTCTGGGAGTCACAGAAAACAAGTGAGGCAGTGCTAAATTAAAAGACCTTTTCTATTCACTGGTGATAATTTCAAACATTCACACATGAAAGGAAAGACATAGACTAACCTTTCAGATGTGACTTTTGCTGAGATCCTGTTAAGAGGTAAGGTTCCTAAAACCAGCAGAAATATTTTCACAGTTTTGGTAGCAGTCTCCAACAGTGATGTGGTAATGCCATGTGTCAAGAAAAGACCAATTTAAATTCCCTCCATAACTTTTTTAAGCTACCAGGGGGCCAAAGTGACTCTGGAACTACAATTGAGACACACTGCAGAGTATTTTCTGTGGCTTTAGATGTTGACGAAACCTCACCTGGTGTGGCTTTCTTTGGTTCCAGGACCACGACACACCACCAAGCTGCAGTGCGAGCAAATGTTGGGAGCTAAGCAATGACTTTGAGCCGGTCAATGCTATCTCACCAGTGAGATCCCATCACAGCAGAGGCAGCGAACTTGCGTGTGGCCTGCAGGTGTGTCAGCGTCACCCTGTTCCCTGCTGCAGCCTCGGGGGAAGAGTTAGAGAGGCGGTGTTGACGACAGCGCTGATAACATCTCCAGCGAGGAGAGGTGCAAAGCTCCTCTTCGCTCTCGCTCTCAAACTCATGACCCGGTAAATTCTCCCAACGCTGAGCAAGCCGGCAGATTTCGCAATTGCAATGTTTCCACGCTCCCGTCGGGTGGGGACAGAAAGGTGGCCCTGGACAAACTTGCGGCCGGAGGATGCGTCAGAGGATCACACCTGACTGCAAGCACAAGGAGCGTCGGGCTCGCCGCCCCCTCTCCACTTGGCCTTTTCCTGTTCACAGGCTCCTGCACAATGATCTGAGCCGTAGCCATAGCGACGGCATGGAAGGAGGCTTTTTTGTCCACATAAGTTAAAACAAAACATATGAAAGGAAAACAACCCTTCCCCCTCCCCCCTTTTTGTAAAGACCCTTTGCTGTCAATGTAATTCAAAAAGCCAAAGCAAACTTTTCCTCCGAAGAGCATATGGGAACTTTATTGCATTCCTGCACGCGGTGTTTTGTCTTGGGAGACTCGCCGTGCTGGAGCCTGGCCCGCTGGATGCGGAGGGCTCGGCTGCAGGGAAAACACCAGCTACGTACGGAGAGGGACTCAGGAAAGCTTTGCATAATTCCCCGCCACACAGCGTTACCTCGGGCTGGCGGCCAGCCCAGAGGTGAGCGTCATGCCTCCCTTTCTTTGAGCTGACCAGAAGATTTATTTCCTTCAGTTTGCACAAGTTTCCTCCTCGCAGCGCTCGCTCTCCTGGGCTCTCCCTGCACATCCCTCAGGGGAACAAAAGCTGAGCAGCTGGAATGCACCTACAGCGGCACCGGGAACACCCCGGCCGATGGCAGCGCCCAGGAAACCTGCCTGGCTTTAAATAATTCACCTCACGTAACAGACTCGGCTTTGCCCTGTTATTTTTCTTGCTTGGGCAGGATTGCTTAAATACTATTTTTTTCTTATTTTTTAGTAAATCAGGTTTCAGAGAAGTGGCCGCTATTTAAATAAAGACATCAGCTGCTGTCTGAAACAAGGCAGCACACCAGCAGCGTGCCTGCTGCTAATGTTTAATCTCACTGCAAAATCAAAGCAGGCTCTAATTTCACCATCCAGGCATGACTGCTTCCCGGGAATCCTCCTTGCCCTGCCCCCCCAGCCTAACATTTTTTTGCTGTCCAGCAGGTTTTTGGTAAATGCAGTCTTGATGGAGGGCTTCAGAACCCTTCAGGAGCTCAGAGAAGTCGCCACAGGGAGCTGGTGGAGGAGAGGGTGTAAGGCTGAAGAGGGTGGACATGGGCTCTGGGGTAGGAGCACAGCCCAACACCACGGCAGCCCCCTGAGATATTCATCTCCCAGCCCTCAGGACTCGCCCTGCTGTCTTCTGACTTTTTCTGCAATCAGAAACGCTCCCCGTGGTCGATAACAGAATAAAGCACAGGTACACCCTCAGCTGAAAACAGTGAGGGAGGGGGAGGACACTGCACATTCAAATCAGCTTCGGTTTCATTTCACAGATTTACTTCAGGCCAAAGCAGAAGACAAAATGCCCCAGGAGATAATTAGCTCATGAGGATGGAAAACAAACACCCCGTTCAGAAACTGCTCTCAGGTAAATATTTTTGTTTATTTGTGTTTTGAACTTTGCCTATTTTGATTGTTCGTATAGCAGGTGTCAGCTGGTCACACCCACTCAAAGGGAAAAGGAATCTCAATTTCCTTGAACTCTCCATCAAAACAGATTACAAAGAACCTGCTTTGGTAAGATGAAAACAGGAGCCCATCCTCTCCTGAAAGCTTCCTGTACAGCATGATGAAGTGGCTTCACATCTTCCAAATCACCTCACAGGAACCCACTGAGCAGGGATGGGACATTAACCCCTGAAGTTCCTAATTTAGAAACCTTCCACCACATGGGGAAAAAGCATGAGAAAGACGGTAGCTTTCCACATGAAAGCCCATTAATGTTTCCAAGGAACTGGATATTGCAGTGTTGTTTTCAAAACACACTGATAAAAGTGCAGAGATTTTTCAAAGCTGGTTACTATAATGAGGCACACAGATACCACTGTGAAGGTAACTTTGAACAGTCTTTCTTTATTGCTCTCATGAGGAGCAAACTCCAGTCTGGGCTCTCCATGAACTCCCTGAACTTTCAGATGTGACCCACTTGAGTCACTGACATACAAACATCACTGCACAGCTTGCACAGCAAGAAAAAAAAAGACTTGTAGTTTTGGTCTACAGTCTCGTGCCTTTTGCAATCAGTTCACATGATAGAATTTGGGTTTCTTCCCCAGCCAACTTCCTGCCATGGGGTAGCAAAAATGTACAAGAACATTTCCCACTACAGCCTCAATGTGTTTTAGCTGCAGTTGCAGGCACATGGGTCTTTCTTTCCACAATTAATACAGAGGGATGGATCAAAACCTGCATTCACCACTCCTAGAGGTAATAACCTCTGAAGAGAGCTATAGCTTTGCCATTGAGGCAGAAAATGTACATTAAGAAGGAGGCAGGAGGAGAGGTTTGCAGCACTGAAGGAGGGCAGGTGCAGGGGCTGACCACAGCCTCCACAGGATGCCACGCACCCAGTGGAGGAAGCAGCATCAAGAGAAACAATGTAGGCTTTATTCTTTCAGGTAATGTACTCAAAAGAAACTAGAAGACTCTTATTTCTCAGACTCAGAAGTCTCAGAGGTAAATTCCTGGGATACATTAATAATTTCTGCATTATTTTTACCTCCCATTGGTCTCATTAGCCATAACTCATGGATTAGCAAGCACTGGATTTAGTGGTGTAGGAGCAAGAATTATTTGTAGCTGAAGAGCAACAGGCAGAGAGAAGCAGAAGCAAGTGCTAGCATCAAAGAAATAACAGTTTATTGATCCAGTCCTAAACAAAAACAAAACCAGCCCAAAATTTGAGGGATAGTGGCCATCAGTGTATGCTGATCCTTAGCCAGGCAAGGAAACACACCCATTTTATGTAACTACATATCTCTGAAGGTTGTAAAGCTGTCAGACTGTAAAAACGGGTGATAAACCAAAGTTCACCAAATTACAAAGTACAACTGGTACAAAGGACAGTGAAGTCAGGACAAGGTTAAAGAATCCCAGAGGAAAACAAAAATAATTTACATAAGCAAGTACTCAGGATTTATAGGCATGAGTTGACTACCTTCTCAGCTCAGGGAAGTAATAAAATTATTCTGTGTTTTCATGCTGGGTTTGCCCTCACAAAGATTTGACTGAAATTTGATTACAGAAGTCCTGCAGGGACCCAGATCCCCAGAGCTCCTTTTCTTGCCATTTAGGCTTGGTGTCAGCAGGCTGTTATTTTCTGCTGTTAAAAGACAAACTACTTTTCACTCCTGCAGTTCAACATAGGCAGACATTCCTGCTTCACTTCCAGGCAAGATCAGGTTTGCTTCTATGCCCTGATAGCCATGTGCCATCTGGTTTCTCAGCTAGGGTATTTTCTGGAATAAGCACAGGCCTGCAAAAACAAAAGGTCCTTTTAACAGAGGTCTAAAATCAAGAAAAGGTGTAGATCAGGATGTGACACTACCTCCTGTTCATTCTTAGAGAAGCTGTTGAGCCTTTTGGGTCCAAGAACTGATGGTCCTTTCATTTAAGATATAAAGCATCAGGTGCTCTTGTTTGCAGAAGTAAAGAATGTAAACCAAATGTAAATCCCACTAAAGCATGTGCAGCTTGCAATAAAAGGTTAGAAAAACAAGTGTGCTGTGGGCTGTTCTGGGCCAGCCCTCACCACTTGCCAGGGTGCAGCCCCAGCTGCCCTGCACACTGCACAGCTACACATCATGGGGACAGTGGCACTTCCAGCTGTTCTTCTCTTGTGTGGCCTTTTCTAAGTTCAGCCATGGTGGCCTGATTTTACTCAGCTTCAAACAGCACCCACAAACTCATCACAGGTGCTGCAGCAGAAGTTTCAGAGGAGTTTCTGTGTGAGCTGGCACAGGACAGAGAGGCATGGAGGTGTCTGTGAGCAGCTGGAATCCCTCAACCCCCTGGTACTCTGCACTGAAGGTGCCACTGAGGTGCCTGGGGAAATGACCACAGACAACTCCAAGTGTCAAATTCTCATGGTGTCATCTCTGGTGACACTGCAGCCAGCAAAGCCTGCCTGGCTGCAGTGTGGGGGACGCTTTCCTTGCACTCATGTGTGGCCGACACACCACACAGACACACACCATGCCAGCCAGAGCTCAAACATCCTCTTCCAGCAAGGCTGAGCCCCAGCAGTTTCATGGCATGACAAACTGTATTTGGCAAGCACCTGGGTTTGAGACAACTTCTCAGCAGTGGGTGAGCTGTGGTAGGCAAGATTCAGTGCCTGCTGGGACACCACAGCCAGATTTGCGGCCACGGGCTTGCTCTGGTCTGTGGTAGGAGTGCGATGGAGGAGAAACCCACTGAGGAAAGCACAGGCAGCTGTGCGGAGCAGGCATGGGGAGCAGATGTGGGTTCATCCCTCCTCAGGCTTTTGGGCATGCCGAGGACAGGGGAGGGCTGGCAGTGGGTCTCCTCTTTGCTATTTTACATCGCAGCTATTTTACATCACAGAGAGAGGAAGCTCACACTTCTCCTTCAGACAGGGAAATATCTTGTCTGAGGAGGTTTTTGGACTTGAACGTGACAGACAAAGGGTCTGTTACAGCTCTGTGGATGCACATTTGGCTGCCTGTTTCACAGGCTGCTTCCTGGCACACTGGCTGAAGCATGCAGTGCCCTGCAGTCAAACAACAAATGTTCTCAAAAACCACTCTCTGCAACACAGCTGGCATGAAACATGAATACTTTTTCCAGAGACTCTCTTTTACCAAAACCCTGTAAACTGAGTCACCACCCCTGGCTGGGAAAGTACAGCTGGGTTGAAGTCCAGGACTGACCTCAAGTCAGCCCCCACTCGACACCCGGGAACAACCTCCATGAACATCAGGCAAAGCTGCCACCATTAACTGCATCCCCTTTTCTTCAGGGTAGTTTATTTAGTCACATAGTCCCATAGTTATGTGTGACTCAGAGCATGTGGGAGTGAGCACACGTATGTGAGCTCTTCTGCTGCTCCATTAAAGCTGCAGTTAAAAGGCTTTTCCCACAGAGATATAGTCAAATTTTAGTTAATTCACAGCAAATACAACTCAGTACCTGAGTGATAATGTGCATAAATAGTACATTAAGTTGCACCTGATCATGATACATTTTTTGTGTAGTTTCTATTAAAGGAGTAACGGTGAACTTCTAATGCCCATATCCAGCTGTGGAATGAATGTATTTGCAGTGCACTGGGTGAAGAACTGGTGAAGGGCAGGGCTCAAAGGGTTGCAGTGAATGGGGCTACATCTGTCTGGTGACTGGACACCAGTTGTGCTTCTCAGGGCTCAATTCTAGGGCCTGTTCAGTGGGCAGAACTGTTGGGGCTGCCTGGTTTGGAGAAAAGGAGGCTGAGGGGCAACCTCACTGCTCTCTACAGCAAGCTGAGGAGGGGAGCTGGAGATGGAGATGCTAACCTCTTCTCCCCAGAATGCAGTGATAGGATACATGGGAACAGTTCAAAGTTGCATCATCCCCTGATGATGCATCCTAGACTGGACAGTAGGAATCACTTCTTTGCCGAGAGCATGGTCAAACCCTGAAACTGGCTTCCTGGAGAGGTAGCTGATGTCCCAAGTCTGTGAGTGTTTAAGAGGCATTTGGACAATGTGCTTTGACTTATGGTCTCCCTGAAGTGGTCAGGCTGTTGGACTAGATCTTCCTTGTAGTCCTTCCAAACTGAGATAGTTCTGTTCTGTTCTGTTCTCTACTATTCTGTATCATAAGGAACTCTACAGAAAGTGTGTTGAAGACACTAAACACTGAATTTATGTACAAAGCAATTTATTTTAAGTGTTTTATTCTTGAGACACTCAACCCAGGATTAGAGTATTAGAGACTATTATAACCAGGACGTAGGATCAGACATAGGATTAGAGAATTAGAGACTATTACAACCACCAATAAATGTGTACTATACCCTCTATTTCAGGCATTGCTGGCCATTGCAACCAAGTGCCATGTTTTGTGTCCTTTTCCCAGCCAAGAAAGACATGCTCCATCCAGCAGCCACAGCATGCTGCCCACTGTGTGCCACAGGGTGAGGGCCTGGTCCCCACAGCAAGGACCAGGAGCCCCAGAGTGCCCCAGCCCCTACTGGCCCCTGCCAGTTGCCTCCCTAGAGGTGTTACAAGGCTTTTTGGCAGGGGAGGAGAGCCCACATCCCACTGAGCCCTGTGGCAGGGCTGACTAATGGCTGATCCATGTCTCTAGTGCAATCCTGTTTGCTTACAGTGAGCCAGTCTCCACTCTTGTCCTGCAGGGCACTGGGTGGGTGCTGTTTGGGCTATTTTCAGGCCTTATTTTTCTCAAAAATGCAGGAACTCCTGCAGTAGGTCTCTGGGCTGCCTGTGTTGCCTGATGTGTGGGGTCTCAGCATCATTTCAGGATCACCTTCCTTGGGCTATCACGTCAGGAGAGGCCTCAGAGCAGCCTGACACCATGAGCTCACGCCGGCACTGCCAGCAATACCAGCTTCCTGCAAGGGAGCCTTAAAAATACCAGTCAGGCATCCGACAGCTGCCAGTTTCTTTTTAGTCAGAGGCTCCGTGGCACTCGATTTATCTGTTCTTTCCTGCCCTGTGACAATCCCTCATTCCACTGACTCATCTGAGAGTAAATAATGCCCAGGTAACTTGGCACTCAGCAGGAAACCCTCACCTCTGCTGTGGCTGATCAATGCTAACCTTCAAGAATGCACCAGGAAGAACATCTAGTGTGGTTTTCCAACAAACTGTTGATAATATTTATCAATCCAAAACCCCCCACTGAACTGGGGCTATCATGTGCCATATTTCAATGAATCTACCTGTGTTTTCAGTAAGATAACAAGGGCTTAGGCTTGGAGAGGCCCATTTAGCTCCTCTGCTATAAACACCATTTTGCTTGTCTCTTCCCTTTCGCTTTTTAGGACAAATGAAATAGATCAGATTAATAAATCAGTGCCTAAATCTTCATACCAGGAGAAGCCAGGAGCTCTTCTGATTGCCTTGCTACAAGTAAGTTGTTCTCTATGAATTTTTTTAAAAATCTCATATTCATTTCCTTTTCCCAAAGTCTAAATGCTTAAACATCAAAATGTTTAGTGAATATACCACCTAAAGAAATCAAAAGAAAACTCATTATGAAATATAATAATAAGACTTTGGGGCTACTGTAGCACCTTGAGTGAAATCAAGGCTAGGATGGCTGTGTCCCTGGGTGCTTGACCATCTCCAGCTTTGTGCATCCTGGAGAAACAAGTTTTCCTCCTACATAGCTGGAAGTCACCCACAAAAGTATCCCTTAAGCTTTAACCTGAGGAGGAGCATGTGGCCCCCTCCAGCTGTACTGCTGAGCTGGGAGTAGGAAAGGGGAGAAAGGAGAAAGGGATGGTAATAAACCAATCCTTACTGCTGGGGGAAGAAAATCAATAGTAGAGAGCATGCATAAAAAAAAATCTACCATAGTTGTTTTGCACGATTTCACTGTGTGCTTTTCAAACCACAGTGCACACTTTTGCTCTCTCTTGCTTTGATGTTTCTTTTTTCTTTTTGTCCTCATCTCCACACCCACGACAGAGGGAAGGTCAGGTCTGAAGACCTCACCTGGCCAAAGGTACTAGCAGGTACGTCCCACTGGTCAGGACAGCTGTCCCCTGAAACTGCCTTCACGTGAGCAGGAAACTGAACCTTAGAAAAACAACTGCGATGCCAATCTCTTCATAAATAAACACTCATAACCTTCCAGTATGTCCCTGTTATGCAAGGCACACTGGAACACCCTTTCACGGCTGCTGGGGGCCAGAAGTGCTGCAAAGCTGCTGTTGCCAGGCTTTGAGGGACAGCCACCTGGATGTGCAGCCTCTCCCGTGAGGGAGGAGAGGCTGCAGCTGTGGAGACAACCTGCACGTACCCCTGTCGCCACTGGGTGATGTCCCACGGCCCCACACACCATGTCTGCAGGAATAAGGGCTCTGGGAGTACAAAGAGTCCTCCAGACATGCTCTGGTGCAGAGCCAAGGTGCCCTGTAATGGGTCAGGTGAGGCCATGGGCTCAGCACAGCCATCACCGCTAAAAATTAACCTGGCTCAAAACCTTGATGTGTAAAATAAATTACATTTTAAGAAAGAGTGAGCCTACTGTTCTCTAGCTCTCAAAATAGTAATTGACCAGGTTTTAAGGAAATACTGTCCCAAAATCAGTCACAAAAGCTGCTAGTGGTAACCATTCGTGAGAAGGAGTTTGAGGAATCTGTACAGAAGAAACCTTAAAGCAGGGATGATGAGGTGTCAGAATTCCTCAAGAAAATTACTGAGGTGAGAGAAAAATGTAGGGAAGACTTCAGCAGGACCCTCAGGGCAGGGAGGTGCTCTGGGCAAAGCCAGAAAAGTCCACCAGAAAGAGGGATCACAAATGCAGCGAGAGGAGAAAGCTGAGAGGAAGCAAGTTGGTGCAGAAAATGAAGCCAACAATCAAGTATGAAAACATTACAGGATCTTCTGACTAGGAACCCCAGTGCTGAGTTCCTGCAGACATGGGCAGAAAGAGTCCCACTTTAACAGCTGGGACATATGGTGCTGAGCTCATCCATGCTCCAGAAGCATCCCTGTGGAGCTGGCAGGTGAGCCAGATGGGTCACAAGATGCTCCTCAGCCCTGCTGCAGGCAGAGCTGTTTTCCAGCTGCAAGCAGAGGGGACAACTCATGTGCAAATAAAACTACTCCCCTTACACTTTTCACTCCATAAGGAAAACACAAACATACAGCAAGTCGCGCAGGACTACTAATTAAAATTACCACTTCATACCTCCCTGGTGGTTATGATTTTATTTGTGGCAGTTCACTTACAACTGATGGCTATTAGTTTATTCATGGCAGTACCTTTTCTGGACAAAAACTGTGCTTTGAGCACAGCACAGCACGTTCTTAGCTGAGACTTGTGGCCTGAGGCACGTAAGGAGTTCTGCACATCTATGTTGCACTTTAGCTTAGGCTTGGGGGTTTTGCTCACAGTTCTGTTACTTTTGGGTGTGAGTCACCCTGGGCTGACCAGCCCAGGGCTGAGGGTGCTTTTACATCACTGCTCCTCTACCATTCCTCAACAAGAGACTCCCCGTAGCAGGTTAACCTCATCTGCAAATAGGACAGTAGTGTACAAACAATAATGCTGAAAAGCAACTGGTCAGTATCTGGCTTTTTAAAGAGTTCAAGAAGGGTTGTGATAGTAAAAGAAGATGCACTCACATTTATATTACCTCTTTTTTTCCCCACAAGCTAAGCCTTCTTCCCCTTTACTGTTTTCTTTTTGGTCAAAACACAGTTGCTGATTTTAGCATCTGTGTGTTTTGCTCTCTTCTACAAGGAGAGATCATCCTGATCTTGCTCCATCAAGGCAAAAGTACAGCCAAAGATAGCTTGACTCTAGGGACGTGCCCTTGTACAGTTGGATGCTGTGCAAAAGCTGCTAAATGGCAGAGGACTCCAATATTAAGTATGAATTGGCTCACTCTCCTGCTTGGCAGGGACGGAGGGAGGCGAGCAGTGCGCATTTCCTTCAGCCAGTAACAGCTCATCCCTTTTACTGTGGGATGAACTCGGGGTTGAGTACAGGAGGCATAAACACAGCAGGCCGTGTCTCACTGATCTCCCACTGAACCACAGACAGGAGAGTAAGTCCTTTGCTCGTGCTAGAAGCTGTGTTTTCTCCAGGATCTTCCTTCAGTGCAGCAGTGCTGAGCCCCGAGCCTGCCCCGCCGCGGCTCCTGTGCCTGCTCCGTGCCTGGCACCGTGCCCGGGGCCCGGCTGACTCAGCCCCAGCTCCCCATGCCATTCCTCATTTCTGGCAGGATATGGAAAATGCGTCAAGCCTGGCACACGATAGTAAACATATTCCTTTGGGCTGGCTTTGGTGCTTTCACGAGCCCGTTTTAGGTTGGGCAGTTTGTAAATGACGCGTTTAAGACAGATCAGAACCACTGGTGCGGCTCCTCAGCAAATGCGAAGATGAGTTCAGAGTGCTGCGCTGAATGTCGAAACTGTTCAATTACAAAACTCTTTCTTTTTGTCCGACGCCGAAGTATCAGCGCAGTGCTCTGAACGGAGGTTACCTTAATGATTCACGGCATGAATGAGCACTTAGTGTGCGCATACAAGAGCCCTGTACGAATCAGGAAATGGCTCTTTCAGGTCTCCTGACAAAAGGAAGTGAGTCTGAAGCTTTGCTAAATTTACAAAAAGGACGTTGGTGAACTTAATCTGGGGCAGGGGATGGGGGGAGGGGAAGAATCCCTTTTTTCTGTACACAGTTTGAAACAACAACAACAAAGAAGTTAAAGGGGCCAAAACTGCGGTGGTGCGGGCTCTCTCACAGCTGCCTGCCTGTGATCCTTAGCTGGTACGTGCACAGAGTCACGAAGACTCTTCTGGCTTCATGCCCCGGCGTTCCCCCCATCGCTGGGACAATGAGAGCTCTCCTACATCTCGGAGGTAAAGATGTGGGTTGGCACGGAGGGAGCATCACCGCGCACCTCTGCTCGAGGCATCCTTTCCTCCTCTGCCTCCAGAGCCAGCTGCCCGCGGAGCGGGGGCACAGCCGGGCTGCTCAGCACTCCCAGCCAAGTGCTGGATGTGGCTCACTTTCAGTTCAAAGGAACTGATTACTCCTCAGGGGTACGGGTGCTGCGCCCTGGAGTTGAGCGAAGGTACTTCAGGTGACGACATGCAAGACCCAGATGCCGTGGGGGAAACAGAACACCGAATTTTGGTACGGGACGTGGTATGGTCCTGTGGCCTTCACACCGTAATGGCCAAGGCAGGAAGAACTTAGGCTCTACTCCTGAGGTTATTCTTTATCCAGGCATGCAGTGGCTGAACTCACTACTACCTTAAAATGCACACTGGGCAAGCCCCTGAAGCAGGAGGAGGTGCTGCCATGCAGCCCTCCAGCACTGTCTGCACAGCCCTGCAGGCCACCTTCCTCAGGTAACCCTAACCCTAACCCTAACCCATGGGCCCAAGTTGGGAAAGAACTGCAGCAACAGCCTTCCTGACACAGCATCGTCCCCTCAGCCAAAAGGTGTGAAGCAAGTGACCCATCTTGTTACTTCATAGGCTGTCTTAGGAACTTCAGGTTAGCATTACTGAGCAAGATCCAGACACTCAGACTACACATAATCCTTCACCTTTACTCTCTATCAAATTAAATTCTGGAGTCTTGTGAAGGTTTATATTCACACTACAAACAGAAAGAGAAGTTCCCTGACCAACTTGTCCTGTTGCCCCCACTGCTGCTTTTATGGTGGGCACAAAGATTCTGGGATCTGAGCACGACTGAGCACAGCTCAAGGCTACTCCCAGGCACACAGAAGCAAGTCAGCTGGGATCTATCTTTCTCCCTCCAAAAGATCCAGCAAAGCTTACCTGTAACACAATCATTCCTCAGTAACTGGGGCTGGTGATGGAGCATTGCAACCAGTTTACCTGCCATGACTGGACACGGCCCACACAGCTGACTGGTTTTGTGTGTTAGTTGGTAGTTTACTCCTTTAAAAAAGCAGAGCCTGACAGGTTAGTCTGGTGCAGGCATTGTAGGTCCATTCTCCATGCAGAAAGGTATTTTTAGAGGAAGAAGATTGGTAACCAGCTATGAGACATCCTCATCCCACCTTTGATTTCACCAGCTTTCAACACCAATGCAATGGCTACCAGTAACACCAGCTCAAAAACTTGGCTGTGAGGGCAGCACTATGGAGGAATTGTGAACTTCAGGACAAGATGAAAGTCCGGATCAGACTTTGGTCTTTAAACAGAGGGACCACCGATGAGCTTCACTGATATGAAATAGGAGAAAACACCACAACTGCATCAATATACCAACATTTCTGCCAGAGGGACCCTGAGAAAACTGCCAGCTCCAGTCAGTAAGAACCATCTACAATCAATGAACACAAGAATCAGCTAATGGTACAGACTTCAGAGGACAGGAGGTTGTTGCACAATTGGAAACATATTTTTTCCTGCCAAAACAAGTTCTGCTTTGTAGTTAAGATATTGTTATCACAGGTTTTCCATGTAAACAAGAAGGTTTTGTACCTGTCAAACCCCCTCAGCAGTGGGGCTGACCCAGCCAGATGCCAGGCCATCCAGGTGCAATAGCCAACACTGCTCTGAGATGATGCATCCAAGAAGGTCCAGCAGGAAGCCACGCTGGCCTCCCCAGCAAGCCTGAGAAGCCAAAATGCTCTTTGCCAATAGCAGTTTATTATGATGAAATTGGCCATAGCAGTAGCTCAGAATTTGTAGGAAGATATAGCAATAACCTTAACAAAACAAAGAAACATATGCAGCAGGAGTTTATATCTGTCCTGAAGTTAATATGCTCACACTGAGGGTTTTCTGCCAGGGCTAATTAACAAAGCAGCAGCAATTCCCTTCATCTCCCAGGGCATTGTTTTCTTCAAAAGTAAAATAGAATTCCCTACAAATCATTCCTGCTCTTTATTGCAGTGCAGCAATGGCTCTCCTTGAAGGTGACAGATGCAATGACAAATGCTCCAGACCATTTCAGTTACAACCTCTGATAATAAATTTGTGTCTGGGACCTCCTGCAGTTGGAGCACAGAGTCTAAAACAGGGTTTTGCAATGACCACTTGTGGCAAAATCCTGTGTTTTTATCCAAGGCTGCAAAATTGTGCATATTTACCTGTGCTAACAGGGTTATTCCAGGTTGGTGATGTTCCTTCTAGCCAAAGGAGAGGCTACACTTTCCACTTTCACTCAACCCACACGTTGCCTACAGGATCATGATCCCAACACAGGGCCAACCCAGTGACCTCCAGTTCTGCAATTTTCACACGCTGCAGATTAAAGATCATGTTTTTGAGAGAGAGCACTGCAACCTGGCCCCAGCATATCTGCCAGCAGCCACTGCAGCAGAGGATGCTGAGATGAGAACACTATTTAAGCTGCACAGACTCCAGTTACCAAACCAAATAGCCTTCAAGTGAAAGGATGACCAAACTGTTGACATGAAGCTTGGGTGGGGAATATACCATTTTTAGCTTACCTTGTAATACCCACATGCAAAGTCTAGCAAGATAACACATGCATGCACAGTTACATTCCACGCCTCTGTGCATGTGTGCACACATCCAAATATATTTATATATATATCAACAGGGTTCACTGCTCTCCTGTTCCTCATTAGGAAAGTCTGTGCCAAAAGGGTTGAATGTTTATGATCTCTTGGGCTCTTACCAGCATGAAACTTTTTTTTTGTTTCCTGCAGTTTTGAAAAACAGAAGACCTAAGGAAAGAATTTCAGCTAAGGCTGTCTTGCTCACATTTTGGAACTAATTCCTTGTCATGTGTGCATGCAGGTGCTTGAAGGCAGTCATTTCCTGCTAGATAAAAGCATTCTGGTTTGATGTCAATCACTTGGGACATTTTTAAACAACAGTGTAAATATGCAGCATGAAGATGTGATCAAGTGAAAAGCATTTAAGTGATATTTGTTTAACCCAGGATTTTTTAAACATGCACACACACACATGTAAACAAATAAAGATTAAAAGCTGTTGCATTTGAATGAAACAAACTGGACATGAAAAATTTCACTCTGCCTCACAAGCAATAAAAAGAAACAGACCAACAGCTAACAACTGCATCAAAAATAAGAATGGTGAAACCACTTCTTGGTGAAGTCTAGCGTGAAAATACCTGAATTACCAAGTAATCATGTTCTTAAATGCCAACGTGGCATATGCCAAATATTACTGGAAAAAATGCAGGCATCTAAAGCTGTATTCCCAATTCCCTCATTCTCTATATGATGTGAGAATTCATAAGTGAAGAACTGTCTTTAATGGATGAAACAATCTATGCTTGTACTGCAGGAGTGGTGTAGCAGAGCACTTACAACTATGAATGATATTTCCCAAATTTCCTTTCTGCTACTGACAGAAACACTTTGATCCTCCCAAGCCTGCTTGAACTATGTTGGCAAGTGTAAAGTAAAAACAAAAATACACACCACATACCTCTGAAACCCCATGTAAGAACTCTGCTCCCTTTGGCATATCAACATACATCTTTACCAGCCTAAAACAATCATAAAAACATGTTGGGAGACACTGTTTTTCTGCCTGAGGCAATCACATGCCTTCTGCCTGTATTAAAAAAGAGCTGGCCCATTTTACAATGCCCACACACACTCCCATTGCCAAGGTCTGTTTGTTTTTCTCTAAAAGTTTGTGGAACATGCTCAGCTGGAATACCTAACCATGCAATTACAAAGATGTTTAAAAGCATTTTGAATATGATTTACTTTGTATTTTCTTCCTTGATGTTTTTATCAAGTTAATGTATCATACAAGCACATATTTCATTATATCCTTACCTCATTCCTCGTATTAACTGATTAATTAAGGAGCATTTAAGATTCACCAACACAGCTTTAAATGCTCTGAGCTACTTGGAGTACAGTAACTCGTGAAGCATCGTGCTCCAAAAGAGAGACTCATGGAAATGGCAACAAATGATGAAAAGGTTTTATTGTGCAAAGATTTCAAAATGCTGGAAATCCTTTCGTATTTCCCTTCGCTTCACTTTTTCCTCCTCTCCCCTGGCTGGGAATAAGGAAACAGCCAAGTTATTCTATAGCTGTTTCCCACCACCACAACGTTCTGGTTCCCATCGTGCTGTGCATTCAAACATAAACAAGAACAAACATTAACAGCTCCATTCCCATCCATCTACTAGACAGGAACTCACAGATGCTTCATTATATACCTCCTGCTGGCACTGATGAGGCAGAAGACTTGTATAGAAAGGACAGGGAGACTCTCACAAAACACAAGAGTCATTGTAATTGTTCCCATTCCTAATTCTATGAGCCTGTGGCAGCCCAAACATCATGCTACTTTCAGCTTCCCCTCACTGGTAAAAAATACAGGCACTGTCAGTATCTCCAGAACCTCTCACAGATTGTGCAAACACCACATCCATGATTTAAAGAAGATAGGAGGAGGGAAAAAACTGGACCATTTAGTGCATCTGGAATTTTATTTTATATATAAATAATAAGAGACTGAGGGATTTTGAGACTTGCAACTTGCCATGTTGATCCTGCAATGGGACAATCGTGGGCACACTTGAGCCCCACTGCAGAACAGAGGACAAGGTCTCGAGACTGACCCAAAATACAGTGTCCTTTCACAGAATCCATAGCAGGAGTCCAAGCAGCACATCATCAGACTGTCCTGAGGCAGAAGGCAGATTAGTCACATTCAAAATGGATTCAGATGGTTTTCATCTTTTTCTTGGGAAATTGTTGCTCGTATCTATATTCTTTTCACCTATAGCCAGACAAAGGGGACAGAAGTTAAGCGGGAGAGGAAAGGAGGGACAAAGCAGAATTAAATGTCATAGGCCTTTTCTTTCCATTGTCAAAGTGCCATTAAAACATTTTTTCTTTGGTGTGGCAATCTGATCAAAATCTATTTGAGGAACATTCTCAATACCAATTTACTTGCAGTAGAGATATTTAACTGTTCATATTACTGACATTGGAGCACTAATGATGATGTCTGTTCTAGAGAACTCGATTCCCACAGTTGACATATGTGGAAATACAAAAGAGAAAGAACACTTCACAGTAACCAAACACCAAATGGAATCTGCTGTAATTAAGCAACTTTCTCAAAAATAATCCTTTAAAATTCCCATCAAGTGCGTGTTTTCCTAATCTTACTTACTCTGATGTAAGACTAGAGTAATTTAACTCAAAGAAAAAGAATTACATAAAGATGGAACCAGAACAGAGTGAAAATGAGATTTGCTATCTTCATGGAAAAACACAAAACCCCCTCACTTCCATGCAACTCCTCACCACAATAGCTGGATACAATTACAGTTTGCTTCTTCCACAATAGGATGTGGTTTGAGCTGAAGTTTGTGTCTAATTATTGATGACAAAACTTTAATAAAGGAGGTGCAATGCTGCTGGTTTTTGGAATGGAGAAATATGTTGCTGTCTCCAGCCCAGAGTGATTTAGTCCTTGGTTGACCATTCACACTTCAGAGACTCAAATCACTGAGGAAATGAGATTGTCTTTATTCTAGTAACCACATTCAATTAGGAATATTACCAGCAGTTGAAAATACAGTGAGACTTTCAGGTCTGATCTCATTCAGAACAAAAAAAAATGTGTCTTTTCAAAGATCACAGCAGTGTTCCTCAACCTCTGGGATCACCCAAATCCAACAAAACATCTGGACTTGAGTACGGAGTTAAATAAATGGATTTGATTTCAAGCACAAGTAAAAAATTGCCACCCCCACAGAACAGCTGAAATTGATACTGAACTCAACTTTCACCAACTGGTTGCTTGAGGTCAAAAATCTATCAGTTCCCCTTATATATCTCATCCAGAAACCACATGTGGTAAAGCACATAGGTCTTAAAACCAGAAGCATTCAGGTACTTCAGGCACCTGAGCAATTGATCTTCACTCTCTTAAAACCTTCCCCAAACAAAGAAAATGTGCCTGAAGCAAAAAGCTGACATTTCAAAAAGTGAACAAAGGCCTAACAAAAATTATATACACGGTAAGTAATGCTAAAAGAAAATAAAAGCTATTTATGGATTTCTGCTTGCAATGAACCTTGATACTTGTGCAGTGTCCCAAACAAAAGTTCAGTTTTCCTGGCTTTTTATTATTTAGTTGCTCAGTCCCAGTTGACAATAAGCACAATAGTATTTCAGTGAATTTTGGAGAGGTTTTTCTTCCTCTTGGTTCTCCTGGGTATCTTTAAGCAAAAAAAAAATATTCTTCCTATTATTTTGTAATGTTTATTTCACATGACTTTTTTACAAAATACTTGGAAAACATGTTTTCCAAAAGACTTTATATTCAAATGTCTGAAGGAAAAACTAATGTGTCCAGTACATCAGCCAGTCAACTTACCTTTTTGCCCTTGTGAGAATTAGCTATATCAATTAAAAACACATTAAGGGAAACAACATTAAAAAATAATTTTGCTTTTAAAGTTGGCTGTGTGGCAGTGAACGCCGTTGCTCAGCAGATGTGTGCATTCCATCACATCTGCAAACATGTGGGACTGGTGGTGAAGCATGGAAATAAAAATGGTGCAGTTTGCTAAATCTGGGCTCTATTTACACAGTTGGCAGTAAGGAAAAAAAAATAGAATTTTTCTAGTAAATGGGACACTGCATACAAAAATAATGAGGAGTCCCTACAATGCCAGGATCATTTTCTGATGAAAACCCAGTTTTTAACATGATGCAAAAATAATACAGGGCAAAGACGAGCAAGTAGAAAACATGTTCATAAAAGACACCCTTTATCAACTGCTAACAGAGCAGACATTATCTGACATTCTGTACTAAATGATGTCCAATTACATTATAATTATTAATAATAAGCCTCAAATACAGAGCAACTTTTGTCCTATGAAACTGAACCGTCTTAAAAAGGTTGAGAGGATGTTTTTGTTTTGCTTTTCTCGAAACTGTAACCATAGGACTTGCTTGAGTTTAGAAAGCAGCCCCGAGGCCAAGCCAGAAACAGAACTGGTGTCTCAGCTCGAGTTTCTGCCCTGGAGAACTGGGAAATGCTGCCTCCATTTCCCCCATCATTCGTTCCCACCCGATGAAACCCGTCTCATTTGGGGAGTGCATCACTGAAAGGTCAGGCACACTGTTGACTGTTACAGGCTGTAAGACAACACTGTACTCTGGCACTGACAAATCTTTGGAGAAAATGTATCAGCCAGGAAGAGGTTTCTTTCCCCTTGTTCATACTTACACAAGTGCAACAAAGGAGGCAAAAAGGTTTTCAGTATGGGAGGAAGAAATGGGACAGACAATAAAAAAGACCAAACCCAACCAACAACACAATCACAATTAACTCAGAACCCTCCCAGCAGACATATATTTACTTGTTATGGCCTGAAAATAAAGAGCTTAGATTACTCAAATTGTGTTAAAGAACATGCATATTCTTGACAAAAGTTAAACAAAACTATCTGTCCTCTCTTTTCCTCATCAGCACGAAGAACAAAACTACAAGTCAAAGTTGCAAATGTTCAGCTTTTCCAGGTTACTTTGCTGCTGTAGCTACAAACTATTATCAGTCTTTATCCTTTACCTGTTTGATGCCAGGTGATGTAGCGTTTTACTTCTGGGCTTGTTCTTTATTTGAAGCAGCATGGACTTCCTGGGGCTTGTCACCAACTGCATCACCCTTGAGGAGTGAAAAATGTGCACAAAATTTCAACTGAGGCAATCCATGATTAATGTTTTTGCCAGAACAGAAACCCTCTTCAAAAGCTGAAACAGAAATGCCTTGCAAATCAAGTGGTGGTTGATGAGACTAATTCAGCACAATACACTCAAACATGATCTCCCAAACACTTTCTAGACTTTAGTCCTCCTGTAGTTAGCTGAGCAATTAGAGGATTTGAGAGAAGTAGTTCAACAGAAGTGCTTTAATTGACTCATTTTGCCTGCAGTAATAACAGAGGATGAATACCCACAGAGCAGTTGTTATTTTGCATTCTTTGAATTCTGTGTGGATTTATACAATAGGTCTCTTTTAGCACATATCCTTTGAGAGAGTGTTCTCACACTTCCCCCAAAATAAATGAGAGAAATCAAAGAACGAAGAGAAGCCTGTTATAGCGTCTGGTCTATCTCCTTGCCAAGATGCTGTAACAAACAGGCATTTGATTATAGTGTTAAATAGATATCAATAAAAAAATACTTAAAGGGCCACACACACGGCTTAAGGACTGAAGCAACTGACAGGTCGAGATGTGGGTCTGTCCAGCCTGGCAGAGACCAGACAAAGGGGTCATTCACATATTTGAAGAATTAGGTTCTTCTCAGAGGTTCACACCAAGCGGACACAGAGAAAAGGACACAGAGGAGCATGGCAAATTTCTCTTAGATCTAAAGGGCAAAATATTACAAATGTATCACATCACTGATCACTGGAGCAGGTCTTGCAGAGAACTTCCTAAATCTCCACCCTTGGAAATACTCAGCACAAGGCCTGAGCTACCAAATCTAACTTTGAAGCTGTCTCTGCTCTGAACAGGGGGTTGGATGAAATAATCAGAGGTGGCACCCAGCCTCAACTGCTTTTAAATTCTATACATGAAAATTAAATGGCATTTCCTTCTTATTCTAGAGGGATATTTTTACCAATATGACTTAAATAAGGAGGTGATTTGTGACAGCCAACAAGGCTTCACTAATGGCAAAGTGCACCTGACAAAGCTGGTGGCCTTCCATGACAAGGTTACAGCGGTGTGGATGAGGGAAGAGTGACTTATGTCCTCTACCTGGACTTGTGCAAAGCATTTGACACTGTCCCACACAACATCCTTGTCTCTATAAACTGGAGAGACATGGACACAACAGATTATCCCCCGGGTGGATCAGGAATTGGCTGGATGCCTGGAAGAGCTGCAGTCAACAGTGTGGTGTTCCAGAGGAGACCAGCCACGAGCGGCGTTCTCAGGGGTCAGTGTGGGGACTGGCTCTGTCTAACATTGTTGGAAGCAACATGGACAGTGGGATTGAATCCACATCCAGGAAGTTTGCTGACACCACCAAACTGCGTGGTGCAGTTGAAACGCTGGAGGGATGGGATGCCATCCAGAGGGACCCGGACAGTGATAGGACAAGCAGAAATAGCTTCAAACTGAAAGAGGGAAGGTTTAGATTAGATATTGGGAAGAAATTCTTTACTGTGAGGGTGGTGAGGCACTGGAACAGGTTACCCAGAGAAGTTGTGGGTGTCCCTTCCCTGGAAGTGCTCAAGGCCAGGCTGAATTGAAGCTCTGAGCATCCTGGTCTAGTGCAAAGTGCCCCTGCATATGGCAGGGTTGGAACTGGATGAACTTCAAGGACTCTTCCAGTCCAAACCATTCTGAGATTCTGTAATTCTGAATGTGAGGGAAAATGTAACAAAAGAAGCCAGAATAGACTGGAAAACATTTCACAGGATGGGTCAAGTTTATACATTACAAACTAAACACAGTAAGGCACCAAGTCCATGAGACCTTGCATATGCTGTGCTGAAGATACGGACTCAATATATCAAGATTCAATTATGAAGATAATTCTTAAATTTCTTAATAAAAAATGCCAAGCAAGACCTTTGAAAGGTAATTGTTTCTTCCAAAAACCCATTTTGTTTTCATCATTACTCTGGATATTTCATAGTATAGGAAATCACATCCACAAACCACACCCATTTCAAAATAATGGTCTACTCTGTCATTTTCCTGTACAGGAACTTGTAAGTTATGACATTTTATTACAATTTGTAATGAATAATCTGACTAACAATGCCTCATATTGGGGTTTACTCAATCCTGAACAAATGAACTAAAAATAAGTTGTCCACAGAGAAGTCTGGTTTTCCAGTTGCTTAACTCATAAAAAGTAATTATCATCTAGGTAAGCTTTTTTCTTAAATTCTGAAACAGGAAAAAAATCCAAAGCAACACACACATCCACAAGAAAACAAGGGTCTTGTTAAGTTCCTTTGTTTCTGTGAGCTCACTAGATCTCAATACAGCACTTATCTTCACTAGATCTATTAAGCCTGAGTTATTTAACTCAAGACAGTCCAATGGCAAACTGTCACTCCTCACAGAAATTCAATTGCTGAATTAGCAACCAAGAAGTACTTTTAACTCCATCACTGCATATGCCCACCATGTAATCAGTGAGCCTGAGCCAGACTGCTCAAGCAGTAACATGGGGTGGCCAGAAAAGGACATCCTTTGAGCTGGCACAGGAAATACACACACACAATTTTACAGAAAGGTGCCAAAGTCCTCTGTCACACTCAAAATCAGATTAGAAGCAAAAAATGTGCTCAGATCAATGACCCAGAAGACAGACCTCTTCTGTGCCACGATGCCCTCTCATAATTAGAAGCAGGCACATATTCAAGACAGTCTTTCTACTTCTGGCTCAACACAACCACTCCACAACAAATCTGGGTGGCCAGAGGAGTTCACACATCAGAGCTCTAACCCACAGTACAGGGGGAAATATTTTGCCTTCTTATGCTTCTGACAGTTTCAATCAAAAGGTGATTGATAAGAAATCTTCATAACACATTCATTATGAAGTGCTCCATACATTGGGATTCCATGGGATTAAAAAAAAGTCATTATTTGAAACTGAAAATTATATAACTACCATTTTCACATTACACAATGCTTTTTGCATGGTTTCAGTACATGAGTCGTTAAAAGACACCTCAATTTAGCTCACAGTATCTAACAGAGATACCCTGAGACTTTAATTTTAAACACCAAACTTTAAAAAACCCCACAATGATTTATTTGAAACCTTTCCTTCCGTACGAAGAAAACACCCCAAAGCAAACCAGCTCAATGTCAAACCCCCAGAATGTGTGGTGCCCTTTTCCCTCACACTGCAGCTGAGCCAGGTGCAGAAGCTTCTGTTGCCACCTCTGAAGAAGTCTTGCAGGTGGCCAGTCCCTGCTACACTGGCACCTACTCTTAGAAATCATAACTTCAAGGGTAGGTATACATCTCTTATGCTCATGAAAACTCTCAAAAGGGAGAGTCCAGCCACCAAAAAAAAAACCCAACCCAGCAGCTGCACAAGAAAAACACAGGCTCATCTGGGCTCACAGACTAATAATTTACCTTTTCTTCTGTCTTCTTTTGTTTGCAATGTATTGCTTAGAAAAAGAGAACATCTCTGGCTTACCTTATTCATTCTCCCTCGTCAATCAGAAAGTTACTCTTCTTCTATATAAGCTGAGCTTGAACTCAACTCTCACAGAAATATGAAGCACTTTCAAAAATGCTGCTCTAAGTTTCCCTTAAAGAAGCCAACCTTTTGTAGAGTAGGTTCTGTCTTCCCCACCTCTAACATATCTAATTCCTCACTGCCCATACTAAGGATCAATTACAAAAGAAGTAATATTTTTTAGAAGTTTTAGACTGTTGTTGTTCTTAATACCAACCAATGAAAGGAGGGCATATAACAGGAAAAAGCATCTTCTGCCCAAAGTAGATGTTTATCACTTAGTTCAGATGACCAAACTTTTGCTAGTCTGTTCAGAAGCTGTTGAAGAAACTATTGGCCCAGGTGGCCAAGAAGGCCAATGGGATCCTGGCCTGTATCAAAAATAGCGTGGCCAGCAGGCCCAGGGCAGTGACCCTTCCCCTGTACTCTGCGTTGGTGAGGCCACACCTTGAGTGTTGTGTTCAGTTCTGGGCCCCT
>JAOXXN010000001.1:12679001-12690768 GCA_026770055.1 Myrmophylax atrothorax | reverse complement strand
ACAGCACCCGGTACTAACCGGGGCTGACCCTGCTGAGCATCCAAGATCTGACGGGATGGGATGGCAGGGAGGCATTGGACTGCCAGGGGATGGTCCCTACTGAGACTGGAACTCAGGACCTTGGGATTCAGAGTCCAGAGTGCTCTCCATTGCACCATGGGTCTGCCCTGACTATACTGTATGTTATACAGAATTACATAAATACAGAATTTTAATTAGCAATTCTTTATCTACACTGCATGCTGAGAAACGTAACTGAGAGCCCACTGTTGTTAATGCATTTACACTGTTACCAAAGCAGTCACAGTGCCATTGCACAAGCATCCAGCAGCAAACATGGACCAAACAAGCCCAACTCCTCCTTTCAACCCCCTGTTCCCAGAGTCCTGTCATACTCTCAGCTGTGCCAGTGTTAATCCTTATGGACTGAACTGGGCAAGGGACAAGGTGCAAGTTCAAAAGACATAGAAATAATGTGCTTTCTTGCCAAAGAAAAAACCCCGTGTATTAGGAAGCTTCTTTTTCTTTCAAGAAGAAGGAAAACATAGCACACAGTACTTTAGGAAATCTGAAAGGTTCTAATAATAAGGACAAAATTTAATTCTAATGATAGAGTGATTTAAGTAACTACATAATGGAAATTTTTTTCCAGATGAAAGATAAGCCACAGTGAATACAAAATATTTTGAGTATATTAAGATTAGTTGGAAAGCAATATAGTTTCAAAATACTAGTTCCAAAGAGAAAACAAACTTTAAATTCAGTTCCCTTACCACATACACAGTCTGACCTTTTGTTCAAAGTTATAAAAATGAAAGTAATACTTGCAGAGAAGAAATAAATCCCTTAAAAAATTATGCTTTATTAAGGGAAAAAAATAATAGTCCAGGCATTTCTTTCATCTCCAGTTAGACCATTAGTGTCTGTAAACTATCTATTACCAATGATGAATTTGGTTGCTATAACTTCATTTAGCAATTCATACATTTTAATTGAAGAAAAAAGTTTACTTCCAGATGAATCAAGTGTTGTACCTCAACTGCAAGTACATTTTGCTTCGTTTATTTCCAGCTCTCCAAAGGAAAATCTTAAATAAAAGAGCGAAGGAAAAAACCCACCAAATAAAAGCAGCACAAGACCCAAAGAATTATACAACTACAAATAAAAAAGCAGTGATGAAGCACTCAAACGTGGAAGAAAAATTTTTAAAAATCACTTAAAAAATTAAATTTATGTTCCATATTTCCTGTACTGTTGTATTAACTTGGCAAGGGAGCTTTGTACTCCAGGCAAACCTTCCTAGGCTTACAGAAATTTCTTGAAAGGCCTATGGAACATTTCGAAATAATTAATAATAGGGGAAGAGGTTTCCAATTTCAGATCAAAGTATAAAAATTAAGGATGGTAAGATAAGATATGCTTAAAACTTTGCTTTTTTAAGAAAAGAAAAGCACAAGAGAGATTAGAGGAACCAAAACAGTACTGAGGATATCACTCTCCTCACAGAAGTTTTCGAATTGATATGTCTAGTGTCCTGACCAAGTCAACAAAGCTAAACCTATTCCAACCACACATCAGATTTTTCATTACAGTCAAACTAAGAACTGTGAATTAATCAAAGAGCAACCATGCACTTCAAAGTTCTCATAAAATAAACAAGGTATTGTGAAGCTGTTAGTAGCAAATCCATAGTTAAGACTGAGCTGAGCTTCTTTCAAAACAATAACATCAGTTTGAACAGCGTTCAATCGCTTCCCACTTCTTTGTTCAGAAGGCAACTAGAATTTTAATACAACAAATGTCCAACAAAATGTCTAAGCCTCTTAAATTTTGATTTTTTTCCTGCCACTTGCATAATTTTCACTGTCTGAGAATAAGTCAGCAGAATTATCTGTATTTAGAGCATCTGAATCCTGGACACACTAGAAAAAGATTCCATGAGAGATCAGAGTATCACCCTGCTGGCAGAGCTCAAACACAGCAGCTTTGACCCTCCCTAAGTCAACGGCCTTCCAGTTTTCAAAGAACATCGTATGTTCTTGAGAATATCCTACTATCGCTCTGATACCTCAGAGTCATTCACAAGTGGCCAATAACTGGATAGCAAATTTACCAAAGGCTGAAATAAAAAGCATTTCTGACACACTGAGACAAGTGTACTGGGAGTGGTTAAAAGTAGGATTTGAAACAGAGTGTTGGAGAACTGAGGAATCTGCCAGTACAACTAAGTGTGGACAGCAAGGCACATGATCTGACATCAGTAGGGGCTGTAAGCAATTACCTGGTCTCTTCAGTCCTTTCTTTCAAAGGAAACCCACAAATCCATAAAAAGGAAAGCCATCCAATAATTATGCAGCAGCATTCTCACCCCCTTCTAGAACGTGCATGCTACTTTTCTTAAAATCCTAATCAACAAAACCCAGAAAATACCAATAATGTTTATCTCAAAATGTTGTTCCTATGATTTCTCCATAGAATCTTTTTTTTCCTTTCTTTTCATCTGCTCTCAAGACATTTCACGCTTCCTTAACACTGTAAGTAAACACACAAACTGTACTCACCAGGCATATTTATGTTAATAATGTTTGAGGGTAGAGATTTAGAAAGGAAATTATATTCCTCAAACTGAAGAGGCTCCTGCAGATGTTGGGGAAAAAATGTCACGAAAAGGAACAGAATGTCTGACTTCAGCCCAGACTGTATGTGCTTTGACAAAATAACTATAATTCTGTTAAGTGCCAAGAGCACTGACATGGGTTTTCAAAATGGATTACCAGTAAATTTGAAGCTAGGAGGCAATGATCAAAGTAAAAGTCCCTTCTCCAAAGAAAGGTATCATCACTGACCTTTGCAATGGCAGCCGCTTGCTGAGGGTAATACATGGAGGTAGCGATACCCATGAGACCTGCAGGGTACACCAACTTCTTTATTTTTGAGCCTGTTTCATAACAAAAAAACCCCAAACACATTGTTAGAGTATACCTTAACCAAGACAGCTGAATGGCCCTAACGTTTTATTCATAAACAATTTTCTTAGATACAGTTTAGCATTTTTTCTGTCAAGTCCCACTGTTTTCTTAAGAAACACAACTACTCTGACCAGTAATTATTCTTCTAACCTTTTTAAGACAATTTTTTTAACATCTCTCCATGGTGAAAACGACCTTGTAACTAACTACATGGATGCCTCTGGTGAAGGCTGCATCCAGCCCAAAGTGGGTGCAGGGTGGGCAGGCAGCAACACATCAGCCACGGGCTGGGCAACGTTCAGCTCAAGCCAAACTTGAGAGAAACTCTCCCCTGCAGTCAGTGTGCAAACAGGACTGTGATTCTGTGATCTTACCCCATAGTCAGTGAGCAGCCCAGGAGTCCTCTGAGCTCTCCTGCATGGCAGCTGCTGCACAACAGGATCTCCCCTGGGGGAACCACTCTCAAGGTTACACCTGCTGCAGAGATCCCTCACTCCTCCATACTGAGAGATTCCTTGCTGCAACAAATCCTCAGTGAGCAACTAACAGTTTGCTAAACTTTGCAAGCTTCATTAAGGTTGTATCTTTCATTGTGCACATGTAATCCTTCAGATACAAACTGCTGCCCAAGTCTGGGACTGAGACTGGACCCAGCTGCACCTCGACCCCTCTGAACAGGAGCCTGGAAAGCAAGGAGGTTATCTCTGAACCTTCTGACCCAAGAGAAGGATCCTCCCCAGACAGTTTGTCTGACCCTGTCCTCTGTGCAGTAACTCACCCCATGTCCCTTGCCATCAAATCTTGTTAAATCATTGTTTTGTATCAGTAAAGACACTACTGCTTCTCTCTCAGGAGTGAAGTGCATCACTCCAGAAGCAAAACAAGGTTGAAACTAATCATCTTCTGTGGCATTTTAAACCAAGCTGGATGACTGCACAATATTCACATGATTAAACTTCTAATACCCCGTTTTCCACTTAGTGGGCAGCTGTATCTTCAAGTGTTATGGTCAGACCTGGAGGGTTTTATCTGTACCTTTCAAGAGGTCAGTTTTTCCAGTGAGTCCAAGGGGGAAAGTGGTAAAAACCTCTAGGACATTTGTTTATAACTTTCTGTAGCATCAAAATTAAGGGGCTCTTCCTTCTACAGTTTGAACTTTCTGGAAATAATGGTCAGTATTGTAAAGCATAACCAGACAAAAAGTTTTCAAATTATTGCTCCTCACAAATCAAACATTTTTATTATGAGGTATTTTTATTTTTATTGAATTTAGGATCCTCTGATCTTTCAGTTCCAGCCCCAAGACTGCACTTTCCCCTTCTGCCCCCATTTTGCAACAGTCCTAAAGGATGGAAGCTGATCTCATTCATGATCACACAGCTTGAGAAGCAGGAATTCAAATGGGTAAAGTTGGGGACCTTGATTTCATTTTAAAAAAATGCTCAAGGAAAAAACCAAAATACTGCTTTCACCATCTTCACTAGAAAATTAAATATTTTGAGAAGTGCACATATTCACAGAATACTTTCTATTTCTATGTAGCCAAGCACACACTTACACTTTTTTCAATACATTCAGGCTCCACAAAGGTGTATTTTTATCCAGTGCAAGCCCTCTCTAGTATTTAAATTCTACAACTTTACAGTTGTTACCTACAAGTTTTCTTCCTGTGTTACTTCATTTCACTGTATTAACAATCTCCCAACAAAAACACAAAATACTTTTTCACAAATAACATTTCTTAAACTAATGTTTCTTTCTATGAAAGCACAAACATTTCTTCAACAAGTGTGATGAAACTACCTGGATCACTTCTCTATAGTGCAAAATGTGCAGGTACCCCTAATACAGAGTTCACAAGTGTGACTGTCACCCCTCCAGTAATTCTGTGCCTGGACATACAAGGAATTGGAATATGCAACTGACTGGACACTTGTCATAGTTCAGGAACTTCTGTATTTTACCATAATTCATTCCTCTGTGGTTTTCTGCACTAACATATGTGATCAAGAACTTAAATAATTGAAAGGATTTTTAGGTGAAAAACCACCAAACTAATCATTTCTCATTTTTGTCATACTAAGCTAGAACAGGGATCAAAGACTAGATTCTGTTAACAAATACAGCATTCATAAAACAATATTGGATGGTTATTGATGAAGTTTCTGTATAATTGGAGGAACATTGCAGAAACACACTTGTACATTTAGGTCAGATCTCATTTCACAATTAAAAATTAGTACCCTAAAATCCACAAATAAATTACTTCTCCCAAATCATAACGTACCAGTTCAAAAGGTTCCCACTTACCTCTGGCAAGAAATAATCCAATAATTCCAGCAAAACCTATCACACCAAGTCTTGGATAAAATCCAGCAGGGGGCTTTTGGAGAAATTCATAGCCCTCTGAAAAGAAGTCAGAACAAAATGCTTTAATGTAATGTGAAAGTGTGTTTGTGATAAGGAATCATCAATACAGACTGGTAATTGTTACAAAACACAAAGAGTTATCAAAACACATTTAACTATCATGCCCATTTTAGACTTGCTGGCATAAAATTCAAAGCCTTTGAGATGTTCTGTAGTGACACGTGAATGAAACTGAACATTGTATTCTATTGTATTGTATTTACCCATTTTCAAAGCTTTTGCTCTTTTGCATCTCAATCATGTCTTTTTCAAATTGGTGCTAAAAACCTTTGCAAAGTGGAATTTTACAGTTGCATGTTAACAAGAATTAGTTTCAGTAAAACATTGTACAAAAACCAAATCACGACACAATGGAAAGACACAGCATAAACAAAGGTCACTCCAAGATGTGAGTCCAGTGGGGAATGGAAAACTATGAAAAATCTTCCATACAAATGACTTCAAAAGACTGAGACTGCTAAGTTGAAGGAAAGGAGGTGTAGTATCTGAAATGAGCTCCACACAGCATCTCTGCTCAGTCCTGGTCAGCCTAATTATGAAAGGATGCTTACGAAAATAAGAACAAATACAAATTCTTTTGGATTAATTCAAAATTCTTTGGAGATCCCTGGAAGTAAACCAAAATGAAAAGGATAAACATTACAAACAAAAGACCTAACATTTGCAACGAGTTATATCATTACAGGAAGTTTTAGCTACTAGGCTGGGTCATGCAAATACTACTGGCTGGGAATAAATTATGAGGGGTTTTCCCTTTTTTCTTGTATAACTAATTTTTAGTGACACTGATAAACATAGATGTTGGTCTTAGATTTTAATTGTTTAGAAATATAATGTCATAAGTCACAAAGGAAATTTAAACAGATACATAGTGCAAATAAAGTAGTCTCAAACGCATTTGAAATTATACATATGATGATGATCACTGGAATTCCCTTTTAACAGAAGATATAGTACAGTCCTGCATTTTAAATTGCTAGTTAAGAAAACTAAGCTGATTTACCTCTACCATGCTCAACAGCTTTTTCTAAATTGGGCATAGCTTTGGCATAAAGATCCTAAAAAAAAAAAAGAGAACAACAGTAAATAGATACCAAGTAAGTAAAATATTAACTACAGACTGTAACTGACCTGACAAAAAAATGAAAAAAACCAAACTCAATACATGGAAGAAAAAAGTGCTGGGTCACTAAAACAACTTCTTTTATTCCCACTTTTTATTCCCTTCCCTTGTAGGGCTACACTTGCTCAACGTTACATCTGGCATAACTTACGGGTTTTTCTCAAAGTAGTCTTTGGACACAGATGAAATATAATACTTTAAAATGCAGAAGTCAAACTCAGTATTTTATTAAGGTCAGGTAGCTGAAACTCAGAATTAGCTCAGGTTTCTCAGTGTGCAGAGATACTGCAAAAATACTTGAGGTGATGCAAAGAAAAGAAGTCCAACACTGCCATAAATCCCTCCCTGCACTTCACAGGGGTACGTGACTCTCTGCAAGGTGATGAATTCCACTTTCCAGGAGACTATCTTAGGCTTTTGAGGTGACTTGGAAAATGAGATGCCCATACAATGCACAGAGTAAATCAAAGAACTCTGCATCAACCCCAGACTAGTTCTAGACTTTTTTCAGACTGAGAATATGCAGGAAGCAAAACAACTCTTACTGGTTTTTATCAAACGAGGAAAAAAATCAATAAAAAGAACACTGTTAATTGTTATTTATACTAATAATCCTTCAGAGAGACAGTGTAAGGCTGTCTATAGTTTAGGCACAAATTCATAAACCTATATGCCCCAAAAAGGCAGAGAATGGACTCACAATTCCACCTATGATGCATCTGTGCAGAAGTGAAAGCGTTTCTTTAGGATACTGCATGGGGATAATATTTTTAGAACTTTCATTTCCTCACTGGCAAGAGTGAAGTGAAAAAACCCAATCTGTCATGAAAATAAAAGTGTCAGCATGTGACATGTGACGTAACCCTAAATGGATGTTGGTCTTATTAAAGCCAATTTAAAAAGAACTTGCTCTGAAGACCCCAGAGACTAAGTCTGATCTTCTGTCACAGCTGAACAGCTTCTGTCACTGGCTCATTTCTACACCTGAGTTTTGAACTGAATTTTCACTACAGTTAAGTAATTTTGAAAAAGTGAAACAGATATATGAACATAACTAATTTTTTTCTCATTATCCTGGGTTATGTTTTTAATTTTAAAGGCAACTGAGACACACTTCACTATTATTTTCTTCAGCATAGCAGGGGATGGGGGTGGTGTAAAACCAAAGCTACCTCTGACTACAGTTAAGCAAGCAAAACTACCCCATGAAGCTGACATGCCCACTCATAAAATGAGTCAGGAAACCACTGCCAGGAAGTGGCTTGTTGTATGTGAGCAGGAGCACATCTTATGTAAACGATCACCACACAGACAAAAAAAACCCAAACAAATAGGATGACAATAGGCCAGCAAGACACAAAACAAGGCTCAAGGCTTACCTGCAGTCAGTCCTAGTGGGCAGCTAAGCTGTCTCAAATTTCATTTGAGATTGAGGTTAAGGTTACCACAGGCAACAGAACAGAACCCATGTGTTCTGGGAGGTCACACCTCAAACTACCCTGTGGAAAACCCCCCTCCACCTTCCAAACTGCAGCCAGTGCTCCTGCTGGTGGCACTTTAGAAACACGTCACTACACTGAGTAACGCTGAGTACCTCTGGAAAAAAGTTTCATTCCTGCCAAAGAAGGTCAGAACCACCACATGAACCTTCCAGGCAGAAAGGACACCCTGATCTGAACAGCTTGGCTTTCTATGGAGAACTGGGCAAACAGTTTGCAGCTTAAGAGGATTCACAACAGCCAGAGGCCAAAGTAGAGAATTGTCTAAAGTTGCCAAGAGGCACCCAGATGGCAAGGATGCCCTCCCTTGCTTCACAAGTGAGCCTCAACATTTGCTGTGTCAGGAACAACGAGGAAAGCCATCCTAGAACTTTGCAATCTAATACCAACAATTTAGGCCTTAATTACAAAGATCTTGGTTTCCCTCTATGCTCCAGAGACTATTTTTGTATTTAATGACTGTTTACTATAAACAGGCTACCTAATAAAATATGGATGAGAAAGTTTTGGGGTAAAGTCTGGAGATTAGGTTTACCACTGCCAGTTCAGCAAATACTGATTTATTTTTTGCAAAGTTGTGTTTTGTCACAGTTGCAGTGAGGGCAACTCAGTATTGCTGCTCCAAAACACAACACTTGATAATTTAAGACTTTCTCCTTAAGCATGGAAACCGCAGACTTGATTATCACTCTACTGCTTTCCTCTGCCACAGGACAGTACCAAATCCAGATATCCCTGGATATATTTAAGCATAAAGTTCATTTCAGATAACAAGTCTATGCTTTAGTCAATTTTAATTCTTTTGAAGGGAGACAAAATTAAAAATTGCAGGGGTTTAGTGCAGCAAATTAGTAGAAAGAAACAACTGGTTTTGTGTGAGAAGGGAGTAGACATTATGACTTGAGCTGTGGAAAATTTTAACTAATGCAGAAAACTTAAGTAATACAGCATTTTTGAAAAATGCTTTCAACTTTTACTGTGCTGCTACCTGTTAATTCCATCTCTGGAAAAAATAAATTCACAATCCCAGCTTGCCCCTTATCGCTGAGCCACTGTCAGATGTGATATAACCATTGTACCTGACACCAGGCTGTATATGGCTCCATAGCACGCCGCAGACGTGAAACCCCCTCTTCCAATTCAGTTTGTGGATTCTCCACATATTTAGTCTCACGAGCTGGAGAGGAGTAGAGTGACAGCTGTGAATATTAGCAAACAAGAGGTTAAAACCAAAGGTCTAATTGTGTAAGTAGGTCTTGAGGGCATGAACAGTCTAAGGAGAGAACCCCTAACACTGTGCTTACTACATAAACAATGCATAATAAAAATTCACGCAGCTGTGAGACAACCATTATGAGCAAAGTTTAATTATACAGTACATAATTATGATGAAGATGACAGAATTCTAACTGCTATGCAATTCATTCATAGCTGCTATATGATCCAAGTCACAAGTTATACATTAATATTAAACCAGTTTAATAACACAAAACATGATTGTGGAAAATGTTTCTCGCCTTGATCAGCACTTCAGGCTCCCAGTTAACACAGTAAATGTACGAGAAATCACAATCCATCATTTTGTGTATTCACACAAAACATCATCAAAGAGCCTGAGCAGCTTCTAACAAAGGTAACATCTGATACAAATGTATCTGTTTGTTACTGAGCAGGAAAATGGTACAACATCTCTAGCTGTGGTCATTAACATCAGCAACTGACAGCATTAACAGCACCCTGGGGCGGAGCGAAGAGGAACTGAAACCAACAATGGGCACCTTCACACAATAAATACTAAACCATGACAGTTATTAAAATTACCTAAGCATATTTAAAATCATATTCCATTAAAAAGAAAAAAAAAAGACTAACATCTATACCGTTGAAGATGCACAGCAAAGTTCAGATCAAGCCAAAATCTGTTAAAATTTCTAGCAGTTTATACACCATGCTGATGTTTAGTATAAAAAGCTTATACTTCACACTATATTTATACTCCATTTAGTAATTAATTATAAACTGATGTTTACAAATCTTGCTGCATTCAAGTGTAGCTAGCCCTCTTTTCATAGAATCACAGAATCGATTGGGTTGGAAAAGACCTCCGAGATCATCAAGTCCAACCCTTGGTCCAACTCCAGTCCATTTACCAGATCATGGCACTCAATTTAAAAACCTCCAGGGATGGTGAATCCACCCCCTCTCTGGGCAGCCCATTCCAATGCCTGATTGCTCTCTCTGGGAAGAATTTTTTCTGACCTTCAACTTAAATTTGCCCTGGCAGAGCTTGAGCCCATGCCCCCTTGTCCTATTGCTGAGTGCCTGGGAGAGGAGACCAACCCCCACCTGGCTAGAACTTCCCTTCATGATAAGCTGTAAAAGAATTGTATCTCTATCCTAATAAAAAAGCTGCTAACCATAGTAAAATATATAATGACATAGAATATTTCCACTAATTCAGTCACTCGTGCAGCTGCATTTCCCATAACACTTTAAAAGACAAGCATTTTCAGTGTCATCTCCCTACAAGCTCTGGTCATCCCTGCAGTCATAGTCACCAGCTGAACTTGGATCCTGTTGGACCACCTCACAGCCCTCTCTGGCACAAGGACAGAAGCCTCAGCAGTAAGGAAAGTCCCATATAATTTATGCAACTAGACAGCTGACACAGTCGAGATCCAAACTAATGCTCGGTGAATGGGAAGAAAGGCAGCCAGAACTCCATGGCTTGCACCCTGTGCCTTGCTGGAGCTGACGGGCAAGGCAATTACCCATCACACAAGGACATGCACGCGCTGCCCCGGTGCTGACTCACGGCAGGGAGGGGCGGACACGCGGCAGCCACGCCGAGGTCACTGCGCTGGGGCAAAGCTGGGAGAGCTGTCCAATTATCAATGCCCCCAGGAGAGCTCTGCAGTTACCAATGCCCCACAATGCACAGGTGAACTGCCCATGCACACACCTCCAAAAGACTGAAGTATATGCAAAAGTAAGTTTAATTCAGTGTCCTAGTTCAGCAGGTAGGACCAGCTTATCACTGTGTGTGTGTGACCAAAGCTGTGTATTCTACACCCTCTATTCATTTCTCAAGAACTGTCAACAATGGACGATTTGCAGTAGCTGCCCAGGGCGCACCCAATCTGCCAGGGTGTGAGCTGGGTGTGAAAGACACCTGTGAGATAAGATCTGTGATAACTCCCCTCCAGCAAGTCATTAGCACCTCCTCACCCAGCCTGAGGTGTCATGTCTGCTAATGGGCCATTATTGATCCCAAATACCCCATGACTCAGAGTGAGATCACCCATTGTATAATTCCCTGCCGTGGGGGAGGGACTGGGTGCTCCCAGCTGGACCTGAGGGGGTATAATTTTGGGGAGTTTGTGGCTTGGGGAACCACTTATCAGACCCAGAGGAGGACCAGAACCTCAACAGGAGGGGACCACCGCTCTTCACCAGTCTGCAACCATCATCTGCTCCAACAGGTTTTTTACCTCTTTTTGCTTTGGACTTGGGGGAACCACATGGGGCTCAGCACAGGGGCTAACAAACCTCTTTGTGTTTGTGCCCCAGGGTGCTGGGTTATACTACTGGGTTCTGTGGGTTAAAAGCTGTAGTGGTTTCAGTTAGGCCTCAAATTAGCAGGCTCAGAGAATCTATGTGGATTGGGAAACAGCTCTCACCTGACTGGGTAACCAAGGAAATATTTCATACCAGATGACGTAAACCTAAAGTATGTGTGCAGCAGT
>JAOXXN010000001.1:12647400-12664862 GCA_026770055.1 Myrmophylax atrothorax | reverse complement strand
TACAAGGCATTCACATTCTACAGGTGCCTCTCTGGTCCTTAAGGATGCATTCATCAATCACCTCAGACCTTAAGAGATCCACACCCACACTGTCACCCCCACGAAAACTACAATCCAAAACAAAGGGGGAACATCTGATAAAATAAAGAATTTCAAGTCAACAAGGGTGGGTAACTTATACCAAAGAATTCACTGAAAAAACCCTCTGCCAAATGAACATTAATTTTATATCACACAAGTGAACACAGATTACTGAACTACTGTCAAAAAATAAGGCCACATATTAAAAGTGAAGAATTTCGTATGAATGAGTTAAAATGTGAGTGCTCTCCTTAGTGAAACAATGGAAACTTTGTTGGAGAGGCCTAATCAACTACAAAGGTGATAATAAGTAACTCAAGCCAGACAGCATAACATCTTGGAAGAAAGGTATTTCCAAAAATACAACCTGGCTCACAGGGAAGGGAAATTAAAAGGGTGAGCAACAAGAAATGTAGGTAACATTTACAGTGTGAAAAGATTGCTGTTATCTTCTCTTCCACTGTGTCAGCCTAATGCATTTCATCTCCTCTTGAACCCAAAATCGGGACAATATCACAAGTGGTCCTTCCTCCCATGATGAATCCCACTGGGACCAGCACAAATTCATCCACAGCATTCTCTCATTAAACAGTACACAGTGGGGGATGAAGGCAAGTTACCAAAAAAGGAGGCAAGGAGGGAGTTACTTCATACAAATAAAGTTTAAAGTGATTTGAAATATTAAAATAAATTTAAAATGCTATTTCAGAACTCAATATTGAAAAAATAAAGAGACCACAGTTATTTTCAAACATTCTTGACAGCAAATTTTTAAACCAGAGGCTTTGATCGGAGAGAGACTTGCCAAAAAACAGTGAGAGAAGAAGTGTGGCAACGGACTGACAAGGAAGGCTTTCATCAGACTGCTTGAGAAAATAAGATTAAAACCTCCTGCTTTACCTGCCCCCTCCACCCTGCTCCCCCTCCCTGGTATTGAATGTTGTTCTAATCTGACACCTTAATCCTGAAATGTAGTTTCCCTTCCTGTTCCAGGAAATGTTAAGCAGCGTGACTTGGACTTGTGGCACTTTGAGGTCCAAGTGTGGGATGAACACGCGCTGTGTCAGAGCCCTCAGTTCCGTGTAGGTGAGAGCAGGAACAGCCTCTCTTGGCTGGGTGACACCAGGGGCTGCCTTCGCTGCTCAGGCTCAGTTAAATGCCCTCACACTGGGATGGAACAACAAACTCGACTCCAAACATTATTTCCAGCCTGAAATGCAGAGCAGACAGATGAATGTGCTACAGCAATTAAATTGGGAAGACTTTAAAACACAGCTAAAGAGAAGAGGCTTATGTCTGTATAACCACATCCAGCTTTCCTTGATGGGATAACTTAAACAGCATTACAGAATCACTGCAACACAGGTTTTGAAGAGCTGCTTAACTGAGTAAACTCTGAAGTCATCCAGGTCCATTACATTGTTGAATATTACAAAGTTTACACAAGTGTGTTTAAAGGTTAAAAATATTTTATTTACACTTTTCTTTATACACATTTTATACATTTTTTTTCAGTTTGAAACCCGAACAGAGCACATATGCAAGTCTGAACGTATTGTAGCCATAGCAAGGGAAAATTACTTTCTGCCAAAAAAGACAAGAAAAAATGCTTTAAAACAGTAAAAAGAGGCAATTCTTAAATTATTTAGAGAAATTTATAGCAGCCCCGGGGTAATCATTAGACAGTTAATCCAAACATAGATATGAGGTCACATACATATAATTTTCATTTTCTATCGGAAAAGTATTTCCAATTGCGAGGCATAAACACAGCACAGTTTGAAAATAACTTTCCCTGTTAACTTATCAAATACATTCTTTGCAATGCAAACAATCGGATATTGTACACTGGAATCGTGGGATATTATAGTGGAATTGCAATCTCCAGCATATAATAATTTATTTTAAAAATATCTACAAAAATAACAATATATAGGGAAAAATATTTAAAATAAAAACATAGTTCACTCTTCCCTTCACCTGTTCCAGAACTGACAAAAAAGTTAGGTGGGTCCCACTGAGGTAATAAAAGCCCCCTAAATAACTTTTCTGTCATAAAGAACACTGCATTTTCTAGACTTACAGTAAGGTTTTCTACCAGAGCCATAAATAAAAAACAGTATCTGCAAATAGAAGCGACTTCTCCCTAGCTACCAGCTTAACATTAATCCAAAGGTATTTGAAATTGGTTTTGGAAAGCTACTTTTAAAAGACTATATAAACATTAATTTAAATTCAGGAAGTGAATAAAAAGTTAGTAGAGGGACATACAGGAAAGCTACACTCAAAACAAATCAGTTTTCCTGCCACACACAACTCGGTTTTATGAAGTTTACCCACACAAATGGAAATTTTCAAGTTACTCACCAACTTTCAAAAATAGAATACAGATGCAAAAGTAGTCTTTAGTATTTATTTTAAGCAGCTTCAAGTTGTGTAACAAACATGAAAATCTCGGAATGTCAGCTACAGGACACTGGCAAGCTCTGCTCAAACAGATGACTCGTGCTTTCCAGTTATGCCCCTTCCCGCTCTCCTTCAGTGCCACACAAGGCAGACACTGATTCAAGTAACTTCACTGGCTGCATTTTTATTAACAGGAGAAGAGCAGGAGGGGTGTTTCCTTTGACGTCCCAATCCCTATAAACACTTAAACACAGGCTTAGTAACACTTGCACTTATATATTTTAAGTACCTTACAGTTCTGTTTTCCTTATACTGGACTAATTCACATAAGCAAAGTACAAATTTGAAGCGTTAAAAGAATCTGAGGCCCAATTCAGTCCTTTTTTTTAAGGAAAAAATATATTAAAAACAAAAAACACCTCTACAAATCTGACTTTTTTAGAAAGACTTTACCATGTACAGTCTGACACAAGCTTGAAGTTTATCTTTAGAGAACTGTTAGTGTCTTCCCATAATGCTTACACTTCTTTTGCTACAGAATGGACAGAATGAGTTAAGCAATGTTTTTCCTTTTAAACCAATTTGAATTTGTACCTGCTGAATTTTATCTTTGCTTCCTGAGTGTCAGTTGAAGCTTCATCTCTGATGCCAAGTAGTTACCGTGTTATCAGCATGAGGAGACACAGCACTTGGGTTTCTGAGGCAAGAGAGCCTCAAGAAAAAATGGCTGCAAATCTCAGACACCACGGAAATATGAAGTCAAACCCTTGGATCTAATTTAACAGGACCACTGTCATACTGCAGAAAGCAGGACATCCACACTTTTCAAAAGGAAATGACATAAAAGCAGGTTGCCAGGTAGCTCATATGCTGCCACTTGCTAGCAGCGCTTTCTGAAACAGCAGGGCCTTTGGAAATCCAAGTACTGCCTTCCTGCAGCTGAATTCATGAGGAAAAATACTTCAGGTTTCTTTTTGCCACCTAATTATCTCCCACTATGAAACTACCAACACTTTGTGGGGGAAAATAAATTATTTTTTCCTTATGCAGTACTTTTAAAAAACACTCTGTCCCCTAAAAACAGGCATAGCAGCATGTGCAATGGAACTGGCAGTGTCCAGTCCCTTCACAGGAGCACTGTGCTTTTTGGACATTGTCTCATTTGAAAAGAAACTTTCCTCCTGGAGCTGATTGCTAAATTAAGAAATGAAGAGAATACATTTTTTCTACAGATATGAAAATAGAACCACCCCTACATTGTAACTATGTCCACTTTTTAAAAAGAAAGACAAGTACACTTGCTTTGAAGCAGGTCATGTGTTGAATTTTAAATATGTGGGTGACATTAGGTTTGCTGGTATTCCATTATGGAAGGGGTGGGACTAGGATAACCTCCCCAGACTTTATAATCAAAGTTTGAAACTTACCTTTTCCTTGACAAATGAGAGGCATTTAAACGTTTTGGTTTTTTTTTAAACTCATCTTAATCTGATCATAATGCTCAAATTTCATAGTATTTAGGCAATTCTTATTAGCCAGCTTAATTTTGTTCTTATTTAAAATCTAAATTATCTGGAGCTAAATAATGAAAGCAAACAAACTTTCAATTAAAAAAAAATTCCCTCTGATATATGAAGTAAAAAAATAACTGCCTTGAAAGTTTCATTGCAATATAAAAGAGAAAGTAAACTAATTTTCTATTTCATGTCTGAAACAACAAAAGCACGGTAGAAATGTAAATTGACAAAATATTCTCACATACACCCACACATTCTAAACCCCAGCCAATTCCAGTCATTCTAAAGCTGGAAAAGTTACAGCCAGCCTCTCAATGGAGACACAACTTTCAAGGAAGATGAAACCAACAGTTCAATTAAAATTTCACAGAACAATTACTATTACAATCCTGAACAAGATCTTTCAGAATTGGGCACCTGAAGACAGACACGAATGTAACAGCAGAGCACCAAACCCGACTTGGTCCTTCATGTTTCAAGTGTCCATACTCACCAAAGCCTTTTAGTGGCAGTTGTTTAGCACACAAAACTTAAGAAGGTGCTTAAATGCAGACTCCAAAACACAAATTGAGACACCCCCATCCTTACTGTTAATTTGAACCAAGACCATTAAGACAACTGAATCCTGAACACCAGACATGCAGACCCGTTCCCTACTCTGGCCCTTGGGAAAAGTGAAGTGCTCTGTACTGTTCCGAACGTGCCTTCTCACACAGGATTAGTTTTTGCTGCCCCATTAACTTACTGACAAATGAGCTGGTGACAAACAGAATAATAATTAATAAAAAATGTTTTAACCCCCTTGTTTTTTTCTCTTGTGCCTCAATAGTCCATGAACTATGTACAGTCAGCACAGAGCCAGCACCTACTGCAGTCAGTTCCTCTCTGTACCCACGCAGGGTGATGCACACCCAGTTCTTACAGAGAAACTGAGGTTTAAGCCACACTGGCTTTAAGTTAAGCCATCAAGAAAGTAAATTAGATTTCTAATTCAGTAAACTGAATTCTTATTAAAAAAGACGAATTTAACTGCAAACTATCCCACATCAGAAAGCTAAATATCCATTTTTGGTCCAGTCTCTTCTGGTGTAAATAACTTATCACTACAGCTATGATGGCATGCATTATCTCTTTCTTTTAAAACATATGAAAAGAAAATATTCAATCAATAAATCATTTCTAATAATAAAAAAATTAAAATCTGCTGACTTGCCATATAGCTCCAAATACATTTCAACCCAGAACATAATTACTACAAAAATATCAAAACACAATACAGGTTTACATGTTGTTTTTTACTTCTATTATTTCAAACTTCGTTTAGACAATAGATGTTATTTTTAACATAGAAAATTTAGGGTGATTTTGGTCCCTTTGTAAGTGCATTCTTTTGAACTCCCTGAGTACTGTACATTCCTTTTCTACAGTGATTTCTGACTGGAAGATGCTGAACAAAGTGGTTTTGCATTGCTGCATATAAAGTAAACTCTATTGCTTAAAGTGAAACACAGCAGAGTAAGATTTTACAGAATATGCAGCTGCACGTTTCAGCATCTGAACTGTGAGCCTTCAACTTCTCCAAATCTCTCCTTTAGGTTCTACAAGTGGCTAATTTCTCACCCACAAAGATAATCAAAATGCAATTACTGTTAACATTTATGTCTTGGCAGATAATTCTCACCAATCTGCTGTCAGTTATACCTGTAAGTAAAACTCAATGGAGCTATTCAAAGCCCTCTTGGACCACATCTCTCAATTCAGGCACTCCAAGGTCAGTAGCCATAGCTGTGTAGGTTCTGTTATAACACAAACAGAAATTATACCAACCATCCAATCACCTCACTCAACACTTGCAAAACACAGTAGTTCTTAACAATTAATAATTAAAATAATAATAAGATTATACCACTTCAATACAAGTACTCATATTGAAAAGTGAGTACAAGCAGAGTACTGAGAACAAACTGTAGCATATCCAGTATCTGGTTCCAAAAATACCTGTGGGCCACAGCAGTGCTGAGCATTTGCTTACTGACATTTCCCATTTTCATGAAAAAAGAAAACTGGGCAGCACATCGAAACCGAAAAGAAACTCAGGTATGCTGAGTTTACTTTTTAAAAAATAATTTATAAAATAACAAATGGTTCATTATGTAGCAATGATAAAAAGTTACTGAATCAATCAGTATATACTAAAGATACTTTGATACCAAAGGAGGCCTCTGGTTACTTAAGAACTTTGAATTATTTAGCTTATTAAAGAATACCTTAAATTCAACAAATATGGCTGAATCTGTGCACTAGTTAAAATATAATATTGTAACTGCACATAAAAAGATGCATTTATATACAGTTTTTACAGTGTATGCACATGTATGTATACTTTTTTACTCACCAACAAACACAACGCAGACAATAGAAGGCAGCATAGAAATAATGTTTTGAATATAAAAATGCTTTCTTTTCAATTCAGTAGAAAATGTTTAATTTGCAGTTTGGCAGACTTACTGGTACTACTGTACAAACCCAGGAAAAAGGTCATGCAAAGGGGTTAAAATTCTTCTCCAACGTAAATAAGGGGAAACAAAAACACCCAGTGGATTTAAGAATACTTTGCAGTTAATGGGAAAAGTGTCTAAAAGACAACATAAAATACAGAAGGGGGTTGGTTTTGTTATTTTATACCTGGTTGTACCCTAGTACAGAGGTTTATTTTGATGCTCAATAAAAACTGCAAATAAAGTCTTTCTTCTCTTCTTTTCACAATATTTTGTCAAAGTCAACTTATTTCAAGAGCATAGTGGTATAATGGCCATTAAAAACAAGGAAAATACTATGGACATAAAATGTTACAAAAAAAAAGCACACTCAAAAAATTTATTTTTTTCATACTTACAGTTATGTTTAAAAAAAAGAACAAAAAAACAACAGCAAAGCTTTTAGAAGGTCAGACCAACTATTGGCTTTTCGAATAAACTTGGTAAGTACACTCCCTGTACATCCTGTTTCTCTTGAGCATTTAGCAGTTGTTCTTACACACAAGGAAATGTCTCTGAAAGAATTTAACTGGTTTGTATTTTTTAACAAATTAGGTATAGCTCTTTGTATTTCCTGGGGTCACTCACTGGGTTTCAGCTGCAACGTCTCACATGCTCCAAAACATACTCAGGAAAGTGCAGGCTGCAGACTTGTAAGCCATCCAGCTTGCACGGCATCCTTGGATATTCGTCCTCTTTCCATTTGTTTTCCTCTGGATCAAAGGTGAGAATGGAATCACTGTAATGACCATTGTAACAAAGGCCTCCGAGAACCATTATCTGCTTGTCCAGAACAGCCACACCGTGCCCGCTCCTACCAATGGGCATGGAAGCCAATATAGTCCATTGATCAGTATCAGGGTCATAAACCTCTGTGGAAGGACATCCTTGAGATTCAAACGAGGCCCTCAGGATCACACAGACACCACCAAAGACATAAAGCTTACCATTATAAGAAATCATTTTGTGAAAGCATCTTGCATAGTTCATTTTGCACTTGTTCTCCCAACAGTTTGTGACCACTTGAGTTCTCCTTGTTCGCTGCTCTACTGTCCCTTCTTTACTGGGATCAAACACACACACTTGTTTAGAGGTTGAAGATGATGTAATTCCACCAGTGATATACAGCTTGTTACCAAGCACTGTCCCTTCATGTCCGTACTTATTGACCGGATAGGGATCCACAAATTCCCATTTATCCTCAGTAATGTCATACCGTTCAGTGGAGTAGAACGTCTCGTCCCTGGTTCTCCCGGCCACTGCATAAACATACCTCCCAATGACTCCAACAGCAAACTCAGAGCGTGGCACAGACATGTCTGCCATTCGTAACCAAGTGTTCTGTCTTGGGTCATACCTAAACACTTTGGATGAAGCATGAAACTCACCATCTGGCCCCAGTTCTTCCCCACCTAGTAAGAACACAAAGTTATTTACAATGGCAAGGCAGTCTGGTCGTAAAGGGACTTGAGGACCCTCTAATTCCCACCAGACCCTTGGTTTGTGCAAGAGAAGGATTTTACTGTTTACCATACTGTGTCCTATCATTCCTCTAAATACTGCAGTCTGGGGTTTGGCAGAACGAATTTTGTTCGATTTCATTTCCATCAAAGGCTGTTGGTGAACGCTATGAAAGTAATTCATGGCTTGGTCAACCTCATGTCGCAGCTGTCGGGAGTATCGATAAAACTCTGATGTTTTTACCTATGAATACATTTAAAAGATATTAAAATTCTGACCAAGAGAAACAATCCAGAAAACCTAAATGACTATGCATCATTAGAAGATTATTTCACTTTGTCTCATGCATACACTCTTGACAGCAATGGCATTTGTGCACGAAGGCTTAAACTAGTGTATTGTTATCAAAAAATCCAGAAGGCAATTTCGTGATTAACAGCAGTGACTAACATTTTCAGCAGAATAATCACATGCAGAATTTATGCTGGAATTAGGCACCACTGAAATCCCCAGGCCTAAAAATCATTATTTCTTTTCCCCCCAAAAAGCCTCTGTTCATCTTGTGCTTTATCCATGAAGCCCCTAAATTAAAAATGCACTATTTTCCTGGGAAAGACATCCTGTACACCCACTACATGCCTCGTCTATTTGTATTGAAATCTCACAGCCAAGCCTAAGCAGGTATTCCCAAATGCCAGGCTCTGCTCACGTGGCTTTTTAACTGGGGTGGGGTGGGAGGGTACCCAACCCCCTTCCTTCAGAACTCATGCCTGCACCAAGCACTCCCCATGATGGCCACCCTTTGTTTCCCTTCTGCGAGACTCCGTGTGTTAACAAATGTCTTTAACACAAGAAGGAAACGTCTGAGCCCATAATCCTTTGGCTGTGCATTTCTTTGGCCAATTGCAGAGGTAAGTTTGAACCTCCAGTTCCCAGCTGAGTTACAACCTTTGAATCAGCACGAAGGAGTGAAGTGACATCTCAGTTTGAAAAGAGCTATCCCTGCTCAGTATTATTGGAGTTGTGGGTGGGGAAGATGATGATAAGAATTTCCCTACTGTCTAAGCCAATTAAGTTCCTCAAACTGGTCCTGAGACCATCCAAAACACTTCCCTTGAACACTGAACATTTTAACTAATCTAGCTCCAGGCAGTCCTCAGCTCACCGTGGGATTCTCTTCAGAGGCTTCACTCTTCCTGCACAGTCTGGTCTAACACAGCATTCTGAATCACACTTCTGAAATGAATAAAAACCTGCTGGGTGGTGCCAAATCCACAAATTCTCCATCAGATTTGATCCTAAATTCCAGTTTCCTTCACATAAACCTGGATTGCTTTCAAACGGCCTAAATGCCTTTAGTTCCCACCAGCTCCAAAATAAGAAGCAATGCTCTGAAAAAACGTGAGGCCACTCTGAAAGGTCAAGTCACCACAAGATTACACCAGAACCTAATATTTTTAAGTATCTGTGATTCCATATCTCCTCCTATTCCCTGTCCCAAGGAAAAAAAGGCTGTACCACCATTTACCTCAAGGGTGGTGGCTATGAATTTTGATGTATATGGAAAGCAATTTAGAAATTAATGTTCTTTATACCTTGTGAATAAAGTGGTTGCTTGTTCCATAAAAATTCTGTTAGTTTTCTACCAACCATTTCTCCTCTTTGTGTAACGATTAAGATATTCTGCTGTCACATAAGCATCTTTTAAAAGTCTCTTGAACTGTTATTATTGGACATAATTTGCAGATCATTTGAGAACATTTTACACACCAGATTTCAAAAAACCCGAGTGCCAGCCTACCCTTGTAAAGCAATGTACAGCTCAAGAGTTACAGTGATGGTTTTATTTACACTTTTTCTTTCCCCCACCTAATTTGACAAGTTCAACCTGAGTTTGATAAAAAGGCTGGATGCAGATGTACACATCATTCTTGCAGCAACATTCAGCTTCTTTCTATTGTCTTTACCAGGGGTGATTATGGAGCAAAAAGGTTTACTCAGGCACAGAATACGCACAGTAAATCCAACTCTTCTGGGAATAAGAGATCTATTTTCTTATTGCAAATAAAGTATGTATATCATAAAAACACAGATCTGCTCATGTGGCATTTGTTAGAATAAACCACATACCTTGCCTGACTGAAAAGATTGAACATAAATTACAGAAAATCTGCTGGCAGGGAGAACCAGAAAAATGGTAATATAGAAAGAGCCTTAAAGGTTACAAAAAATGAAAAAGGAAGTGAAAATAACAAAGAATCCTGGGTGGGTTAATTTCTCCTTAAAGGGAACTTTCAAATTCTAAACCAGCAGGGCTACTTCATGCATTCCCAAACTGGAGCCATCATCTTCAGACTGAAATAAAAATATAAATCCTTGTTCCACCTAAATATAAATTGCCTTTGTTCCACCTATATGCAGTTCAAGTTTTCTTGGATGATTATGGAAGACATCAGGATCAACATGCTTACAATGTGAAGCCTGCCAGCAAAGCCTGGCAGAGACGGAAAATGTTTTTCTTTCCCCCTCAACATTTACAACTCTGTCATTAGATCTGGAAATCCAAATGCCAGCCAAAGACTGGAATTAAAATAAGCCTTATATACCCTCACCACTCTACTCCTTCACAGAGCCTGAATCTCACCCCATGAGAGCAGGCAAAAGGAAACAAGGGGTCTCTCTCCTTCCAGAGACAGAGTCTCAAGACCAGGGAATCAATCTATTAGTAGTTTGCTATTGTGTATCTTGACAAAGGCACTGACACCAAAGCAAAGCCTCAACCTCCTGCCTTAAACCAAAAAACATCAAGAAGCAAATGCAGCTCCCAGTTATTAATACCCCTCTCAGACTGAAGTCCATGGGGAAGCCTCTACAAGCACAGGTTTGGAGAGCTGAACATGGAAATACCCAAGCAATTCTTACAATATGCAGAAAAAAACATCCCACAAAACAAGAGTGACTGACTCCCTGAATTCTGGTAAGAAAAGGTAGCTGGAGCATTCCTAAACTTTGCTGTTGAGGAAAAACATCAGATTTTAGGCTTCCAGCTTCCACCAGCAGAAGCTCTGCCACACAGGAGCGGGACCTCTCCTGAGCTCAAAGGATGAATGTCAGGATGTGCCTACAGGAAGCACAGACTGCTCACACTCGCTTTATGCAAATAAAAACTAAGCAAATGCAGGTAATTTTGCCCACTTTCACAGCCACACACTATATGAAATATTCCAGAATTATCTGAAAGCCCCGCTCAGCAAATAGTAAGGAAAAGCCTCCACCCTACACTTTCAAATAATTTTACAGTATTTTTCATTGCTTGTGTGTACAATCAAAAAAGAGAAGCATTAAAATGTGGGTGATTAGCAAGTTGTGCATGTCCTTTAGTTTCAGTAGATGAAAGAACATGGCCCTCAACAAGCCTTCTGTGAGAATTTCTGACACCCAAAACACACAGAAGGAAAGCCCTCTGCATTGAAAAGCAGGCTCTGCCACTACCTGTAAGCAGCAACAAGCAGCTGATCAACAAATATCCACACACCAACTGACCAATTCTCCTGGTAAGTTCAAATGAAGCAGCTCTAGAAGGAACGTGCCCCTAATTACCGACATACTCAACCACACACAAGTTTCTGCACAACAGATGGAAATGTGCACGAACCATCATGAACCCTGAAGTAAAACAAATGTGCATTCTTGAAGAGCACATCAACTCTGAATTGACAAAAATACATAAATGCTTCACAGCATTTTCAAAGTTTAAAGAAAAACAGTTTTGTTATCTTGCTGAACAGTCTCAAAGGCAGTTGAAGCTGGACTTCCTCACCAACTCCAGTCTTACAGTAAAAAAAAAAGGAATTTCATCCAAGTGTTAAAAGTCCAATCTCAGTTTAAAAACCTCCAGGGATGGTGAATCCACCACCTCTCCGGGCAGCCCATTCCAATGCCTGATTAATCTCTCTGGAAAGAATTTTTTTCTGATCTCCAACTTCAATTTCCCCTGGCAGAGCTTGAGCCCGTGCCCCCTTGTCCTATTGCTGAGTGCCTGGGAGAAGAGACCAACCCCCACCTGGCCAGAACTTCCCTTCAGGTAGTTATAGACAGTGATGATTCACTAAATTATATAATTTATATAATGACACCTCCTGGATTCTCCAGCTTTAACGGTTTTGCATTCCTATTGATCATTAATACCAAATATGGGATCGAAAGATAAATTACATGATGCCCCAGACACTTGAGATATAAGAAACAAAAAAGAATATGGGTGTTGCTCAGTTAAGAGCTGTGCTTGACACCCCTTTTAAAGCAGAACTGCAAGTCAGTAGCATTTTCATGGGATGGAGGGGATGGAAGGCAGATGAATGAGATATAACCCCCCCATTCTTCAGGGCTGCTGGAGGAGTCAGCCAATAGTGAGCACAGCCAGCTCCTCCACCCATCAGGACGCCTATACGAGCTCACCACCAGGAGGTGTGTCCTTGCCTGCCTGGAGAGGAGTCTGGCAGGCAGAGCGCTTCGCTCTGTGCTCCAGGGCTGTGGGACAGCACGAACTGCGCATGACCTGGCAGCATCTTAAACAAGCGTCCTTAATATTGCAAAGCTGGTCCGAATCCAGCAGGATACTTAACAGCATGGGTCGATCTCTGAAGGGGAGTGGTTGCTACGGAAACCACTTAGAAGTCCACTTTAAAATATCTGCTACATATTCAAAAGCCAGAACAATTTCCTGCTGTCAAATTACAACAGCACTTCAACGATCATTAGGAATATTCCTTAATGATTAAGACAGAAATATCCACATGGTTCCTCTCAGCAGACAGATGACTGAATTCTGATCTGCATGGTTTGTTTTTTTATATAAATCTGAAGTTACATCACTGAAACAAAATCAGCTGTGCTACTGCACAGCCATTCCAAAGATTGTGTTTTTCAACTACATATTCCTAATACAAAGTTAATCATGTCTGACATCCTAATATGTTGAAGTATCACAATTTCTGACGTACAATACCTCCCAATAGAATCACAGAATCATTTAGGTTGGAAAAGTTCAAGGAGAAATTCAATTTGCACAGCTAACATGCTGTAAGTGGAGAATGCCAAAGGCACAGTGTGAAGGGCTGGGAACATCCTGTTCTAACTCACTTTACCCTGCATTTAAAAGGACATATTCTTCACTAGGGGCACAAAAACCTCAGCAAAAACCTTTTTCTGTTTCCAAATAAACTGCCTGATTACTCAAAAACCATTTAAAGTGCCAGGATAAACAACTCAACCATTTTCTTTTACTTTCAGAAAACACAGTGTACTGGGTTAGTTAACTTTCCTCCTAGTAGCCCTCACAGTGTTGTGATTTATATTTGTAGCTGGAGTGCTGTTCAAAACATACCAGTGTTTTGGCTACCACCACACCTGAGATCACCAAGTACAGAAACCTGACTTTGCTTTCAATAACAACAGCCAACTGTCTAGGCAGGCTCTTGATCTGACCTTCCCAGAAGGTGCACAGTTTAGACATGGGAGTTTATTTTTCCTCTTCACCAGGACAGAAGCAAGCCATGCCATCTGAATTCAGAGGGATCCTGTGGCAACAGATGTACATCTGACTCTGTCTTTCCCAGGAACGAGAGCTGGGTTAGAGCCAGCAGTCTGATGTGGGCACTCCTGTGATTGCACTCCAGTTACACCATCACCCCCCTCCTGTTTCAGAATGCCTTCTGCCTCTGTGTAAGTCATGAGTCCCAAAGCAGACAGAAACTTATTAAGATAACCAGAGGAAACAAGATTACCGTGTTATCAAGTGTAAGCACAGAAGGGATGTCACATTACCTGTAGAAGTATAAAGCATGACTTTGAGGATTAGGCATTACACATCATTTCAACAGTGCCAAAACCAACAGGGTTTCATTTTTCTATTTCTTGTTTCTAATCAGAACACCTATTAGCTTGCTTAGTCATGTTTCAGTGTTAACACTCTGATTATCCATGCAAGGACAATACCTGGCAAGAGTGCCAAAAAGCACATTTCCCAAGAAGAAAGAAGCTATTTTTGACCCACACCCTGAGGACTGTGTGCAGGGCCTGTCAGCAAGGAGAAGTGTGGCTGCCGCACCAGGGCTGGGACAAGGGTGACACCGACGCAGACAGGCACCTGGGCACGGCTCCATGGCACCTGAACAAGGAGAGCCAGGCCAGCTGGTGACAGCAACTGGGGTCAGCTGCATCCCAAGGGCCACCAAGCCTCACCATAAAGATAAGAAAGGTTTGAGGTCAAGACAGAAGATACATCAGCCAGGGAATCACAGGATCACCGGGGTACGAGGCCAGGCAAGAGCCTGAACTTAAATCTGGCTCGTGAGACAAGGAACAGAGATCCCCAATAAGGCTTCCTGCAGCTCCTTTGCCATTACCAGGGCCCATGCTGACCACTGGGCCATGCCAGGGCTGGCCACAAGCACACACAGCCAAATGGCCATGGCAGGGGTAGAATCTGTGGAGTTTCTCAACACACAACAGCATCTATGCATGCCTTTCCCACAGTAGCTCACCTGATTTTGTGGGGCTGCCTTTGAAAAGTGCTGTGAGAATTTACAGCTGTTGCCAGTTATGTGAAAGTCAGTGTTGAGACAGTGCCTACTTCCCTTCACCGCAGTCACAGGATGTTCTCTGGTCACTTCTGATCTGCTAAGAGATAATTAGCTAGGAGTGTACCATAAGGCACAATTCTTCACTTATGAGGATAGAAAGCAAGGTGGAAAAGTAAATTCTTCCACTTGCAACATCAGGCATTGCAGAGCATGTGCTGATGAGAAGAGCACAGTGTTCAGAACCACTTTGCTCTGCATTTATGGCTTGATCTGAGATCTAATACATGGGGATTACAACAGACATTTGTTTTCCAGCCACCCAAGAATCCCAGCTGCTGTGTGTTCAGTTACAAGGCTGGGCAGAACAGCTTGATAGCACATGGGCACACAACCACCCCTACCTGCAGTCATTTGGTTTGTTTCCCAGTCACATGAGACAGGTAAGGTTTTAGAATCTGATGATGGAAGCATGCAGGAAAGAAGGATGAATGAAAAAGGGAAGAGAGGCAGAAGGAGAGAAATCATCACATAAAAATATGTGCAAATCATGAAGGGAAAGGAGAACAAAATAAAGTAGAATAGGTGGCAGGGGAGGGAAAGGTCAGGAACATGATGAAGAAACAAAACCAGAGGCAGTAAGACATAAAAGAACAAGAGAGATAATCTCTCAGGAGGAGAAATTCCTTGTTAGGAGAGCTGGAGTCCAGAAAACGTAACTCATCCTTCAGGAAAAAAAATGTGAGGGGAAAGTCCAAATTAACTGTTTGCAGGCAAAACCAAATGTTGTATAGCACAAATTCCTGCCCTTCCTGTTTCTAGATGTTTTGCCTCCTTGTCCTCTGACTGCTGTCAGAGGCCCCCCAAAGTACCAAGTGCTGCACTGCAGCCCATCCCCATGCCCCAGCCTGTTCTTCTGAATGTTCCTGTTGTTGTGCCCTGGCCTTGCCTTCAAGCCTGCTGCCTTTTCACAAAGCTATTGCTACATTTGCTGCCTCATTTCTCCAGCCACCTCAAATTCGTGCTGCTGCCTCTTCAGCTGCCTGCCACTTACCTTCCAAAACCCTGTAAATATAAGAGTAGACCCACTGCATATAAAGGCTCAGCATGAAACACTTACAGTTTCCATGCTGGCCTTTCAATGCAAACTATATCAGGCAGAAATTGTGTCCCAGCACTTGTGCCTCCATATCATATAGGATTGTGACACTTCTGGGAAGCCCCTGCTGCCCCCCAGGTGATGTGCTGGTTTGTTCTCAGTAAATCACTGTGCTAGTCTGGATACACTTGTGTATGGGCCACTTCTGCTCAGGTCTGCCACTCTTTGCCCAGTGCCAGGAGGGCTGGTTCCCACAGAGCATTGTTCTTCCTCTGTCTCACCACAGAAAAACAGGAACCAAACAGGAACCAGGGAACAACCTGCAGTGAGAGATGAGAGTGTTGCTATCCCCAAAAGATTCACAAGGTCAAATTTATTTCTAAATTCTGAGTGAGGTACCACACATCTGGAAACAAGAACAATCTGATAGGTTCTCCTTGCTTACCTAACCCCTTCTACAAGTAGACCTGTATGTGAGAGCTCTGAGGGGTTTTATTGCTGCTTTTCTGGCCCGAAGTTGATGGGTTTTGCAGTCAAGGCACATCATGCAGTGGGCAACACAACTGCTTAGCTGTCCCTTGCTGAGCACAGAACGGAGACAGCTGACATCAAGCTTAGTCCAGAACATAGTAAAGGTGACATTGCAGCAGATTAAGGATGCCACCTAATAACAGCACTCAGTATAGGGCCACGTTTTTAAGTATCTGTACCCATAGGCAGGAGACCAAAGAACTTGGTTTCCTGAAACATTGGTGCCTTTGCAAAGTCCCTAGCTGGGAAATTGGAATTGTCAGTGTGTAAAACTATGGGTCCAGTACCATCTCTTAAAGGGCTTTTCATAAATGTTAATCACAAAAAAAGTTAGAGGAGGTAATACTCTTTAAACAAACAAACAAAAAAATGAATGAACCAAAAAGATCACTTCAACAAAACAAAACCTTTTTTACTTCAGAGTATTGGCAGTGACCTCCTTAAGCTCCCGTGGAAGTTGCATGGCTCTCATTTTTCTCTCCAGGTGTCTGTTTGCCAGTGGACAGCACGAGGTGAATGGACGTGTTTCAAAGGCTTCTGCAGTGAGAGCCAGACTGCGCCAAAGGTCACAGACCATCGGTAGCACAGCACAGGGCAAATGAGCGCTTTACGCTCCCGTTTGGACACGGGTCACTTCAGGAGGGCTCGTCTCATGGGAGCAGCCACCTCAGAGCAGCACACACAAGCGTGTTTTAAACCCATAGGTGTGATTGTCCGTAGAGAAGACTCCGCTGTTTCGCGAGGCCTGTGGAGCGGCCCAGGGGCAGCTCGGCCTGGCTGTGCCCGCGTTGGGCTGCACAGAAAGGGGCTGAGTGGCCTCTGCTCTGGGGAACAAGCCACGGGACGGGAGCACATGAGCCTGAGCTGCGCCAGGCTAGGCTTAGGTTAGACACTCGGAGGAATTTACTCGCAAAAATGGTGATTAGACACCGGAACGGGCTGCGCAAGGAGGCGGTGGGGTCGCCGTCCCTGGGGTGTTCCAGCAGCCTGGACGCGGCACTCAGTGCCGTGTGAGGCTGACATGGAGGTGTCGGGGCGGACTGGCCTTGACCGCACGAGGTCTTTTCCAACCTGATTGATTGTGTGAGTTTGGGAACCCGCGGGCTATGCGGTCACGTCACCACCCCCGCGCCTCCTCCGTCTCGGCCAAGGCCATTGCCGGCTCCTCCTCCAGCCCCTGTGCCGGGAGCGGGGCCGCACCCGCTGCAGGCGGGGCCGGGAGGCGCGGCCGCCATTGGGGCCCGGGGCG
>JAOXXN010000001.1:12593032-12607169 GCA_026770055.1 Myrmophylax atrothorax | reverse complement strand
CACTGAGTGCCATGATCTGGTAAAGGGACTGGAGTTGGACCAAGGGTTGGATTTGATGATCTCGGAGGTCTTTTCCAGCCCAATCGATTCTGTGATTTTCAAGGCAGGAGCCGGGCGCTGTAGCAGTGACATTTTTTCACCCTTGGCGTGTGTGTGCCCGGAGCTGCCCCCGGTGGGTCACCCCGGGGGGCTCTGGAGCGAGTCCCGGCGCTCTGACCCGCTGGGGACATGCCGGGCGTGCCGCAGGTTTTAATGGGACGGAGCGAGGCAGGACGGGAGCGGTGATGGCTGACAGTGGGCAGGGGCCAGCGCTTGCACATGGGGAATTTCGCTGTTTATGCCCTGATTTCTCTGGGAAGAAGGGTCAGAGTTTTGCTGCGTGGATATTTGGTTTGTGGCCTTATTGCAAATAAAGAGTAGGCAAAGGATTATCTTACATATTTCTTTTTTTATAAGGATTGCTTTTCTGAAGTTTCCTCTTTTTCTCTTTTTCCTTTTTTCTCATTTTTTTATTTTTCTGTGAGAGCAGAGAAACTGACAGTTTCTCTGGAATATTAAAGCTCTTTCTTCTAAAGAACTCTATTTTTAAAGTTGCTCCCTCTTTAAAAGCTGACAGCTCATCTGTTTCTTTTTATTTCATCTTCAGTACCTTGCTAGGTCTGTTGAATCAGGCACCCCTAGTGTGGCAGGAGCAGTGAGTGCAGTCTCTGCATTGCTTCTCTGATTGTTCTCATGATCATTTTTATTTTGGAAAGTTATTTTATTGCTAATATATTAATAACATTTCTGCCATTAGTGTGTAATTTTCCCTTTGTCCTTCCATTTGAAAGTGTTGGCTTGACTTTCATAAAGCCAAAACCGGCCAAATCTCTGAGTAAATAGGTAAAAATCGATTTATAAAAACTAACTTTATGGACAGAATTAACTGTGTTACAGGGTTGTGTTAATCCTTAATCAACGTGAAGCTGGCATGGACCTAATCCAAGTAAAAGATGTAGCTGTTTAGTTCTTTTTAGAGATGTAAGACCTGATCCTGGATGTCCTGGCTTTTTTGCTATAGTGGTAGAAGAGCATTTCCAGAATTACTGAGATTTGAAGAAAGGCTCAAATAGTTGAGGACTCTTTGTTAGGACGTGGCTGGGCACCTGCTTTACTTTGAGAGTTTGGGTTCTCAGACCAAACTGAATAATTGATTCTCTTGACTTCGATGCCAGAATCTGCTCCTGAGGTGTCAGATAGAATGTTGTGAAAGAGATTGGAGAAGTTTCCATCCTTCTTGAAATCATGCAGGAAAATGAATTGCTGGAATTGCTTCTTAGCTTTATGGTACCACAGAGCTTAGGGTGCTTTCCAGGGAATGTGAGGCTGTTCTCTGCTGTGGTGCCTGCAGGAAGCAGCCCTGGTGCTTGTCATGTCACAGGTGCCCTTGGTACCGTGTGTGATGTTCCTTCTTTGTGTGATGCATCTTGTGCCCCTGTGCTCACCCTTTGGGCACAAGAGGAGCAAGCAGGAAGAAACAGCACTGTTTCATCTCCTGGGTAGAATGCTCAAACCCTGAAGTGATTTCAGGAATTTTTTTGTAATTTTTTTTTACGTCAGCCATGGACAAATTACTTGATGCCATTTTGGACTGCAGATTTTGACTTGGGCATCTTTATTACTTTAGATAGTTCAATTAATTACTGTTTCAAGTACCTGCATCTTCTTCTGGTCCTCCTCCCGCAGCAAATTCCTGTGGATGTGGGACCTGTGCCCTTGTGGAGCACTTTTGAGGTCTTTATGGTCCTGCACAGAGGGAAGAATTTGTGTATGTTAACCTGTTGTCTGGGTGCAAAAGCACATTTGAGAAACTTTATTTAGTGAGAGACTCACTGAGTGAAAGCATTCAAGGTTTTTCTTCTTTGGAACAAGCACCAAAGCAAAGGTATGTGGCCTGTTTGGGACTCAGAGTTGGAATCCCACGTGCCCAGGAAACATCTTGGGTTTGTGAGGAGGCCAAGCCTTTGTTTGGAGCACGTTGTGCCACTGTGGGTGGGCACACCCGGCTGGCACAGGAGAGGCCCCAGATTTACAGTGTGGGGGTGAAGGGTCTGCTGGGCTGTCACTGTTGGTGACACTGCACGTCCTGCCCATCCCTGGGCAGCAGCGAGAGCGGCACGGAGGGGGTGGAGTCAGTGGGCGTGTCTGGGGAGCTGCACAGCAGTGATGGAGACCTCCGTGTCTCCTGGGTGAAGAGTACAGGCAGAAGGACAGTGAAGGAGGGCCTTTCGTACAGAGACAGAGAGGAGTCCTGGGAGAGGACAGAGCAGAGAAAGTACATGCATGAATCATAAGAAGTAGGAATTTGTGGTGGAGTGATGGTCAGGTGGGTGGTGAAAGCAGGAAGCGGAGAAAACGAATGCCAGTTCTTCCAGTAGCCAGCGGTGAACTGACTCTTCAGGCTGGTTGAGTTGCAGCTGATCTGAGGCTGAAGTGTGAGATAATGAAATCCTAAAAAGCACAGGCACAAAGGGCACCTTGACTTTTCCCAGAGAGCCGGACAGAGTTCCACCCTCTTATGTGTGTGTTGCCTGAGGAGAGAGACAGTTTGTTTTGGCTGACCCTTAGTCCACTCTGCCTCCTACAAAAAAAAAAATCTCTGAATTGCTGATACAGTCTTGGCTACAAATTGATGAGTAGGATAGGTTTGTGTGAATGATGGGAATGTGCTTTAGTTAGAGGGTGGAGGGGTGAATTGAGCAGGTAATGGACATAATAAAGGTGCAGGACCATGGGAAGTTGGAGAAGAAGAACAGAAAAGAAGGAACTAAACAGTGAAGACAAGACAGAAAATATGACAAGGTGAAAAGGAGGGACATTTGTAGCAGACTGGCTGGGTGTATAATGAATAGGTGGAAGGAGACCAATTTGGGTATAATTCTTGCTTAAATGACTGTATGGAACCTTGTTCTCTTCTTGGTTCTGTGGCATGGCAGAGGTTGATTGGCATCAGTCCAGCAATTTCTTGCATCTGAGACGGAGAAGCACTTGTCTTTTGCTCTTGATCCTGAAAAAAAAGTATCTTTGTGAAGAGCTGTTCCTGTTAATAGTGGGGCTTCTGACAGAAGTGCTGGACAGTTGGAATAATTGGGAGGTGATTTGTGTCGGGCTGGATACTACAACAATTTGTTAGCACAGCTGTCTTTAACATACAGAGGCCTTCCAGCTGAGCATCACACAGATATGGGACCCATTGCAAAATTATTAATCTGCCACTGCTTTTCCTCCATTTCAGTGTCTGGCTGTATTTCTCAGCTTTTGTGAGGGCAAGGCCTGTGTGACTGCACAGAGTCTGTACAGTGCCCCAAGGGAGAGTGAAGAGTTGATAAAAGGGGATCTAGGAAATGGGGAAGTTTAGGAAATACTTGCTGTAGATTATGGTTTTAGATTTATGTTTTGGACTAGTTACTTTCTCCTTTTGTACAGCAGTTTTCCTATACAGATTGAATGTAGATGTTAGTAGATGTAACTTGGAAGTTCTGGTCCTTATGGAAACCTTGTGTGGAATCTTAAATGTTTACTCTGGCTTTTGTGAAAGTATCACAGAAATGGGTCAGTTTCTGCCTGTCATGGTGAAGAATGTTTGGAGAAAGGAAAACCACGTCTTGCATTTGTGCAGAAACAGGCAGTAACATTCTGTTGGCTCTTGCTGGTTCTACACTCGGGAGACTGGTTGGGCTCAGCACTGTGAGGGAGCACTACAAGTTTATATTAGATCTCATTTTACCTAACTAAGTTTGCCTGATCCTGGTTATAATGCACATGTGTAAGCAGCAAAATCCAGATTGCCATTTCACATTTTAGTAAGTATTTTAACTTTGTGGTCTGGTTTGGTTCTTTTGTTAAGAAGATTGAAATCACAAGTTATTGTGCATTGAAGAAACGTTGACATTCTGTTCAAAAAATTTGGTAGAACATGACATTTGGAAAATTTTGAGAATTGGAGATGCTTTTGAATACGACTGCAAATAGGTACTCAGTCTTGAGGCAAGTTTTCAAAATAGTCACAGATCTGGGTTTGAAAACATACAGTGTTATGGTCTGGAAGCAGTTTACATTGATGATTTCAATTCCTGAAATGGCATTAGAATTAGTTCCTCCCAAGTGTGAGCATGGGAGGAATCAAAACCAATATGCATTTCAGATTATTAGCTGTCTGTGTTTAACTTACCTTATTTTAAGCCTTTTTGATTTGCCAGTGCTGTATTTCCCACCATCCAATAAGGGCTTGAGCATGAACTTGTCTGGGCTTTGTCTTAATTTCTTTTTTTTTTTAATAAGATGATAAGGAAATATTTTCACATTCCTTTATGAGCTACTTCTGTGTTTCTGAAGCTGTGGGGGTTTGAGAAATGGACACACAGAGTTGGACCACACATTCCTCTGTTCAGACCCTGGGTGTTTGGTGTTCTACAGTAGTATTGCTGGAATCCCAAAGATTTCCCTGAGTGAAATCTGATCCATCTGAAAGTCATGGGATGCTGTATCTTAACTTTCATGCACCCAAGTGTTCAGCATTTCAGCACATGGGCAGAGGCAACTTCCTTTGTCCAGTGCACGTTGAATAACCAGTAACGTTTCTTCTTTGCCTTCCACAGACACTGTGACTGATGAGAGTTAAAGGCCATGGATGAAGATGGGCTTGAACTGCAGCCACATGAGCCAAATGCATTTTTTGATCCAACAGGTCTGTCAGGAGATAATGTGTAGATAAGAGTGTTCGCATTAGATGCAACTGGCTGTTGTTTATTTTGTCTTTGCATAAAAGTGCTGTGCTGCAGCAATGCTTTTGTATGGTTGTTTTTATTACTCGCAGCAATATGAATGAGCTACTGTTCTTTGAGTCAAGTAATAGTTGTTTGGGTGTTGGGGGAGAGTCTAAAAGTTGCAAATCTCATCAGGAGAGAAGACCCTGTTCATCTCAGCTATGTTGGCATCTACTTTTTACTCGCCTTACCCTCTGGATCTGGCGATGGTAATTGCTCACATGACAGCATGCCTGTTTTACTCAATTGCAGTGTAGTGTAAAAGTTGAAGTGAAACAGAAGTAATTTCAGTTATTAACCACCTCATCTGAGACAGTTCTACAATTTAACTGCTGTTTTAATTATGTTTTTCAGGAGCTGATGCAGCACATATGGATGGAGATCAGATTGTTGTGGAAGTACAGGAAACAGTGTTTGTTTCAGATGTAGTCGACTCAGATATAACTGTGCATAATTTTGTTCCCGATGATCCAGACTCTGTAGTAATCCAGGATGTCATTGAGGATGTTGTTATCGAGGATGTTCAGTGCCCAGATATCATGGAGGAGCCAGATGTGTCTGAAACTGTCATTATTCCTGAACAAGTGCTGGACACAGACGTAGCCGAAGAGGTTTCTTTGGCTCATTGCACTGTCCCAGATGATGTTTTAGCTTCTGACATAACAGCAGAAACAATGTCTATACCAGAACATGTACTGACCAGTGAGTCAATGCATGTGCCTGAGGTTGGACATGTAGAACACGTAGTTCATGATAACGTTGAAGAAGCAGATATTGTCACTGATACTCTGGGAACAGATGTTGTTTCTGAGGAGGTCTTGGTGGCAGATTGTGCATCAGAGGCAGTGATCGATGCCAATGGAATCCCTGTGGAACACCAAGATGAGAAGGGCAACTGTGATGATTACCTTATGATTTCCTGTAAGTGTTTGGATAAAGCCATCGAAATTTTTATGATGTGGGTCTTGAAGTATCTGAGGGAGGGCTCAGGACAGTTCCCAAAACAGATTTTCTGTATCTTTAATTGAAATGGTATCTCACAAATGTACTCAGATGGGGAGATTTTTAGGAACATGTACCAGCTAAAAGTTCTGGTGAAGCCAATGGAGAGAAATACTGGCAAATGCATGTCTGGTTATAAATTCTCTCTCTAGCAATTGATAGCATATGAACAAAAATGAGAATTCTAGTAAACCAAATGCCATATTCTTAGTAAGAACTGAAAGAAAAGCAATGTGACAGCATTTGAAAATGGATGTTACTAAGACGATTGCCCAGACATTAAGTGAACAAAATAGTTCATGGAAAAGAAAGAGTGAAAACCCTGATTTTTGGTAGTCCAGACAATTTGTTATCTTTGTATTGCTTTGTTGCTAAGTCCCCACTGCTTGCACCCCATTTGTTGTTAGAGACAGGCAGCAGTAGGGTTTTCTTTGCTGTTGTGTTTTCTTCTCTTGATTAAGCAAAGGACAGAGGTTTGCAGCTAACAGAAAGAGTAGCTATTGCTGCTCACAGCTCAAAAGCAACTGTGAATATCTCAGTCTCCCTTAGTGGCACAATCCATTTGAATCGTATTTCAAAAGACTTAAATAGAGGGTGGAGAAAAACAGAGCATATCATCAGTCCTTTTTCTACTGAGGATATCCATTTGTGTGAACTAGAGCTTACTCTAAGTATGTTACTTATTATAGTGATCACTCAGTGCAGCACCTGGGAACATCAGTGTCACTGCTGAACACATTTATCGTAGGAATAGAAGAGCCTTCTTAGGCTGGTTTGTTTAATTGCCATCTCAGGCACTTCAGTTTTTGTCTAGCATTAAGTGACTCCATTGATGAGGTATACTTTGTGCTCTGCTTCAGTCACCTTTTTTCTTTTTTTCCCTTTATTTCCCCTTTTTTCCTTCTTTACTTTTGGACACGTTTTTGAAATGTATAATGACTTGTTTTAATTTAATATTCTGTACTTACGGATTTTAATGTTGCTTCTCCTTACCCAGGGTCACTGCATTTCTTAATTTATCATCTCTTGAGTTCCTTGAGTAACCTTGTGCAGCCATGTTTTGAGTTTATATGAGGTACAGTTAATTCTCTATTATCTGGGAAAACAATTAAGTGGGATAATGCAAAATATGGATAATGTAAAATCTTGAAGAATTAAGCTGCAGGATTATGCTGAGGTGAAATAGGTCGAGGGTGCTGCTCTCTGAGATGGTGCTGATCCAAACCCTCAGTGCACCCTGTCAGGTGTGGGACAGACAGGGCTTTGTGGTGCTGGACCCGAGTTAGATCAGATGAAAAGCAGCTCAGTTGGTGAAAAAAAACAACTTGGTTGTAATAATGCCAAGGTCGTGGGTTCAATCCCCTGTGTGGGCCGTTGACTCAAGAGTTGGACTCGATGATCCTTGTGGGTCCCTTCCAGCTCAGAACAGTCTGTGTGTGTGATTCTGTGTGAAATGTTTCTGCGTCTGCAGCATTGTTAGACAACAAACTGCATAATCCACCTGTGGATAACTGAGGCCAGACTCTGGTGGTGATTCTTACCTGTTCCTTGTCCCTGACTGTAGCCCTTTAAGGTGCTGTTGCTCCTGTCCCGGCTCTCCCTTCCTGTGCAGGTTCCACCTCCAGAGCCCTCATGGGAGCACTTGGCAAAGGGCATCTGTGTAAATGCGAGTGAGAGGGGTGGGTTGATGTGTGTCCTGGTCATCAGTGGCTGAACAAGGACAGAATGTTGTGGTAGAGGCTGCGGTGGATGATCCCAGCCTAGCTGGGAAGTCTTCTCAGATGTGCCAGTTGTCAACAGGTGGTGACTGGCAGGGAAAGACAGGAATTTACTGTTTGGTTGTGCTGGAGCACTCTCCGTTTTCAGTCCTGTATTTCTGCAGTTTGTACTTTATTTATTATTAAAGTCTCTTCATAGTCTGCAATGTACTTTGTTTACATGCAGAACCTTAAATAAGCCAGCATTTAAAACAATTGTTATGCTACAAAACATGCATCCTTTCTGTTTGTGTTTAAAATTTAAAGTATGTTCTGCAGTTCATTTTGAAGGGAAGTTCCCTACTACCACCTACTGTGTTTAAAGCCTGCACAACAAGTTCTTCTGGTTGTGAAGGCAGAGTCTAGTGCTTTTCCACCAGCTGAAGGCTGTCCTGCCAAATAATCTCTTTGTTGTATGGAAAACATTTGAATTTTTTTTCTTTACATTGGCAGTGGATGTGCTCACTGATCTGTTCCCTCTCTCAGTTCTTCAGTTGAACGTAGTATTTTTAAAGGATAGTAACATCATACCCTTGTTTGGGATTCTTTTCGTCCCAACCTGTAGATTCGTGTTTGATTCTGGCAAACCTCCCTGAACTGCAGGGGCAGATACTGGAGTGGAATCTTGTCTGCCATTGCAGTGGCCAAATGTTGCTGCTTCCCAGATGTGGGAGCTGGGTTATGTTTGTCAGAATGCCTCTGTCTGTCTCCTTCTAGACAGGCACTTGGAAAGCAGGGGGTGACACTTTGTGCTCTTCCTGTTGTAGCTTTCTCAGTCTGTGTTATTTAGTGGAAGCTCTTGGCAAAATCTTTTTGCCATCTTCTTCAGTCTTGCAGCTCTCTTTAAGCATTTCCATTTTTATTCATAATGAACTGAGTCTACATAGATTTTCTTAAGATAGTTTTCTTAGCTTTATCCCCAAAACACCTGATTTGAAATTACTGTATTTTTTAATGTTGTGTTTCTACCTTGTTTCTTGGTTTCAGACTGATTTGCCTTTTCAAAGAGTACAGTCCCTGTGGGTTTCACTCTGTGACTTTGCTTCAATAAGCTCAGTATTTTAATATTTCTTTTCCCATTTAGATTTAATTTAGCTTTGGCATTGATATGCCTTTGCTTTTTTCCATTTCCAAGATAGTGTATCTTGGCACAGCTTTATGTCATCAGTTACCTTTTGATGTACTTTCTTTTTTTTCTTGGATACTTTGTCCTCAAGATTAATTTTTGTTCCATGGTAGATTTAGGGCACTCAGAGCAGACCAGAATCAGGAATTCATTCCACAAAGAATGCAAACTCCTACTAATTAGTGGCTTGAAAAAGATTCAAGAAGGTTTGATAAATCATTTTTTTTCTTTCACATGTTCCATAACCAGCCAGTTCATGAGATGGGTCAGGAAAGTATAAATTGTGCAGTGACTCAACACTGGTACTAATTATTTGGTAGCTTGGAAAATCATTTCTCCGTAAGTGGAACAGGAGCAGTGAGATCAACTCGTGTTTGTCAGAACCAAACAAACATCCTGCATTTACTGACCAGGGGAGGCAGTGCCTCACATCTGGATGTAAAATGGAAATAGAGGGTTTTGTTTGTATGATTTTATTCAGATTGGCAAAGACAGACACATCCTCTGGCATTACCTTATTCCGTAAGATGGAAATTTGTACCCTGATATACTCGTGTTGCAGTGAAATTAGTGAGGCACAAAGGTTTGGGGAGGGGAGTCCAGAGAGAGTGAAGAGTGGTGGGACAGCCTCACAGAGATGAGGCTGCATTTTAAAGAAGTGAAATACTCGCAAATGCAGGAGCCATGTTAGGTGAATTCATCCATATCCTTCCTTTTCCCTGAGTTAGACACATCGCCTGTTTGTTGTATCTGAATGAACACTTTTCATCTCCGGAGTCAGAACCCAGGGACACTCACAGGGAGAGAATGGTTGCATATTCTCTTAGGTCTGGGTGTAACCTGTCTTTTTGTGTCAGAGTTGGGTGTTTAAGTTGAAAACAAAGCCATGAAGTTCGCACTTTCATTAGGGCCATCAAGTAGACTTGTCAAGAAAACAAAATGCTTTTCATTTGCTTTTTTAGCATAAGTAAGTACCTTGGTCCTTTCCCTGGAGGTTCTTAAAGATGCAGGAAATCACGTTTATCTTTCCCTGAGGTAGAACTGCTTCTGTGCCTCTGTCTGACCACTGGAATGGCACCAACAGTTGTTGCAGCTGCTCAGGGGGTCACCATCAGAGGGGATGGGAGTAGGAATTGCCTTGGGCTGGGTGAGGCCTCAGAGCTCAGTCTGGTTTGTGTGCTGGGGAGAGCAGGATGAGAGGGACAAGTGGTAGATCCCGGCTTGGAGCTCAGGAATTCCTCCTCTGCTAGATCACTACCCTGGCAGGACCTTCAGACACAGAATATCCTGCTGCTCATGTGCAAGGGCAATGGATGAACATCAAAATAGAGCAGATTTATGTTCCCTCACAGATTAAAAAACCTACTCTGCTGTTCCAGAAGTAACTGGACAGTAAAAATAACTTTTTCAGTGGACTACGAATTGTCTGCTGTCAAGTGAAGTAGAAATAAAATGTTTCTGTCACAGGTAACTGAAGAATAGGGGAATTCAGAGTGCTTTTAATTTATTTTGGAAAAGAATAGTTAGTAATAGCTTTTTTATTAGGAATGCTTAAATAGGGTTGTTTATGTTGTAAGCAGGCAGGTATCCCATGATACACACTGTTGAGCAGCTCAGAGAACCCTTTGGCAACATAAATGCTGACAAAATAGATAATTCTTGTCTAATTGCTCCATTGATACATTTTTAAGATCTGTTAAACTGGTGTAGAGAGACTTTGTCTTAGATCGATTGTGAGAATTGTTTCAGTGTGGTTTTTTAGCAATGAGCCTTGTGTACTTGAAGAAGGTGGAAGGTTTCTTTGTGCTTAAGTGCTTATTTTTTGCAATCCTGTTTTCCTCATTAATCCCATGTAGAGGAGAAATGGTAGGAAAGAATAAATGTAAATAGTTATGGACTCCATTAACAATAAAGGCAGTTATATTTGCATTTTTTAGCTAAAACACTGAGAGGGTACAAACCCTGTATCTGCTCATCCATCAGATATTTGATACAAAAAACCCAAACCAAACTTTTTGGGAAAAGTGTGTGTGTCATGGTTAAACAAAAGATGTACCATTCAAGCAAATGCAGCATCTTGGCCTGGCATTTTTGCTTCTCTATGGAAAAACTGGGGTTTTAAATATGTTTTTATTATTAGTGCATAGGTGCTTGTTCCTGTCCCAAAAATGCCATTGGACATATCTTAATAACAGGGTAAAGGAGGCAGTTTTTCCTGGGATGTTTTATTTTATTACATGATTCTGTATTAAATTTAGTATTTTCTAGGAGACAAATGCTGTCATCATGATGGACCACATACTAAACAAAGAATCTGTTGTTAATGTTGCCTGTATCTTTTATTTCTTTATTTCTTTTTTTCCATCTGTTGGTCTCTTTTTGTTCATTTCCCTGTGATGTGAGTGCTAACTGGGCAGGCTTTAAATATGCCTCATCTTTCATGTTGTGTGACCCCTTTCTCACCTGTTTGTGCTGTTAATAACAATTCAAGCATAGTCTTTATATGGAAGCAATTATTGCAGCAGTGGAGAAGCACATACTTATTTATTTGTTTGCTGCAGCTCATGGCATGTTCTAATCAGTGAAGTTTGTGAAGAATGTTGGCAAACTAACCATAGACTGCATTCTTGTAGTTCGTATTTAATAATGTTGTGTCTAGTAGTTTTTCTTTTTTATAACTCTGAAAATTAGTCTGAGTCTACTTGTTTACTGAAGTAAAGCTACCAGCCGGTAGAAGGGTGAAACCCAGACATTTAAAGTTCAGTGTTCAGTGTGTAATAAAATGGAGGCACAAGGTGTGACAGCACTGGAATATAATGCTGGCCTGAACTTTTTCCAGCATGTGACTTGTGGTTGGTTAAGTAATGCCCAGTGGCTCTACTTGAGAGGAAGTGGTCTCTTGGAAGCTTAACTACTACCTTTAAGTACTTTTGGCACTTTTTTTTGGATAATGTCAAAGAGGAGCAATGTGGGAGCGTGTCAGCCGTGCCTGGTATTTGTGGGATCCCTTGGTGGGCTCTGAATTTGAATGAGAAGTTCCAGCACCATCAGAATTCCAGCTTCAGACATCGATCAGTCAGTCATGTATTTATGGATATAATTTTCCCTGATTGTGACACTGAGATACCTGCAGAATGCAGAAACATGGAGAAAGTGTTAAATAGAAATCAAATTTCATAAATGCTGCCAGAGCATCAGTGAATCAGTATAGATAAATGCTTATGTAACCACAGGACAATGTACCTTGGAAATGGTATTTCCTGTAATAGATACCCATTCTCTTTCACCTTGTTTGTCTCTTCCTTTGATTTTTATCTTTATTCCTACCTTTTTCTTTCCACCCTACTTTTCTTCCTGTTACCTGTTTACTGCTATACTGCAAATATTACGACTTGTACAAGTCCTTCAGGGACTTATTATTACCACCTGTCAATAGTGAATTTTTTTCTGCTTGTGTGAGAGAAGTTGGCCTCATACCTCCTACACATCAATTTCCTTACAGTTTAATGGTTCTGTTAAAAAAATATTTAAACCACTTGTTACATTTTTAAAACACTGTTGAATATAGAGGGAAATCAGGGATAAACAAACTCTAAATTGTGTAAAAAGTTTATCATGTTCTTTAAAAGATTACTTTGAACCTTGGAGAATTTATTTCCAAGCATCAATCGGGCATGTTTTTCAGATCTAGAATAGAATCTGAAGTTTTATCCATGGACACTTCCATGTATGTGTGGAAATGGAAAAGCTCTGGTTTGGTTGAAAGGAGCCAGCCTGTTTCACGTGGTGTGTGCAGAGGTTTCTTGTCTCTGATTGCCCCAGCCATAATTCTCCTTCCTTGTGAATATGTTCCTGCATCAGTTGATCTGGGTGCCAGACTTCCCTCTTGGCATCAGCGGTGTAACGTCAGCCTGCACTGCTCTGAAAGCCTTCCAGGTGCCTTCCAGGTGCCTTCCAGGTGCACGTGCCCAACACTGGGAACGGCCAGGTCAAGGGAGAGCAACATAAAGGCAGTGTAGGAACAAAAGCGTGTTCTCTTTCTGTCAGAGTTGCAGTGACGTTTGGTATTTCATGGATATGACGAAGTCATGGAGGTCTCTTAGTAGCTGAATGTGTATCCTGTGGGGCTACACTGTTAATGGGAGTCAAAAGAACATCTTAAGGGTTTTACTTCGTAAATGCTTTGGGGTTTCAGCTGCAAGATGAACACAAAGTCATTTTTTAAACATCTTTCTGCTTGAAACATTCTGTATGGTGGCCATTGATCATGAACTTGCCGTTAGAATATTTAATGTTTTCTTCTGCTGCTCTGTGAGTGCTGAGAGAGATGGACTAATTTATGTTAGTGCTTTATAATTTTTAATTTAACACATATTTTTTGTGAGCAATGATGCCTCATTGAGAAATTTTACTTAAATAAGCTGCGTTTGATACGCGAGACAGAACATGTCCTAGTTTGATTTAAAGGCTAATTTATTGACTTGATGGCAGGAAAATAACAGTAATAACATTTTGAGCTTTGTATTTTAAAGTATGTATTAAAGTAAATTTAAGAGTTGCAGTTGTGGAGTAGTAAAGCCATGATTTATTTATGAGGGTAGTTTAATAACACTAGTAAAGTGAGCATAGTTAAGTGTTTGATATGGCCTAGGCACAGTAGGTAGAAATTCTACAGCATTTATAGGACAGTTCTTAGACTTGCATCAGTATGTCTTGTCATGAGCTGAAGTTACACGTGACTCTGAGGGAGCCGTCGGGACTTCATGAAGAATAAAGTCACAAATTATGAAAGTATGCAGTCACGTTAAAAATACTTTAGTAATCTCAACACTCAAGAAACTTCTGGGACTTCTGAAAATTAGGAGATTCTCTAAAGGTCTCGAGATGCTGAAGTTGATTTTTTTGAATGAATATTTAGTATTTTTTTCTTGAAAATCTGCTGTTGGTAACGTTAAGATGGGGGTGTGCTCACACTCGTGCCTGTGTCTCAGTAATCAGAGCCACGTTCATCATAAAGCTGCCCTTAGCCATGTTTGCGTGGGAGGCCCAGGCAAGTTGTGGCAGTTCAGGCTGGAGCGTGGAGTCGGTGCCCTCCGGAAAGCAGGAGGGGCAGAGTGTGAGTGTGGGGCTGCAGCAGAAGGTCCAAGTCCTGCCAGCACGGGCACCATGTGCAGGTTCCCCAGCACTGCAGCTTCACGGCAGTGCTTTGGTGCTGCTCCATCCCCTCAGCTGCTGAGGGGTTGAGAAAAGTGGAGGGGTTCTACCTGTGGCTTCCATTCAGGTTTCCTCTCCAGGCAGCTGAAGAGGCATCAGTAACATGGCTTTGCTGGGAACCGGGTCTGACAGGCAGCACCAATACCACTTGCATTGGAGACAGGATTGAGCAACAGATAATGCTTTTGAAAAGGAAAATTAATAGCATTAATTAATGGTTGTGAAGGCAATTA
>JAOXXN010000001.1:12577812-12593022 GCA_026770055.1 Myrmophylax atrothorax | reverse complement strand
ATCTGAGAATAAGTGAAATTATGCTGCAGAGTAAGTACTGATGTGCACTTTCTTCTTACTGTCATCTTGCTGCAGATCACAGTTACTTGTTAGCATTGCCTGGTGTGTTGCTCATGCTTCTGGTTGTATCACTGCAGCATTCTTGCACTTCTCCCTTAATTAGAAGATAACAGGTTGAATTTATTTTTGTGTTTACTGTCAGTGTTTTCAAGGATATGAAAAAAATGTTTATGGGTAGGTTATCACTTTTTGTATTTAAACTGCTTCCAAATTTGAGTAATAAATTAGTAAAGTCTTTCATATATATCTGCATATGACTGGGTAATTTTAATAACTTGTTTTTGTAGTGGATGATGCTGGTAAGATAGAACATGAAGGTTCTGCTGAAATTACCATGGAAGCAGAGTCAGAAAGTGGCTCTTGTAAAGTGGATGGCATTTGTCCAGAAGTCATCAAGGTCTATATATTCAAAGCAGATCCTGGAGAAGACGATTTAGGTAAAATACACTTGTTTCAGAATACTCCAACCTGACATTTGAAAATGTGCATGATGAGACCGTGGTTTCTCTCAAGTCGTCTGTAAAGACCTGTAGGTCTGATATTAAAGAGTGACAAACTTTCTGGTTTTTGTGGTTTAGCACAGATTTTGAACAAAGTGTAATTAAAATGTATTGCTCTGGTCTTCCTGATTAGGGGGCACAGTGGACATTGTGGAGAGCGAGCCAGAGAATGACCACGCAGTTGGATTGCTCGATCAGAACAGCAGTATTCGTATTCCAAGGGAGAAAATGGTTTACATGACTGTAAATGATTCTCAGCATGAAGACGAAGACTTAAGTAAGTAGGTGGCTTTCCTTTGGGAGCAGGGATTTTCACTTTGAGCAGTGCAGTGTTCCTATTAATTTTTTTCTTGACTTCTTTCTCTCTTAGATGTTGCAGAAATAGCTGATGAGGTTTATATGGAAGTGATCGTAGGAGAGGAGGACGCTGCAGCAGCCCATGAGCAGCAAATTGATGACACCGAAATCAAAACTTTCATGCCCATAGCTTGGGCAGCAGCTTATGGTGGGTGACATTCAAAGAATCCTTCTGGTGACACTGTCTGTAGCAAAGTGTCAGGGATTGGTTTTTGGAGGGCAGTGTAGAGTATTTGTGCTTTTGTTTGTGTTTTTAAAGTTTTAGTTTAAGAATGGTTTCCTGGCATAATGAGCCTAAAAAACAGAAGAAGGGAGAAGCTGTAAGGCAGGCTGCTTCTTGCTTGTATTTTAACAGGCATTTTCCTTCATACTTTGATGATGTGAAAGGGGAAGTACATGAGCTTCGAGCTGAAAAATTGCATCTCAAGTACATATGTCCCTCACAGTGTTAGGACACAGTAAGAGCTGGCTTGGGAATAGAACTGAATAATTTTATTTGCAGGGGAAAAAAGGCAGATGGGAATATAGAAGATTCAGTGTAACTATGAAAAGCAACACTGACTTCTAACTTAAGTGCTTTCTAGAAGGATTATATAAATACGTGATTTCACTAATGGAAATAATGAATTTGTTAACAAAAACAAGTTGGAGAGAGACAAATTAGAGCACAACCTTGAAAGTGTTTCCAGCATGCAGAACCATTTTCTTTGATTGTTGGTATATGAGCACAAACTGGTTTACCAACTGGTTTCCAAAACTTGTGTAAGCTTAAAACCAGAATTTCATCTTAGAAATGTTTCTGTATTGCCCCTTTCTCCTTTCAAACAAAGCAAAAGAAGTAGTGGGGTAAAGAGCAAAACTTCCATGTCTGCATGATGTGTATTGTGGGGATGGTGCCAGCAGACATTTAAATGGCAGAAAAGTGCTGAGAATGCAATGGGGGCTGGAATCTTGGACATAAGTCAGGAAGGGCAGGATTCATGGAGTGTTAAAAGTTCTTTAGGAGATGGATGGTAGTGTACCCAAAGCCTTATCTTAGGCTATAGATGAGCAGTTTCAGTGGAGAGGAAATGTCAGAAGCCAGGCTGACTGGGAATCAGAATGGAAATGGAGTGAACTTGAACCAACAGCTGTAGCCTGAGCATTCAGTTATTTTGGAGAAGGAGGAGAAAATTGAGCAAAGTGTATTAAGAACAGTGATGGAATTGAACAGAGAATTTAATAATGTGGGAAATAGTGGAGTGATTGTGTTGGCAGTAGTAAGCAACCTACCATGCAGGGTGAGAAATGGTTGTGATGGGGAGAAATGAAGCATGAAGGCAAGAAAACAGCAGAGGTTTGTCATTTACATTTCTTGGAACTCCATCACTTAGAGGGTTTACAAGTTGATAGCAATGTCATCTTAAAATGCTAACTTTGTTTATGTTGTTTTATTGTAGCAGAACATGGTCTTACTGTGCTTTATATTCCAGCAAGTTTTTGCAATTTTATTCCAGTATTAGAAAGTATTTGGGGCCTGTTCTGTGTTAAGTCTAGAAGGACTCTTCAGGCATCTGTTGCAAACTGTACTTTCGACATGTAATATGTGAAATGGATTTTTGCTTTCAGCATTCTTAGGGTGACACATTTGCTGCCCAACACTTAAGCACAGATCAGAATCTTCAGGCCTGCACATGCCTGTGCCTGGCTCAGTCTCCTTACATTAATCATGGACATTAATTCTGGGCACCCTACACAAGGAACAGCTATTGAGCATCTTGCACTTTCTTCTACTTCAGTCTTCCTGTCTTATTTATGTGCTTTGCTTTCACTAGGAACTGTTGCCTTTTATTGGTTCAAGTAAATCCTTAACCATGAAATTTATTATTAAAATTTACTTATGCCCTTAAATCACCAATGTTAAGCATATGGCCAGTAAATACTTTCTCAAACATACAGATATTTTTACTTTTAGTTTTCCTGTTTGTTTTACATACAGTGATACCATCTGTGTATTAAACACAAAGCTCTTTGAGGCAGAGATTGTTTCCTTCTTTCTGTTACCCAACACTGAGCATGCTCTTTGTTCCCAGCAGAAAGAATTTGTAAGTGCTAAAGCATCAGGTGTACAAATAGTAAGTAGTGTACTTTGTGTGCTCCTGTTCAGAAGGATTCTTTGATTGCAGTTCCAGTTCAGAAACTTAATGTTCAGTCAGGTGAATTCAGACATCCAAAAGTGAGTGGGAGCTCACACACAAATGTATTTCAGGACTGAGAAGTTAGAAGAAAAACAAGCACAGTAAATATTATGACATGCTATTCTTTACTCATATTAAACATTTTGGGTATAATCAGCAACAAAGACATGCAAAACATGCTGCATTTAAAAGGAGAATTTTATATGTCATGGAAAGCCATTAATTCCTGAAAATTGTGTACTCCTGTAAAATTAGGTTAATGAAGCCAATGCTTCCAGGCTCATAATAGCAAACATAATTCATCAGTTACATACTGACACATGCTGTACATTATTATGCTTTGATTAAGTGTCCAGATTATATTATCATTTCTGTTGTTACCACTGTGGAGTTGGTGCTGGGATTATCTGTGGAGGTGGTAACTTTCTAACTTACCTTGGTAGGTAATAATAACGATGGCATTGAAAGTCGGAACGGCACTGCGAGTGCTCTTTTGCACATTGATGAGTCATCTGGACTTGGGAGGCTGGCCAAGCAAAAACCAAAGAAAAAGAGGAGACCTGAGTCCAGGCAGTATCAGACAGGTGAGTATCTGGTGGCTGCTGTACGCTCATGTCTCTCGACACTGTAAACAGATGCACTTTGCTGATACCATGTGAAATGCCATCGAAAAACAGTGATTTGGGGAATTACTTTGTTGACAATACTTTTACGTTATAAATGAGTGTGTATTTTGTTTTAAAAAAATTATTTTGAATTATTGCAGGTGTTTTAAAGGATACCCACCTCTGACACAGGAAAAAATCAGTATGATCTCAAAAGGTTTAAAACCCATACACTTACTTTAATTTTAATGCTTAATGTAACTTTTTCTAGAGGTGATGTTAGATAAATGTCTTTATTGAAAATACATGGAATGATGCATTTCATTATTCAGCTCAGTAGGTAACTGGGAAGTCTGAACATTGGATATAATGTTGGGTAGTGAAACTTCTCTGTCCTTTTTCAATTGTGAAATAAATTGCCTTGATGACTGTGCCTGTATTTTTCCTTGCATATGTAAGAACAGAAGTGCTCTTTGGCATTATTTGGTTTCTGCTTTTCCTGTGTTATGATCAGAATGATTTATTTGATTTGATAAAGTTGAAAAAGCACACAACTGTTTTCTTTAGTAGCCTTGACTTAAATGATACTAAAAGTTTCTTTCTAAATTGTGACTTTACTGTAGGTGTTCTGTTATATTTAGCACTGAGCCAGTAAACTGGGCAAATTAAAGTTGGCTTTTTTCTATTTTCAACTACCTAGTCAGCTTGTCTTATAAAACATTTTTGGAAATCAAAGCTTTTTAGTCATGCCTAGACAAATTCAGGGTAAACAAATCAGGCTGATGGATGAGTGCAAATAAGTTCCAAAGCTTGTAGGTATCTTTATATGAAACATGTTTTCATTGATTCCTGCCTGATACCTCTTTAGATTGTAACTGTGACAGATGGCACAAGAACGAGGTGTTAGTTTGGGGAAATGTGAATTATAGTCAGCAGTAGGTGATTAAACTGCCAGATTAAACTTTATCTACAGATCTGGGGAGGGTCAAAGAAGATCCCCTGTTACGCTCACTTGGGTGATACTCAGTTTAACAAGCTGGCCGCTGTTCTTTGCACCATTGTTGGTTTCTGCATGTATTTAATGTGTGAGCTTAGTAGAAATTCTTTAAAAAATAGAATTATTTGAGGTGGAAAACAGCTGGGTTGATGTTTTGGTTGTCTCCATCAAAAAAACAGCATTTCCTTTCTCCTAGTAACAGAATCAATGAAAGTAGTAATTCCTTCAGTTTCTTCTACCTAGTTTGTTTATTGTATAGTAAAGTGTTTGTGTCCAGTCTCATTCAACTGTTTCTTGTATTGTTAACATTGCAGTTTGACACTTACTGAAGTGTAATATTGTTGTATAATATTGATGGAGGGTTTTTTTGTTGTTTTTCAGCAATAATCATTGGCCCTGATGGTCATCCGTTGACAGTCTACCCCTGCATGATTTGTGGAAAGAAATTTAAATCCAGAGGTTTCTTGAAAAGGCACATGAAAAACCACCCGGAGCACCTTCTTACTAAGAAGAAATACAGATGCACAGACTGTGATTACACTACAAATAAAAAAATAAGTTTACATAACCACTTGGAGAGTCATAAGCTGACCAACAAAACAGAAAAGCTTATTGAATACGATGAGTGCGGGAAAACCTTCTCTCATGCAGGAACTTTATTTACTCACAAGATGGTGCACAGGGACAAAGGAGTTAATAAAATGCACAAGTGCAAATTCTGTGATTATGAGACAGCAGAGCAAGGATTACTGAGTCATCACCTCTTAGCTGTCCACAGCAAGAACTTTCCTCACATTTGCGTGGAGTGTGGCAAAGGGTTTCGCCACCCGTCGGAGCTCAAGAAGCACATGCGGATCCACACCGGGGAGAAACCCTACCAGTGCCAGTACTGCGAGTACCGCTCTGCCGACTCCTCCAACCTGAAAACTCACGTAAAGACTAAACACAGTAAGGAAACGCCACTGAAGTGTGATATTTGTTTCCAGACTTTTTCAGATACCAAAGAGCTACAGCAGCATACACTTATGCATCCAGAAAGTAAAACACATCAGTGTTTGCATTGTGACCATAAGAGCTCAAACTCGAGTGATCTGAAACGACACATAATTTCAGTCCACACAAAAGACTATCCTCATAAGTGTGATATGTGTGATAAAGGCTTTCACAGGCCTTCAGAACTGAAAAAACACGTGGCGGCTCACAAGGGTAAAAAATTGCACCAATGCAGACATTGTGACTTTAAGATCGCAGATCCATTCATTCTGAGTCGCCACATACTCTCAGTTCACACAAAGGATCTTCCTTTCAGGTGCAAGAGATGTAGAAAGGGCTTTAGGCAGCAGAACGAGCTGAAAAAACACATGAAAACACACAGTGGCAGGAAAGTGTATCAGTGTGAGTACTGTGAGTATAGCACTACAGACGCCTCGGGCTTCAAGCGGCATGTTATTTCCATTCACACAAAAGACTACCCTCACCGGTGTGAGTATTGCAAGAAGGGTTTCCGAAGGCCTTCAGAGAAGAACCAGCACATTATGCGACATCATAAAGATGTTGGGCTGCCTTAAAGTCCCTTTCACAGACTTATGGCTGGAATTATAAAGGAAATTTGCCCTTCAGGCAGTTAGCTTATTTTAAAGCCAATCACCTGCGATCACACCCAAAAAAAAAAACCCAACAAAAAAAATACTGTGCATTTGATTTGTTGCTGTATAAAAATAGGATTATTGCTTCTAGTTGACTTTTATACCTTTTGTTCAATAGCGTGTTCTGAATTCTATTCAGTTTGTTTACTAAATGAAGAAAAGATGGCAACAATAAAGTTGCATTTAATAAAGTAAACCTTGTCTCTTACTGAATTTTTCAACCATAATAGTTCATTTAGGTATATTTATCTTAACTGACCTCGTTGATACTCACAGTGTCCATGTTAATGCAGTTTTGTCGTGACTTTTAAAAAGACAAAATTTCGATAAAATTGTCAGAGGTGTGTATAAAATGGGGAACTGTCATGTTGATGGTAAAGGCACTAGGGCCTGCCTGATTGTCTTGTTTTAACTATACAGACTTCATGGCAGGTTAACTATTTTCCATTTGAGGAGTTACAAATCTCACTTTGTTACAGTAAACTATTTGTTTTAATTCTGGTTTCAGAGAGACAAATACTTAAAATGGTTTGGGGCGGTTTTTGTCTTTCCTGGGCAAATTTAAAAGTGTGCTCAAATCGTACATTTATTGTTCTGTGCTTCTTTGCCTTTGAAAGGCTTTGTGTGTTACAAATGGAGTTTTTTCGCTTTATTTCTGTCTTAATGTTGGAAACGTAAAATACTCTTGTTCCATTTGCAGAGTTAATATTGGATCACAACTGTCTGTATGTGCTGATAAATGTACCTCAAACTTTATACTTTTATGTATGTTGGTATTTCTTTGAAAGAACAGTTTGTGGTTCAAGTCACATTTTTATTGTGAGTTGGTTTAGAATAAAATTTAAGACCGAGAGGTGCCTCGATTTTGGACAGCAGGTATTTACAGTGAGGGCTTAAGAGGGGAATGGAGCAGAGCAGATGCATTCATAAGGAGTAGAGATGTTGTAAGGTAGATATCCTTAATAAGAAAAGTAACTTAGGATAGAAGCAGTTCTGTTACTAAATTGAATGTTTTTCCTGAGCCATTAGTAGCTGTGTTCAGCTGCTGTTTATTAATTAGTACAGTATCCAGAATTAACCCAGTTCTTTTAATCTGTTTATAAACAGCTGGGAGAATATTACAATTATATGCAATTTTGCCACCTGAAGACTATTATAAAGTGGCACCGTATCATTTGCTAATTGCTGCATAAATGTACCAAGGACGAAGTCATGTACCTTAACAACAACTGTGGAACAAAATACCCAAACTGTTTGCTTACCTGCCAGAGTTTAGGACCTGGCCCTGCTCCCCATGCTCCAATTCCCACCCCAGCCACTGTTTGACGATGGATTGCAGAATTCAGTCCCAGCTGCCTGCCAGATTAGGATAGATTTGTAACTAACAATTCACTAATAAAGGGTTCAGAGCCCGGCCCAGTGTTAGTTCTTGTTTCTAGGCAGGTGAACTTCCTGTTGAAATCAAACAGGCATTTTAGCGATGCTTTCAAGTTTGGGGTGACAGAGGGACAAAGGTTTCCTTTCGGATGTGCATCTTCTGAGCATTTTGTGTTTTGTTTTGTTGCCGAGCGCTGCCCCTCCTGTTTCACTGTAAGCTGAAATACTTGTCTGTACTGTGCAGTGCAGGACAGTCGAAGGCCGTGTCACTGTCTGTGTCGTGTGATGTTTTTTCTTTCGATGCCTGCTTGACAGTGTCCCCAGACCTGCCCAGTGTGCTCCTGTGTAATATTGCTACTGCCAGGCCGTGCCCCTTTAGCTGTACTACCTGGCTGTGCTGCACTGTGCCTTCCTTGGAATCCCCGCCCAAGCCGGTGGGTTTCCCACATGGCCGTAGCTCTCTGTCCTTACTGATGCCAAATCAGATGCAGTAACACCCAGCAGAGACTTCCCATTCGCTTCTTGCAAAGTACCCGCCTGTGACTATTTTTTTTCCCCTTCTTATGTTCAAGCATTTTCTAACTGGAAACCTGGAAAGTGTACAAAATCTGCATAATTCCCATGGTATTGCTGAGGATTTTAGCCATTTTGAACTTTAATTTTTTAAATAAGCTGAAAGACAAAGAACACAATTTTATGCTTTTTTTTTCTCTTACGTAGCCTGGAATCATACACACTTCTTTTTTTTTTAAAGCACAATGTTGAAAACGTTTTTTTTTAAATAATTAAGGGTTTGGTCAAGTGGATTTTGTAAAATGTATTTGTCTGTATAAAGAGAAAATGAAATTATAGTTATTGTTAATGTACTGACATTAGTTACAGGCTAGTTTTAATTCTTAAATAATTTGCTTAGCAAATGCTATAAAATGGATGTTTCAGTTTAATGTTTAAAAAAGGTACAGATTTTTACAAGGACATAATATAAATTATTGTTCTGTAGAAAATACCCTGTTAAATATTGTATACGTCCTTCCCTCTGTACACTTTGTAAAAAAGACAAAAGAAAAAAACAAAATACATAGAACCATATAGGGATGTGTGACATTATTGTAATTGTGTACTTGATAATAACGTGAAAAAATAAAATTCAAAATATTTTCCTTTTAATGAACGTTTAGTCTATTTGATGCCAGTTCTGAGACAGAGCCTTGTTCTGAGGGACAATCTGCCACCTGCAGCTCTGCTGCACTTTAACTTGCTCCCCTGCTCCCTCCCAGCTCAGTTTGTGTAGGACTGGGGTATGGGCGCTTTGGTCCCTCCTCTGGTTGAAACCTTGACCTTGAAGTTGCAACAGTGAAAGGGCCAGCAGGTCTTCGAAATCCATTCTAATGCCTGTTTTCCTATCAAAGCATTGATGTTTGTTAAATGCCCGATAATGCCTTCACATGTTTTTCAGCAAGGTGGTTACCTAAGTGTTACTGCGCTGTCCCAAAACACCCTGCCAGACCTCGAGGCGAAGGAGGGGAACTGCTGTTGTTGGAACTGAATAAAACATGTTCCCCCTCTGCCTCATCTGATGTGTGAGCCCCAGCAGGAGCCCTGCTCCCTTCCCTTCCTGCTGGCACGTGTGAGTGTGGTGCTGCTCCAGCAGGAACAAGTGCCTGGGCTGGACCTCTGCCCATCCTCACTGCCCTATCCAGGTTCTCCACCTGCTGCTCCCTGGCAGGGCTGGCACTGGCCAGCAGCAGGAGTGCAGAGGGCTTACAGCTGTTTTCCCACTGCTCTGTGAATGCTTCAGCCCAGTTAAGTTAAATTGGGCACATTGGAAGTACTTTAGTAATAGTTCCCTGGTAGGAGCCATCCCACTTTAGCAGCACTTGTGACCCAACGCCAACCCACTGCACAAACCCCGTGGCAGAAATGCTGTCGGGTGTCACTGGTCTCTTATCTATACCTGCCTGAGAAGGGAGGAGGTGGCATGTCTGCTGGCCTAGATACCTTCAGGATATTAGTCCAATTAGTTCACTCTCACTGGATACCTTTTAGGAAAAGCTGACTCATTCCTCATCTTGGTTCATTGTGCAGCTGGACTGGCATTGGGCACCTCCTCACAGTAACAAGCTGTCACACCACATAGCCAGCCATCTGCTTTCAATTTGTTTTGTTATTTTCTCCATCTACCTAATGTTCCTCAACCACTCATCATGGAACTGCACATTGAGCACTCGAGACATTCATGGCACTGGAGAATAAATACACCCAGTCCGAGCTGCTGTGAGGAAGGGCCAGGAGCAGTTGACAGCTGTAGCTCCTGCGGGATAGCAAATCCCACTCTGCTCTAGGATGTCCCCCTCTTCCTGGGTTTCCTTAGCTGTGGAAGCCTCACTGCTTTGCTGCCAGGCTCTGCTGGAGGTTGCTCCACTTGCTTAGGTGTCTGCAACCCACAGGGGTGATTTCCCCCTCACTGGGGCACAGTAGCAAAGGCACCCAAAGCCTGGATGCCAACCCAAGAGTTCTTGTACAGCCTCAATTGCAAGCCAAAAGGCTGTGTCACTAACTGGGGAAAGAAGCAGCTGGCTAACAGTTCACTGCAGTTCTCTTGACTTGTTAAAGGTAGTAACTAAATAATGCATCATTAATAGGAAACACAACTAGTACATTAACAATTATGACAGGTAGAAAACTGACCAAGGAGGGACTGACTGGCACCAGTAAAAGTCAGCAGAGGGGTCAGGAGTAAAGAAGTAGTTGTCAAGACACACAAAAGGCAGACACACTAAAAAACTTTCATTCTATTTCTGAGAAGTTTGAAGAGAGGGTGGGTTGATTTGGTTTTCTTGAGATGCTGATACAGAAAAGGCAAGCACTGATACTTTTTTTTCTCAAGTAGCTAAGGATGGGAATGTTTTTTTCCAGATCTGTGGCAATCAAGGATACTATTGATTTCTATAGGAGTTGTGCACTTTAAAAACTACAAACACAGGTGTTTCAGGGGCCATATACCACATAGACTTTCACAATATTTACTGGAAACCCATGGAAACCACAAATCTGGAAAAATTGTTATCATTCCATTAAAGGCAAAACTTTGAGGGTCATCCCAGCACAAGCCTGGGTAAAATCAGGATAAAGAATTGCTGCTATTAGGATCAAGTAAAGAACCTGAAGGGAACAGGAAAAGAGTTGAAAACAGCAAACACAACCTATGTTGTGGTTACAGGACTACACAGACAACACCTTAGTAGTGCAGAGCTGTGTGCTGAGCTGTCCCTGGTGTGACAGCACAGCCCCCTATGCTGAGCCCCACTTACCACCACACCTGCTCTGCTCACCCTGCTCTGCCTTTGCCTTGTTTTCTACCGTGGTTTAATTGTTTGAGGTTCACTTCAACCAGCTCCACTATGGAGCCAAGAGCTGGGTGTCAACAGCTTCAGACAGATGACTCCCATTGTGGTGGTGTCTGTCTTGGCTGGGGGATGTCTGTCTGGCTCCCAGGCTGGCCAGGGGCTGAGGAGCCTGAGCGAGTCTATTTTGAGGAGCCAGATGTTTGAAATCAGGTTTTTGATTGAAAACTTCCATTCTGTAATCAAAGCCCAGGACAGGTCACCAGAGAACACCAGCCCTGACAAGAGCATTTCCAACAAGGATCACAGAGTTGCTCCTGCCTTAGGAAACAGAAAGCCACACAAAGTACTCATTTTAAGATTTTAAAACTAAAGTCTATCAGGTTGGCTAGAAGCTCAAAGGACAACCTACAAGTACAGTGGCAGACAGGGTCCAAAAGTCCTGCCTCGTCCTATGTCCCATTTAGATGTCTTGGTCTCGGTTCACTTGCTCACATACAGGCACCAAAAACCACCTGTGATTGTCTTGGCATTGCCAGGTGATACCGCAGGCCCTGGGGGGAACCTGTGCCTGGTGGTGTGCCCAGAGTCCTTTGAAACAACTACAGATGAAGGGACACTTTGTGACATGCAAAAAAAAGCAGGGAACAGGGACTTGATTTTTGTCCTGCACTGGCATGAGGAATGCCAGGATTGTATCCATTTGAAAGGATGAATCATAAGTAACAAGCACTCACAGGTACAGGAGCTGGGATGTTACAGCCAATCAAATGACTGGCAGAAGCAAAGCACTGAGAATAAGGAAGCTCTTGAAACTGAGAAAATTAATATATACTTTACCTATTGTCTTTATTTTTAAGTCTAATTATGGTATCATTAAGACCATTTTGCCTATATATCATGGCTCTACTAAGGGAGGACTTCAGTTTCCTGACTTCTTAGGCCTTTATGCAGTAGTTTTGCCAGGAAGCCTCTGGCAAGGGGCAATGTGAATTCTTTGGGGGCAGTAGGAGCAATGCCAACACTTGTCAGACACACTGAACTCCTTTGCAGCAGTACCCAAAGCTGTCACTGCACTGCACAGTTGAGTATTATCACAATAAGCCTAACATGGGTGCAGGAAAAAAGCACTATATTGCCATGCAGCAAAGTTTCCTGTAGTACAAGTATTTTGCAAAAAGACCCCAATGAGCCAGGGTGGCAATACCATCTCATGGTCCCTGCAGAGCAAGGGGGAGCCCTGTCTCTCCTCTCTTTGGAGCAGTCCCAGGGCTCAGGTCTGTCACCACAAATTCAGATGCTTCACATATGCAGGCACAGAGCCTGGGAAGCATCAGGAGAAGCTGGCTGCTGCAGAAAGACAAATAGCCTGAGCTGCAAGTGCCCCATGCCAGGATTTCCAGGTGAGCCTAAAGAGAACCACAGAAGAAGGGCAGGATTTGTTCCTGCCTGTGGCAGGAGGGGTGATGGAGCCACACCACTGAGACCAGACAGCTCCTACCTTCAAATGCAGACCAAAACCTTCACCAAAACATGGCTATCAGTCACTTGCTCTGGCAAGGCTGGAAAACAGGATCCTGGCTTGGCTACCTTCTCAAGAGTCCCAGCTTGTGCTGGGTTGTGGGGGCTCCTGATGACTGAGCCCTGGGATGGGACTGACACCCTTTCCTCCTCTGGCTCTGGCTGGAGGGAGGGACAGCTGCTGGGCTGGCAAGAGTGGCTGAGCAGCAACTCCTCCTCTTAGTTGGGAACTTTTGAAATGAGCTGCAGATAATGAAATGCAACCCAAGTACAAGCTTGGTCACTTTTAGAGAGTCAGAAAGGAATGGATAAAGAGATTTTCTTCCTACTGTAGGGAGACAAGGAGCCTGGGAAGGAGGCACCAGCAGTCAAGCATGAGATGCATTGCATTTCCTGATGTAGAGGACCCATTCCCAACAAAGAGAAATCCCCTGTACCTGCAGGACCATGCCCAGCTTCTAAGGGAGAGAAAGGATGTGATTTACCATCTGTATTCAAATAAATACAAGTAGGAGAAGTAGTGTCCCCCAGAACATACACTCATCTGTGAAATATATCAATGCTTGAAAGGCAGAAATATTTGGCAAGTGATGTCTGCCCAGTGTGTCACAGCTCTTACTTAAAAGAAAACTAAACTAAGTTGATCTTGACTCTGAAACTTCAAAGTGATTCCAGAGTACAGAGGAGCCACTTAGAGTTCAGCTCCAAGTGCCTAACAATAACATTTCCCCTCCTTTCTATTGATTTATCTTTAATTTCTGGAAGAGCATGCAATGAGCTGTAATGCAAATGGCAGACAATGTGCAATTACTCCCAAAAGCTCTGCCTACATTAAATACCAGCAGGCTGGATCACTAGAAGAGGACTTGCAGAGAAAGAGGATCAATACTGAAGGCTTCATGCCCATCTGCTTTAGTCATCCTGATGGCTTTTGTATGGTTTGGATGCCCAGGATCCTTCCTGGGGTGCAAGATCACGCTGGCAGTGCTGGGGACACCATCTCAACCATTGAGCCCCATGTGAGCCATGTGCTGGCATGCCCTGCCAAGCATGCTTCTTCCCTGCAGCTGGGGTTTTTCTCCCCATCACAGCAGGGAGTAAATAAATTCTTGAATCCAAAGCCTCATCAGACGTGCTGGTGCTTAGCTCATTAGCACTAAGAGGCTTGTGAGTCTTAAACCAGTGATCCTGTTAGTGGAACCAGTATTAGGAACCTGCAGGAGTCCTGTTCCCTCTTGGGCCTGCCCAGTTCCAGGGACAGGAACAACAGGGTTTCCTTTCGGTTTGCAGTTGGTCTTGATAAGATCTAATTAAGCGCTGCAGCCTGACCAAATAAGGGCCAGTTCAGGAGTGCACGGCTTTCCCCCTCCGTCACCACAGAGGAGGCTCCAGCAGCGCATGATGCTCCCGGCTGTGAGGAGCGGGTTTGAACACCGAGCGGACACTTGAGAGCTTTGGGGAGAGGTGCTGAGGGACGTCTGCAAGCGAGAGGGAAGCTGTGCGGCTTTCCCAGCTGATGTGCGCTCAGAAAACTTGCGGTGCTCCTGCCCGGCCGAGGCAGTCCCGGGGCGGGCGGAGGGCGGCGGGGTCGGGCCCCGGTCGGCAGGTGGCGGTGCCGGACCGGGCCGGGGCCGCCCCCGCTCCCCCGAGCCCCGCGGGCAGGGACCCCCCCGAGCCCCGGGATCCCCCGAGCCCCGCGGGCAGGGATCCTCCGAGCCCCGGGATCCCCCGAGCCCCGCGGGAAGGGACCCCCGGAGCCCCGCGGCGGGCGGGGGTCTCGTCGCGAGGGTTGTTGTTAAACTCGCTTTCCTCCCGTATCTTGGGGGACCCGCTCAGCAAAGCTGTTTCCCAAGGGAATCACGAATTTTCTCCGAGGGCATCTCACCGTGCGGAGAGCCCTCCCCTCAGAGGGGCCGCTCGGCCCCCGCAGGCATCAGCAGAGGGAGTGAGACCTGAGCCCAAACCTCTCGCTCGGACTCTGTGCCTGGTGCCCTACCGAGCCCCCCGGGGCGGTGCAAAACCAAGATGCCCACCCGGCGGGCCATGGCAGCGGCGAGGAGACAAGGACACCATCCTGGGAAAAGCAAGCTCAAACCCGTGCCGTCGATTCCCTCGCGAGGGATGTTGGTTAAGGCAAAGCGAGGATGGGATTACACATTGTCTCCATCATGCAGGCAAATTTGTTCACCACAGCTACTGTGGCTACAGCGAGTACCAAAGGAATTAATGATTCAACTCTTAATCTCCTCTTCCCCTACTCTCTCCATCTTTCTTTTGCTTTAATAAACTGGTCTGGTGCCAACTGCAGCGTCAAGTTAGTAATGACTTTAAGCACCATTTATGCTGCTATTGCAGCAATTTAAATTGTCACTTTCTATTAAAAGGTCTAACTCCAAATGGTTTTAGATGAAAGCACTGGCACTGACAGTGCAATTAAATAACGAAACTCTTTTCTCAAGGTGTCAGTGCAAACACATTTTAAATAAGGGGTCAGAAGCACTTAGATAATTTAAACTACCGTATAGTTTTCTAGTGAAGAATAATACCTGATGCCGGGCTTGGGGGGGGGGGGGGGGGGGGGGGGGGGGGGGGGGGGGGGGGGGGGGGGGGGGGGGGGGGGGGGGGG
>JAOXXN010000001.1:12565897-12576869 GCA_026770055.1 Myrmophylax atrothorax | reverse complement strand
ATACTGTGAGACAATTTCCATTGTGATTGGAAGACCCTTGAAGGAGTGATGTGTCAAAGGAGTCCAGTAGCCTTTGGAAACCTCTTCACAATAAACAGGGGCAGTGCTGTGTAAGCAAACTCATAATTTCTCAGCAGTTACACATGGAAAGATATTCATCATGTTCCTAAAGGACTCTGATTTACAGTCTTGCTTTCCTCCAGACAGTTTGTAAGAAGAAATCACTTTACCAGGCATCCATCTGGTTCTTTGTCTCGAGCTATACTGCTTATCTTTCAGAAACATACTGTGCACCATGCACCTTGCATTTTTCACATCCCTTTTATCCATGGCTCTGAATTAATTCATAAACCATATTGTTCTGTGGGAAAAGACACTCCCTGTGTACAGGGTTTTTACGACTCACCTGTAAAAATCACATCCAGTTTCTCAACTAGCTGCAAAAAAATGTTTGTGCAGCAGCTGCAGTGCCCATGCCAGGCTGTCCAGCCAACAGCTTCTTCCCCATCTACTCTGCCTCATCATCACCTTCTCTCTAGGTCTGGCCCTTCTGCACTGGGCACAGGCTGGTCCTCCCTTACTAAACACCTCTGGGCTGAATTCTACCCTACACGTCTAACTGGTTGGGGTTTTTCTGTTTGTTTGGGGGTTTTTTGCTATCAAAAATATTTTTGCTGCAAGAGGGAGACTGTGCTGCTATTTTGCATGTAAAAAGTGTTTACCATCCTAACTGGATTATATAGCATGAATATTATAAATCACAACATCACAAAAACCTTTTCTCATCTTGTGTTGATTTTCCTTATTTCTGCAGAAGAGGCAGCCTGAAAGCATGGCCTTTCACTAGACATCAGGCAATAACATCACTGCAATCTTCAGTGTCTGAGCCTCAAACAAAAAGTTTAAAAACACTCAAACAGCTTTAATTGTTTGTATTTTATTTTAACAGCTTTAAAACCTCTCCAATACCTGACAATGTCCCTTATGTTATGACCACTATGGTTTTTCTGAAGTGTATTACATCTGCTGGGAATAAACAAGTCATGACATTTAAGCTCCTCATGTCCCATTCTCAGTTGCTTCAGTTATTGCTCCAAAGGACACAGAGACACATCTTGAGATAAGTATCCCTAGGACGGCTGTAGATATGATATTTATGTCTACACAATTACATTTCTGGCCACAGAGCACTCCACATTTTACCACTTCACTGCAAAGAAAAAAACGCAGTGGCAGATTGATTTATGGCTGGGTCTTACAAAAATAATATGCAAGGGAATAGGAACAAAAGTCAATTTCTTTACAGTATCATGGAAGATATTCTGCTTTGTTTAAGAAGGCGAGAACATGAAGAAAAATATACTGGTATTCTGAGGAATGAAAGGAAGGCACTGCAAAGCTGTAGAAGTGAATCAGTGGCATGCACTGTTAGAACTTTTTACTTACTGATTTTGTCATCATAAAAGTCATATATTTGTTAATATGAAAACTTTTCATAAGAACAACCCCATTTTCCAGTTTCAGTGGAGCTCCCACCTGAACTCTACCTCTCTCTAACATTTGTCTTCTGGCTAGTTTTTCTGTCTTCACCCTTGCTGGACACTCCTGCAGCAACCTGCTGTCACTGGGCCTGCCCTGAGCAGGGGAGCAGAAGATCTCCAAGGATGCTTATCCCTCCTCAGCTGTCTGTAATTCTGATTAATCCAGGATCACAGTGGGGTGGTTCTCTGAGACAACATCCCGTGCTGTTTCCTGGGTGTCCTGCACATGGGTGATAGGGACGCACAGAGAGCTGGCACTGGCACACAAAAGCAGTGAGTTGCTTGGGCACAGCTTTAATCTCCTGAAATGGTTATTGATTTCATTTTTTCAGGCAAACACTCAGCTCCACACAATTTTATACAGGGCAATACCTTTCCAATGGGATAGAAGCAGCTTCCACAAAGGCCACCACTGGCAGTGGGAACAGCAGGCAAAAAGCAAGTAAAGGCAAAGACGACACCCCTTCTTCCAGAACTGCAAGAACCAGGAGCACCAGTGTGCATTTGGGAACCACACTGAGTATGTAAAAATTCTGTGCTTTATATCTATTAAACACAAGGCATTATACCTGACTTCTATGAAGGAAACAGGTTTGTCAAATATTGCAAAAATAGCCCAAGAATCATTAAAACCATGCTTTTGGTTTGAATAAATTTTATTTAGTATTCTAGTTTATTGGACTAAGCTGAAACAAGCCTCATTCACACAATTATGAGATTTAAAGATATATATACCCTTCACTATATTCTGGTAATTTTTTATGGTATGGGGGTTTTTAAACTTATTTTTAGGATAGAGATCACATTTTAAGGGGTTTTTTTCTGACAGAAATACCTTTAAAAATTGGACTTTTATTTTGAGCTAAAGATGAGATTCTTGCAGAAAATAAGACTTCAAGGTCTTTACTTAAGAGTTGAACTCAATGACCCTTGTAAGTCCCTTTCAACTTAGAACATTTTAAGTTATTAGAATAATCTATTATTTAAATATCAAGCATGATGAAGCTTCTGTTCTTTCTAGAGAGATAACAATGGGGCTTTTTGCAAGAATTTCACTGAATTAGTTTTGCTGTCCTGAATGATCTCAGTCACAGTAAATTCCAATCAATTGTTGTCAAATGTTTATACAAATTACTTTCTGGACATGCAAATGTTTGCACTGCAGAAATTGGCCACTAAATATTACCTTTCAGTCAGACAAGATAATAATTTTCTGTGATGAGACTTGAACACCTCCCCCACGAAAATAAACATCTCAGCATTTGGGTGGAACTTATTCAACTTCTTTTTTCCACTTAACAAGTCAGAATGAATTGCTGGTGGGTAAATATTGGAGAAACTGTGAACTGGCTGGGTAAAATTGTGAGAAAGAGGGAAAAGAAACAAAGAACATCAGAGAAATTATTCTCTGGAAATTATTATGCGGGAATGACAGTTCTGAAACAGGACAGATACCACATTATTCAGCTGTCAGAAAGGGCTGGAAGATGCTGGGGGAGCTGTGGTAGTTGCTCTATGAAGGTGCTACTCAACTTGTCAGATACTGGAAGAGAGGAAATTGGTGGCAAGAGGAGATAATAGAAGAGGCAAGTGGAGATAAATCAGAGAGATGTTAGACTAAGGGAGAGTTAACAGATGCTGCCATGGGAACTGCCAAGCAAGAGTGGAAAAGCTTGCTTGGGTCTCAGATAGACCACACACCCTGCAACTTACACGTTACCATGAACAACTTGTCTTGTAAACCAAAAGTACATTGTAAGAAAATAACAAAATTATGAGGGGAAGAGAAAAGGAGGCTATCAGGAATGCAAAAAGTATCTGAAAATATTTAATGAATTTGTCAAACCAAGAGAGAGATGTGTGGAAAAGGTCTCTCTATGGACTAGCTTGTAGTATGTCAAAATTGTTTCTGCCTTTTGAGCTTAGTTGCAGTTAAAAAGCTGCCTAAGGTTCCAGTGTGTGAGCCATGTCACTGACAAAGTGCTGTCTCTGATGGTTCTTCACATCTGAAAGCTTTTCTGTTTTTTTTCCCAGTTTGCTCAAGTCAGGCTAATTAAATTATCTTGTCCTACAAATTTGCCTCACTAGCATACAAAACATCTGTTTCTCTTTCCTATTTTTTTTTTTTAACAATCTGTTTATAAGGATCTTTTTTCTCTCAGGAACTCTGGAATATATCTATTGCATGTCCTGAGAGGAGATGATGAAATGTAAGAGGAATATGTAACAGCTGGTTTGAAAATAGTTCAGGAAACAAGAAGAAAGTGGCCAGCAGTGCAGTTCCTCGTGGCTCTGTACCATCTCCTTGCAGGTGCTGATGCAATTCCCCTTGATGCAGCGTGTGCATTAACACTGATATGTTTGTCTGGGAGAACAGTGCCCTGAGACAGGTGTGAGAAGAGGCTTTGCTTATACTATAACAAGGTGGACATCTGGGACACGCCACTCATGCAGAAATGCCACAGAAATCAGCGTGCTGACTTCAGAGGAGCCTGTAGAGACATGGCTGGTCTTCTACCAAATCTCAGCTGCTGGCTGTGGGTGAGAGTCCAAGCAAGTCCTGCACAGCTGAGGTCCCACTTCTTACCAGAAACGTCACATGGATTTCTCCTCTTCAGCCCCAGCCTTCCTGTCCTTCTCAAGCTTGCTGTAAAAGTGCCAGAGTAGCTGTTCATATAATTACAAGCACTGGGTGCTGCCTTGCATGGGATAACACCCTCCTGCCAGGCTACCTCCTGTCTGTGTTAGCTGATGCCACTTTGCTGCCACTTTGCTGCCACACGTTGCACTGGCACCTGCACCGGGATGGGCTGTCAGGCCTTGTCTGGGGTGGATCAACCTGCCCTTACACAACCTGTGGGATGTGCAAGGTGGACCCCACCCAAAGCTGAGTCACTGCAATGTATCTTTTTGATCCCAGTCTTCCGGCAGATCAGTATGGACCTTCTGGAAGTGCAGGAGTACCAAAAATCTGACATTTGGAGCAGGAATTTCTCTCCTAGTTTGAAAGACACTACTAAGACCTTCCAAGCTGTCTGCTGGAAGATGCTGCTTTTGCTTCCTTATGGAAAGATGGGCTCTGAGTTTCACCTGATGAAATGGGTATTGAGCTTTTGCCAAAGAAACTCCTCCTGAGATTAGCCAGGTCTGGTGTCCTGAAAGTCCTGCTCTGCAGTCTTCTGAGAACTGGAGCCCTAATTCACAAGGACGACTATGGTGTGTGCCTGTGTCCTGTGTGTGTTTGCTCCAGATGGAAGAGGATGATAAATTAACACTTTGAAGTGAGTGAGATGAAGTAGGGGAGTAGAAGTAAATAAAAGATAAAATCGAGATATGTACGTAGTGGATGCCAATACTCATTACACATATTCCACTTCAAATGGCTTTTAATCTCTGGTAAGTCTTTGCAAACTTGCTATAAGTATCATCTTCCATATCAATGGATCACGAGAGTTAAGGCTCTCAGGAGTATGTCAGTGCTGCTTAGGCAGAGTTGCATTAGGAGAAGGTGGGATTTTTGTAGCATGTTTGTTTGAAGCATCAGAAATGAAATTATGACTATCAGATTCCATTCAGAGGTTTGAGAGGACAAAAGTGCACAGAAAATGAAACTTCTAAATATAAATATATACTCACTACAGTGATGCTCTCTGTTTATTTTTTAATGCTAGTGTGAACTTATTCTTGCAATTATTTGGTGATGATTTTTTGTATTACTCCAGACTCCATTTTCCTCTTTGGACAGTCACAAATTTCTAGCTGTACCTCCTGACAGCTGCTAAGATGGTGCGACAACTGCTGATAGGATGTGAATATTTATAGTAATTTGTGGGTCATTATGCTCAAGAAGTAAACTGATCTGAACCAGTCTCTCGGCTAATACAAATGCCAGATAAAAGTTGTGCACTCCCTCTCTGCAAATAAGGCTTTTAACCCTATACTTTGGAATAAATCATAACAGTTCTGCCCAGAAAAGCTAAACATTTGCATTTAGTGGGTAATTCTAAAAGAAATACTGAAAGAGGATACAATTTTAAATAAGAAAAATATCAGAAGAATTCACTTTTCTTCTTGTAGGGTGATCAAAAAATATGTTAATGTTTCTTGTCCTTTTGCATCCATCTCTGGAGGGGCCTTTCCACTGCTCTGCCCTGCAAGCAAGTGCAGTTCTGCCATTGCAGAGGTGAAAAAGCTCAGACTTAGAGAGGTTGTTTGACTTCTACAATAGGATGAAAGAAATTCTTGCCAAAACCAAAAAGATACCACAGCTATTGTGGATCTCCTTCACTGTATTCACGAGACCCCTGTTTCTGTCCAAATGAAGATGAAAAGGAAACAGAACATTTTAGGAGAACAGTACCATAAACCCCCAGAGTGGTACAGGTTATTCATTATCAAGGCACTATCAGCACAATATGAGTATTTAGCTATTATATACTTGAAAACACAAAAAATGGCCATCCCCCCGGGTAGGACCTTGTACAATATCTCAATGCCTTGCTTCCCTCTGGCAGCCTGAGCTGCTCCTGCCTGTGTCTGTGAGCTGAGGAAGGGTCAGCAGAAACCCCTGGGGGTGGCAGTGCAAGTGCACAAAACACCAACTTTGGAAAGGGAAACCCCTCACGGGTTGCAAGAAGTTGTCAGATGCTGCAAAAATGTCCGGGGGTGCACAAAAGAAACTAAAGGGTCTTTTTCAAGTTAATGTTTCAGGATTTAGTTTTTTTTTTCTATTCTACAGAACCACAAATGATTCAGGAAGATGTGTGAGTCCTGGAGGGGCAGGCACCCCCAGGCTCAAGGAAAGAGCTGCCCCTGGGTTTGCAGTTTTATGTCTGGGGCTCGTTTCCCCAGCACACACAGGTCAGAGGTACAGGCACCACGTGCACAAAGGAGAGACAGACACACAGCCTCTTGCTCTTGCTAACAGTTTCATGGTTTTCTGGGTTATTATGACCTGTGTATTATTTCATAACATGTCAGAACATGCAGTTATTCCTGTCCACATTAGGTATTTGTCTGAAGCCTAATTTCCAGTTTTCATCTGCACACAGTGTAACCTTGAGGCACAAACATGTGCCTAATGTTTATTTGAAGGGATTTGTGTTTCCAATCAAACTCTGTTCCAGATGCTCTTGTTTCTCCAGCAAATCTATTCACCTCTCCATTTGGCTCAGTTTGTGTATGAGCTACAGGACAAAAATCCATAATTGAATGCCATTTGCAGGATGCTCGTGCTCTTCTTTCACCTTCACAAACTCAGACATTGCCTATGGCTTTTCAATGTTTTTAAGCCATGAATTTCCCATGCATGTTGCAAGAACTATAGAAGTGAGGTAGCTTTCAAACAGCACCAAACTAAAAACATCTTTTTTCCTGACTTGTAACTTTCACATTGTAATTTCTATTAATTACTTACAGGGAAAAAAGTTTAGGAGCTGCAGTATCCCATAAGCTGTGTTTATATAAAGGTAAAAAGTACAGTTTCAGCCTGTAGCACTGATTTCGTATGTAGACAGTGCAGGATTTCCCCCGTGCCCTGGCTCCCGGCACAGGCAGTCTCACTGCCATGGTGACTAAAACCACGCTGCTGATGTTTTGCATTCATACATGTGTGCTCTTTTCTCCTTGCTTGCTAACAGGTGTTCTGCTTGCTACACAAAACAACATGCCTCTAGTTTTGAAGTGTGTTCCATTTTGGGGTTTAAATTATATTACTATATTTTAATAATATTATTATAATTACCGTTTTACTGTTGTGTGTGCATGTTCTGGTTTTACCTTTTTAGTTTTTTCCCCTTCCCTGTAAAAGCAATACAGAAAGAGCAGAGAACATTTCTGTCATGTTATGACCTGTGTGAAAAATGCATGATCTGTCCTGCCCAGCACCTGACTGTTGTGAAAAAAGCAGGCTGAGTCATTAAGGGCAGTGTGCCTGAGATGCTTCCAGTCAGATTAACATCAGTAACTTCTGAAAAGACTCTCGCTCTCCCCTCCAGAAAACTGCTGTAAAACATGATCTCAGGCAGAGTCATCTTGGCTCTGCACACCCTCTTCCATAAAGAGGTCCTTAGTTTTTCTTAAGATTTGGTGTCCTGAATTGAACTGAAAAGCAGAAACTTCCATAAACAAAAAATAAATCAATGACTTTGTGTGTGTTTCATTTTGAACCATTTAATTTTGTTTTCCGTTACTTTTTTATATTAATGATTTTCAAAATGTTTCATATTTCAAAATCTGCTTTGAACAGCAGATGCAGAACAATTCCTGCAGGCAATGTCAACATAAACCAAAGTTTAAAAATAGTTTCTCGTCAATAAATCTTTTAAAAATCACCCCTCTTATCAGAAGCCTTCCTGCAGATGAACTGGCATTTTTGACACAAAACCTCAAAATTCTTGACAGCCCTCTTCTAGAAGTTGGGGGTTATAAATCAGTACTGGAATGGGAAAATCTACAGAAATTCACCATAAGGACAGAACTTCTCAATCCTTGTCTATTCCTTTTGATGCTCAAGATCTGTGAGATTTGTCTTAGCCCATCAGTGCCCTCGGACACGTATGAGATGCTCTCAAAGTGGCATTTACTTGGTCCTCAAGGTGTATTTATCTTACTGCTCATCAACACTCCTTTGGGGAAAAACTTCTTCCTTTGCTGAAAAGCTCTGCAATCAGATATGTGTACTTTATCAGAGAAATGGTGGGGAAAATGCACTCCCTGCCTCTATTCTCCCTCAGGATGCTGATTGTTGCCTGCCCCCCTTACCAACAATTTGGGGTCCTAATTTTATAAGGTTCTTTCAGCTCTTTGTTCTACTATAAAATTCTGCAGATTTCCTTTCTGTTGTTCTACCAGCACATGCAATTGCTTGTAACTTACTTAAAAAAAAGGTAAGACAAGGCAAATAATTACATATCTGGAGGAAAGTGCTACAATATATCACAAAAACAATAGTTTGATTATTTCTCTCTATATTTCTCCCTATACTGACTGCCAGGGACTGGTTTGCTACTTTGGCAGTAAGATAAAATCAAACCTGTTAGCTTCTGATTTAATGAAAGCCTCTCTCTTCTCTTTTATTGCTTCTCTACTGATAACAGTCTCTGTCTAAGCTTTCCTCTTAGGAGCACAGATGCAAAGCTTCTGGCACAGGTGATATTCTTTTTCATGTAGAAATTTGTCCACCTGAATAAGCACTAAAATTACAATTTAGTTTTGTTATCTTAATTTATTTCATTGTAGTCACTGTATTTCTTTGTTTTTATAGTTGTTGCCAGGATCTGAATACCAAGCAAATCCCATTACTAATTTCTTTTACAGGGATACAGATGTTCCTCCTCTTACATTAATGAGCCACCATTCCTGAAACAGGTAGTTTAGTACTGGCAGTAGATGAAACGTCAGTGGATTTATAGTGGAATGTTGCATCTAAATTCAATTGTATATTATGCTACATGTGAAAAACAGGAATTAATTTCATTATTAAACATGTACATGTCATTGAAAGATGAACAATTTTAGCTGACTTTCCTTAGCTCACTGGGTATCCAAACTTGTGAGAAATGTCCCCTACGGTACTAAAAATTGATGATTTATCTTTCTAATGCAAATTTTTCTGTTTGTCCTGAACTGTAATGAACATAACTCCCCCACCCGGAAATAGCTCAAAAAGTTGATTTTTCTTCCCTGTAATTTCACCCAGGTTTTTTCCTCTGAGTTTTACTCTAGTACTTCATGTTTGACTAAAGCCTGGCTTCATTTTGGCAGAGCATATAGAGGGAATCTAGACTCCTTCTAAAGGGAACTGGAGCTACCCCTCTTCCTGAGAGGGAATTAATGAAGTCAGGTTTTGGCATTATTTTAAATCATCAGTTAGTATTAGTTTCCCACTCATCTTTCATATTTAACTTCCTTTCTGTGAATGTTCCTTTACCTTATTTTTATTTCTTTTTTTTTCTTTCTGCTCATTACAGGGAAAAATGAATGAACAAACAGTTGCTTTCTTTTGTACTGAAATATTAACACAAGTCTAAAAACTTCTACACACAAGTTTTTGCTGACATTATGAGTTTACTGTATCAGTATAAATCACTTTTTTTCCCATACAATCATAGTTGCAAGCACTTCTGTGGTGGTCCCTGTGTCCACACTCCAGCAGAGGTGCTGTTGGAGCTCTACCTCCTTTACCATGAAGGACACATACAAATGCAGCATTTCAAATCCAGCAGAGGCACTGAAAAGGGTAATTACCCCTGCCCATTAGTGAGGGTTAAGCTCTTTCTGGTATGATTAGTTTACCACTCTGTTTGTATCAGTTAGTCTCTGAATTATCTTAAGCAAATGCAGTGGGATGAGGTTAAATAGTTCAAATCATCTGTTTCTGACCATATCCATGTGATTAGCAGTTTATGACCAGAACTGGCTGTCAGCAGATGTGTGAAGACAATCAGATAGGCATGGTAACCTTTCCTTCTGGTACCCCTACAGTATGTTGGTCTGCAAACTGACTCCTTTACTTCCTACAACTGAATTTGAATGCCTACCTTGTTTTTTTGACAGGCATTACACTTAGCAAATGCAGCTGCTCCACAAATGGGTTTCTGTCCCTGGAGTTCCAAGTTGCTGGGGCCCTTGCAGAATCAGCTGGAACCTTCTCCAATTAATGTGCATTTTCACTGACTAAAGGAGTATGTCTTGAAGTTGTGTAGCCTGCTAGGAGGTACACAAGGTACGTTACCCTTGCCTCGGGACTGCAGTGTTAGGTTTGTGGTTGGACTCAATGATCTTTAAAGGTCTTTTCCAAGCTAAATGATTCTACGAAAGGAACTGCATTTCCCATCTGTCTTTCTCATCTGCACTGGTGATGCTGATGTCTGCTAAACTTCCTACAACCAAACTACAATAGTCTATCCTATGTATCCTGTGCAATGGAGCTTTGAGTTTGTCTTGTGAGATAGCCTGCAGGATGTCCTGCTGTTCACCTTCTGAACCAGGGCTGACATCAGGATTTTCCTTACAGGCTTAGCACACCAACATGGGGTAGAGGGGCTGTGTCATCTTCTGAAGGCCAGTGCTCCTCCTTCAGGGGGAGACCACGATGGGCTGCACACCACGGGGCAATGATCACAACAGGCATCCTGCTCCACAGAGCTGAGAGGACCCAGGTACCCCTGAAGGGAGGCAGGTGAAAATGAGAGTCATCATGAAAATGGAAGAAAGATAAACATCCACAGTGCCCTTTAAAGGATGAACATACTAGTAGAAGCAAAGGGGCACATTTCTTGAGAAGAAAGAAATCTGAACTCTGCAGGGTCTGCAAGGGGCTGATCCACAAAGTACTCAAAGCCCCTGGTCAACAGAGACAGGGAATTGCATTCACAGGTGGTTTTTATTCTGAGGAACTGTGAAAATCTGTTGATGCATCTAAATGGATA
>JAOXXN010000001.1:12540865-12565841 GCA_026770055.1 Myrmophylax atrothorax | reverse complement strand
AGGTGACCCATTTATAAATCCTTTTATGCTACAGAAGATGGGTGGTGTTCATGGAGAATATATTGAACTAAAAGGTTAAACAAAAAATTGGGATAGTGAAGCTGGGAGCAAAACATACTTAAGCTCCTGGGAATTTAAAGGATTTGCTGTTGGTGTAGAGACCCAGCATTTGGCTCAGAATCCAGCACAGAGAGGGCACTGCTGGAGAGTCTGGGCTGAGAAAGTGTGCACAGAACAGCAGACCTCCAGCTGTGGTAACTGAGGGATTGTGGCACATTCTTCAGTTTGATTTATTAATTTTAAGCACTGTCAGGCACATATCATTGCCAAGACATAGCCTAGAATGTGAGGAGGAGGTGAGACATGCTTTGCCCAGATGTATGGCAGCTTTCAAGGAAGAGGATCCAGTGTTTGACCCAAAGGTGGCAAATGCTGTTTCTAACAAAAAGGAATCATAGTAGGTCTGTGGCTTTCTCTTTAGACTCTATTCTGTGCAAGAGACTCCAGCAGAAGAAAAGAGTTGGATGGATCTCTACAACAACAGGTGAGAATCAATCCTTAACCTTTAAATATTAACCTGTTAATTTTCTATATGTTTGAGACAGGAAACTCTCTGGTGCCATGTCCAGTGTATGCTGCAGTATTTGTTCCAAACTGATATGACTGAAGGGCTTAAATGTGATCATCAAATCCAAAGCTGTTATTGTGTGGGTTCTTCAACGAATTCTTAAGACAAAGCAGACTCTGGGTTTCTTTGAAATATAGTAAAATAGCCATGAGTTTTGTCATTCTGTACTCAGTATGTGAATTTCTTTAACAAAAGCATTGTCAAATCTGTCTTACTAAAAAAAAGGGATTCACAGGTAAGGGATTTTTATTTTTAGCTTTCAGGGAATACAAGGAGCTTGCAACCAAAATAGCAGCAGATGGGAATCCTGTTGTGTCTGCTCAGGAAGAACCTCCAGAGGCCTTAGGTTATCTTTTTGTGGCAGCAATCCTAACGAGCTTTTGGTCACATTTTGGATTATGTGGTCAACTGCAAATAGTTTGATTAAAACAATCAAGTAAACTGGGTAGAAAACGCATGGTCTATTAAGGTTTTTTCTTCCTCTACTGGAAACTGTTTCTCCAGGATAAGTACACAGACTTTGAAATAGGAAATAAGCTGGAATGGTGTTTCGAGAATTTTGCCTGTATCTTTCTGCAGCAGGGCAGCAGCAGATGCGGATGGAGGATGCTCTGGGCAGACTGTGAAAACTGAGCTGACATCACATTCTAAAGGCCAGTTACTGCTGCATCCCTCTTCAGCTCTCCTCTTCAGCTTTCAATGCAGTGAAAACAATGACAGCAATGCCAAGGAGGACTCGAAATAAACGACTTTGATCTGCAACCAAGCCCTCTTGACGGTAACAAAACAGGCTGTTCAGTAGCCTCATCTGTCTTGCTGACAAATCCTACCACTCTGGAAGGGATCTTTCTCTTGGTTGAGTACCTGCTGGTTTTAGGCAGTCAGCAGTTCAGTTCTCTTCTGCATCCCTGTGTTCTTGTTGGCAGTGTTTCAGTGTCCAGCCTGTCCTTCCCATAAAACCTTTGGGAATTCTGGGAAAACTGCTAGATGGCAGCCTTTACCACAATGGCCCATGGTGCCTGAAAATGTCCCCCAGTCCCTAAATTCTCCACTTCCCCACTTTTGTTCAACTTTCTGGAATACCACCATGGTGGAGGGAGGCCTTCATATGTTTTTTAGCTGGTTTGTCTTCCCTTCTTTATCCACTAATTCCTCACAGTCCTTTGCATTTTGTTTCACGCTGATACTTCAGCTGTCATCTCTGAGGACTATCCACTGTGCCCCCCAGATCTTTTTCCATAGTGGCAATTGCTCATCACTGCATAGATAGTTAGGGCTGTCCTCCTTCCCCTGGACACCACTTTGTGTTTGCTGCCACAGTGTGTCTTTGTCACCTGGTCTGTAACTATCCATCCACCGCTGCTACTCGCAGCCAACTTTCAGTTCAACTAGCCAGAACAGCTCCGTGGGTCACCAAACTCCATCATTTCACCACTCATTCCCTTTTCCTGGAAACAGCCTGAAAAGGCTCAGGCTGCATAAAGGACCCTTCCAGCAGGGGAAACGTGGAAAAGTGGAGAATCCCTCGGTGTATTCCTGCCCTAAGCGTGCTCTCTCTCCTTCAACTTCTCACCTTGTTTTAGGCAAGATGATGGGGAAATCTTTGTGAAGGGCTCCATGGGAAGCCCTCCGAACCCGCCCCATTGACCGAGCAGCTTTCAGCCAGTGCCCCGGGGCTGGGGCGAGGGTGGTCCCGGCTCTGGGGGTGAAGGCGGTCCCGGATCCGTGGATTCAGCCCGCTCCCGGGCCGATCCCCGTCCCGCCTCAGCTGCCGACAGCCGGCTCCAGGATCCTGACAGCCTGGGGCTGCGAGGATGGGGCCGGGGGGCGGGATGGATGGATCCCGCCAGCACCTCCAGCGAGGCCGAGCAGAGACGCAGGGGACAGCGGGGCCGTGTCCCCTTGCAGGCTGGGCGGGAGCGGGAGCGGGGTGGCGGCGTTGCCCCGGCGCTGCCCGCCCCGCGGGCGCCAGGAGGCAGCGGGGGCCGGTCCCTGCGGCGCCCGCCCCGCTCCGGGACAATCATTAACCGGGCCGGGGACCACGCCGAGCATCGCCGCTCCCGCACGCCCAGGGACCGGCGGGGGCACGGGCAGCACCGACCCCGGCGGCGCCATGGACGGCGAGGCCAACGCGACCCAAAACCCGTCCTGCGGTGCCAGCCAGCCGCCCTACGCCGAGGAGCTTCTCCGGAGTAAGTGCGGAGGCGTGAGGAGAAGGGGTGCCCAGACAGACACCCGTGAGCGGCCCCTGCCCGCCCGTGCCCTCGGCACCCACCCACGGCGGATGGCGGGGGCTTGCCCTGCCCTGCGCTGGCCGTGCCCCTGTCCCCATCCCTCCCTATACCCCTGCTCCTGCCCCTATCCCTGCCCCTGTCCCTATCCGTGCCCCTGTCCGTGCCCCTGTCCCTATCCCTGCCCCTGCCCCATCCCTGTCCCTATCCCTGCCTCTGCCGGTGCCCCTTTCCCTGCCGCTGTCCCCGCCTGCCCCGCCGCCGTTCTTCCCCGGCGAGGAAATCCCCGTGCGGAGGGGAGCTGGCAGGCGCCCGGCCCGGTCGATCCTCCTCCTGTCAGGGGCAGAGCTGCTTCTGGTTTCGGGGCAGGGCGAGGGGACAGCGGGTGGGGTGTCAGGGGACCACGAGCCCCCAACCGGCACACAGAGCTGCACCGAGTCTCAGGTTCCCTCCGGTGAGGTCCGAGGTGTGGAGATGTCCACTGAGACGTGCACTGCTCCGCCCGCAGCCACGTCTGGAAGTGCCAGGGGTTTTTGGAGAAAGTTAAGTTAAATAGGCTGCGGCAGAGGCTCCCCTTTGCCTTCAGATAGGCTGCAGCCCCAGGAGGACTTCATACCAGTGATGAGCATGAACTTCCCCTAAATTAAGCATGACTTCACCGCAGCACTTTCTTCTGTCTCTGGAAACACCTTCCTTGGGAAAAAATGCACCTCAACCAACAGCCATGGGTAAAAGTTGATATCCATGCCCAGTGTCAATGGAGACATAAAACTCATCACATGTGGGTAAATGTTGATACCCATACCCAGCATTAAGGGAGAATTAAAAAAAGATTTTGGTGAGGATATCAAATTTTATCTCAGGCTTGGTATAACAAGGGCTTTTCCTTACATTGTTTTTGTGCCATAAAATTTCCGCCAAACCTCTGGTAGATTTACCTGCCTGAGGAAGTTACATGTAACAGACCTGTTGACATACAATGGAATCAAAGAACTAATACTGAGTGAACACGTTTGCTTGTAGCCTGCCTGGAAAAGTTCCCAGGATATGTATTTACTGTGTTTATTTATATTATGTATTATGTGTCTCTTTGTAAGCTGATACATATTTACATTCCTCTAAGGACATTTGTCCTGTAATTCCACCTTTCTGAAGGGAACTATTGCATAATGCTTTGAGAACATGAAAGTGTATTCTTCCCATATGTTGTCTGTAGATCCTGGAAAAATTTAGTCACGAACTTAAGTATTTGAATTGCTCTGTGGAGTCAATGGTCTGCCTGTGTAACTAAGGATAAGTGCAAGTCTTTGCAGGAATAGGCAAAGAAGCCCCTCAGAGATGGTGTCTTACATTAATGTTTGAAATGCTTACAAAATAAATCAGAACTGTCAGTTTTCTTTTCTCTCTCTGCAGGTCTTGACTTACCAGGGAGATTTCTCTTTGCCACCTTGACTCTGATGACACTAATTGCCATTCTGGTGTTTATAGAGGAGGCAGTCTACATCTACAGGAAAACCCCCTCCTCCAAAAGATCAATTATAATTTGGATTAATGCTGCAGCTCCAGTAAGTTAGTATGGGAATGAGATAAAATTGAATGTTAAAAACAGGGTTTCCCCAAAAATCCGAACCTGCTTTATCTCTGCCCTTTGTACAACCCTCCTTGCTTTCTCTGTAGGTGATCTCTACTACTTCATGCATTGGCATGTGGATTCCTCGCTCAACAATGTTTACAGATTTCACAGCAGCAATGTGAGTATTCTGCTTGTTTCTCGGTGTTGCCCAAACCCTGCATTTCTTCCCTTTAAAGGTCTGCTGCTCTTGGTAACAGAGTAATTTTGTTAATTTAACAATTTAGTAACTTTTTGTTTGAGTTGAAGTCTCTCGGTAGTTCCTTTCTGGGAGGTGGAAAATGCTGAAACAGTTCCCAGTGCTGCAGTCCTCTGGTGTGGGAACATCAGCATGAAGGACCTGTGACTTGCATGTAATTGATCCTTTGGATTGACAGTCACTTTGAAGCAGTACTCTGTCTTTCCTCTCACTGCTTGTCATGTGGAATGAGAGTCTGACCTATGACTTACTCCCTGCTCTTTTACTAATTATAAGCCATGGAGGTCTATTATTAATGATGGCAAGTGAACCTCCAATGAGTATATCAATGTAAAAATGTTCCACAGTTGTCCTGATAAAAGCACTTTCTGGACAAGCATGACAGCTCTGGCATGCACAGTGAAGATGGGAGAAATGTGGTTCCTGATTTGTAGGTGCAATAGCACAGCCCTGATGGGCAGAACCAGGCCGGGGGACGCTGTGGCCTTGACCATTCCACATGTCTGGATGACTTTGGAACACACTGCAAGACAGTATCACAGACTTCCATGAGGTGTCTTACTCCAGGTCACACTGCGTTTACTAGAAGAGTTGAGTGAAAGTGGAGGGAAAACACTGGAGCAGGGAACACTATTAACATGCAACAGTTCGTGCAGGTAGTGCAGATTCCCAGAAACTTCCAAGGATCCAGTCCCATGGTACTTCAAGTGTGTTTGAATTCCCCCTCCTCCCTTGCCAAAGGTGCAGGCTGTGCAGCAGAGCAGGACCTCGTTTGTTTTGTTGGATTTCTATTAATCAGTTGCTGGGCAGGGTTGAGAATGTGCAAGTGAGGGAGGAGGCAGAGGTGAGGTTGAAGCAGTCGGTGCTTGGATCAGCTTTTCTGCAGAGGAACCACACCCTGACTGGGCCAGCACATTGGATGACAGCTGTATGTATGAACCCAGCCATGTTTGTTGATTGGAAGCTGTGTTTGAGGAGAAAGAGGACTTGTTCTAAAAAGTTTGGACCAGTCAGGACTAGATAACTTATGGAAAAATAAAGCCATAATGTCTTGGTCTAGAAAAGCCTGTACTTTAATACTGACACTGCCACCAGCTGCCAGTGTGGCTTTGGGAAATTCCACTGCTGCTCTGTGCTTCAGTTATTCCTCTTTCAGTGAGGTTAGGGCTGTTCTTGTCCTCCAAGTTGAAGTAAAGTGGGAGGTTTCTTTTACAGATAGTGCTAAAACTTTTGTTCATTGCAAAGCACAAGCTGTAAAAATAAAAACCCTGTACAGAAGGCAGCACTGGCCTGTGCAGGCATACGAGAGACGCACAAGCCAAGTTCAAGCTGGAATTCTCTTCCTCTCCTAGATTTTTTGCCATAGTTATCCACAAGTTCCTGCTGATGATGATTAAAGAGTGTGGAGGTCAAAAGCTGCTCCTCAGGCGGTTTGAAAATGGTCGCTTCACCATCAGCACCGGCCCCTGCTGCTGCTGCTGCCTTTGCCTCCCTCGTGTGCCCATCACTAGGTGAGTTGCCCTTTAAGATTTCCCAGCTTGAAGACGACTGTGGGAATTCAGCCAATTTGGCAACACCAGGCTTACAGCAAAGGGCCTCCTCCACTTCTCGAAAGTCAGTCTCAGGCTGTCTCTTTTAAACAGCGTCATCATTTTGGGGCTGTACACTACCACTAATTAATTCTGTTTCTATAGTTCAGGGGGTTGTGGGAGTTGGAATTCCTACTCTAGAAAACCAAATAATTGAGATTTCAGTTTCTGTTCATTCCAAAAGGGAAGAAATGGCTTCAAATTGTGTATTTTTCACAAGCAGAATTGTCAAATGGAGGCTGTCTTGATAGAAATTTTCTCTCACTTTGATAAAATTGAAATGTTTCATTCTGATTTTCATTTTTAAACTACTTCAGGTTAAAATAATTTTTACAACAAAAGGTAGATGTGATTTCTGGCAAGCTTTGATCTCAGTGAAATGACAATGTCTGGTGAGGCAAAAGCAAATGTTTTCTTCTACTGAGCTTAGTACTAAAGCATCTTCAAGCAGTGGGATAAGGATAAACAGATGCACCTACAGAAGCCAATATGCTGTAATATAAACCTTGCCTGATGGGGCTCCTCCTCTGTCTCGTGTCACCCTGTCCTTTATACACTACTTCACAGCCTGGAAGCCTCATGTATTTCCCACAGCTTTCCTACTGGCACAGAGCACAAGGCTGTTTCTCTCGTTATAAGCAAAACCTGAACATATAAGACAGAAACTGTTCTATGAGGGTGTGGACTTTCATGTCAGAGGGACCTTGGGGACTTTATGATTTGTTAAAGGAAAGCATTAAACAGAACACAGTGTAGTGGTTTCTGATTAATTTTTAAAAAAAATCTTCTTTTTTACTGTAATAATTCTTCTTTAAACATCCTCATTTGGTATTAGAATTATATGCTTGTTTCCATCATTTTATTTTAATGGAGTAAAATATTAATAAATATTTACATGGAGGGGGCACTAAGAACAAGAGGTAGTAAACCAACCAAAAAAGTGTTCCTTTATTTGTTTTGATTCCTGTGTCTGTCACCCTCTGGTTGTGGTAACTGGGAGCTTGGGATAGGATCCTCTACTATGCCTTACCTGGTTGGTCAGTTCAGTGACAGCTTGTGCAGGAGGATGTTAGCTAATATGGACTCATTTCAGGACCTAGAAGTGCTTACTACTGCTGGGAGGAAGGATAGCTGTCTGTTTAAGAAAAAAAGACTTTTTGATCTCCAGAGGGCTTTATTGCTTCTCTGGTGTCTGTAGTATTGGGAAACCCATCTGCTCTCTGCTTCTAACTTCCAGCCTTTTCCCATTACAGGGTGTCTTTTGTTGTTGTTGTTTTTTAAATATAAGCAAGTTATACCAGAGAAAAGTCAGTCTCACGTTCCTCTGATAGGTATCTTAGGGGTGAACAGGGAGCTGCTCCAAGGGAGGGATTTGTTCTTTTAGAATAGAATACTATCAGGCAGTCCTGGGAAAAATAACAAGGTGCTGACAAGGCAAGGTGACAAGCAGTGCAGTGGGGAGAAATGTGGCAGAAGAAATCTGATGGTCAATAAAGACAGATCCACATTGACAAGGGAAACAACTTGTGGTGTTGCAATGACTTTAGTATTTGTCAAATTTATTATTCTTTAAATCCCTTTGGAAATAATAAATCTTTTAAAAGGCACAGACTAAATGGCTGGCCTATTGCAGGTCTTTCCACATGGTTTGTGCTGCTCATAATCCTGTGGTTATAAGCTGTATTCACTGAGCAAGTCCTGTGATTCCTGGTTCATGGCTATATCCTGTAGCATACAAATGGCAGCTATATTGTCTGCTGAGGCATCTCTCGTGGCAGTCTCAAGGGCCCAAGGAGCTACAGTGATGACAACACTGACAGTCTGGGAAATAATACACAGGAGCAGACTAAAACATGAGCCAGCTGTAGCAACTGCAGCTTGTCCTGTGGGGACTGAATGAGATTTCAGGTCAGTCAGCTTTCATTACCTCTGTTAGCAAGTTCATCTGCCCCTTTCCTGCTGGCCTTTGATGCTGGCTGTTCAGGTTATTACTGTGTGTGGTTTGTGTTCTGGACCCAGCTTATACTGACAGAAGCGAGGAAATCCTGAGCTGTCCTGTTGGCCTTGTGCAGTTTGCCAAATGAAAGACAGTTCCTTTCATCTGTTAGACTACAGAGGAGCAAAACCAGATGCTTACATGGTACTATTCATGACACAGTGAAAAACTACCAGTTCTCTCACCTAGGTCTGTATGATTCCCTTTCTTGATCTACCACAGGACTAGGAAGTGTCTGAACAGGAAGGCTGAATTGCCCAATTTCATTGGAGAACTGCAACAAGACAAGGGCAAATGGCATTACTGTTCAGAAACTGGTTATGCTGCTGCTGGCTCCCTGGTGAGTTTCAGGGCAGAGAAAGACTTCACATTTTGGCCAGCCTTGCTTAGTATGTACTTGCTGCAGAGCAGGAAAAGTACTATTTTTGTAGAGTCTTTATTAAACAAACACTGGAAAATTCTTGGAAAGATTTTCTAATCTTGAAGCTGTTCCTCCCTAGATTTCAGCCACATGCTACAGAAGTGGAAAAGTTTTGCAGTTGACAGTATCCAAAAATGTTATTAAGGTTGCTAATAAGGTCTTGGCCTATCTGATTTTTTTTATTTTTATTTTCTGCCCAGGCAAACCCTCTTCTGGCTGAAGGTGGGAACCTTTCAGTTTGCTGTCTTTCGACCTGTGCTCATATTTTTATCAATAGTGCTTTGGAGTAATGGCAATTACGTCCTTTACAATGTAAGTAGATATTCTCATCAGAAATATTCCACAAAATCCATAGGTTTTAGAGTTGTTGTTACTGTCTTAGCCTACAACTGAACTGTGAAATCTGAGAGCACTTCCAAGTGAGTATCCTTTTGTGACCCTGGAGCATGTAATTTCTGCCTTCTCCCAGACTCTCAATTTCCAGGCTTTTCTTGGAAAGAAACAAGGCATCAAGGTGTGTTTGGCATCAGATAATACTACAACACATTTCCCAGTTTGTATGGGTAGAATAGCAGGACTGCACAATGCCCTGTGGGATGTATCTGCCCAGTGTTTTGCAAGGTACAGCCTTAAGAAAAAAGTGTATGTACTGGCATGTGTAAAGAGGAAGCCTAATCTATGCTTTTCTGCAAATCATGGTGATTTTCATGTCTGTGCGAAGTAGGCAAGGTAGTACTGTTACTTCTGCTTTCTCCTGTGTAACCTGCAAGATAATGAAGTCTGTAACTGATAATAATTGTGCACCTCTTACACAAATGGCATCAAAATTAATACTTTTTTGTTGTTGCATGGTATAAAATAAATGATCCATCTGAGATGTCATGCTGAATATGCTCTCATGAGCTGCTGAATGTTGCCAGGTGCTGCTGAGGTCAGACTGAGGGGTTATGTCTCTGGGTACCTTCCCAGGCTGAACAGATTTCCATTTTGGTGCCTGATGGGTGAGAGCATGAGCCAACACTCCGGTTGGTTCTGTGCAGTTTCCCCCATGCAAAGCCCAGCAGCTGCTGCTGCTGCCACCAGCTTTCATGGAGACAGAAACAAGCATTGGAACATCTGGATCATCCAGTTCACAGCTTCTTACTGGAAACAGTAAAATGTAAAATAAAGTTCTATAAGGTACTCATGTTTTATTTCCTCCTCAGTTATCTCCCAAGGGACCTGCGCTGTGGATTAGCTGCTTCATGGGTGTCCTCACCCTTATTGCTCTGTGGGCAGTTGGAATCATGTTTCGAAAAGTTAGGATTCTCCTTACCTGTAAGAACATTATCCCAAAGTTTGCTCTTTATCAGGTGAGAAGTTTAACATTTCAGGTAAGAATTTCTTTTAACTGCTGATGCAATACTGTCTCTCTAGTTCTTAGTCCTTTGTTGAAAAATTATAATATTTTCTCCTATTAAATACACTATGCAAAGGCATATTTTTACCTGATTAAAACTGCATCCCTTTGAAGCACTTTTTTTGGCTACTGTTCAGTTTCATCCTGAGCCGATTTACCTCCAGTCTCTCAGGAGTGCTGGAGATGTGAAAGCCACGGAATATCTGTTTATCTTTATACCACTGAAATCACAACAGCCTCTTCTGTGGGGCTTGACGGAAGCTTTGTAGATGTGGCACGCCAAAATGCAACATTAAAGTGCTGGTGTGTTTCTCTAAAAATTAGGAGAGGATGTGTTGCATTGTGTGGGTGGCTGTTGTTTGAACTGTTCCAGCATGCCACAATATTCTGTTTCAACAGTATTTTCTTGTCCATTCTGCACTTCATAGTTAGATAATAATGAAAATACTGTCTGGGAATCATTAAATAGTAAGGAATAGAGCCAGATATGTTAGATTGAAAAAGCAGAGGAACAAGGCCACCCTCTTCCACATGACCCTGAAAGGAGTGCAGCAGAATCCTTGGATATGCATCCTTCTTGAGCAGGACATACAGAAAGGCTGGTGGACTCAGGACTCTGTTAAGTAAATTATTAAGCACTTATAACAGGTGGTCACAGCTCCAAAGCTGTGTTAGGGTGAATGCAGGCTTAGGGTGGCAAACTCTGTTAATGTGAGTGTTTATACTAAGGCAGCCACAGAGATACTTTGGTATCTCCGCGGTGGAAAAGGCCTCGCTCAAGGAATAGCACATAATATGATACACAAGTGATGGCTGCTGATCTCAAGCTGCAAAGAGTTCTTCATACCTTCTGGAAAGAATGCAGTCCCATAAAACCTGGGGACTGTGATGTCTCCCTGCTGTGGCAAAAAGAGGAGACAACAGAAAAAAACATTCTTTGAGTCCTTCCTCTGTTAAGGGACAACATAAGCTCATAGGTCAAATTAACAAGTAGTTTTCAAAACATTTTTACCTGTTATTCAGAGCACAGTATTACTTGAAATCCCATTTGGGTGGTCTGTGTATATTGTCCCTCCCCAGTGAAGGGCTAAGAAGCACTTTTCAAATTGAGGTTTAATTTAATCCTCATATTCAGAGCGATATCATCCTGACCTTAAGATGAATTCTGCAGAATGGCAGGCAGCCTGCTGGCAGATGGGAGGAGGGGGAGAGCAAGAAAGCTTGAATGAGGCAAAAGAGGTTCTGTTATGAAAGCAGAATTGTTGTGTGAACTATAAACCCTTTTCTGGTAGCTGAGGCATTTGTTTTCTCTTTCTGGCACAGTTTATTGTCATTCTCAACCACCTGCAGACTGCCATTATCAACGTGTTGGCCACACAGAGAATCATTCCCTGTGCTCCACCACTCTCCTCTACAGCAAGAGGATCATGTAAGTTTTTTTGTGAGGAAAACAACTTCATTTACTTATGAAGGTGCCAGTCCAGTATTGCCAACTGCAATATCTGGTGTTTTCTCAAAGTACTTCTTTCCTGGGATCATTAGCTTTTGGAGAATCTCAGTTTTTACTTAAAAACAAGGACAAAAGTTTTATAGCTGTGATAGTCGTAGAGAAAAACTTGTTAATGAGAAGAGCTGGGATCACAAATGAGAGGAAAACAAATCAACATGCATAATTGCTGTTAATTCTCTTGTGTTTTGGATGCATAATTTATTGCATGCTTATTGATGGGTAATACTGGAATTCTGTAACTGGTGTTATTGCTGAGTGTGAGAGACACTCTGTTATGGGGACAGGGTGGTAAAGTTTGTTCCTTTTGACAGGTGAAAATTAGTAAGACAGGTATTCATTCTGAGTCTGACAGTAATCTCTCCCTTTTGGGGGCTTTTCTTTGCCTCCTTTTTTTTTTTTTTTTTCCCCAGATATAGCTCAGCAGCTCCTTATCATGGAAATGTTTCTGATAACTGTAATCTCAAGGGTGGTCTACAGGAGAAAATACCATGACCTGGAGCCTCCAGAGTGTATGGATGAAGAAGCTGGGGACAATAAGAAGACTCCTAAGATTATCCTGGATGGTGCAGTTGTTGGAGATGGATTGCCAAAGTTTTAGAAGCCCTCCAGTTCTGCAGGAGCTGGAAGCTTGGCTCAGGAATTTGTGCATTCTTGCACTGTAAATAGCCACTGTCCATGTCAGAACAACTTCTGACATAAATGCCTGTGAGCTGGAGAACTGAAAGGACCAGCAGTGGAAAATTAATCCTGTTGGTTCTCCACAGAAGTACACATGGTGTGAGTGGTTTCATACCATGTAATTTAGTAAGATTTTATACCATGTACTTTTATGCTGTTACTGAGCACTTGATGGTGCCAAACTGTCTCACAATGTGATTTTATTTTATTTTTATTTTTTAGCTATTAGAATGAGTATAACTTAGAGTTAATCCAGAGTCATTCTTGTTCATCCTTTTTTACTTTTTAAAATATAATTTCACCCTAGATTGCTGTCAAATGTCCAACACAACATTTCCCCATCCTTTCTCCATTACAAGAGATTATCATGAGTTCACTGTAGCTAATTCTGATCAGTAAGTACAGTTGCATATGTTTGTTCTGAAATCCCCAAACCTGTGTGGGCTCTCTACCTACAGAAATGATGATCTTTTTAGAGCAAGACTTTTTACATTCCTTGGCAATTCAGCTCCAAAGTTGGTAAATACACAATTACTGTTTGCAAATATGTCACTGACAGATGTTCTCCCTAGGGATGGCAGGTTCTCTGTCACTGGTCTGGAAGACGAAAGTAGAAGTAAGAATCTGGGATATCTTCTGTCACTGGCCTGTGATGTTACATGGTGCTTTGGTTCTCTGCTTGGAAAATGGGAATTATGATCCTCAGGATCCTTGCACTAAAAGTGACTGTGAGGATGAGAATGATTGAAAGGAATGTTGGGGGTGTTGGTTGACAGCCATGTGAACATGAGCTGTCAGTGTGCCCAGGTGGCCAAGAAGGCCAGTGGCACCCTGGCCTGTATGAGGAATATTGTGGCCAGCAGGACCAGGAACTGTCCCCCTGTACTGCTGAGGCCACACCTCAAGTGCTGTGTCCAGGTCTGGGCCCCTCACTGTAAGGACATTGAGGTGCTGGAGCATGTCCAGAGAAGGGCAACAAAGCTGGTGAAGGGTCTGGAGCACAACTCTGAGGAGTGGCTAAGGGAGCTGGGAGTGCTTAGCCTGGGGAAGAGGTTCAGGAGTGACCTTATCACTCCTACAGCTGCCTGAAAGGAGGTTGTAGTGAGGTGGGAGTCAGCCTCTTCTCTCAAACAACAAGGAGTAGGATGAGAGGAAATGACCCCAAGTTGTGTCAGGGGATGTTTAGGTTGAATATTAGGAAAAAATTCTTCCTAGAAAGGGTTGTCAAGCATCGGAACAGGCTGCACAGGGAAGCAGTGGAGTCAACATTCCTGGAGGTATTTAAAAAGATATGTAGACATGGCACTTGGGGACATGGTTTAGTGGTGGGCTTGGCAATGCTGGGTTAACTGTTGGACTTGATGATCTTAAAAATCTTTTCCAACCTAAACAATTTCATGATTCTATGGAATCTACTCCAAAAAAATTCTTACCTCCCCATCTTCTTCACCCCAAATGTGACCCTTCCAAGTATCCAGTAGGACTTGGAGAGTTACAGGACCTTTCCAATTTACAACCATTGCTGTGTTCGGCATAAACCTTTTATTACTTTTTGCAAATGATCCTGATATTTTTGGATGAACCTCATTGCATTGGTTTAGCTCACTATAATTTATAAAATGATGGTGTGTTCAGTATGCATTTGGATATTCTGTTTGTTGGGACAGGAGGTGCAGCACTGCACATGAGCCCTTGTTCATCCTCACGCAGTCTGATCCCTAGAGGGAAATACCCAATCCATGCAGCAAGAATGCTGGTTCCATATGTAGGTTGGGAAAATGTTGTAAAATATTTTAATAACATCTTTTACATATATTGTATCAAGTATAGCTTATCAGAGCCAAGCTAGGCAGGTAGAATCACGGTATACTTTGGGTTGGAAGGGATCTTTAAAGATCATCTAGTCCAATCCCCCTGCAATGAGCAGGGGCATCTTCAACTAGATCAGGTTGCTCAGAGCTCCATCCAACCTGACCCTGAATGTTTCCAGGGATGGAAACTACCTCTCTGGGCCACCTATTCCAGTGTTTTACCACTCTCATGGCAAAAAAAATCGTTCTTATGTCTATTCTAAGTCTACACTCTTGTAATTTAAAACCATTACCCTTTGTCCTATTGCAGCAGGTCCTGCTAAAAAGTCTGTCCCAGTCTTTCTCATAGTTCCCTTTAGGTACTGGAAGGCCACAATAGGGTCTCCCCAAAGCCTTCTCTTCTCCCAGCTGAACAGTCCCATCTCCCTCAGCCTGTCTTCACAGGGTGAGGGACTCCAGCCCTCTGATCATTTTTGTGGCACTCCTCTGGACCCAGTCCAACAGATAGTGGGGCTTTATTCTTGGCTTACATTGAGTTAAAAAATTCTATTCAGTTTGAGAATTAGTGGGAAATGAAATATTCTGAAAACAACTAGTGAACCATCTGGCAGTAGAAAGTGGGACTGAATTAAACAAACTCTTTTCTTCTTTCTGATTGAGGTCAGAATTAATATTTTCTTTAACAATTGAAGGATTCCATTACAGTAGAAAACTTGAATTATTTTTGTTTTGAAGTGGTTGAAGCAATTTTTGTATTTAACCTTTTCTTCTAAGCAGAAGCGGTCTGGGAAATTAATACAGATTCATGAACTGCATTAATGTGAGATAATCTGCACTTTTCCCTTGAAAAATAATTTAGGCGAAATTTTCGCTCTGCATTGGAGTGTGTCAGTAGAATTAACTGGGATCAGCTAACAGATTCTTAATGTGAGAAATCTTCTTAATGTATTTTAACATTATGGCTATTAGAATATTCTGATGTTTCTTCATATCAGTGTAGTCTAGGCCACAGTTACATATACAGGCTTGCAGAGCAATACTGAATTTAACAGCAGCATTGGGAAAAGTTGGCTGTGAGTTCAATCAGCTTTGACATTGGAAAATAAAATATTTTGAGTTGGTAAGGCATCTCTGTGTTTTCTGTAGCATTTCTGCAAGAGACATGCCTTGATGGGGGGCATTTGTGGCATGGAAAAGCAGACCCATGGGCTGTAGCATGGAGAGTGCATTCAAAAGCAGGAGTGTATGGAGAAGTGGTGTCTGTGCAGGTGCACAGAAGGCAGTGCTGGGGCACAGCAAGTCTTCACTCAACGCTGTTGGTCTGGTATCTGTCGTGTCTCTGAGTGCCTGGTAAATATGGCCTGTAAGCATCAGCGTGGGCCTGATTTAGCCACAGGTATCACTAGCTGTTATGGTTTGGGGTAGTTATATAATTCTTGTTGTGACCTTCATCTGACAAACTTCAGCAATGAAATGTACTGTGGTGATTGACAAGCAGACGTCAGAATTGGCAGCAAATCTTTTTACTATGTACAGTCATGGGCATCTCACTCCAAACATCCCTTACACAGAAGCCTTTTCAGAGCAGAATTGGACATATATTTTCTTAAATACATGGCTAAGCGCTTTCCTGAGTTACAGGTTATGTGAATGCAGCAGAACGTGTGGGTTTTATTGCTACAAATGTCTTTTTTTTTTTTTAAATTAAGAATTTCTTGCCCTCCTCTGGCTCAGACCAAGAGCTGTATCCTGCCTAATCAAGGTGGGTTTCTAGGCAGGTGCCTGGGAGCTGATAGCCAGGGGCAGCAGGTGGCCTCCACTGCAATGCTTTCATTCAGGCACTCTTGAAATCAAAACATTGTAAATCACCACCTCCAAGCTGGACCTTAGTTAGTCTGAGTATGGAAAAACAAAAACTGAAAGCCGGAAATTCCTCCAGTCTCAGTTCTGATAACGATTCCTTTCATGTCAGTGAAAAAAATTCACTTTCAATTACGTGTTTGTGACTGAAGAATTTGAAAACAGTTAGCAAAAACTAGAAGATAAATTTCGCAATTCACTTACACAGCTGTGGTAAAGTGATGAGTGTTAAAGTGAGTGCGTAACCTTTGCGCTGTATTTGCTTGGGATTGTGTGAGGAAGGGTAAAGGTGACTTTATCAGTGTCACTTGTGATTAACAACATTAAACAAAGATAAACATACACAGAGGTGTGTGATTGAGGGTTAAGAGGCTTCAGGCATTCAGAAATAATTCAGGAGGACTTGGGAAAAGATGAGTCACATGTTTTGGGTGTCCATGTGCTAAAGATGCAGGCAGGAGGGTGAACACTGACCATGAAGTCTCCTGGAGTGTCATGTAGGGGAATGTAGCATGAACAACCCACACATGAGGTGGCAGAATGAACTCCAGCACCTTGTAATGTTGCAGGAGCTGCTCAGTGCTCTTCTTTTGCATCTGTCCTTCAAGCTATTATTTTTAAAGCAACACTGACTGAAACCCTCCTGTTCCAGAAGACCATGGTGTGGGCTCCTGGTGGCTGCACCACGGGCAGTGCTGGAACATTGAAGAGGTTCCCCCAGCAGTGGGAAGCTTGTAATGCCTTTGTGTTTCTCATGTTTCAGCAGCACAGGCCTCATGACTTAATATCTAAAGAATGTGTTTCAGACCTTTGTATCCCTACATCCCACCCTTCAACTGTCCTGTCTGCTCCTGCACCCTCACACTTGCCCCTGCCTCATCGTCCCTGCTCAAGAGAGAAAAAACCCACCAAGTACTCCTCAGGGAGGAGCTACAAGGGTGTAGGCTCATGCCTGCAGACCCAGGACAGCTAGAGAGCCTACTTTCTGTGCAATGTTTGTTTCCAAAGAGAGACCAAGGGGAATAAAACCAACAGACTATCACAGACTATTCTGAGTTGGAAGGGACCCACAAGGATCATCGAGTCCAACTCTTCAGTCAATGGCCCACACAGGGGATTGAACCCATGACCTTGACATTATTACAACCAAGTTTTAACCAACAGTTGTGATCCCATGGTTCTCAGAGCTGGAGTAGGGCAAGAAGTTAGGTAACACTACTAGAATATGAACAGTGGTAAATAGGACAAATTAGGGACCAGGTAGATTTAGTCCAAGCAGTAGGCAAACCCAGAAGACTTGTGGATAAGAGAGAAGAAGAGAGCAGCCATTTGCTACGCAGCTGATGCAAATGCTATAGGATAGGTCTGTTACAACTCCACCTACTCAATGCATTGCACTTGGCTTCATTACCCTGCTGAAAAAAATCTGACTGCAGCTTTGGCAGACAGCCATTCACGTGTTCCCACAGGGCAGCTCTTCAATCTGCTTGCATCTCCCAAGCTCCCAGGTAAAATGGATGACTATTTTTAAGACTCATGTGTGAGGGAAGAGGGATAGATAATTTACTGGCTTTTTTACTGCTGTAGATCCCTTAAAAAGTGTTAACTAGGTGGTTCTAATAGTTGACTGAATTAGCAGGATGATCTTTGTTTTAGCAAAAGGGACCCAAGGCTGGGAAATATGGAGAACTGTGTCTGTACGTTGTGCTGCTTGACAACATGAAGACAATCAAAGCAGCACATTGAAAGGGCTCAGAACCTATTTTTGCAGAGTATTCTTTTTCTGTTTTCCCCACCATTTCTCCATTTCTTTACATTCAAAAGAAGTGTGTTACACCTATACTGATGGCACTTACTGACAAATAAGCAGTTGACATGCTGCTAAGGTAGCTTGAAGTCAGCATATTCTTCACTGTTCTTCAAACAAGGAAAAGAAAACCCTACTGCAGAAAGTGCATTGAAAAGTGGAAAGAAGATTTTATTGAGTAACTTTCATAGTTTTGTGGGAAAAATCAGACAAATTCTGGCAATGTTTTGGACAGTTCTGGTCAGTTTTAGGGAGAGAAAAATCTCTTTTATTTGTGGGTGTCTCTTCCCTTCACAGCTACAAATAGGCCACATTTGTTAACACCTGTCTGCCCAGCATCCATTATGCCAGTACAGTCACAGCACTTTTGGTAGGATAAAATTACTTTTGCTTTCTTCAATGCAATTTAGCAGCTGAAAAGTGTCATATTCCCCCCTAGAGATTCAGGCATCATATCACAGATGCCATCTGGGAACTAAGGAGTAGTTTTGATACAAGCTGAAATTGGTTCAGGCACCTTGGAGAACTGCTAAGATGTGAGAAAGTGCTGAGAGATCCTCTGCAGAGCAGAAGCAGAAAGGGAAGATTCCTGGCAAAGGGCAGAGTGTTGACACAGCAATAATTAGCAGCTCAAGGGTTATCAATGAGAATAAAACCACACAAAAAGCATGTGAAATCCTACAGGAACAAAACCAAGTAGCCCAAGAATGGCAGCTGAGCCCTGTCAACCATCAGCCCTTTCCAAGCAGCACAGAAGCCAACATTTCCTCTCTGGACTTGAAGGCAGCCCAGCCAGCCAGGGCTCCTCAGGTGCCTTATCAGGGGTGGTGAACACTTTAGCTTGTTAGCTCTGCCTACACTGTATGTATGTTGACCAATAAATCATAAATTTAACTCCTTAAAGCTGTGAAATCCATTTTGCAGAGGCTTGGTAAGTAACAAAAGGCACCCAAAGGAACTGATCTAGAGGGGGAAGGTTAGAAAACAAGTGAGAACTATTCAGTATAAGCAGCACCACCTCCTCTTCTATTACCCTTTAAAAATCACTGCCTTAAGAACCAAAGGAAGAGCTAGAAATAGCATGGAAACAGCTTCTGAATTTATATTAATCCTTTAATGCAAATTACTGAAAAGGGTGACTTTTGAGTTTCTGTGTTTCCTTGTAGCCTTGCCATACCCAGCCAGCAACGGGTGTGAGCTAATTGTTAAATTCAGTTCAACAAGTTCCTCATTAGGGGTAAATTACCTGAGTTTGAAATCTGCTAATTTTCCAATCAGGGTGAGTGTTTGCACTTGTGATTTGGAAATAATTAACACATGGTATAACATCAAAACCTATGTAAAGGCTAATGGTAGAAGGACTAATTTCCTTGGCATGAAAGAGGCGTGCTTGGTTTCCCTAGAGCTCCATTACTCTCCTTTCAGTATTGGTGTGTGCTGTGTAGGGCATTCTAGTACTTATTTAGATTGATTCTCTGCAGAGTTGTACTTTTTCATGTCAGTTTTGAAAAACTGAATGATTATTTTTCAGGGCTATGAGTAGTTTATTTTATTGTATTTTATTTTGAAAGTGCTCCATTTCTTTTTTCTTCTTCCTATCTCCCAGAATTACTTGTTTCTATTATCCTTAAAAGGGGGCCATAAATTGATCGGGGCTTTAGCTTGAGTTCTGCAAACTTTAAACTGCAAGTTTCTGGGAGAGCCACGTTCTGATCCTTCAGGCATTCCTAGGAATGTGAATGCCCTCTAGTATTGAGAAAGAAAGGATATCCAAGGAGGGGAACTAATTAGGAAAGTAGATGTGTGCATGGTAGAAACAAATATAGTTGGAAATCATGAATGAATTTTCAGTCTTAGTTTCAGCTATTGATACAATGCTGATTATCATGACTTCTATGTGTTATTGGATAATATTATCTGATCTAAACCAGATTTTTTTTTCTGGTAAATGATGCTACCCTTGTAATTTAGAGCATGGCACTGGTACAACTTTGTGCATTAGTGACCTGTCACCGTGAGGTTTGTGAGGGACAGGATCAGATTTAATCTCTGGCAGCCGACTCCACCCAAGGGTGTCGCTGGTCCCGCTGGTGCGAGGGTGCCGTAGCTGTTGACAAGAAGGGTGTGACTTGACAGCTCCACACAGGGAGAAGAGCCCGTTCCACGTGAACAGGCCAGTTTCTGCCACGGGAGCAGTGACACAGTGTGGTACATGAGCTCTGCTTGCCCATAACTGGCACATGGGGTTTTTCTTTGTCTTTTGTCACAGCATCTCCTTCAAACCTCTAAGACCTCCAAGCAGAGCCTCCCACAAAAAGCAAGCCAGCCAGGGTAGGGAAGCTTTAAATGGCATCTGATCTACCAAAGCTTTGCCAAGTAGCATCCTTTAGGCAGCCAGGCTGCCCTGTGAAGCCCTAGGACAGAAACGTGGTTCTTTCTGGGCAGCTCTGTCTTCTCACATGTCCACAGATATCTATTGCAACTGTTTGCACTGAGATAGGAACTGTGTTCCAGGTATACGTGAGTCAGCACTCGGGAATTCTCTTACTGGATTAGTATCTCTGACTTAGGTAACCTGTTTTGAACAGTTCCAGTATCATTATTATTTGTAGCTTTCTCCTTTCAATGCATTTTTGGATGAATGTAAATAGAGCTTGTTCTTCTTTCACAGAGGAAGTGTTTGTGATTTGTGTCCACGCCCATAAGGTAACATTCACACAGCCAGAAATGCTACACAGAGGTGGCAGAGATTTGCCTTTTCCATTCAAGCTGATGATGACTCCTTTCTTGCTCAGTTTTGCTTTTTATAGCTCGTTGCTTATGAGTTACTATTGCTTGTGAAATTCTGGGCTACAAGTCTCACATCCCTTTTTCTATTGCTGTTTCTGCTTACCTGCTTACTTTTGTTATGACATCAGCTGCTGCAGCTTCTGTTCACATCTGAATTGATTGCTCTGGTTATAGACAATGTCTCTCAAGCCAGACCCCTAGAGCTGTGAGAGCATCTTCTTTTCCCTCTCTGGCATGGAGCATCCCACCTCACTGTTCATGTGTAATGTGGAAAAAAAGAGCATGAGCAAGGGAGAGAGAGGGGCTAATACCTTAAAATTCATTATTTTGATGGCTCCTTATTTTTCTGAAGCTGTTTGTTTTCCCTATGTACCTTATATTTACTTCCAAAAAAGATCAGATTTCAAGATCTGGTCAAGTAATCCTTATTTCACAACAAATACCTTGACCATTTCCCTCTGGTTCTTACTGAGCAGCTCTTGTGTTACGAAAGACGCACCTGGTAACTCGGGGGTGATTTCCTCTGCAACACCAGCTGCCTTGAGAGTTGCTGAAGAGCCCACACTGCATAAGCAAGGAGGACCAAAGCTGTTAGGTCATCTGCCAGGCCATCCTGCCTGTTGTCTGCCTGTGGATAATGTTAAGGAGATAAACCTCAACCAACAGTTTCTTTCTTCTTCGCTTATCCTTTTGGTTACCCACGACCTTCTACTGGGCAACTTCTTCTTTCATGCTCCTTCCTCCCTTTGAAATTCTCCTATTGGAGGCCCAAAGGTCTCCTGCCCAGATTGCCTGGAGAGAAGAGCCCTTGCCACTGAAATGGGGGATGTTTGACCAAGTCCCCTTGTGAGATGCTGCCTGCTGAGGACCCAAGGCAGCTCTCGCCCTCAGGTAAGTAGCTGTGAGGTTACAGTGCTCTTTGCTCTCAGTATATGTGTCAGAAAATCAGCCAGCTTCTGGAAGCTAATAGTGGTCTCTTAAAAATAGTAATAAGCTAAATGTTAGTTAGTTTCTTACCTGCAAATTGTGCATGCCAAATATAAATTACCCAGCAGTACTGAGAAAAAAATAATTTAAAATTTATGAACTCTTGGTGTTTCTCCAAGCATGCACACAAAAAATCCCCTCCTATTATTTCTCTATTTTTAACCACTTGTGCAAATTTAACTGAGTTACATGTCATAAGAAGTAACCTATGTACACTAAGTTAAGCATGTCAAGTGAAAGTTTAGGATAGTTACATCTGATCTAACACAAAAATTATTTTACTAGAATAATAGCACTGATATTTCCAAATCACCATCAGGGTTATAAAGCGATTCTGTGCTTTTAACACACATTGTCCTGTTTTTAAGTGTTGGCCCAGCAAAGAAAAGCCCTTGGAAAGGAACAGGCAGGTGCATGTTTTGTTCAGGTCCTGCAACTCCTGAACAGCCCATAGTCACATTACAAGGCAGCAACCAGCAGCAGCCAGGTGGCATAAGAAACCATCTCTCAGGTGAGCCTGACTTCTGCCATATGGTGGTCTCAGCTACAGCTTCTTCAATAAAACTACCTTCACAAGTCCCTTGCAAATGAATGAATTAAATTTTTTCCTTTAATGATTGCAATGGGATTTTGAACTGCTTTTGTAATGTTAAAGAAGAGACAGAGCTAGTTTTGTGCCACCACCCCATCATCATTTTTAGCCTGTCTCTCTGTGAAGGAAAAGAATGCTGACAAATGGAGAAAGATTAAAAGGATTTGATTGGATTTATCATTCTTAATTTTCTAGACTTAAACCCACCCTTTGAATGGTTTTCTTTGAGGAAGTAATCTGAATCCTTTATTAGTTTAATAGGATTTGGCTAATATTACTGACCTTATCCCATCCTCAAGCTGGATTTCCACCAACAGTCTAAACAGATTTCCCTGACACTACAGCAAATCCTCTCTGCAAACAGTTGTAGCTGAGACAAGACTTGCTGGTGCTTTCCCTCCATGTGAGTTAGAAATCTCTGCTGAAACCCTCTGCTGAGGAGAAGTGGGACAAGTGTGACTGTTTGGGTTTTCTTTAAAATTGTGTGATTAATTACATTTGTATTTTCTTATCTTCTGATTATATTCTTCTGCCACCTGAAGCTGGGTGAAGAACCCCTGCAATTGTGTCACACTAAAAAAATTGCAGTGAGAGACAATAAGTAATATTTGATCCACCACATTCTCTGTCTGTCTGGCATTCCTGGGAAGCTACAGGCTGATTCCTGGCAATGTGCAACAGCTGTCCCCACCTCTGAGCCACTTGAAGGATTTTCTATCTTTTCCAGCTATTGGCAATGTTTGAAAAGGGCAAGTTTGTGCAATGTGGTGTTTCCTTTGTCCCTTGTGTCTCTTCCTGGTTTTCCTACATTGCAGGTGGAACACCACCTGGGTCTCTATTCTACACTGTCCTGTCTTTCAAATAACTTTTTTTTTTTTTTTAGAGACTCAATGCTCATCTTGCTTCTAGAACACAGCAAAGAAGGTATTATGACAGATATGGATTTTTTTAATTGTGAAAATAATTATCAGAAAAAATAAACTATTTCTTGTGGAAAATATGTAAGCATTCCCCATGATGCTCTCCATGAGCAAAATGCCTTCCCTCCCCACTGCCCAGAATGTGTAAAATGTGCATTGTGCATATCCCCAAGACAATCTTGTTCAGTCCAGAATCTGGAGGTTCTATACATCACTAAGAACTAAATCAACTTGATTATTTTTTGCAGATAACATATTTAGCTTTTCAACTTGCCTGTGCAGAAGTGGCCAGCAGAGCAAGGGAAGGGGAGCTACCAGAGCAGCATCACTGAAAGAGTGTCAGTCACCAAGAATTGCAGCTGGAACTCCCCAGCAGTCTCAGCCTGCAAGGTTTCAGCACAGCATCACTGGGATGGAACAAACACAAACTTCTCACTTTTGCTATGATGGGAAATAATTTATTTTTATTTTACAGTCTCTCCAGGGGCTTTAGTATTATACCTTGAGAAGGAACTTCATTCTGCTCATGAAGTCAAAATCACTGTATTTGAGATAATTTCCCACTCTGCTTAAAAAGGAACAAAAAGAAAAGGAATATGATAAAATAATTGTGTGTTCCACCTCCACACCCTCTCCCTCCTGTCTCCACATTTCTTCACAGATGAGGAATAGACTGTGGCACCCACAGGGTAAGGCATTATCACTGTTGAATGCTCAGTGACTCTGCCTAAGGATAAATCGTCTCTAGAGGCTGAACCCACTCCTTCTCACCTCCTCCAGTAACCAGATTACCCGCAACTGCAGCAACATACAGTTGTTCTGAAACACAAACGCGAGGAATTCTAAGACGTGGGCGCTGTGAATTGTGCCTTGGCCATGGGCGGTCCTCAGTCACTAGATGGCACACTTAAACAACTCACCGCCTTCTGACCTTGCTCCACAGGTGCTGTGGGACAGCGGAGAGCTTTTCCCACGAAAGACAAGGAATTCTTTGACGCACAGTCTAGTTCTGTGTGTACGGTACTTTCATTGCAGTTTCCTGCCTTCAGGGGTATGCTTGCAATTTATTATTAGCATGCAACGCTCAATTTCTTTGCCTTTGGTTATAGCCAATAAATTAGTCTTGTCGGCTTTAGTTTTGGAGGACGTTTCGTTTCAGCTGCTTTGAGGAATGTCTGCAAATAGTGATATACGATCCTGGTGGCCGCTCCCTCACCGGTCACACAGCTGGAAGGTTCGGGGGTTCTGTGAGTTTTTTGGGGACAAATAATGCTTGGTGCATCCCCTCCTGGGCACTGATTTGAAAGAACAATTTTTATAGAGTATTTGTAAGCCTTCCATCATTTTACTTATGGTCCCCAAAATATTTAGTAGGACTCAGTGTTGCTGTCACCAATAACAATAGCATAAACAGTGAGAATCAAAACTTGTTTACCTACTAACTATCCCTGTAGAGGAAAAATGTAAATCAAAGCAGGTGATGGGCAGAAGTTTCAGTTCTTGCTCAGATCCTCCTCTATTCGTCCTGCCAGGTGGGCACTCCATCTCCTTTACTGTACAGTACACCTGTGTGTTGCAATAATGACAACTTCAGTGAAATTGCTCCTATATCACCTTTTGCTCTGACTTTCAGCCCTGCCAACATAAGACAGTTAATAGCATGTGAACTGTCTGTATACACGTGCAGCTCTTGAACCCTGCCCTCCACGTGGAGATGCAGTGCTGGGACCTGGGGCTGGTTCTCCAGCTTGTATTGAAGTCCATTCCCCGCCTGGCACAAAGCAAACAACTCCTCAGGGATGCATTTTTACAGCTTGTTAGTTTGGATGTGTCTACAGTAACATTTTAAATTGGATTAGTATGTGTGAAGCAAATCTCCTAATCGTGTTTGTAATGATGCCTTGGGCTTCCTGGGGTGCTGATCTCTG
>JAOXXN010000001.1:12525779-12540832 GCA_026770055.1 Myrmophylax atrothorax | reverse complement strand
GCACACCAGTGGGATGTCTATTGTGGGAAGCTCCAGGAGTGCACCTAACACTCCTCAGCTACCATCAGGCTGGGCCAACCCTTGAGACCAGCCTAGTGCTGGTCCAAAGTGTGCACAGTAGAGTTCCCAACTCCTCAAAGCAAACCCCTGTACTGTACCAACATAGCCATAAGGTGCAACTCTACTGGTATGTGGAAGTACTGTTCCTGATGCTTAATGTGAAATTGCCTCCAGTCTTCATGTAGGAACAGTCCTTGAGTTGTCCATCAATAAGCTCAATATACTGTATGTTTTTTCCTTTAAATGAAAGCTTTTAGAGATTTTTGCTACTGATTAGTGAGAATGTGCCTACTGTGCGATACTTTTCTTTCCTCCTTTCTGCTTGACATTGTATGAAGTACCAGTCATGACTGTTCCAGGAATTTGTTCTTCTTGGTACCAGGCACAGGAAATATTCTATTTCATGCAGAGAAGTAACACATCCCATTGCCCTACCCCATAATCTAAGATGCCAAGGAGTTGAAGCATTTTAAAGGCATGCTGCAATTTGCCATCTAAGAGAATTCAGTCATACAGGGTAGCTGCTTTCAACCTTGCTGGTTTTCACCTTATCATTCTGGTTTGAAGCAGGATGCATAAAATCCAAGCTCATTGTGCTCTCTAGTTAGAGCCTATTCCTTCCTTCTTCTGGTAAAAGAAGCGCTGTCTGAATTTGATGTCTTAGTTTAGTCTGTCTTTAAATACGGTTAGAGAGAGCCTGCTGATACCACTTATTCATGGGAAAAAGGTCTTCACATCACAGTAACTCCTTCCGTTAGATAGCAATACCATCCAGAGATGAACATTATCCCTCTCCATTTTAGCTGGTGATATCTGGTAACTTCAGGCCTTGAAGTCTGATTGTGTGGCAAGAAGAAATGAGGTGGGGCAGGGGGAGAGAGCCAGGACTACTGCTCACAGCTGCCACCTTTTCCCAAAGGGTCATTTTGCCTTGGGCACCTTCTACTGTGCCAAAAGACCACAAGGGTTAAAACCACACAGCGACTGCTTGCATTCACTAACATGTACATGACACAGGTACAACTAACGTGCTACGCAGCAAAGTATTACTCAAGTGTTAACTGTGACACAAGTACTTAAACACAGGCTGCTTCAGCTATTGCTGGGCAGGCAAGCAGCTGTTGGTCAGGAGGGGAGTCTTCATTTCCATGCCTCTTTGGAGAGGACCCAGATCCCTCATCTGGCCAAGGTTCTGTCTGCTGAGTCTTTGCATTCCTTCTGAGGGTGTTGCAACTTTCGCCCCTTCTCAGTGTTTTCCAGCTAACCATTGCTACCTCTACAATTTCACTTCTGCCTTTGAACTTACTTTCACGTGATTTACACTCTTTCTTGCATCCAGAAAACAACTTTCTAAGAAAAACTCAGCCATGGCATCACAGCTGTGCCATCACAAGAGGAAGCCTTGCATCATGTCTGGCCTGTGGCTTGGAAATTTGCTGCATGTGCCCACCGGAACAAAGGTAAAGGCATAATGTTGCTCTTAGTTGGGACACCTAGACTGGTGTCATAGTGATCATTAACATTGTGGCATTTAAATTATGTTTAGGGCAGGTTAAACTACTGGCTCTGGATGTTTTGGTAGTATCATCATGCTCATCGTAACAACAGCAACAGAGGCCTTGAACTAACCATTCATTATATTGCAGACAGTCTATCAGATAAACACACTGGTTTTGATTTCTGAAAAAAAATCTTCTTGTGATAAAAACTGTCCCACAGGCTCAGATGGATTGTCTTGGGGGTTGCATGGGCAGCTTAAGAAGGACCAAGTCCACCAGAATGCTCTCAGCAAGACTGCTGGTTTTGAAATAGTCTGTAAAAGATCTGAGCAACAACTTTCATGGTGGAGTCCCTTGAGAAGAACAAAGAGAATATTAGAATTTGCCTTTTAAAAGTTCAGACTGACAGGAAGAAGACCTAGGTTTTTGGATAGCAGAGCAGAAAACCCTCCAGGTATCAGATAAATTAAAGAAGCACTTATGTATCAGAAGCTGCACATGCAGAGAATGAAGAATGTGATCTTGGTGGAGCAGCTGGAAAAAAAAAGTCTTTGATTTGCTGGTTAATCAGAATGTACTGCAGAGGAATCAATATAAGGATAATCTCATTTGCTATTTATTTCTGGCTTGGATATATGCATTTCATCTGTCATCTACTCTGGAGAGGAATGGCATGAATTTCATCAGTTCTGCTATTTTTGCCTGCAAAATATTCAAAATTGTTTCTGCAGAAGCTATGGGCAGCAGTGGGGGACATTTATTTAAAGAAACTTGGAACAATGGATCACTAGCGATTAAAATAAAAATGGAAATTGCATTCTGGATGCAGGAGGCAAATGAGTATTGCGTTTACAATACTCAGGCATTTAGCATGTATGAACCATTGCTGAGTAGCTGCATTTTGGAAATTTTGAAATCTGGTTGCCTTTTGAAAAATGCAGATTCAAGCTTCTCATTTTATGCTAATGTGAAGAGGTGAAGGAGAATACCAGTTTGTTGAAACAAGTGAATTAGCATGTGAATGGGGAGTATTGGACTTCTCCCTCTTGAAACAGTGGCTTTCAAAGCAGAAACTAGGATTTAAATCTCACACTGTGATTTTTCTCTTTTCATACCCTCAGAGCATGTTACTCGTAGTGCATTAATAGGCTTTGAGCCTGTACCCCATCGACTAGAGGTGCTGTCATTTTTACTAATAGCCATAATCTACAAATCTAACAATCAATGAAACAACCTGTTTTCTCTCCCCTTGCTAATCCTTCTTTTAGATCTCCCTTTCAGTTTTCAGGACTGACGGTTATCACAACACTTTCAAAGTAAGAATCTGACTGTGAGAGCAGCCTGGACTCCCTCCTTCCTTGTCAAATCCTTTGGTTTTTAGAGGACTGCACTGTCAGCACAGCCAGCGAGGTTTGCCTTCAGTGCTGACGTACTCCTTGCAAATAAAACAAACTTGCAGCAGTGTATTGCTGAGTAAGCCAGACTGCAGTGATACAGGAGAATTAGTGCCTACTGAAGGAGGCTTGAGGAGGTATCTGAGGCATTTTTCCAGCACAAGTGCATGTGAGCTCTCACAGCTCAAACAGCCTGGTCCCACACTGTAACATATCAGGCCACCTTCAGCAGAGACAACGATATTTTTTGCTTATGTGAAGTAAAAACCCGGGAATCTCTGCTGTGAATGCAATTCTCCAATGAGATCAAATTTTTGCTTTCCAAGCTCCTTTTCCTGCCTCTCCCCACCTTCATTCCCAGAATCAGCCATGGTAACCTGGCCTGCATTTCAAATACCTGCTTGTATTTGTGTGACGGTGTGTGCGTTTGCCTTCCTTCATTGCGTTTTATTTGTCTTTGATTAATGATTAAAGCAAACCAAAACTATTGTAGCTGCTGTTAAGTGCCTCCTTTAACAACGAATGGAGCTTGCAATAAGTCTGCTCTGATGGCACAACAGCAGAGCTGGACCACTCTGGGCTGCTCTCAAGCCAGGTCCTGCAAGTTACATTCACATGATTTTTAAAGCATTGTATTTGACAATAAAATGGAGATTCTTCAGTTTTAGTTCTCTTACTTGTTTGGGGTAATCACTGTAGTCTTTTTATGAAGTAACACTAGGAACTCCATAGCAACTGGATGTTCCCACTGCAATATCAGAGAGCAGTGGCTGAAATCTGCTTCTGATACACTCCCAGTTGGAAAGGTAGCAGGAGGTCCAGTTATATTACTCTGATTTAAAGGCTCTTTTTTCTCCTGGCTATGCCAAAGTTTGCCTTTCTGACTAAATGAGTGACTCTTTGATGAAATAGCTGCTTCGTTTCATAGGGGGAATGAAAGTCATTCAATAAAACAAGTGTTTACAGTCATAAGATTACAAAGGTTGTTTGTTTTTGTTTGTTTTTAAAATGGATGTGTACTTGTCTTGATTGCCCTACCAGGCAATAAAGGTTTTCTAATCAGTTCAGTGAAAATCTTGATTCATACAGGACTGATGGTGCTGCCTTATAATGAGATGTAGTGTCTCCCAAAAGGATTTATCATAAGACACTTGTGATCTTCTCAAGAGAAGGCAATTTAGGTGGTAGCTGGTGGAAGAGACCACACCATTTTTCAGTTGATGTCACCCTGGCTGTCCTTTGAAAGCAGTAACTGGTGTCACACTCCTAAATCTGCTTTACAGTTTGCTGATTTCAGTGAACTCCCACTTGATGTCTGCATCATGAGGTCAAAGAGTTACTGCTGTAGTTACAGTAGATGAGATTCTGTAACATGGCTGAAAAAATCTCACACTGAACACGGTGGCTCTACTGCCCCTCTGGTTCCTGTGCAGCTCTAGAGGGGATCTGTAACTTCTCTTCATTGTTTGGATGAGTGGGGAAGTAGGAGCACCCCACTGCTTCTGCAGAGTAACTCCCTAAGCTGGCCCAGCCTGAGGTTGGGTTTGTGCTCTCAGCAGGGCAAGGAGACATACCTGGGAAAGGGAAGAGTGGAGGCTGGACAGCCTCTCCCGGCAGCTGAAGTGCTTGTGGCAAGGTGTGAGCCTGATACAGCCACCAGCTGTACTTTTCACTTGTACCTGAGGTTGAAAATTAGGAGGCATTGCAAAGTCCAGCCATTGCAGACAGCACACCATGACAACTCAGGACTGGCTTATCTAGAGCCAACAACTGCTGGGTGCCCTTTGATTCTTAATCCTGAGCATTAGCAAGACAGCTGAGTGACTTTTGGCTGGGGCCAGAATGCAGATTCTTCCTCAGATCTGTCTCAGCTTCCTACCTCCCTTGAAGCTGTTTACTAAGAGATGTCTTAAGCTGGTTTTATATATCATGAATACCATTTTAGGAGCAACTTCTAATTAGTTCAGTGTGACAAGGCCAATACTGTGCCGTATTGAGCCAAATTTTTTAAGTGAATTGTTCCTCCATATACTGCAAGTGCACATGCTTATACAGGTGTGCCTCATATTTGTCTTTGTCTCCATGTGAACCATACATCAAATCATAAAGACTGAGTGGAATGTCTGTATTTTAATAAAAGGAAAAAAGCCTCTGTGATATCAGTATATATGGCAGGTGTACTGGGGCTGTGTCCAAGGGTTTGGGGTTTGGTAGTGGTGGGGGGCTACAGGAAGGGCTTCTGTCAGAAGCTGCCAGAAGCTTTCCCCATGTCCAACAGAGCCAGTGGCAGCTGCTCCAGGAAGGACCTGCCATTGGCCAACGTGAGCCCATCAGCAGTGGTGGTAACACATTTAAGAACAGAGTTAAAAACTGCTCTGGAAACAGCAGCAATTGCAGCCAGAGGAAGGAGTGACAATATGTGAGAGAGACAGCCCTGCAGACAGCAGGGTCCGTGAAGCGAGGAGGTGCCCCAGGCACTGGTGCAGAGGTTCCCCTGCAAGACACAGTGAAGACCATGGTGAGACAACCATGGCCCTGCAGCCCATGGAGCTTCATGACAGAGCAGATATCCACCTGCAGCCCCTGGAGGACTCCATGCCAGAAAGGTGGATGCTCAAAGCATACCGTGACCACTCTGAAAGTCAGTGCTAGAACAGGCTCATGGCAGGACCTGTGGAGAGAGGAGCCCATGCTGGAGCAGGTTTGTGTCACTTACAACATGTCTAAGAGAAGGAAAGGGGCTCAGTTTCCCTTGCATAGAAAGGCATTTATTTGGGGGGAAAATATTTAAGATTCCTATGGCATTCATTTTTCAGCTCTTACTGAATAGCAATGAAAACATTTTTCATGTAAAAATGCAAAGTACAATAAAACATAGTCTGATCTCAATGGGTGAAAAATTACACAATAGGTCTAAGTGTGACAAAAAGATGGTAAATAGCATTCCATTGTAACCAATGAGACAGGAGGCTGATGCCTTAAGATTTCCTATATATTTGTAGATTTTAATATAGCTGTATAATTTCTCACTCAAGGTAGGAGTTAACAGTTTCTAAACCCCTTTCTCATGGTTTGTGCCACATTCTTGAAATTTTGTTTAATATTCTTTTCAAGCAGAAAGATTTCAGCAAGGGCATCTTGTTTGGGACACATGCACCTGGACTGGAATAATAAATCTATTGTAGTCAAAACAAGATAGGGGGCCCAGAACCCTTGGAAAGGCTCCAACGGGGCAGTTCTGAGGATGGTACCAGGGACAAATGGTTTTCAGGTTGGAGGTATCCATTAGATATGATAATTAAGTAGTGTTATAAATTTGTAAGAACCCCATAGTGTGGTGTGTGTGCCTATTTACTCTGAAAGCTTTCATTAAAGAACTGCTCTCTACCTCATCTATACTAAGGTTGTTTGGAAAGGTTTTTTTTTTTCCTTCATTTTAGGCAACAAGACAAATACAAAACACCTGAAAATGCAGCCTTATGCCCACCTATCCTTCCCTTCACTCTGCCTTGCTCAGAAGGATTACATTCATGTTAACAAAACTGGATTCCAGTTTCACTTAGATACATTAAAAAAGGATAGCATGGAGTGATGCCCTCTTCTGTCCTTCTCAGAGTCAAGTAAAAGTATTAAGCAAGGAAAAATTTCAGAAAGCAAATCCCTAGAGCATTGCTTTATCTCAGCACTGCTCATTTCCTGACTGCCTGGACACTCTGGGTAGTGAAATCCAGCCCATATTTGACACTGGAAACATGAGATTCAATAGTTGTGCTCCTCCAAGGGTGAAAGCTGTAGTCCCTTTGAGGTATAGGGTATAGATATCTAGGCCTGATCATGATGTAGCTTCAAACCATGAGTGCACCTGATGGACCCTTTTTTCCTTTCCTCTCCCTTAGAAAAGTAATCTTATATTTGATTCCTATTCACTATGCATGTGTAACATCAAACTACCAGAAGTCAATACTGGTCAGGAGCTGGTGAGTATCTGCTGAACACAACTGAAAATGGCTTCTAGAGGTAAGCATTCAGCAACCTTAATAATAAAAATGATCTGTGCTCTTCGTTCTGTTTTTCAGTGTGTCCATCACTCCCCACTCTCAGCTTCAGCTGAGGAGAAAAGCATCAAACCAGGTGGATGTGCAAATGTTACTCCTTTGAGCGTGGTAACCTCATGTTTAGCAGTCAATTGCTTAATGAAGTGTAAAGATGACTTTGGATCACCAGTAATTCCATTCTTATCCATGTCCACATCCATATCCATATCTAATCTTTCAAAGCTAATCCATCCTACAACAAATGTGTAGGCCTGAGTAGTGTTGCAACATGGAGAAAGTAAAACTTCCAGCTTGTCAGGTCTCTGCACAGAATCCATCTTTCACCTCAGAAGGACATTTTATTACTCCTGTTATCACAAAGCACTCATCTAGGAGCAAACACCAGAGCAAAAGTTCTCTTCTGGCCCATGAAGCTCTTGGGCTATGCTTTCCCACAGAGTGTCAGAATAATTTGCAAAACAAGCTGCATATTATATTTTGTAGGTAGAACAGTTGGAAAAACTATTTATTTGTTTATCTTGCTAAATTACAGTATTTTCTAGTCATCATCTTCGAGAAGGCTCTGAATGGAGAGCCAGAATATTTTGCCAATGGATCTCTGGGAGAAGCCATCAGCTGTTGGCAGCAGATCTTCAAGCCTGAATTGAGCCCTACCACATTTACCAGGATCAGGTGCATGGATACAGCAAATAATCATGATGCATTTACTTCTTTTTTGGACTATGTATGTAAAGACAAATTAAAATTGATTCTTGTTTGGCATTGGTCCTGAGCCCACTATAGGCATGGACAGGGGCAACCACAGTTGCACCCTGACATGGCTCCCCACTGTTAAGAGGAACTGAAAATTAGGGTAATAATGCAAGAATAGCTTAACAATACCTACTAGAAAAGCTTATCTCTAACAAGAGGCTAGTGCTGCTATGGTCCTGGCAAAAGTTCCCTGGTTTAGAGAGGAGACACAATCTCCACTTAATTGTTCTTTTCTTTCTCCTTGCAGAACTTCATCTGCTAGAAGTTATGCTTAGGGCTAATTTGCTATGTCAGTGTACATAGACATAACCACTGTGTTTGCCTGTTCTCTATCTAGACCAGCCTACAAACGATTACAGAAAATCAAGCAAAATATATACTACTGTTTACAGGGAAGAGAAACTCCACAATCCAGCAAAAAGCAGTATCAGCAAAAGGTATATATTTGGAGTCCAGGATGTCACAAAAAGATTAAATATGATGTTTAACTTGTGCTTCGTAAACCAGTTCCATTTCTTCACTGTGCACTTCCAAATCAGTACTGGATAAAAGAAATAAATGAAAATGGGGAAAATAAAAGCTTGTTGGTTGAATAAATGCAGTAAAGTGGTTTTTACAGAAAAATTGGAGAAACTACCAACATTCCTTTACACTTCCCATGGGCTCAAATCAAGGCTTAAAACCCCCCATCAACTCATGTGTAAATCTATAGAGTGAAAAAGCCCAATGAACAGTAAGAAGCATGAGTTAATAAAATATATCAGGTCAGAAAAACGTGATACCAAACCCACTGTAATTGCCTATCTGTTATATAAAGGCATTCCAGTGCAGGTAATGCTTATTGATTTCAGGAAAGCACTTGCTATGATACTGAATTATAAAACTTTTAGCATTTTGTGCACAAGGAAATATCATAATGGGGTGAAAAGGAGACTGATCGATGCAGATGTATCACTGTTCTCTAAGGGCAGAGCTGCTATTGGAACAGAGGCTCTTCTCAACCCATTCTCTACTGTCAAGATCTGGGAGAGGAAGCAATCAGAAAATGCACTTGTGCTTCCCTAATATGGCTTCTTTGGTTGGTTTTTTGAGAGGAAAATGGCTGATAATTCATTACAAAGTGTGTATTTGGACTTGGAGTATTTTTATTAATTTGTTTGTCTCTTGGCACACAGTTACCTCTGGAAGGTGCAGCTCAGGAGCAGGAATTACTCTCTGAAAGAGTTTTAACATTCAGAAAGCTCCACAGTGACACACGTGACAGCTCCCCTTCCCAGTTGTTTCTGGAGCTGAATGTTTATGCTGTTTTATTTAAGGAATCCCATGAAATCAGTGGATTCTCAAACAAGAATGTTTTGACATTTCTGTGTTTAAACTATGGTGTTTCCTGGAATCTTTAGTTCTCACTTCATGTGTTGCAGTGAAAACAAAATACTCCAGTAGGGCTGTGGCGGCTGGGGCATGAAAGCCCTGGGAAACATGCTTCTCCATTCTTCCAGGCTGCTAGAGAGGGTGACAAATACATAGATGGGAACAAATTCCTGTGAGATTATGGTGTTTTTCAGACAAAACTGACAGTTTCTTCTTGAAGATGTGAGTGAGTGGAAAACAAATCTTCCATGCAAAATGAACAAAAAGTGCATTTCTCTCCAGCTGAGAATTTTCAGGGCCAGGATGACTCAAACCTGCTCCCCCAAAGGGCAGATTTTTTTCCGTTTATCTGAGTATACAAGACCTTCTTGTATTTCCTGCTGCACGGTAAATTTAATGTAGCAGGTTCTAACTCCTCTGCAGCTTTTTGCTCCCACAGGACCTGCAGGCTTCAATTTCTGCAAATGAAAAGGTGCTGAGCTGATATCCCCCAAAGATAAAGGTCTGCCAGGCTGTGGTTATGGTGACTCAATTTGAAATACAGTTTTGAGTTTTCCCCTAGGATCTCCCCAGCAAGGGAAGAAGAGTAACAAAAGAACCCATGAGAATTTCCTTCAGGGACACTCCCTTCCTACTAATGGCAAACTAGTACTGTTCTCCTCCCCAAAGTGGGTTGTCAATCCCGTTTGAAAGGATCTAGTACAAAACCCAAAGATGTATTTCTTATGTGCCAGTGGCTCTTCTCAGCTGCTGTTCTTTCAAGATGTTTATGGAAAAGAAGATTAAATGTAAATCCTTGGCATAAATGTACTGGCTGCTGGTTAGATTCAATTTTACCCATTAAATGCAAGTTAGGACCTGGATGTGAGGTTTTTTTGTACAATTGAATGGTAAAAGAAGCACTGAGACACAATCTTATGGGGAAGGGGTTGTTCTGGTGTGGTTCTGCACTGCTCATTCATAGCTCCAACTCCCTGGTCCCCTTTGGCACAAGCAGAACAAAATGCCATAGCAGTAAAGATACTCCTAAACTCTTTTCCTCTGCATTTCCTCTGTTATCTCAGTGGCATAGATTTTCCCTCCTCTGTGCCTTAACAATTGCAAAAGAAAATCACATATTTGTTTTTCTTTACAGATGAAATATGTTTGGGCCATTAAAGAATAATGTAGTTCTGTCTATTAATATTGGACACACAGCTGGTGTCATCACCAGCTCTACTTACTCTAAAGCAAATTACTGAGGATAGTTCTGTAATTGAAGGAGTTGTGGACTGTATACCCTAAAAAACCTAACACATCTGAGCCAGTTAATTATAAACATTTTGACAAGCCATGGCATTTTTATTTACAAAGAGAGTCAAGATTTTCTTTAACTTCCCAGCCCTTAGATAGGTCAAATGTATTTTTGATAGTCCCAGATGGTTCCAGGCTGAACACATATTTTGATAGTCCCAGATGGTTCCTTTAGAAAGACTGGTGAACTTTCCTGGTCAACCAACTAGTATGAGGAACACTAAATGCAATGACTAACAGGTTTTGCTGAGAAAAAAACTGGGCAGAGAAACTTTATTTTCTTGGGTAATAGACAAGAATGGCTGAAAATGTAGCCTAGGATAGGAACAAAATTTAATACTACATGTGCATTTCCAAACGCAGTAACTATTAATCTTCTGACTATTATGGGTAGCAGTCCTTCCAAGCTTACCCGCCTGAGTGCACAAATATTAGGAAGTGATAAATTATTAAAAATAAAACCAGATCCTTTTTGAAGTTTAGGAAAGACTCAGTAAGAAACCCAATGTGGCTTTATTCCACTCCTTGAATCTATTGTTGAAAGCATATAATGGCAAGTGGGGAAAATACAACAGTGTTACTGAGAAAAATTAGTACTACATAGAGGAGGAATTTGTATGAAACATCACACTACCCTCTACTAGTTTTTCCTGTTCTGTGCTGATTTTTCTGTCATCCTGTAAAAGGCACTTTGGAACTATAATTTTCTGTGTGAATTTTCCCCAAATAACTGTTATTGGTTACTGATATTGTAAGTGTTTCAATTGTATTATACCCATTCTCAGTGAGAGCTTCTGAACTTTTAGAAATAGGGTTTATATTAACTTCAATACAGGATTTTTTTTGTTGTTAAAAAAAATCAATAAATTCCACAGAGTCAATGTGTCTAGAACACACTAATAACCATGTTTTCTTGGTTTACAGTTTAACATTCCCTTTCCCCTCCTCTGACATCCATACAAAGGAGTTCATTATGCTGAATCCCCTGCAGTTAGTTTGTAGACCTACCATGTATTCTGTGGTGAAATAAAACAAGCTTTGTTAAGGAGATTATGGCTCTCGTGTTTTAACAATCTGAAATTTTTGCTGTGAATTAATGTTAATTGGATGAAACCCTATGTGCAAAAGCTTTGATCCCTGAAAACAGAAGGGCATGTAGTATAAAGCTCCAGAAAGAGCAAGATCTAAAAATGTAACAAAAATCCATATTTTAAAATCTCCAGATCAAGTTCTGCTACAAATTTCTATGGGAGTGAATCTCCAATTGTAAATGCTAAGAAAACTCAAGCCTGTGGAAGACTTTCCTCTCCAGTAACTTAATTTCCTGGTTACTGGTCATAGAAGTGTTCCTTATTTATCCCTCTGGCTCCACTGAATTAACATGTAAAGACCAGTCCTATACATGGAGCAGCAAAGACTCTCCCATGTACACTCTGTCATTAGAGTACACAGCCTCACCCTCCCATCAGCTAAAACACAAAACTAGGGGAGGCCAGTTTGAAAATACTGGCACTGAATTCAGTGGTAAACAGTCAGTGGGTAGGAAACACCACAAACATCTTGCTCTTGCAAATATGCTCTACATCAGATCGATCCCCTGCTTTAGGGAATCACTCTGAAGCATCACTCTGCTTTTCCCTCTCAAAGTTTCTGTGGTTTGTGAGTCAGAAGCGTTGGTTTTACACCAACTCCAGTAGAGAAAACCAAGAAAAATAATTAAGTCACGATTGGCTACTCAATTTGAATTATCCATCTCCTTTGTCACAGTGATGACCCAAACCCCCCTGATACTATGATGTGTCAGGGGCTTCCTGGGAGGAAGCCAGGGTCAGTGGGGCCAGGTTGTTCTCTCTGGGCCAGGACACCACAGTCATCTTGTCCTCAGTGCAGGGTTCTGGCAAGTGTCCATACCGAGACCCAAATTCCCTTACAGGTGCTGAGGTTTCCAGTTGCCTGCATGCCCAAAGCTTTTTACCTGAACAGGCAGTAAGATGTTCTAGTTACTAAATGGCCATGTGAAAGTCGGTCATCTTTGACCCCTTGGTTAATTCTAGTTATTCCAGATTCTAATTTAACTGGAAAATATGAAAATGATATCCCTGATAAAAGGGAGATGCTAAGCACCCGAGAAATTCAACAGTTTCATATGGTTTATGCCCCTAACTTCTCTTTATTTCTGCAAATTGCCTAAGGACTAGGTTTACATGTATGTTTGTTGCTGTCTTGCCTTGGTAAATTCACCTGTGTGCATTTTATGTTCTCTCAGCAAGTCTTGTGGTCTTCTTATGCACAAGGCCATGCAGGGCTGTTGAGAGAGTCTGGGATTTGTCTTAAGAGTGTGTATGAACAGCCTTCAGAGAATTCGATCTCTTAGTTATGTCATCAGTTTCTCCACTGCTGAGAGAAGCTATTGAGAGGCCACTTGATGAGAGGAGCCCACCTCTGTTTTCCAGTGACTTTGTGCATGTCTTCATTATGGTTTTAGCCTGTATCAGCATAGACAAAAACAATTCCAATTTTCACATGGGTTGGTTAATATAGGTTTAATAAGATATTCCCCAAAAAAGTTACTGTGACACTGTTTATATTGCAAAAAATGTTTTGTGTTTAGAAAGACAACTCAATAGTTACCTGTTGTCTTGCTGCTGTTTGAAGCTGAAATCACACTAGGATTACTTAAAAATGTGAAAAATACATCAAATCAATTTTTACAATGTAACATCCCTTGGAGTCGCTAATTTCATCTTAACCTGGGAAAAGTTGGTCTGTCTCTAACAAAAAAATGTATTTTCTGTCAGATAATTCCACCATTCATTTCAGAGTTATGCTATAAATAAACTACAATCGAATCCTGAGGAGTCCATAACCAAGTTTTAAAACACTTTTTATCTGCCAAAAAAGCTTCAGAATGACAGGAGATGTTTCATTTTGTCAGCCTTGATTGCATGCCATGCCTCCTCAAAACAGTCATTCCTACAACCTGCAATTGAAGCGATTTTAAAACGTTTCCCAGTTATTTTGTACATTAGGTCAGTATTTCTCAGTGTCAAATTCTGTAAGGATGATCACACGAGGAAGGATGGAGAGAGACTTTCAGTAACTGAAGAGTATTGGGGGTCAGTTATTAAATTAGAGTAATATTACCTTGTAATGGCTCAAGTTTACATTGAAATTTCTAGAGAAAAAATAAGGATTTTGTGATCAGTTTTTTGTCTTAAATGTATCCAAACTACATCATAGCAAAAAACAGTCAGTGACTGAATTCACTGGCACACTTTGGCTGTCAAATACCTGGCTTCACTTCTGACTCCAGACATCAAAATTGATTTTAATTGTAGTCAGATGTTTTCTCAGATAAAAATGGACTTTTCAGGAAATGTTAAGTATTGTCAAGAGTTGAAACTTTGCAGACACAGGAGCTGGACTGTCCTCACAGGGAGCACAGGGCTGTGAGATGTTCACCCAGGCCCCTTGGGGGGGTTATGGTGGAGCTTCCACCATGAGACCTCGGTATTGTTGAGCACCTGCTTTGTCACAAAACGTGCAGGTGGCCTCTGTCCTGCCAGCCCCATCCACCACACAACCCACTGGATACCGGAGCCTGAACTGCAGCTGTGTGGGCACCATTTATGGACCAGCTGAGACACATCAACTGGTCCATCCCAAACCTGAAAGGAGCTTGTAGCCAGGTGGGAATTGGGCTCTTTTCCCAGGCACAGGAGGACAGTCTGAACCTGTGCCAGGGAGTGTTAGGTTGGAGATGAGGAGGAATTTTTTCACAGAAAGGGTGATTTGACATTGGAATGGACTGCCCAGGTATTGCAAAATGTGCAATATGTAACATTTTCTAAATAAAGGATGTTCTTTGTTCTTTGATCTGTGTACACTTTTCAGCCCAATACATGAGAAGGGAGATTTAATCCATGAAACAGAGAGCAGCTAACAAGCTCTAAGTGATGTCCAGCTGGTAGAAAAACAAATTATGTGTTCCTAGAGTTGCCTTGGTAGGGCTTGACACAGTTCAGTGACCTCAGACTCAGGGGGAGGTTAACAAAGCTTGGAGGGAAGGGTACCCACTGATGCTGGACACAAAGAACGCTGAACTTTTTGGCCACAAGCACACCTGGCAAAGCCCACAACGTAAGGAAGAAACTAATAAAGCCAACTCGGCATTTGTGCTGAAATCAGCTCCAAGTGGGTAAAAGGTAATTGTGGCAGGTGGAGATCAGGACCAACAACTCACTGACCACCAACCAGCAAACCACCCGACCCGGGAGAAGAGACAGACTAAGCACACATACTCATTGGCATAAGAAGCACGAGAATCATTAACCAATAGGAGATAGCCTACTAATTAATAAGCGAACCATGTAACTTGTAGCCAATGAGCACTAATCCCTTTGTTTGGTAAACTGTGTAAAGTTCTGGTGGTTGGCGTGGTGGACGTGTGGAATAGCACTGAGCACACAGGCTTGCACAACTCTGAAATAAATAACCACGTCCCTCTCGAGCGTGTTAATTATCGGCTTCTTGTGCACCGGGTGACCAATCCGACCTCTGTGGACACCACCGGGGCTGGTGGCGTCGCCGTCCCTGGAGGTGTTTAAGGAAAGACAAGACGGGGCACT
>JAOXXN010000001.1:12509906-12524567 GCA_026770055.1 Myrmophylax atrothorax | reverse complement strand
GGCCCGCACCGGCCTCGCGGTCGGGCCCGGCCCGGCGGCCCCGGTTACCGGCGGGCCCCGCACTGAGTCCCGGCCGAGCGCGGGGTCCGAGCCGGCGGCCAAGGGGCTCGCCCGGTGCCAGGAGGTGGGAGAGGCGGCCGTGCCGCTCCTGCCCTGCCGTATTGCCTGACACGGGTACCCTCGGCGTCAAAATAAGCGTTTCTGGCCACTCGTTTTGCGAGCTTGCCGCCTCCTTGACTCGCTGAGTTACTGGTCTTGGGTGTGAAAATTTTAAGCTGCCGTGCAGAGATCGACTTAAACCTCACCCGTGAACTCTGACAGTACTTGTGTGGGAGACCTGTTTGTGCAAAATTCAGAAAGGCCTCAGGAAACGTTGCTGGTGAATAAGTAGCATTTTTCTTTTCAGAATAGATAATAATAGTATTGTTGGTGTAATAATAATTTCAGAATAAATAGCATTTTCCTTTGTAGAAGCATTGGAATGAAACCCAGGAGTGGCTTGTGTTGCTGTTAAAAACATGTTTCCATCTAGATAGCGATAAACTCATACCTGTATCAGAGGTTGTTTGGTTCCTGCTCTCTGATACGAGAGTTGTTGAGATTTTATTATCTTATGAATATTGCTAATAGGGTAAACATAAAGGCCATGAAGCTTAACAGAGCGTTCCTTCATTTCATGGTTACGCTAAAGGTACTGAAGGTACTAAAGGACAAAAATGAGCCTGTGGTGTTCAGCCAGAGGGTGATTAAAAGTGGAAACAATTGCACAATTATGGCCATGGTATTAGTGAAAGAATGCTCTAAGTACAAAGCCAGTGCTGGGCCTGATACAACATCTCAGTGAAACAGGGTTTTGTACCATTTAAAAGAAAACAACCAAAACCCCAGATTGCACTATGTCTCAAAGGAGAACCTGACTAGAAGCCACACTTGCTTTCTCTGATCAGCACTCACCTGAGTTTGTTCTCACTTCCCTACCCCTTCCTGTGCTGATAGGCTTCTGCTCTGGCATTTGTGCTTCTTTGGCTGTGTCTTTCTGTACTGTCAAGAGCAATGGCCTAAAACTTATCCTTATTTTATCCCTGGCACTAAACAAATTGTGTCACCGTTGCCTATTTGAAAGTTTGTAAACTGTTGCTGGGAAGTACTGATGTTGGTGAGGCATCTCGGTTGTGATTAGAGAGGTGCAAAAATTTCATAACTTGCTTTAATGACTTGGTTGTTCTGACAAAACTTTGCTTTTTGGCAAGAATTTCTACAGTTCTGTGTTGCCCCTGCATTACTGTCTGCCTTTAGACATTTCTTCTGTGGAAGTCTTTTAATAATGGTATGTTTGTTTCAACATTGTAGTATCTGTATTACTTAGTGGTTTGAAAAATGTCTCACGATTCTCCAGGAAAAAGTAGTTTTGTTTTGTGGGTTTCAGCCTGGTGTGTGTTAGTGGAAAGAACCAGATTGAGAATGGTATGTTATGGCCTGGCCAGCCTTATTCTTTGGATGAGCTCCAGCCTGTTGTCACTGGATGTGTCATTGGAATCTTGTGTGTGTGCAGACTATATATTTAAGTGTATTCATGTCTTAAGACTGAAGGGAAGGTATCTAGTCGTTGACATTTAAAACCTCTAAAGAAAAGAATGTCTGTGGTTTAGTCTTGGAAGGTCACCAGGAGTTTCTAAAATTAGTAGTTTTATGTTGTATCAACCTTGCTAAACCTATCAGCTTGATCTTAATAAGCCGTACAGGCCACTTAACATCTCCACTTACTTTCTCTTTAGTGCTTGTATTTACTTGGGAAAAGTCAAGTAGGAAGTTTAAAACAGTTTAAGCAGAGAGATTAAAAACAGTGTGGTTACTGAACTTAAGTGATCCTGGGTGTTTGCTGCTTTGGGTAATTTCATGTTCTCTTGGAGACTTCAGAGGCCTAAAGGAAAAATTGGCGTCAAAATGTGAGGTGATGGTGCAAGAGTTTTACCACTTGAGGTGTGGAAGGCCTGGACAGTGTGCCCTGTGCCAGGGAGCTGTGTTGCTTTAACCTGCATTAGCCAAAAAAGCCTTTGCTGGTAGCACAGGGCTCAAGTATTGAAGAGCACAGATACACCAGGCATGAGGACCGTGATACTCCAGGTGCAGTTCAGTTGCATTTACCCAGCCTGAGCGTTTGATGAGAAGAACACCCTCTGTTTTATGGTCAGCTTACAGAGGCTACCTAATGTCTCACTGAAAAATAAATGGTATTTTCAGTTCAACTACATGAATGTAGGGCTTGTTTTACAGAAACATGACTGAATTTTCAACAAATGTTGAAGAAGAGCAAGCCCAAGGGAAATGTGTGAATAGCCCTCTCCTGGCAGTCTGATTGTGTCTGATGCACATTTCTTGTATGGAATTCGCATGTACTGTGATTTGAATTTATTTGAAGAATGTTTTTTGACTTAAGTTCTGACAATAGTGAAACTGCAACGTGTTCTTTGTCTTTCTTTTGTATTGGTTATATTGGTTTAGACTAAGTTGGTGTATAAATTTGTGTCTTTGTAAAATTCTGGTGAGCAGAGGAAAAGAAACTTTTGTCTTGTGAGCTGAAGGGCCTTCCAAGACAGCCGTCAGTGTATGGTGAGGTACAGCATGGGGGGTTTATTGCTAAGGGACCAGGTGGGTTGTATGGAATACAGTTGTGCACACAGTGGGACTGTGGAGTCTCTATTCCTTTCCAGTGGTATAAATTAATGATGTTTATCTTAAACTTTCTCAGGGAGCTTAGTTCAGCTGATTAAACCACTATAAAAGGCAGTTTGGCTGTTTAAGGTGACAGAAAGCCGTAGTTAAAGCGGTGACTTTCCCTTGGTTGTGTAGCTGGGCCCAGTTTGTGCCCACGTGCTGTGCTGTGAGAGGCACTTTCTGTCGAGCCTGCAGGTCTCTTTGTCGCTGCCCCAGCTGTGTCAGAGGTTACTGTGCCTCGGTCTCCCCATCTCTGTGTCAGAAAGTCTGGGCGCTCAGATTAGGCAGCTTTTTTCATGTTTTGCTGTGTGTACATTTTTTATTTGCACACTCCTAAGTGCTGTTCAGGCCATTTCGTTTGTTATGAAGTGTATTTCCCAAGATTCTTGTGCAATCTTGTTCCTTTGCAAAAGAATGACCTTCTGTAACTGTGTGTCAATATCAACAAGTTTTGTCCTTGTTTAATGTTATCATGTCACTCCAGGTTCTTCCAGGCCTCTAATTATTCTGGTCTGGAAAAAACCCCAAACCAACCAACTCGATTGAGCTGTGTACTTCCAAACTGGGTAGTTCATTTGGAAGTTTGGATAGATTTCCAAGTGCAGGCATTCCTTAATGACTCAGATGGATATATTTACCGAAACATCTTTTCTGATAGGAACTTTTAAGTAGAGATGTCATCTAATGTTAAGGTACATGAATCTTTGTTCATTTTGGGGGCTAGACTGAGAAAAGAAATGCCTGTGCTGGAGATCCACATGGATAGAGCATCTCAATTTGGATTTGCTTCAGTGTGTACAGTGGGCCTTAGCGGGTGACAGGCTAATCCAAAATACCCTGTAGTCTTAATTAGCAACCTCATGGGTACCCAGTGGGTCGGGTATGCCTGGGGAAAGTAATAACCCGTCAGACGGGTTAGTTTGAGGAACGCAGAGTTTCTTTTCCAGGAGTGTCCCAGCCTTTCCAAAGGGCACACACAGGGCCCGAGCTGGTGGTGCTGCCCTGCCCGCTGTGCTGATGAGGGCGGGCTGTGCCCATCCCCCTGAACCCTGACCCAGCTGGCAGGCTGCACTCAGCTGAGCTCCTGCGGCACCTCAGGGGAGCTACTGACAAATGTTTTGGGAAATGAATGGCTGTACTGCAAAGGTTACATATAATTAAGCACAAATAAAGGCATGAGCGAACTATAAATTGTGCAATCCTTTGATGGTGTCGTTTGGAAGAGTCGTTTGAAGTTGTGCTCGTGCTGTGCTGTGACCGTGTGCCAATACACTGTACTCAAGTCATCCTCTCCTTGCTGCTGCTCAGCTGACCCGAGACTTGTGTGAGCCTGAGATTTGTTTAATCAGAAACATACGTGGTGCGTTTGGAGCTTGGTTACTGCTAAAAGCTGTCATGTCCAGCTGTACTTAGCTGTATTCTAGCCTTTGTTTCATGTTTCAAACAATGTTTTGGATTAATTTTTTACTTAAGGGGTTAAACTTTGCTTTGTGTCAGCTCTTGGAACGCTCCATATGTCAGTGTTCATGTACCACATGGTCACTAATGAATTTGGACAAAAAGGACATGCGTATGCTGAAGAGAAAAGGGAATCATAGTGAATGCTTGTTGTGAAGTGTGGCTTAGGAGATGCTGATTTTGTAGGTTATAATCAAAATATTTGTGGCAACTGCTGCAGCGAGTGGCACTGAAAAATATCCCAAAGGTTGTAATTTGGTAATTTTACTGTCCTGTGAACAGCTGAGCACGCAATATGTGACCCCAGTGAGTGCACGTGCTTTGGGAACTGTTGTGTCCTGGGGCGTGTCTGGAGGAAAAGATGATCAATGCTTATTTCCCATTTCTAAATACAGCTTTTTATATGAATTTTTTTATTTTGTGTAGTAAAAGGTACCTATTAAACTTAGCTGTCTTGAGGAAACTTGTAGGCCTCTTCCCTGACTGATACAGAGTGAACCATTTGTTGGCGTCCCTGTGGGTTGTTGACAGTTGTGGGTGATCAGGTTCCTGCAGGAGTGTTTGTGCTTCCCGGTGCCTTGTTGGCAGAGACACTGAGCTGAAAATGTGCCATGGGAAAGGTGGCTGGCAGGTACAATTTGGACAACAAGATGTGGGGGTAGGAAAGTGGAGATCAAAACCAGCCTTGTGTCTCCAAATATGATTATTAATGTTCTCATGGAAGATGACTGGAAGGTTTTCCTACACAGAAAAATACTGGAAGATTTTTATTGTTTCTTTTTTTATCAGAACATTGCAGTCTCTCACCGAAGTTTGGGGCTGAGAGATACTATTAAATAATTGCCTGCCATTTGTTGTCTGCAGCTGTGCTTTTTTCTATTGCTGTCTGTGCATTGACCTCAAAACCTTACGCTTGATTTAAATGCATCTTCAAAAAAATTTCCTCTTAACACGGCTGTTAACCATTGGTACAGTAACCACTGAATCGGAGCAGAAAGGGGAATGCTACTCAGACATTACTGTCTTATTTTCATCTGAGTGGCTTCAGCTTCCATCTAGGAGGTTCATTGCAGCCTTTGTTGGCAGGTTGGGATCCTTTGATGTCTGGAATTTTTTCTCTATGAGATATTTGTACATTGTGTTGTGGAGGGTTTTTTATTTTGTAAAGCTAAAAACATGAAATGAGCTATTTCAAGCCTTATGAAAATGCCATGGAATTATCTTTTGTGGCTTTTCCAGAACTTTCTGTATTGTTCATCAAATAGGTCTGGTAGAGCTTTAGATAGAATCCCTTTAGGAGTTTTGCCAAACACTGGAACAGAATCGTTTTTCTGCTGTTTAGCTTTTACCTTGAAAGGCTCCTCTTTGGCCACAGTGGCAGCTTAATGTGTCAGGTGGATTGTCTGCCCGCTTTTATTCCTGAATTATGGTGGGGTTATCACTTTTCCATGTTCAGTCCTTCATTCCCTAGATCTGGGCATGGATAAAGTTTGCATTTCGCAACATTAGAAAGGGTTTTCTTTGCAGGGGCTGTAGCACAGCAAGTGAGCTGGAAACCTTTTGGATGCAACTGTTGTTATTTATAACCTGCTCCTATTTACAGCTCTGCCAGTCGCTGGCAGGCACTGGTGTTCCAATACTACATATAGTGCTGAAGGGTTTTGTAAAGCCTAATATTGATTGTTTGAAGGTCTGGAAGAGTCATTGTGGTTGGATAACTTTGTTGAGCAGTCATTGTTGAGCTGTGATGTGATAGAGGGATGGGAGTGCTGTGCAATATGAGAACGTGGTGCATTTCATTTACAGAATTATCTGTATCAGCCACTTTTGCAGGCTGTTTATTCAATAAATGAACACTTAATTTCTGTGGGTGATCGAGACTTTACATTCTGTATATTCTGAATTCAGTTTTTTAGTGTAGTTATAGTACAAATTCCATAAGTTGTTTTAGATGATCAAACTGGATCACCAAGGTAGTATTTTTATTTTTTTCCTTATGAAGGTTAAGCATCGAAAACTCTGCCTCTGGTAGGTGGTTTGGCTGGCCAGTGTTGTCTGTAAGCATAGGCTTGTAGTCTGCAAGTGAGCACCCTCCAGCTTATGGAATTGCTTGTGTTTCCCAGAACAGCAGGACATTTCTCTGTGTTCTGTTTGTCTCTGGCCTGGCCAGAGGAGCTGGCACAGTCCTCTGCCTTGAGGCGCTGGGAGCGGGATGATGTTCCTCTGCACACTCCTCACACACCACATGCTCATGCTCGTTTGGGGTTTGCCCTGAAGCTGATAAGGCATTAAAGCAGTTGGATGTCTTTGGTGAAAGAGAGGACAGGAAGGCATGAAGAGGTAAACAATGCTGGTGGTTCTCTTTGCTTCTTTTTAGGAAGTAGGAGAAGTAACAAAAAACTTGACAGAAATTGGGCACCTGGGAAACTTTCTTCTGAAAGGATGAAAAGATAGGATTTGTAGTTCTTGCAGATCTAAAAATGTTTGGGACACGTTTTTCTTTCAGCAACTGGTAGAAATCGTTGAAGTGCCTGCTTTACACTGATAAGAAGGTGCTTGAAAATCTGAAACTTAATTAAATTTTGATGAAAATGAACATGAATTTGATAGCATTCCTTCCTTTCCAGAATGGAAGAAATGACAGGAGTGATTGTAAAGTAGCATAACTTCTACAAGCTAAGAAAATAGTTAGATAGGGTGTCTCCTAAGACATGGGGGGGAGCATAAGATGATCTGTCAGTGTTGGAAGAAGCGATTCTGATGCAGACAAAGGGTAGAACTGTGTGAGGAATTACAGAAATAATGTTGATCAAAAAAAAATGTATGAAAGCTGGAAGCAAGGACATCTGTCTCAAGTTGCAGTACAAATAACAGTTAAGGTGAAAAGTCATGGGATGGAAAAGCAGATAAAAAGATGTTGAGATAATTTATAGTAATTGGGGAGAATGCTGAATGCTTGGTAAAGTACATAAAGATAAAGACTGTGGAATTCATCTTTGCTTCAGTCTTCAGAAAAAGATGAATTGTATCCAGGAATGTAAAGGAAATCACAGTTCTCCCCTGACCCAAATTTTAGGTAAGCTGAAATGATGTCTGGATCCTCTTGGCTTAGGGGGTTCAGTAGAGGTCAGTCAGTCTGTGTTTTGTCAGCAGCTGAGCACTTTGTTCTGCTGATGTGAGCGGCCTGGTGATGGCTCCAGGGTTCTGGAAGTGGGAAAATAACACTGCTTGTCTTTCAGAGAAATGGAAGAGGAGGACATTAGAGATAAGTCAGGTTACCTGGAGTAGCTGAAAACATAATGGAGCTAATAAGGAACTAACAAACACATGGATAAACTCCAAGAGAAAATAAGGTGGTAAAGGGACAATAAATTGTGTTGGGCTGGTCTGATTTCCAGGTTAATTTGACATTTGCTAAGGCAGTGGCAGTAGCATTGGGTGCTCTGCCTGGCTTTTTAGGAAGTTTTGGCACAGTCCCATGTGAAATTCATAATGAGACCTTCCCTCAGACCAAAACAACACACAAAACAGTGGAATAACTTCAAGGTGAGATGACTGTAAAGCAGGTGTTCCATCTTCTGGTTCTTGATCCTTCCAGCTGAGCACTCACCCAGGGGCCTGCTCTGCTTCCCCCATGGGCATGGCAAGGGTGAAAATGAGAACTCATGGGCTGAGAACAAGACAGTTTTACAGTAAAGAAAAGAGGAAGAGGAACAAGTGATGCAAAAGCAGACAGTCCCCACCCCCAGCAAGCAGAGTGATGTCTCAGTGTAATGGCTGTCCTGGGAGGCAGAGCCAGCTGGTTTGTTATTGCTGGCCATGACATCCTGTAATGTGGAACATCCCTTTGTCCAGCTTAGGTCAGCTCCCCTGGCTCTGACCCCTTTCAGCCTTTACCCACCCCCAAACCTACTTTCTGGTGGGAGCTGAGAGCAGGAGGAAGAGGGAGAGCCTTCGTGCTGTGCAGGTGCTGTCCAGCCACAGCCAAAACAGGCTGACAGTCTTGGTAAAGAGCATTATCCTGAAAAAAAATTGGTTTATGAACTACAGGCTTGGTTGGTGTCATACATTTCAGAAAAGCTCCCTGCTGTCCATCAGGCAACAGTGCATAAACATCTTGTTCCTGTTTAATTTCCTGTTGGTTTACTGACTCCAGTGAACCAAAGACAGCATCTTGCTGCTCTGGTAACGCTTTCACAGAAGAAATTCCTTTCACAGGTGACTCAAATGAGTTTGCAGTTACAGGAGGTCCTTTGACTGGCATTTGCAGTACTACAGGGATTTCTTACATTTCCGAAACTGTCATTTTCCCCCTTCACTTTTGAAGTTGATATGGTTGTTTTACCAAATTCTGTAGATGCAATTCCCCCTAAAACTTGAGAACTATCACTGTCATTACTGGCACTTGCAGCTGTTCCAGCTGCCTGGCTAGAAGGAGCTGCAGCTGTTTGTAGGTGCAGTTTGAAGCAGGGCGGCCTCTGGTGCTGCCAGGAAAGCTGTCCCGGCCAGACCAGTGCAGTATTTATGAAGAACCCCCAGATACACTCCGGGTTTCACTGGCAGGCACTGATCTCACAGGGGTGTTTGGTGTCGGGGGGTGGTGTCTCCAGTCCCTCACAGCCCAAAACAATTCTTCCAGAATGAGGCATAGATTTAGGAATTGTTATATCTGTTTTCATAGTTACTGTACTAGAACAGCTTTGCTTGTTGCCAGTTGTCCTTGATATAAAGCCGCCTTTTTCCCAAAATTGCTGCAGTATTTTGTAGGCTGCTACTGTCCTTTTGAAAACATGTTTATGTTTCTTTGTGTGTTTTTCTGGAGTCAGTTAAATGTAATTTTTCTTCTTGGAATAGGAGGTTGAAATGATGGATTAGAGCCCTGAACTGTGACTCTGAGATATAATTCTCCTTTTTCTAATGCTTTGTGTGTTAAAAGTGACTATTGTACTGCCCCTTTTTTCCTCTGAACCTTTCTATGTAAATGTGACGTTCTCTTACATGTTTCTGTCTTCTTTTTAAATTACTTTCTTGGCCAAGGACGAGGATACTCCCACTTTGTTTGTCTATCTATATAAAATATCTAACATTAGTTTGTAGTCCATGTAAAATAAGTGACAGTATTATAAATACTTTCACTGATTTAATTCCTTAAAATAGTGGTCTTGTGCAAATTCTAGTTGATGTTTTTCAGAATTAGGCTTAAGACTGAATAGAGACAAGGTTCAGTTAAAAAATGACTTTTTGCTAAAAGGTAGTTTGTATTTTAACTCCTATTTATTTGTTTTAGTCCTGTTATGTTTTTCCAGAAGATTTTTATAGACTATATAAATACATTCAAACTCTGGTAACTAGCAATAACATAGAGGAATCCTCTAATCTGTTTTGCAATGTGGTTTGTTAATCATCCAAAGCATTTGGTAACAAGACGTTTAACAGTCTGATACATTTCACCTCGCTGAGACTGAATGGAAAGTGGAAGGGAAAGTGGAGCATGTGGTATTTGCAGTGTTTTTATGTAATTGGTTTTAACTGTGTGAGTCTCTGCTCATAAACATTAATTTTATTTATGCTGGAGATTTGGAATAGCTTCTCCTTTGGCAGGTTGACAGGAACTAAAGGATAAAGCAGGGATTTGTGTTTTTCTGGAACAGTTAGTGGGGAATTATGGAAGTTTTTCATAAAGGTTAGGAAAGAAGTTGTCAAAGCTGTGAGAGCTTAGGGAGAATGTTAAAAATTTGGAATATCTAATTATAACCTTCAATGTGAAATTAGATTTTTACCTCTTATGGGAGGAAAAGGTGATTATTACCTCCAAGAAGCAAAGTTCTGTCTTTTCTGGTCAGTTTATTGTAACAGAATCTGATCAGAGCAACCAAAGACAAATAAACCTTCTTTGGCTTGATGTTTTAAGCCTCATCTACATGTAAAAAAAAAAAAGTCTTAAATTTGTTTTAAAGTTTTGATTTTCACCAGAACAAGACCTGACATTTGTTTTTTCCAGGCTCTCCTGCTTGAGCCACAGAGCCCTTTGCAGTGAGGGCGGGGGCTGATCCAAAGCTCCTCCCTGCTCTCAGACTGTTCCCTGCTCTGCACTCAGGACTGTTGGTGCAAGAGGAGCTGCTGTAATCTGAAGAACCTTTTTTTCTTTTGGTTGGTTTGTTGTTTCGGAAGCTGCTCGTGCCTGGTTAAGGAGGGAGTGCTTGTGTTGCACAGGCAGCTCGAGAGCCTGATCTGGGCCAGCTCTGTCTGCCATTGCTGTGGGCAGAGCCCACAATGTGGGTGAGGCAGTTTTGCTGCCAAAATGATTCATCTGATTTTGAGACTACTCCCAAATCACTCAAAGGAAAGGCAGCCTTGGGCCTCTCTGTCTAAAAATAATACAGGTTGAGTGCCTCTGCATTAAACTTGATAGATACTTCTGATTGCTGTGTTGTCTCTTGGCAAATGCATTAAAATACTCAAAAAATTATTTCATTAGACCCAAGGGATAAGCAGCTAAACATTAGTGTTAGATCAGGGAAGCTTATTTTAAAAATTCATTATTTTATTTTAATTTGGATTGTTCTGTGTAGTAATATGTGGTGCTGGTTTACAGCTTTGACAAGTGGTTATCTGATAATCCATTCCTCTGGAGAGACAGACGTGTCTTCTTGTGAGTCTTTTCTATGACAGGAAGGCTGTGGCTTTAAGAGTTAAATTTAATGATTGGAGTTTGACTAAGACTCTGATAGATCTGCAGTGTATTGTGCATCTGTTAATGCCTTCTGTTGATCTGTTCCAGTTCAGCAGCAAGTTAAGCTGCCTTCATTTGGAGGAGAGTTTACTTGGACCAGGCTTGCTGGAGTCCACAAGTTATATATCGTAACTTATTGCATTATTATTATTGCATTATTTATTATGAAATTAGGTATAACTAATGTCATAATAAATGTAACGTTTCAGTCTATGCTGAGCTGTCCAGCTGTGCTAAGGGCAGCTTGCAGACATTTTGTTCTTAACCTGCATTTACATGAAAACATGACTTGACTTTCTCTTGATGCCCGTGGTGGTCTTTAATATGGACAGAGTAATTAATAGACACATGGCATAGGCTGGCTCACTTTTGCAAGGATTTTGGAAATAGATAAAGGGTTTTTTCTGTATGCAAATTCAAGAGTAATTATTCTTATTTTTGAACTTACAAAATTGAAAATCTATACCCTGATTATGAGTGGGATTTGTTCTGCTCATTTAGACAACAGAATACACGCTCATATATTCTCATGAGTGAATGGTATGCTGAGATTGAGCTCTGGAGTAGGAGGTAAGTGTTGCAGTAGCTCTGGCAGTCAAAGAGTGCTTGAATCTGTTGTTATTTAAATCACATAAATTGGAAATGGTTTATTAAGCTCAACTGTTTCAGTACTTCAGCTCTAGATCTATCCATGTGCTGCACCACATCGTTGTAGGAAAGTTTAACCAGCAAGTTGAACGGTGTGTGAGCTTGCCAGTTTGGAATGCACTTAGCAATGAAAGGGCACAGAGTGGAAATCAGTGGTTGGACAGTGTTAACAACCAGGTTTCCATCTATGAACATAAATCATGAAGATGGAAAAGATTCGAGCACCTCTGTGTGCTTTCTCTTAGTCTGCCAAGGCCCAACTAGTCATGGGAATTGGCCTGAAGAAGGGACATGGGATGTGGGAATGTTTACTTGCAGACTTAAGTTCTTCTGGCTCTAGCTGGTTTTCTGGCAGTAGTTGTTTAACAGAACTTAATTGTTCAGACTTCATAAAAGTGATACATTTATTATAGTTCAGTAAAATCGAAACTTTTTTCGGCAATTCTTCAAGTTTCATTTTTTGAAACTTCAGAGTTTCTCCAATTTCCTTACTGACATAGAATCAATCTCTTAATATGCCAGTCATAAATGAAACCATGCCCTTAAAGCAGGGCACTTGTGTGAGACAATTGCAAGGGTTTGCAGAAGTCGCCTTATCCTTGCAGAGCAGTGGTGGAACTTGGGCTGGAGTTCTGAGATGTCTAAAAAGAGGCTCAGTACCTGAGGTTAGTGTGGGATGGATCCTTACATCTGTCTGTCTGCAGGATCCCTGTGTCGGAGCAGCTGTGCGGGCTGTGGTTCTGTAGCACCATGTGGTGGGTCCACTCTCAAAACACAGATTTCTGAGATGCAGCCTGTGGTAGAGTGAGGCTCAGCACGGGTCAACATCTCCAGTGATGTTCTGTGTGTCCTTTTCCCCTCTGCTTCATCATCTTCCTTGGGTTTTACAAAGCCCTGTCTTGTACCAGATAGACAAACCCTTGTATGCTTTTTGTGGGGTTGGCATTTGTAGTGGTTGGTGAGATAAACACCTACAGAGGATGCTGAAAATGTCACTGTTTCTGTTGGGGAGTAGGGATGCTTTTGGAGTTGGGGTTGTTTTGCTGGGCTTTGTTTTGTAGCCCCATTTATTGGGACGGTGCAAGCGTAGCTTGTTTGTCTTTCAATAAATAGCTCATGCTCCTGAAATGGTGTGTAGTCATTGGAATCAACAATCCCACTCAAGTTCTGTTTTCCCAGCTCCAGCAGCAAGTTACTCATTTCAGCCTTTGCTCACTCTGCTCTGATGCACACACAGATCATTATGGGTTTGCTTTTGAGGATTTCTGCTCTTGCTGCTTCACTTGTTTGTTTCCCTGAACAGGAGCTGTGAAGGGTTCTGGAAGCTCAGGAGACGAAAGTGGGGATGGTCCCTCTCCTGCCTTCCTGTCTGTCTTCCTTTTGCTCCATCTGAAAGCAGTAGTAGCAGTTTCACTATGAAAGGCTTCTGATCTTGTTTTTATGGATTCTAAATTGAGTCCCTTGTCTCTGGTGCACAGAAAGTGGGACTTGGCTGGTTTTGAGTCTCAAGGTAATACAGTATCTTAAACCCTCTGCTGTTCGATGGGTGTTAATGGAGAGACCAGACCTCGGCATGCGGTGAGGAGACTAAAAAGGGCACTTAGTTTCTTCCTTTGCTCTCTCTCTGACAGATAACTGTTAGTGTTCAGAAACCACTGATGCTTTCATGATGTGACCTTGGCAGTCCAGTAACTGCTGGAGATGTGACAACCACAGTAGGTTTTCGAAGTAGGTGACTTTGATCATCGCTTGGGAAGGGCTGTTGCTGTAGTCTGTTCTCAAATGGGTATTCATGAATGTGGGAATCTGGCAGCTGAACTGAGAGCATTGGAACCAGAGTTCATGGTCTCATGCTGAGTTTCTGCCCTCTTCTGCAGCAAAATGGGGATTTGTGTACAGCCTTCCGTATGGAACTAATCCTTTTGTAATCTGAGTCTTGGACAGCACAGTTTGGCCCTGGCAGTTTGTAGAATTTGCCATGATTGAATCAGGTCTGCTGCTGGTGTGTGAATAACCTCTACACTGTTTGTGCCTCTTGTTGCAGGACCCACAAAGACAGTTTTCTCCGAGTCCAGCTCTTCAAGGGTTATCTGATTCATTTTTTTGTTTCTTAGCGCTGTGGGGTAAAGGGTGAAGGAGAAAAACAGAGGAGATGAGTAAATGTTCCGAGAAGAGTTTAGTCCCAGAGAGGAGAAAAGAGAGCAGTAGAGAAAACTCTGAAAGTAGAACTCTGTTTCCTGAATTTCCTTTGGATGGAAGGTCCACCAGTGGTAATACTGATATATAACCCCAAAACATTGCACTTTTTGTTTTCCCTTCTGTGGGATTACATTTAGAAGACCTAGTGCATTCAAGCCTGCTTTTGTGGTCTGTGTCCCACAAAGGTCCTGGATCATGGTTTATTATATGTTTTCCTTCACATGTTTTCTTCCCTCTGATACCTGTCAAATTGAATCACTGGCATGATTTGGGTTTTGGTGGAAATGTCTTAACACTTTTTCACATCTAAGAAAATTGATTTAATATTTAATATTAAATGTCACCTTGTGGATGAACTTTTAAAGTGAATTTTTAATGTATTACTCTTAATAAGTTTAACTAGATTTTCAACTTGAGCAGGGGCAGTTAAATCATTGTTCATCTGTGTCATACATCCAAATCCATCATCGTGTAGGGACATTCACTCTCATGGATGACGACTGTTCCAAATGGAGCAGTGTTTGTACTGGGACCATTCCCACTGTGTTATTACAAACCCTGGCTTGTTTCTGTCGTGTGTAAGGCTGTTATAAGGAAGGTTGTCCTTAGAATATTCTTCACTGACCTTAGTTTGGTGTAAAGTCCAGGAAATCACTGCCTAGATCCTTGTTTGTCTAATGTATCTTCTCATGTTCACTGTGTTTAAGGCTGTGTCTGTTGTCAGTCCATAACACTGACTTATTCTCAAACAAAAGTCTCAAGATTGGTATCACAGTCTGGTGCCAGTTTTGACCTGAATATTTGAAAGTGGCAGAGAGGAGGCCATGGATATGAATCACAGAATCAGTTGGGTTGGAAGAGACCTCTGAGATCATCAAGTCCAACCCTTAATCCAACCCCACTTTGAT
>JAOXXN010000001.1:12466716-12500572 GCA_026770055.1 Myrmophylax atrothorax | reverse complement strand
TCTGGAGCACCCTTCCAGGGTGGGCCTCAGGCATCTCCCTCAACCCATCCAGGCTTATCAGGGGCCATCACCCCACAAACCTCCAGGGATGGTGAATCCACCACCTCTGAATCAGGAAACCCCCCACAGTTAATATGTTCTAGCTCTGAATGTGATGATTCCAAGTAGCAGAAGATCAACAATCAGCACCTTGTCAGTTTTTCAAAATTAATGGGCAACTTCCTAGTTCCGGAGTAGTGGGCCATTTGTTGGCCAGCTTTGAGAGGGCACTGTGGCTAAAATGCACTGCAGGCAGGATATTGAACAAGTGCCACAATTATATGATAAAAGATATGGTCACTAATGTGATGTGATGAGGGAAATACTTAAAACCTTAGAATGGATACGGTCAGAACTTGTAAAATATCTGAAGTAAATGTGAGGTTTGCACCAGAGGTTACTCGGTCATATGTAAAATTCACATTTTATTTAGCCTTGGCCAAATTTCTCTATTTTTCTGTAGGTACTTTTCTTTAGAAGATGCCATAAATTTCCATTTATCTCTTGAGAAAGACCCATTAGAGCAATCAGTACAGTTGGGGGATTAATAATTGGGTTTTTTCTGTTTTCTACACTGAGACTATATTAACAAGATTGTGTTACCGTGGAGATTTGTTTTATCTTTTTAGTGCTTTGGTATTAGAGTGGTTCTAAAGGAAAATCTTAGTGAAATACACCGGGGAAAAAAGCAAAAGTATCTTGCATGAATTACAAAAGAAAGGAAAATCCCAAGTTGACATTCTGGGCATTTCCAGTGCTTTCATGTATGAATTGTGCCATTCTAGAATTACTGCATTTGGCAGGCCAAGAGCAACACAATCTACCTGGCAGTAATTAACAAAAGAACAAGGCTAAAGGGTGCTTGAAACCAAAGAGCTCACCCAATGAATTGTAGTGTATTGTGATAAAAAATTAAACACCAGAGAGACAATAGATTTGAAGGGCATAGGCTTTGATTTCTGCTTTTGATGACTCACCAAAGATAGCAAAACGTAACTGACATTCTCTTTGTTTCATATATGCTGAGATTTTTTTTGTAGATGTCTGTCTTGTGTAGTTGTATCTATTTACTAATGATACAGCAAGTAATGCATTAGTCTGGTACTTTTCTCCTTTGTTCTTTCTGGCTGGTAATTGTATGTGAATTATGTTTAAACATCACAAGGTCTTGCTTTTCATTGCTTGATAAATCCCATAGTTACCACCTCCATTTATCCCCATCTGCATCCACAATTCAAATAAAAAGAAAATGCAAGGAAATAGATGGGGTTTATGAAAGGGGAATGACCTTTTTCACACACACTTGCAGGAATGAACTGTATTGTTGACTGCTCTCCTTGTGGCAGAGTGTAGTGCTGGTAGGAGTTAGGACAACATTATGAATTACTTACAGCTAGTCAGAGTCATGGATTTCCTTTTAAACATATTTTTGCTGAATTATTTCTGAGATGTTTGGGAGGGAGTGTGTGTGGGGGCTGAATTTGGTGTACAAACTGGAAATCACACACACTTACAAGATGTACAGTATTTGCAGCTCTGAGTTTCTATTCAGAGACTTGAGATAATGCCCAGGGTACTACAATAACCCAGACTGGGTGACGTATTGGGCAGTGAGTTAGATTTGTTTGACATAAATTTTTCTAGCTTTGTTTAGTCAAGGGCATGGAAGAAATTTGAGTAACTTCGATTTGAAGTGAACCTTTTCTCTGAGCTGGTCCCTCCAGCTTGCTGGATGCTTTTGCTAATGAGCTTGACTTCTAAAGTAGTATCCATTTACTTTAGAATCAGAGAGAGACATCTAAATGTTGATAAAACTAAAGGAAAAGCATTGCCTGTTTCCATTGTTTCTCCATCACTACAAAGATTAAAGAGCAATTACTTCAACACATTGATAGATTTCCTTAGAACATTTAGTTTGTGTAATTCTCCTTTGTCTCAGAAACTCAGTTTCTTGCTGGTGCTCTGTTGAGCCTGCAGTGTAGTGACCTCAGGAGGTGTTTGGCTGCTGCTCACACTGAAGGCTGTGGACCTTGTTTGGCAGCTTTTTGTGCTTGAGACCTGCTTTGGTCTTTTTCTGACTGAGGACTGTTTTCTGCACAATTACTTCCTACAACAGGTGGGAGAAACACTTGGCTTGCCCCTGCCTGAGTCCCTGGTAATGCTGGTCCTTCAGCACAGCAGCAGTGATGGCTGGTTCTGCCAGGGACTGCAGTTGTAGGACCAAAGTCCCAGTAATGTAACAGGGAGTATGAACCTCAGTGGAACACACCAGTAATGGCAGGCAACCAATCCAATCAACACAGCACAAAAATCAGGTATGAGCTGCCTTTAGTACCAGCAGCATTCACTGCTGTTTTATCCATGGTGTCAGCCCAGGATTGCTGGTGTGGGGGAGTTCTGGTAGGAGGTCTGTAGTAACACCCACTTGCTGTGTTACGTCTCAAGTGTGATGGTGTCCTTCAGAAACAGGACTTTGATATTATATGATGACAGATGAGGGTTGAAGAACATTTACCTCTTTGGAGTAAGGATGATCCTTATTTGTTAATTGTTGCAGATGAAGCAGCTGAGCTGAGTTCAGACAGTGTGATGGTGGCTGTAAACTGGTGTCATCTCACAGCAGCATAAAGGACTGTTTTAAAATAAGCAGTACTAGAGGTATCAGCCAGTTGCCTAACTTGTAAGTGACATCTGGGAGATTTCTGTAATCATTTGTGATGGTTGTAGGAGGGCACAAACAGGCTGAGGGACAGGAGCTGGTGTTACTGTGCTGACCATGTTGACAACAACATCAGTCTCCCTGAGGAATGTCACTCTCCCTAGGGAATGTCACAGTGGCCCGTGGTTGCAACTTGAAATGGGAGTGGAGTAAGCAGCAGGTGGTTCTGAAGAGAGTCATGTAAGAACAGGGCTGTCTTAAGCTTTGCTGTAGCTTGAAGATGTAGGGTGAAGTTTCACAGCCTGATTAAGCTGGTCTTAACATAGAACTGCTACCAAAAGAGGTTATGCATAGGCCATCCTGTTGATCTCATCTGATCTACTGGGTTGCTGCTACTGAAAGGAAAGGCTTGGTCAGTGCTTGGTCACTTGTTTTACTTTTCCTCATGTAGGCTCTTTGGTTATCTTTTTCCTCTTGTGCTGTAGCTTTAGCTGTTTAGACCTTTCAAAGAGTTGTTCACATGTGTGAGAAAGGTTTGCTTTTTTATCAGTCTGTTTCACCATTGCAGGGAGTTATGGCTGTTGACAGGCACATCTGATCAGCACTGATACTGTAGTGTAAGTGGCAGTGCTTAATCAGGAGCAAAGGGAGGGCAAAAAGGAGTGGAGGACAGCTCCTTTGGGTAGGGCTGAAATCTACCTTTTTTGTGTGTGATTGAGACCTTGTGTGAGTTACTTTAAGAAATTGGGATTCTGCAGTCTTTAAAGCTACATCCGTACTGCTAAATGCACCTGCTCCAGGGAGTGATATCTAGTCCTGTGTCTCAGTGATGTGAGGTGGCAGTATTGAAGCTGGTGTTGGGCTGGAGTCCTGCAGAGCAGGCTGATGTGTCCACACTGGGTGGTTCTTTGCCTTAAATCTTCTTGGGTCCTCTGTGGTAGCCCTGTGGCTTTAAGCCTCAGTTAATCTCCTGAGAGCCAACTGTGTGCACTGGAAGGAGCTGTGTTGTGCAAGAGGTGATTTTGTGAAACTGAGGGTTGTGTCAGTGCCTGAGGGGGTACAGCGTGAGGAGATGTGGGAGCTGTGGATGGGATGGGTGTGCTCTCCTGGAGAGCTGTGGGAGGACCAGCTGGCTGCAGTCCTGTTAGCCAGGATTTTGGGGAGTGCTCCCTTGAGCTTTACTCTGGAAGGAAGGTTGGATTGCTCTTGAGGAGTGTGGGAAGAAACCAACATCTGTCCAGAGTGGAGGAGTGGAAGAATCAAGACCCAGGGACAAACCAAATGTCTGAAATTACAGACCTTCTTGTGGAAAGGTTTTGCTCCTGTTAACCTCAGCTTGATTTATATCACAGTTCTTCTGAATTGCAGACTGTAAGGTTATACTTTTTTACTCAATATAATATATTGTAGTTGCTTTCTCTCTCTTTGTTGCTGCATCCCACTTAATTTTAGCCTTTGCAGAGAGCTGTGTATTAGGCTTCTGTTGTCTTAGGTGACCTACTCTTAAAATTAAAAAAAAAATCAAAAGTATTTTAGCTTAAGTATTTTAACTATTTCTTTCTCATTTTTGCTTATTTCAGGTACATGCAGAGTTTCCTTGAGCTTTTAGAGTATGAAAATAAAAGTCCTGAGGATCCTCATGTTCTGGATGAGTGAGTACTTTGTTTTCTTATGACAGTCCATTTAAAATAATCTGTTTCAAATACCATGTGGTTTTGTACTATAGGATAACAATTACCATATTTGTAAGGTAGAATTTGTATGGCAAAAACCAAAATTGTAATCTGGAGGAGAATGTAGGAATCTTAAGTGTATGTATAATGTAAATTAATACATTAATAGTTTGATTTTTTCCTTCCCCACTTTGAAAGCATCGTGTGTCAGTCATTGCCTTTATCTAAAGGCGTTTTTAAGGGACTTCAATTAGTGGTGTTCACCTACCTCCCTGAGTAACATTGATTGGGAAGAAATGAAAGCTTAGCCAATTCTCTTTATCAACAAAATTATATTAAAATTGCCATTATAATGTTTCCTTGAATTGTGTAAGCATGAAACAGAAAAGAATCCCACATGCAATTTCATTCAACAGGTGCAACATGTGCATCAGAGCCTTGACAAGAAAACAAACAAAACAAACACACACGCCCAGCACTAAGGGCTGTGGTTACCCTGTACAGCAGAGCAGCCAACTTCGTTTCAGGGTAATACTTCTTGCAGGTTTTTTGTTGGCATTAATTAGCTCTCTTAGGGTGGCTTGTCTTTTAAACTTGAATTTCTTTTTAAGCTCCAAAATCTCACCTGATCAAGCAGCGCTTTTTGCACAAGATGTGGCCTGTGCTGTTCAGAAATGGTGTTTTGCCTTTGGTTAGCTTCAGATATATTGTCTGCAGTGTTACATTGGGTTAAATAAGGGCTTCAGTAGGTGGTGCCTTTCAGATGTTACACTCTTTTGGTTGTAGAACTGTTATCTGAGAACTTTACACTTTGTTTTCTGTGTATCAAACAATACCTGCAGGAGCTGCTCAGGCACACGAGTACCAGGTTACCTGCGTGGCAGAACTGCACAAAGAACCATAAGGAGTATACACTGACTGAGTGAATTGTAGTTCTAGTGAACAAGGGGGAGTAACCATTTCTCAGTGGGAGTCCTAAACTGGAATGCTGTCTTCAGTTCTGGGTACTGCCCAGTAAGAAATTAAAACAGTCATGGGCCGTATTGATGTGAAAGGAGCAAGAAATAGAGATTTGGATAGTTCCACTTCTGAGTGATATTGAAGTCATTTGTTTAGAATGGCAAAAAAAGAGATTGAAGTGGAGGCACTGGAAATTGTGTGCCAAAAAAAAGTCACTGTAATGAAGGATCATTGGTTGCTCTAACTAAAAAATGGCTCATTTTTGTTAAAGTTGAGATTGTGCACAGGGGAAAAAGTAAAGACTCTAATATTAGTGGGAAACAGACTAAAGGCTGATGAGTAGCTTTCAGTGGTGTTCTAGGCATGCTGCTTCTGTAGTGGATAAAGTAGATGAACTTTTGGACTGCTTCTAGCTCTTACATTTTGTGATTCTGTTCTTACAGGCTGTGGATACAAAAGTTTATGTTTGTGGCTGGTTTATCAGCAAGATTTCCTTTGGGTGGGATTAAGGTACCCAAACTGAGGTGTCTGTTGTCCTTTGAAGTGGCATGAGCTGTCCCAGGCGAGCCTGCAGGTGTAACACAGATCCATTCAGCCTGTGATGTCCTGGATGTGCAGGTGGAGGCAGGGTGGTTCTGTACCCCTGGAACCATCTGAGGTGTTCTGCAGTTTGGTAACTGAATTTCAGCTTTTTTTGGACTTGAGCAGTTCAAGGTAGATCACAATATGTACATGTTTACAAAGGTTAATGAGTAGTTCTCTTGGAGGTCTATTTTTAGAGTATTTTCATGATTACCACATGAATTATCTGACTCTGCCATATGCATATGGCATTCTTGATACTGTTTCATGGCAACTGGAAGTATTGTTTGCAATGCTGTATATTAGTGTTATAGAACAAATATTTCATAATGAACCAAATATTTACTCTCATTCAGTATAAATGTTTCTTAAAAGCTTTGAAATCTTGCAATTATTGTGTTCTAGGTAATTAAGTACACACAATAAGGATGCTTGGAATTTATTGCTACCTATTGGGGTGAAGTCCAACTTGTGACTTAGACAGTAAGAGTCATCTTTTATACTGAATTTGGCCTGTGAAGAGGTGAAAAATGTGTTATCTGATTAAAGAGTAGATTTATTCTTTTTGACAGTTATGGGTAGGCTTCCTAAAGTCACATTCCTGCTCTTGGCATGTTATTTATTCTAAACTTCCAGAAGGCTGTGCCGTTTAATTGGTTATTGAGCCATAATTAGCAATTTTTAAATGTTCTTTGCAAACTGTGTCTTTCAGAAATATTCTTAACTATGTCCATATTTATCTTCTAATTACCCACAGATAAATCTGGCAGATTTCTCAACTCCTGTGTCAGTATTCCATGTTTCTGTTACCCAGCCCTATCCTTACTTATGTGTTATGGGCAGAAAGTATCAGGAACACCAGCAGTTAATGAGCTTCTTTTCAGTAGGGAAAGAACTCATCTCTGAGTTCATTAAAGTTTAGGTAAAAGTTTTCTATTCTTTTTTAATTGTGTGTACCATTTAATACAGAATTGGGACTTTGTGGTAGTGTCTTTAGGGATGCATAAATAGGAATAGTTCTTTTCTTCAACCAGGTTGATTTGCTTAAAGAAAAACCTGGAAGTTTATAAGGTAAGTCCTTTGAAACAAAGGCTTTCTAGTCTGGGCAGTATCTGTGGTGTATCTCTGAGTACCTTGTGTATAGCAGCCTGTAAAGAAGGGCTGGAGCAGCTTCATCTGCTGGTTGCTCTCAGCTGTTCCTGCACGGAGCACACTGTAGGAAAGTGCATTTTACATAGTAGTGCTATGTATTGAATAGCTTGCATTACAGAAAACACAGGCTTGCGTCCTTCGGTCATCAAATGCCCATCCTTGTGAGTGCTGTGTGGTATCCAATGGCTTTGGCACACTGATGGTCCCCATCTCCTCTTCCTTTGGCTTAGTTAGTGTCACAAGATGTGAGTCTTGCCTGGATGGAGGTACTTCTGTTCCTGTGACACCCCAGCAGCTTTTGTTTGGAGCTGAATGTGGTGTCCAACCTCACGTGCTCAGAAAACATGAAGACTAGGAGAGTGCTAGGTTTTGGAAATTAAAAAGCACCTTGGTGGTTTTTTTGTCATCTGAGGTGGACTTAGTTTCTGTTAGGGCTGATCAGGGTAACAGTAGCCCAGGGGAGAAGGGGAGCTGAAATGAGCTTTGAGAGAGGTTGGGTACCCACAGATGTGCTGTGTCGGTGTTGACAGTAGTTCCTCAAATAATGTTTCCTAAAATGGTGCAATGCCTTTATCGGTTGAACATAAAACTGTTCCCTGACTATTTGTGTTCTGTCTCTGTTTGTCTAGGGAGTCTGCTCTGGTATTCTCAGAATTTGGGCTCTCTTTCCAAGGAAACCATTTTCTCTATTAGTATTACAGTATTACAGATGTTATCAGTGTACTGGCATGGCTGTCTGTGAAGCCGTGCGGTGAAGGGAATTAAGAAATTAATCTAGTGATAAAATAGCCCCCATTAAGCCCTGTGGTCCCTAAACTGTTTGGGTGTGTGTCCAACAAAGACAGACAGCAGTGCCCACACAGGGAGAGGGTGAGCAGTTACAGGAGTAGGCGAAGAGACAACTGAAGTTGATGTTTTTCAGAGTGGCCCAACTTACCTCTGCTCTTAGTGTATGACTTGGAGGGCAGAGGCATGCATGGTCATGAGTGTCACCTTTCTGTTAATGTTGGACAAAATGCTTTGAAGGGATTTTTTGTCTCACCATCCCTGTGATTAAGAGCTTCAGAGTTGTTTCAGTTTCTGTTACATTCTGTTGGTCTGCAGAGCTTGTGGAGATTTACTGTGACATCACCTCATTGCTGTCCCTGTCAGTGTGGCACGTGCCAAATGGTAGGTCACTTTTGCATTGTTGGTAGCACAGATACCTTTTTTCGAGCTGTAGAGGGGTCAGGTGGAAGTTTTTCCATAGTTCTGTCAAACTGTGTGATAGCAGGAGTGCAAAGATAAGGTGTCCACTGGGAAGGGTGTAAGCTGGCAGAAGTGTTGGGAATTTGCCAAGATGTCAGTATGCAACCGTTTGAACACACAGAGGTGGAGGTTGTTTTTCAGAATGTGAAGGGTTTGTAAAACATGCTGTTCACGTGTGCTTTCAGAGAGCACCCACTCCAGCCTCTCCACCCCGATTTGTTTGCTGGTTTCCCTTCGTGGCTCCCATGGTGGGGGGGTGTGTGGGGTGTCCCGGGCTGAGCTGCTGAGTCAGGAGCTGCCAGTCTGTCAGAGATAACACGCACAGGACACTCGGTAAACAAGGAACTTTCCTTTCTGCAGCACTGCTGTGAAAATAGGCATTCAGTAAGGAATTCAAACTAAGTAAATACCGGAGTACATTCGATTGGGGTGGTGACATTTTGTTACTTTTACATAATGTGAGGTGCTACTTCAGTTAGTTTTCCTTTTCAGAGCAGATACATTTCCTACTACAGTAATCTTTGAGTGAACTTTTACCTCTTTCTGGTGATGCTCAGCTGCCAGCTGGCACTGCTTTAAGAAAGAGCAGCCAGTCAAAAAACAAAAAAAACCCATTGCGTGTCTGTTACATTTTAAAGGGTTTTTATTCATCACTTTCATGTTTTTCATGTCAGATAATACTATCCGTAAGAGACATTGCAAAAATTCCCTTTGTCTTTATATTGACTTTCTCGTGCTTCTTTTCCTGCACTATGATAGATCAAAATAGAATAATATATACAGTCATTAGAAAGTTAAATAATAACTTGTGTTGTGACATGCATTGATTGTCTTTGCAGAAATCTCTAGACTTCATTTATTTCACAGCTGCGATAATGCCTTAAATATTCTTCTGTTAATACAGGAGCCACTGAAACTTACTTGACTAAAAACTTGACAAAAATAGCTTCCTATTAATAATTTCTCATTTGTCAAACCAACTATATTATTTATTCATCATGGGGTTTGAAAATAAAATACAGAGAATTGCAAGAAAAAGTAATTAGTAAATAAAATTTTTGGAGCTATTGTGGAGTATTCCCAGCTTATCCCATGAACGTTTTAAAAATTTGTTGATATGGTCTCCTATAGAGCACAATAAAAGCTTTGTGCCTTTCAGGGGTGTGGGGGGTAGAGGGATTGTAAGGCATGAGTGCTGAGATTAAGGAAGCATGTTTTGATTTGTGCCCTGACTCTGAAATGTGCCTGCTTGCTTCTTGTGTGGGGTCCTTTAAAAGCATCTGCTTGATGGAAACACAGGAATGAACTCAGTTGTGTTTGAGGATGGAATGGCAGGTTTGCCCTATGACTGCAATAATGAGGAATTCCCTTTTTATTCATTGATGTGCTGACTGAGGTCCAGCTGTGATTTTGCTGGTCTGTGGCAGATGAATCTCCTGGTCTTCTGCCCTTTGGCCTGCTCTGTGCATTCAAGCACTTTGGTGGTGGGATATCACTGAACAATTTGCCCTCATGTGTATATATTGTGGATACTGGAGGTATTTAAAAACAAATAGCAGAGCAAATAGAGAGTGTTGTCAGTTGTCTTGCAGACCTGACTGTAAGTGTCGCTTTCAGCTCTGCCCTTGGCTACGGGCCTGTTGCTCGGAAACAGAAGCAGCAGTGTCTGTAACATCAGCTCTCCCTGGTAACAGGTCACACAGAATCAAGATTTAATAATCATGAAAAGCATTAAAATATTTTAAGCTGCCCAGTCAGCAAGATTTTTAGTAAGAGAACAGTCATTCTGTGCTGCGATAGTGTTTAGATTTGGGCATTAGGCAGTTCAAGCTTCCCCTTCTCTAGGCAATGGAATAGTGTTGAAAGGCAACTGAACTGTTTGTTGACATGCAGGGAAAACCTGGTGGTTACACTGAGGAGGATGAAAAAACTATTAAAAATGAAACTACATTCCTGTCCGGCTGGAAGTGCAGAGTGGGAGAAATAATTTTCAAAATGTGTCACTCGTTAAGAGTGGTGTGGTGAACTGTCAGATGGTTGTCTTGGCAGGTGGTGCTGACAGGGAAGAAAGTGGTGACGAAAATGGTCGTTTTTACTTTTGGTGGTCTTTGTTCTTTCCCCTGCTCATTCACAGGGGGGTAGGACTAGATGAACTTTCAATGATTTCTATGATTCTTTTCTGGTGTGTATTTTACTTCTGGTGTGTATTTTACTTCTGATAAAAATAATTAAATTTCTTTTCAGTTTTCACTATAAATCTACCAAGAATGTTTTGCTGGTAATGATTTTTGAAAAAGGATCTGTAGAATTGCAGATACAGGCACAGGGAACGAGTCTGCCAGCTGTGCTTTCTTGGGAAAGCTGCATTTCACCTTGTGTACCTTTTTAAACAGCATCATGTAATCATTGTGCTGTTAATTTAATATCAGAGAATGTAGCAGAGTTGAGTAGCACTGATTTCCATGTGTTGGCTTTAGAGAGCTGTTAATAACTGATATTCAAGTATATGTGAGTTTGCATGTGGGGGAAAAATAAGGATGAGCACCTTGAATATCACAGGTGTTGAGCTGCTCTGGCAGGAGAAAGAAAAGCCCCCCAGGCTGTTTCAAGGGAAGTGTTTGTTAAAAGCAGTGTCAGTGTTACCCTCAAAGCTGCCGAGCCGGTCGGAGCTCGGTTGTGTCCACGCTGCCATCCAGCGGTGTGAGAGGGAACTGAGCAGCAGGCACAGCCCTGAGATTCACTTCCCAGAAGGGCTGCCAGGTGAAGGAAGTGTATTCCAAGTTCGCTGCACGGTTGAGGGGTTGGGAAGAAGAAACTGATTTTTCTCAGGTTGTTTTTCCTGAGTTTCCTTTCCAATCTCCTGTCTATGTTAGAAGTTGCAGGGAATGACAGGTACCATAGTGAATATAGTTGCAGTAAAAGAGAATCTTTTGCTGTCCATTAATGAGGAGAGATTTAATTTAAAGGAATGTTTGTGTGGGAGGAATAACTTAATTTGAGACCCTAAATGAGTCACAGACATTGTGAGTGAGAAGTCGCCCAAATGCTTCTCCTTAAATAGGTTTGTTTAGGTACTGCTATATTTTTGTTTTTCTCTCTGATGATTTTTTGTTGGCTGGGAGGGACAGTAAACAGATCAAATGGTTATGCTGTGGTTGAGTTAAAAAAAAAAATAAAAGAAGTTGAGTTTAATTATACTTTTAACAATCTGTTTCTAATTTTCTTTCCTCTAGCTTTTTAGATGTTTTAATTAAAGTCAGGAACAGACACAATGATGTGGTTCCAACCATGGCGCAAGGGGTGATTGAATACAAGGAAAAATATGGCTTTGATCCATTTGTTAGCAGTAACATCCAGTATTTTCTAGATAGATTCTACACCAACCGCATCTCTTTCCGTATGCTTATTAACCAACACAGTAAGTAATGGCTTTCCTCTTATTTCAAAACTCATTAGTTATTGCTTGTAAACCTGAAGCTATACCTTTGTTTGGGTTTTTTTTCCTTACTCATGACTACTTCTTAATATTCTGTGTGAATTATGGTAAAAGATGTACTGGCAACTGGTTGATTTGGTACTTTGGAGTGATCAGAAATGAACCCAAACCACACTTTCTTTCAGAATTGTCAGTCTGTCTCAGCATGACTGTTGCTTTTTAGCCTTGTTGGCAGAGGGGGCTTGTGTATACCTGAAGTATTTTGAGATAGTAGTACAGTAGCTGTATCTTTCTGCTCACAGATCTTTGAACGTAGTTTGTAGAGTTGATATTTATTTCCTAATGAAGTGCAAAGAAGCCATAAATTTTGAATAGGTTATACAATATATGTATTTTTATTGCTGTTTGTTTCTAGCAAGTTATGTAGAATTTTCTTGCCTTCTAAAGAGGTTGAGTATTTTTGACTTCAAGTTTTAAATTATGTCCCTTGTCATCCCTTCCTATTTCCTATTTGTGGATAAGTGCTGGAATTAGTCATCCTTTGTCATTACATTCTGTTTCATTTGTTGTTACTAATAAACTTACTTTTTTATATTCATATTACAGAGTGAAAGGAGTTACTTGCACAGCTCTTATTAACCAGTATGTGCAACCATGCAGAAAGTGATCTGTATAAAGTTAAGGACAGTCTTGTGATCTCTTTTAGTGTGTCTTGTGCCTTTTAGCTCTAGAGCTTCGTTCTCTGCTCACTATTCTGCTTTTATGAGCTCCTAGCAGTCGTTGTACGCTACAGATAACGTGGACACCGGAGTGTTTAGTGTAAGGTGTTTTACTACAAGTTGTGTGTCTTTCCAGTAGCCTTTTGTGTGACTAACAAATGCCTTGCTGTGTGTGCACAGGTAACTTGAATGTAGCAAAGGATACAAAATGAGATAAATGTGCAGCTTTTTATTTACTTGTACCTGGGCAGATGAAAGACAGACACAAAACAAAGTTAAAAGGCTCTCATAGAAGAGTTCTAGCAATAGAGTAAAAATACTGTTCTAACAGCCCTAACTCTTGGGCTGAGTGCTATAGCATGATTTGCACTAATTCTAAAATATGACACTTCATTGAACTGGACTAGCTTTTCCTGTGTACCCTCTTATTTAACTGGTTGAAGCTTAAAACCTCTTGTTGTAGATGCTTAAAGTTTAGTTAACCTTGATAATGTCTCTGTGTTAACAGTGTCAGTGACCTGTCCAGAATAGGAAATACTAATCTTGAAGCACTGAAGGAAAAGACAGTTGGAAATCAGAAGACAAGTCTTGATGTAGTTTGCATTTGTTTCCCCTGTTACTGGCAGGCTGTTCCTTACTGTGTGTTCTGCCGTGGGCAGTGGGTGAGCTCACCATGGCCAGGACAGGAAAAGCTTTCAGGTCTAATCTCTTGCTCACCTCATGCTGTACCTGCTTCATGTCAGAGCTCACTAACTTGCTAAAATAGCAGGAAATCACTCCTGAAATAAAGTGTAAACCCTTCCTCTTTCTTTGAGAGATAAACTCTCAGTGAAGGGTCTGGTGAGGGCCAGACCCTTGTGCAAAGAGGGAGTGGGGATCATGTTGCTGAGAGCCAGGGAGAAAGTCGAGTGAGTGAGACCTCTGTGCCAGCTGTGAAATTGCAGCTTAGGTGAGTATAAAGGGCTTTTAATAATGTCTTATCCTCAGTCCATATTACTGCAGTATTTTCATTGTTGTCAGTGCTTCTGTTCTGACATGATAGTATGAATGAAGTGGTTTACATTTTAATTTTATCTCATTTTTGTTGGTCTGCTTTGAAATGTAGGTTTTCACCGTAACTTCCCCCCATCACTGGTTGTGTTTTAACTAGTCTCAGCTATAAAAACTAGAAAAAAAAAAAAGGGTGCAGGGAAGAGAAGGAGTTAAGTGAGGAGTTGCCTTAAAACAAGGGTTCTGGCAATTTGCTGGAGTATCTTTCTACAAAATGATGCACTCTCCAGTAAGTCTCAGATAACATCAAATTTAAACTTTTGTGGCTGCCTCAAGTGTAATAGACAATTTATTGCCATTACTTTTTTCTTTTAGCACTTCTTTTTGGTGGAGATATTAATCCTGCTCATCCCAAGCATATTGGAAGTATTGATCCTAATTGTAACGTGGCAGAGGTGGTTCAAGGTAAGATCAAGTTCACGTTTTTGTTGACTGAACCCCACCTCCCCAGCTTAGAATATTCAGAAATATGTTATTGAGATATAAGAGACTGAAGGTGATTTAAATTAATTTAACAAAACAAAACAAAAAAAGAAGAAATGGACGTTCTGAAGTTGCTCACAGTAAAGCCAGGGGCTTATTGAGACTTTCTGATGTTTTGATTATTGAGAACAGAGGAACTTTTGGTATGTTAATGAACTAAGAAAACAACTTGATTTTTAATAGTTTTAATTTGTCCTTTAAAATATCAGTATGTAAGTGTTTTGTTAAACTTAGGATGTTTTTCTGAAATACTTAGAAGCAGGTTCTTATGTAGTGCTTTTGTATCTGATGCTGGTGCTACAGAAAAGTGAGAGTAATTTCCAGTTTGTTCAGCCAGATCTTTCAGTAGAGTGTCCTTGGGTGCACAGATGCTCCAGTGGAATTCCCCCTCACTCTGTGCATCTGATCGTCTGTTCTCTCGTACACAGAAGACACAGGGTGTTTTACCTGAGTGTGATCTGGCACAGTCACGTTGGAAATCCTGTTTGCTTTGTGCTGTGAGTGTTGCTGTGCTGTAGGAGTGTTAGTAAGCAGGCAGGAGGCAGTGCTGGCTGCCTCCAGGGTTCTTATGGAAGGTTCACGCTCTGGGTGTGTCTGTTTACAAATGCAGGTCTTGTGTAGGGGAGGATTCCATGCTTGTCTTTTGCTGCTGTTTGTGCAGCTGTAAAGAGGGGAAGAATGTGTTTGTTCCCTTCACTTTCTCTCGGCCTTGGGTGAAGTGAGAGAGAAACCTTTCTTATGTCAGACTTTGACCTGCATGATAACTCACTTTTCTAGCTTTTTTCTATCTTTTTTTTTCCTCCTAGCCTTTTCTAACTTTATTTGGCTCCTCAGGTGGCCTTTTTCAGCAACTTTCTTTTCTTTTGATTGACTTTACTCCACTTTGGCCTCAGCATTGTGTATGTTAGTCATGTTGTTTATTTAGATTTTCCTTCTAATAGCAATATTTGTATCAATTTTGATTATCAAATTCGTAGTTTCTGCCTTGGACAGAGGAGTGCACAGTGTCAGAAGGTGCTAAGTCCAGTTTTTAGCAAGTAGCTCAAATGTATCTTACACAACACTAACAAAACAAGGGCCCCTGTCAGGGCCCTTCTGAAGGGCTGCACAGCCCTCTGAGCTATTGGCCACTCCTCCCAGCCTTGTGTCATCAGCAACCTGTGAGGAGGCATCTGTCCCTTCATCCAAGTCACTGATGCATTAAAGTTAAATGATACTGGGACCAGTATTATGGAATGATAGAATCCTAAAGGTTGGAAGAGACCTTCAGCATCATCCACTCCAGCCATCAACTCGGCATTACCAGTGGAATCCCCTAAATCACTAAACCATCACCCAGCACCAGATCCAGATGTCTCTCAAACACCTCCAGGGGATGGTGGTTCCGCCACCTATTCCAATGTCTGGCCACCCCAACAGTGCATTTTTATTGTTTTCTAATGCCAAATCACCTGTCTCAGTTTAAGGCCATTTCCTCTGCTCCTCTCACTGCAGGTCTTGGGGGACACTACAAAGTAGTAAAAGGTGACTTAAACTTTCTTGCTGTATTTCAGCAATACATAAAGTCTGATTTGGACTATGGGGGGGTATCTTCAGGGGGATTCCTTTTGATTCAGCAAGAAAGAATGAAAAATCTTAAAGATTCCAGCTTTTCCCCCCAAAGGCCTTGAAAATTAAGTATTATAAATGGTATTGTGTTTGGAAAAACTGTATTAATGGTTGCAATTTCATCCTTTTCTATTTGAGATGAAAAGAACAAGCATTAAATTGTGATCAGGAAATAACAAGTAAGTAGAATTTATGGCCAGCCTAAGATTATACCCTTCTGGTTTTCAAGCCCTGAACAAAGATGAAGAATAGCTTGTCTGCAGCACTGTGCTTTTCTTTGTAGAGGTGAGATGGATTTTGCCCTTTCTTGACAAATGGGCTATGAGCCTACAGAGAAAAAGGGATTACATTGGATACCAGCTTCGTGCTTGTAAACTAGTTCCCAAAATGAGTGTTCTGCTGGTAGTCTCACCGAGAGGATGAACACTGCTGGTCATTTCTAGAAGATTTTGATAAATAAGTGTTTGTTCTGTTACTTTGTAGATGCTTATGAAACAGCCAAGATGTTGTGTGAACAGTACTACACAGTGGCACCTGATCTGGAAGTTGAAGAATTCAATGGTAATTGTGAAACTAATTTAAATGAATGCATTTCTGGTATCTGTGATTTCTAGTTTTGTTAATTAACTGTAAGTTAGAATTTGAACTCTGCAGTCCTGTATGCAGATACTTTTGTCTGCTTGGGCACCTGAGTTGTAGTTTATCACCACGATGTGCACTTCTTTATGCTGAATGCAGAGTTTGGTCTGCTGAATTCGCTATCACTTTAAAGAAAACAGAATGGTCAAGAATCCTCAAAACTGGGAAGGAAATGTCTGCCTTCTAACTAATCTCCCAGTGGAACTGAAACTGGTTTCATTCTGAAGTACCCTTATAATAAAGTGATGAATTGCACTGGCATTCCCTGCACCAGTGGTGAGCAGCTCCATGCAAGATGGCAGAATTAGAAATGTATTTACTTAGTCTGTGCTTTAAGGCCTGTCATAAACCTCTGACATGAAGATCTGCTTCAAATTGAGTATAAAGATGAAAACTGGATGATGAGAAACTTGACGAGACAGCCTTGTCAGTGCATTGAGTACTTTTTGATCATCATTTCTACTGGCAAAAGGTACCTCATTTTTTAAGCTAAAAAATTAATTTTCTTCAGTGATCCTCTCCCAAATTTTGGGCATCTGCCAAACATAAGACTAAGATGTTTCCAAACTTCAGCAGAAGAATTGCTTGTTATTTCTGTGAAGAGCAGTGCTACAAAATATTGTTTGGGGAAAAAAAAGTAAATTTACATTTTTGTTTCTTTCTTTTTTTTTTTTTTTTTAGCTAAAGCTCCAAACAAGCCCATTCAAGTGGTCTATGTACCTTCTCATTTGTTTCATATGTTATTTGAATTATTCAAGGTAGGTTGTGCTTGTTAACATTTGGAAGGGTTTTGTGAACTGTCGAATTTGAGATTCCTTTCAGATACAGCTCTTAAATGTTATTTTTAGTTTTCCTTTCTTAAGCTTATTCTTCAGTTTCAAACACTCTTCACTTGTTTAAAAGCCAGACTGATGATCCTCTCCTATACCTTTGTGTACTGAAAAAAATGTCAGTTTTCTCATTTCTTTTTTTGTGCCTTTGAAGCTGATTAATTTAAAACACTCATGATAGTCTGTTTTTGCAGTGACAAAATATTCATAAACTTGCAATTTTCATGAGCTTGCTTCGTTATTGCAGATTGAGGACTGGTTAGGATCAGTGTCCTTACTGTGAAAACATCCCATATGCCTTTGAATAGTGCAAATGGCATGCCTTATTTTGGTTTTATTTGTGCTTTCTGAACAATTGGAACTTGTGAGAGCTATTCTGTGGTTTGAAGGAAGGTGGCAGGTCTGCGGGTGGTGAAGTTGAACAGTAAAAACTGAGGGAGAAATATGCATTTGGTCAGAAACTTTTTCAAAATACTGGGGTTTTGGGGTTGATTTCTGACATTTGTCAAGTATGTTCATTTAATTCTTCCCCTATTTTGCCATTTGTAACAATAGGGCAGAACAGGTGAGAATTTGTATACTACGTGTATGTGTGTTCTGGTACAAGTCATGAAACAAGGAGAAACCAGTAAGTTGTAGCTGTAAGGAATCTGTGAGGGACTGGCAGTGGAAACTTAAAAATATATGATGAAGAATCCTTTGGATATAATTACTTGATTTAACACAGAACAAAACAATCTTGCTTTCTGTTCTCTGATATATCAAATAGACAAAAGTTATGTAAAATGAGTTGTAATGTAAAAACTTAATTGGGCAGTTCACTGACTTGACAGCACTTCTTGAATTTGTGTTAAATACAGCCTTTTCTGTCCTGTGTACAACTGCAGGACATATTTCCTGGTAAAGTTGGAATCAAAGAGACTGTTTTTTCTTTTATCTTCAGAATTCAATGAGAGCTACAGTGGAATGGCATGAAGGTAAGAAAGAAGCCTATCCATCGATCAAAACCTTAGTCACTTTGGGGAAAGAAGATCTATCTATTAAGGTAAATGACTAAAAATAATACGCAGTTTACAAACCTGCTGGTTTTAGAGTAGTGTGGTTTGCAATTCAAAAAGGCAAGTCAGTTACTGTACCACTTGCTTCACATGTATTAGAACAGAATATTTTTACTTGGGACGGACCCACAAGGACCATCTAGTCCGACCACTTCAGGGCTGAACAAAAGTTAAAGCATGTTGTTAAGGGCATTGTGCCAGTACCTCTTGGTGACTGACAGGCTTGGGGCATCTGCCACCTCTCCAGGAAGCTGTTCCAGTGTTTCACCACTCTCGGTAAAGAAATGCTTCCTAATCTCTGGTCTAAACCTCTCCTGACGATGCAGCTTTGAGCTGTTCCCACACATCCTGTCACTGGATCCCAGGGAGGTGAGATCAGCACCTCCCTCTCCAATTCCCCTCCTCAGGAAGCTGTAGAGAGTAACAAGGTCACCCCCAGCCTCCTTTGCCCCAGAATCCCTGGGTGCTTCTCTAATATTTCTAAAGTAGTTTAGATAATGCTGCATGAGTTTTTGTGTTTTTTTCCCAGAACATAATGTTTAAAACCTCTTAAATTTTCATTCCTTAGATAAGTGACCAAGGTGGAGGTGTTCCTCTAAGAAAAATAGACAGATTGTTTAACTACATGTACTCAACAGCACCCAGGCCTAGTTTGGAGCCCTCGAGAGCTGTGCCTTTGGTAAGCAATTGCAGTATGTATTTAAATGTCCCTTTGCACTGCTTTGGTTTTATATTTCCCTTCACTGCAATCTATTGTATCAGGGTTTCCATTGAAGAACCTGTTTATCATTAACAAGTCTGTGCAGGTAAAACAAGAGAAAATGTGGGAGTCTGTGGGATAGAAAATTTCTTTTCTTTGTCTTGACATTGGGTTCTTGGAAACAAGTATGTCAGAGTATTTTCACAGGTTAATGGGAAGGTTCTTTAGTGCATCATTACTGAGAAGGTGGATAACCTAATGAGCTCCTCTTTGGTGTGCAGATTACTGTTTATCTGTTTCCTGTGATAAATGTATTGAAAAGGTCAGAATTACAGCACTTGAGAAACACCTCCTGGCAATGCACAAGCTTACACTGAAACTTGAAAATAATTTGTATGCAAGTTATGGACTGTAAAAACACATCTAAAAAAATACTTCCAAACCTGCATGTGATGTGAACATTTTTGCCATATTTTTGTTAGTTGGAAGTATTTAGTGTGATATTCCCTTCTAAGATGTGTCAGGGCCAGATTTCAAACAAAAAAATGTCCCAGTAGTTTCTTCTAGACAGGGAATTATTTCACTGTTGAATGTGTAGATTCTTATAGCAAGTATTATTTTAAAAATATTATTAAAATTAACATAATATTTCTAAACAGCTTTATTAAATTACATATAGGCTCATTGTGATAAAAATTATATAGCTGCTGTTCAGTTTGATTGGCTTTCAGTAAGAGGGTTAATACAGATTCTGTGTTCTTGCCTTTTCTCATCTTTGCCCTCTGTTGCCTCTGATGCAATCTTTTATATTTACACATGTTGAGAAGTTGTTTCTTTGAGGAATTTCCTTTCACAGCTTAGGAGCATTCTCATCTAGCATGTTCTTAAGTTTTGGGTCTATTTCCTGCTGATACGTCTGTGCTTGAAGTGCCTTCAGGCAGGTAACAATCTGTGGCACAGAGTCTGGAACCATGGAATCACTGAGGTTGGAAAAGACCTCCCAAGACTGAGTCCAACCTTGGACCAAACACCACCATGTGAGTTAAACTACAGCACTAAGTGCCATGTCCAGTTGTTTTCTGAATACTTCCAGGGATGGTGATTCCACCACTTTCCTGGGCAGCCAGTTCCAATGCCTGACAACCCTTTCCATGAAGAAATTCTTCCTGACGCCCAACCTGAACCTTCCTGATGCAGCTTAAGGCTGTTTCCTCTTGTCCTGTCCGTGTGACTATTTTGGATATAATTAGCAGTAAAGTGAGGGTAAAATCAGTTCAGAGGTACTTAGAGATAATATATTTCCTTTTAGATTATGAGCAAAAAGTCCTTATGGTACTGTCTTGGCCCACAGTTCGTACCATTGTGGCACGTGAATGTATTGCAGTTTTCAGCAGCATTTGCCACTGTGGTAGGTGTGAAACCCAGTTCTGTTTCTGCAGTGACTTGGCACTAATCCTTCACAGTTCCTGCCTCTACAACATATCTGAGTAAGGTTTCAGACTTTTGCTTTTTCATAGGTAATCTTCTTGAGTGTGATGAGTGATGGGGAACAGGCCTTAATTCAAATAAAAGCTTTTTTTTCTTTGTCACAAATGGTAGAATCTCTCCTGATGCATAATCTGCCTTTGTTCTGTCTCACTTCTGATCAGCAATTTACTGTATCAGCCTACAAGGATTTCCTGGGACTTGTTCTCACGATAAACCTGTATCTTGATTACCAGTTGTGTTCGCTATTAAATTGTCTCTTCCTTTGTAACTCTTGATTGTAAAATGTGTTCATTTAAGGATTGACACTGTTCTTTTTTTTTTCTTTTTTTTTCAATGCATCTTTTAGCAGCGCATTGCTGTGTTTATTTCTCACCTTCAAGACTGCTTACTCTGATTCTGTGGCATTTACACTTGGTATTCTTCTACTGTGTCCCATTTTCAGGCCTTGTTTTCCTTTCCAGTCTGTGTGTCACTGTAGTCAGACCTACAAAGGATCCCTCTCTCTTGCGAACCTGCAGCCTTTGCCCTCTGAGTGTGAACCATGTCTGTACATGACTGAATGTGAGAAGAGTTGTTAAGCTCTGTTACTTATGTGTGTGCAGAAAGAAAGAACTCACAAACTCTGTGGCGTATCTTTCCGTGAGGATGAACAAGGGCTTAGCAGGGCAGTTTGACATGTTATGTATTATGGCCCAGATCCAGTTGTGAAAACAATGATGGTGTACTTTGTGTGTCAGTATAGAAATAAAAATCCTTCAGCAGTAAGGTTCCACATAAATCCTCTTTGAAGTCCATACAGAAGGAGTTTATCTATTGCTTACTGCCAAAGACCAAATCATTTAAGAATCACGGTGCTCCAGAAGGTTGGTAGGTCTGTGCCTGTGTCATTCTTGACTTGGACAATACTCTAAACTGATGTTAAATGCAGTGTAAAGAGATGTATTTTCCTGTGCTAACGCTCTTTCCCCTTGTTATATGATCCCCTGCCTAGATATGAAACATTCATGGACTTGGGCAGTGGAAGAGAGGTATCTTTTGATTGGGGAAAATTCTCTCTCACTGTCATTGCAAATGTTGTTTAAAAACTGCTGAGAAACCTTGTTGCCATGGCAGCATTCCGATCCTGGCAGGTCTCGTGTTCATCTGTCCTGCTGTACAGAGTACACCTTAGAAACACATGGTCATGGTTAATGATGGTGGGGTTTATCAGAGAATTTATAGGTGCCCTCTTTGACAGCATTTGTTTATAATGGGAGAAACGAGGCTTCAATTCACTTAATTTAAACCTGTAGACGCTGCTAACACAGAAATTTAATCACAGCCTATTTGTATAATGCATACTGGGATATTTAAAGATAAATTTGCTCTAAGACGCTTTTCTTTCTCAAGGCAGATGTGCCATCATGACTGTTCTGTCCTCTGGGTCAAGCATGGGCATATGTAGTAATCACTTTTTGTTAATTGTCTTTTGCAAAATAGACCCTTTGCAAGGTTTTGATTTAATAAGGTATTTATCTGGGATCGCTTGTCTTCATATTTCTTGTAAGTCATCTTATTTGGAAAATACCCTAAAGGCAATGTACAGAAGAGAATGGCAGGAAACTTTTGCAAGAGGGCTGTTTGGAATAATTATGTGGGCTAGCAGAGAGTGTAAAGGATCAGGAGACAAACAGAAGTTGGGCGTGGGTTTTAAGGAAGGTTCTGGAGTGAGGAATATGTAATGTTTTTTCAGTATTGTTTGATACTGCCCTTGATGTGAGCTGGTCCTGGGGGTGTGTACTGTCCACAATTTGCCTTTTGGTTGCTGTGCTTTATAATTTCTATAATGTATTTATTGTTCAGTCTTCAGAAAAGATGAAAGGCAGCTCTTGGCATTTTTTTTTTTTAGTTCTTTCTTAGACAGTCAATTTTTTAGAGGTTAAGAAAGAAATATATAGTTTTAAAACTGGGTGTTTGAAAGTGATGGATATGTCTCTAATGAGAGTGTTTGAGAAATTAAAAACACAATGTTGTTTGAAAAAGTGCAGATAAACAACTGTTTTAACTCTGAAAATGGACAGTAATGACTATGACAAGCAGTGTGAAAAGGGCACCTTTGGCACTTCTGTTTCTCAATTTTGCTCAAAACTGAGTGAGCAACTCTAAATCAGTTTAATACTAGATTTAGGCTTCTGTAAAAAAAAGGCAAAGAGGCCAAAATATATTGTAGAGATAGCAGAGGACAAGACAGTTTATCATGGATACTGTAGTAAAAGTTCTTAATGTTCACCTTTCCCTCAAGGGATTTCCTGTAAAGTGATTCCCCATATTAGCTGTGCATGATGCTTCATGGCCACCTTCTTTGTACCATTTGGGGGCTTTATTTTTAAGATTCAGTGCATGATTCTCACTTACCTATCAGGTTGCTTTTAGAGGAATATTGTAGTGGAATGCCTTTATTGGTTTTCTGAAAACTTCTGATGTCTAATTCTTCTTGTAATCTGCCATTATGAAAAGCTTGTATTACTCCATTGCTTTGTATATCCCTCTTTTCAAATGTTTGTGTATCTGGAATATTTCCTTTCTTGGTCTGGATAATCCTGAAAAAATCAGGGCGGGGTTGGGTGAATAACCCCCCACTGTGGTTCTCGGTGCATACCAGTTATCTGAAAGAGCTCATGTGTAGAGCAAACCTTACTCCCTGGCTGCAGTGAGAGAGGCTTGGGGGTTTGTATAACTTTTCTGACAGAAGAGGGTTAGAAAAGGTGCCAAGAGTTGACCTTGTTGCAGCCCTGGTTATGAATGTTAGTTTTGTAAATTTAAAATCTAAAATTTGTAGCTGTCAAGTCTGTTATGCTTTGAAAATCGCGTGGACTGTACTGGGTCTCAGTCCTCAGAGGATCATTCGGTGCTGTGGAGTCCTCATCTTTTGTTAAGCAGCAAGGGTCGTTTGCCTTGCCTTGCTCTGTGAGTCCTCAGCAGGACTCTGCTGATCTCCGTGGCACCGTGGCCTCAGGGATCACTTCAGTGTGATCTGGATGAAGTCAACGGAGTGGTCTCTGGCTTTCTAACAGTGGAGACATTTGAGAAAAGTAATCCCAGAAAAAAAACATGCTGTCAAAACTCTGATTTTTACCAAAGAAAGAATGGAGTGCTGTTGCAATGGTGATGACGCTGAGGAAGCTGTGGGGCAGATCAGTTTGCTGTGGTGGCTGGAGGCAGCATGTGTGGTGTGCTACCCCTTCCTGCCTCCTTGAGAAAAGGCAAGATGGACAAGGGAGTCTAGCAAAGGACTTGGGTATTTTTCACTTTTCTGTACTTAAACTAAGTATGCATAGGGATAAAGGAGATTGCTCAAAAGGCTGAGTACTGACTTACACTGTAGGCTGAGTAATAAAGCTTGAAAAAGAATTTGATACAAATCTAGTATTTAGTTATGCTTTTTTATAAATTAATGTGGTGATCTGTTGCATTTTTGTAACTTCTCCTCCTGCGTTTCGTTTTCTGTTTTCATAGGCTGGGTTTGGCTACGGTTTGCCAATCTCTCGTCTGTATGCGAGGTACTTTCAGGGTGACCTTAAGCTCTACTCAATGGAAGGCGTTGGCTCAGATGCTGTAATTTATTTGAAGGTAAGAATTTCACCCTTTTATAAACTAGTAAAGGAGTGCAGATTGTTTATAGCAGGTTCTTTTCATTCCTCAGCGTGTTCTCAAATTTGTTTGTGCTATCTTTGACACTTTTATCTAAATCAGTTACACAGAATCCTAAACCCCAAAGTTATGTGTATTAACCTGGCACTAATACTAGTTAGTTTGATTTTGATTTTTCCTTTTTTTTTTCCTCAGTCCCCTGTGTTGGATCATTACATTTTGTTAATTCATCGTAGGTGATGAATTTTCTGAGAACTGTGTGATGAGACATAATTTTGGTTAAAGCTTTTTCATTTTAAGTCCTCGCCACAATAGAACTGAGAAGACTGTTGACCAACTCCTGATTAGTACGTGTTTTATTCTGTGCAGTTCTTGATGCAACAGACCCAAAGTGATCCTGTTGTCATTTTTTGGGAGAGCCCAGGCTGCTCAGGAGCTGAAGGTTGAAACTGATTGCTTGAATTTCATCAAGGAATTTAAAAGAACATGGGATGTATCTCATGTGTAGGTCATTGACAGCACTGTCACTGTGCCTTGCTGTATGCAGCAAGGGAGCTGTGGAGTCCTGTGTTACCCTCTGCTTCTGATGGGTTTGATCCTCTGCCTGTGTGTGTGGAGGGAAAAGGTGCAGCCTTTGTCAGAGGCAAAAAACATGCCATGGATCAGTCCTCACAGATCACTGGGCTGGCAGAGCCTGAGTTTGTTGGGGAAGTGAAATGTTTCAGGGGAGCAGCTCAGTGGAGTCAGCTCTGTGCCACTGGACAATCTCCCTGAAATGGTTTTGACCAAAAATCTTTTTGTTGCTATCTCTGTAGACACCACTCTCTGGAAAGAAGAGGGTTTTTTAAATGCCATTTTTAAATGGTATTATTTTATTTTAATTTTCACTAGTACTTGGACTATGACTAGAGCTATTAGTCACAGCTACTTTCAAAATAGTGTTGTGACATGTAACACTGTGATAATTGCAGCACTTGTTCAATAGGGAGTTGTAGCTGTTCAACTCCCCGGAGTATCACCTTGCTCTGGTGTCTCTAATCATCTCTAACCATTGCTTTTGTTTTTCCATAGGCCCTTTCAAGTGAATCATTTGAAAGACTTCCCGTTTTTAATAAGTCAGCATGGCGACACTACAAGACCACACCAGAAGCAGATGACTGGAGCAATCCCAGCAGTGAACCAAGGGATGCTTCTAAATATAAAGCTAATCGATAATTTGCCACCTTTTGTCTCTGTTGGAGGTGACCTCTGCATTCAGTATAAAGTCTCTGCTTTGTTCCAAAATCCTTCAAACCACAGTAGCTAATTACTTCCAAACCAAGAGCTAATCAGGGCATTGAAAAATACTAAGAACAAAGTGATGATTGGGACTTAAAGGAAGGCACTGAGCACGTTTGGTGTGAGTCCTGTCTACTTCACCAGAGTATGCTTGGTTGCTTCAGTCATGCATTGCCAACAGGGACTGCACTGTGATTGCACTTAGGAATACGATGTTGTAACAAAAAGATACTATTTGAAGTGGCCAGTTCTTACCCAGCATGAGGATTGGCAAGATGTGCAGAATCCCTTAAAATGGTGAATAGTATCTTGCACAGCAATATGGTAAAAGAGAAAAATTTTAATGTAGTTAAACCTATGCTTTGAAAATCCACTGTTTGCGGCGTCTTATATTGCACAGTGTCACCTGTAAGAGAAAATCCCTTTGAGCTCTTCAGATCTTGTATCTGATGAGCTCATAAATGCATAGTTCTAGAACGGGTTGTGCAGCTTTAAACTGATGCTTTCCCCAGATTCCCAAATCCATTTGTCAAGTGCATACAAAAGTTACGTTGTTTTAAGACATTGGGACTTCCACTTCTTGGTATGCACCTTAATGATTTTCTTGACACACAAACACAGAAATGTGTTTCTATACATTTTTCCCTGTTTTGAGGAAAGCTCCTAAGCAGTTAGATCATCTCTCTGTATAAGACAGTCTGTCAATTCAGGGGCAGGGGTTAATTCAATTTCTATTTGCCTGTTATTTTAGGGGAACTGGGGAGGGGACAGAAATGCTGAAAGGCTCTCGAGACAGCCAGTCATACAAACAAATTTGCCTTAAGAGTGTTGGTTGTTTGAAATCTGATTAGTTTAAAACCTGTAAATAGTTTGCAAAGTTATTTATACGTTCAATGTCTGACTATAGTCTGGTAATCTGAATTTGTAGTGTATATAAAGATGTTGTACACCAGCTTTTGGAAAGTGTCATTGGTCTAAATACATGAAACTGGACTATAGAAATGGGAGGGACAAAATATGGCTGGTATCTGACTTAAGGGGAAAAAAAATCAAAGAGGAAAAAAATCCAAGCATTTTCCCCTTACATTTATTGTAAGGGTTATTGCTGACTATTAGACAACTGCTCTTCGCAAAGTCTTTGCCAAGTGCTGTTTCTGATACTATGGCCTTTCAAAAAAACCCTGTGAAATTTAGAAGTTCTGCTGATAGCCCAGCCATGGCAGTACAGTAGGTAAGTTGTGAGCAGCTCTGATGCACCCTCCATTTCTCTTAGGTGTTTTGATATTTTTGAAGATATTAGAGATTTTAGCATGGAAAAATGAAACTTGTTTACTAAAATTGTGGGGGGAACTGTCCCTTCTGTCCTCCCAATATTTATTTTTATAAAGAACTGATTTATTAGGTAAACAGGGAAATGCTGAGCAATTACTAGATATTTTAAAAAAAAAATCTTAGTTCAACATAATGACAGTACTTTGCACTTAATTGAAGGATTATAAAGTGCTTTGAGCAATAAACTCCGTGCAGCCCCATTTCTGAAGAGCTGGAAGCCCTTGCCTTGCACCCCCCAAGTCTTACCTGCTGTAGTTCCAGGATCTGTGTGTGAGCAGTGGGTGATTCCCAGGGCATGAGGTCCCGTGGGTGTCCCGGCACTGTGTGGATCAGGCACACAGGAGCACCAGGTCCTTGTCCAGGCTGCTGCCACTCCCTGTGCCTGGGCAGTGCTCCCCCTGCTGCCAGCAGGCAGGAGGAGGGAGCTGATGGAGCCGTCCTGTTCCAGAGCACACTTGTCTGACCCTGGGCAGGGGCCCTTGGCTGGGCACAGAGAGGGTGTGACCGTGTGGCCTCCAGAGCAATAATTTCCCAGGGCTGCAGGCACTGCTGCAGAGAAGGCAAATTGCTGTTTGAGTGATACAGCCACGCTGCTGGGGTGAAATCAGGGTAATGGTTTGACTGAAACACCAGCTGGAAGTCACACCTACTAAAATTTAGTCACTTCACTTCTGCCCTCCCAACTTCTTACTGGTTTTTAAATTATTTCAAGTTGTGTATGTTTTCTAGTAATGGCAGAGGGGAGCTTGCTTAATAGAAATTGGTGATGAAACTAATATTTTTCCAGTTGTGTGTGGTAAGTTTTTCCTAGAACATTAACTGAAACATTCCAAGGAATAAGATAGTTTGCGTAAGAAACTTGAGTTTCAGCTTTTGTTAGAAATTGTACTTTGAAGTAGTAAATCCTGACCTGGGCCTTTTGGACTGTTCCCTTATACACGAAAAGAAGGGACAGAAAGGAAAGGAAGGATGCAGGCATATTGAACTTGTTTTTGTGAAGTCAGTGTAAACCATGGAAGTCATGGAATGTAAACCATGGAAACTCGGAATGAAAACTGAGGATACCGTGGAGGATGTTGTGATATATTAGTGATGTCACTTCTTGATCCACAAAAACAACTGGCTGTCTTTTCAGGACTGAAGTGCTCTAGTACTTGAAAAGTGAACTCCCCTGAAATGGCACCCATTGCCAAGAACCCTGAGCGTGCACAAACACCTCAGAGCAGGAAGGGAGAGCACAGGGAAGGTATTTTATTTCCATTTCCCAATGTCTGTTTGTGGGCATTACGGTGAATAAGAGCAAGAAGCAACTTTTCTCCTCTCCAACCTTGTCTAGGCAGCCTGTGCTTTAGTGGAGATCCCAGGAGTGCCGTAAACTACTCTTCACTCTTTGTCCTCATGCCGTGTTTCTGCATGGGGGTATTAGTCTGAAAACTGTTTTAGAAACAGCAGCAGCAGCTCTTTGGTCAGGAGATGGTTTTTCAATGGCTATGCCTGAAAATTGACTATGTGTGGGGGTTTAATACAGCTGGTCTAACTATAGATACTGATCTTTTCTCAGTTACTTCTACCTTTGATTGGAATCTCTTAGAACGTTTTAGTATTTTGAGGCTGTTAGTTCCAAACTTTCTGATTATATAGAAGTATAGTTCCTTTTTATGAATTTCATATGTATGGCCTGCTGATGTTATTGCAACCTGCTTGTCTTGAGTTACAGGACACAGAAATAACAAAAATGTTTTCAGTGAAAATGTTCCCTATCTGTTGTGTTTAGTGATTAACAGAAACAAACTGAACAAGAGATGTTTCCTGAGAATTTGTGAACAATTTCTGTATGTCACAATGTAACAAACAGTTTAACTTTTTTGTCCATTGTACGTTTTTCTGTTGTATGTGTCTTGAATGTAATTTTATTAATCCCCTGCCTAGTTTAGTATTACTAGATATGGAAGTCTCTCCAAATCATGTACGTATTTGTGCTCCCTGCTTTTCTAGGCTTTGTTTTGAGGCAACATGGGGTCTTTCAGAGTCAACATTTGATGAGAAATATTCAGAAGATACTGAAATGCTTCTTTCACAACTCAAGTGCATGGTCTTCACCTCTGTACTTTACTGTGATGACCTAGGACAGCACAGAGAAAGTCTTTGTCCTGCTGCAGTTTGTGCTACCTCTTGGGCAGTGTTTAGGGCAGGTCCACTGGCTTAAAGAATATGGATATTAATTGTGTTCTTGGAAAACTCAGGCTACTTTTTGGCTGTATAAAGCTACCCTTGCTGCTGCAGCTGGGCAACATTCTTTTCTTTGTCCTCAGTGGCATTTGCTTTGACACAGCTGTTCACTTTCTCCAGGAAGTGAGCAGGAGTGATCGTACAGAGTAGTGCCATCTCCTGTTCACCTGCCCCCAAATGTAGTACTTGGGGTGAAATCCTGACCTCAGTGACATGGAAGGAATTTCCTCCCCCTTCACCTTTTAATAGACACTTCTAGACCCTTATGTGTGAAGTGCTGCAAAAGTGGTCTTGATTCATGAAAAGAGTTCTGTAGAAAACAGCCTAAATGTTTATTGTTAGTATTTATCTCGAGGATAACCATGTCTGATTGTGCAGTGTTCCCATTCCTCACTTGTTTCCTTGGTTGCTAAGTGGATGCCATGGTTTCCAGTAGCTGCTCTTTGCTTCTTCCTGACATACTTGCCTGTCTATGAATTAACATGTGTGTGTTTTTGCAGAAGTTCAGAGAACATGGTGGCACATGACAGAACGATGTGTTACTGAGTTCAGAGGGGAGTTTGTTCACAAATGAGGAACATGGCTATAAACTGTGTAGTGACTTCAGGGCTGAACATTGCAAATACTTGCACAAGTAAACAGTGTATGAGAGGAATCCTGCTTAGATGAATCTGTTCTCAGGATCAGGACTCAGGCTGTTGACATTAATTTGAAACAATGAAGATTTGTGTAACTGAAGTGGCTTTCTAATTAAAAATAAATGAGAAAATTTAAAGTTCATGTGCTTTAATTGCAGTATTATGTGTCCTTAAAAGTCCTCAGAAATTGGCATAGAGAACTTGTTTTCTCCTTAAATCTGGAGGGTTTTTCATGTAGTATCAGTAGGATTGACGAGGTTGTGATAATTCTGATGTTGTCCCACTAGTATTAATTGCTTCATTAAGTTTTTTTCCTTTGAATTGAATCCTGCCAAGGGGTGTCAGACACAGTCCTTTGAAATCCACACCCTCTGTAGATCCCATGAGGCAGAGGCAGGCATGTTCCCAAGCCCTCCATGCGTCCGGCTCTGCAGCAGGGACTGACTGTTTCAGTGCTAAACCTGCACTGAGGTTTTGATGAGCTTTTGATGTGGGTGGAAATCAAGTAATTTTGTTCCCAAGGTCAGTTACAGGAAGAGCTCTTAGTGGTGAACTGGCCTGTGTTACACCTCCAACCCAGAGGGAAAGTGGTGTCGAGGTGCCTCCTCTGAGGTGACATCATTTGTATCAACTAAACCTGTAGTGGAGGAGTGAGAAGGTAATTTTTCATTAGATTACTCAGACATTTTTAAAATTTATTTTAGAATCTTCTGCAACTTATTGAAATTGTTTCTAGTCCTTGACTTGCGTATACTCTTATTTTCCCTTTTTCTTTCCATGGTTGACAAATAAAAATACACAAGAACTACATGATGAAATTTTTGAGGGATTGATTTGGTTTCACACACTATGGAGCTTAGTTTGTAATTTGGCAGCCAAAGGTCAACTTCTCCCATGCCCACAGAGGGGCAGACTCAGCTGCACTTGGGAGCTCAGAGTAATTTTAGCAATGAGCACCTTTGGGGTTTGGGTTCTTTTTTCTGCTATATAAATCTCCCTAAAGCTAAATTTTGGATTATTCTTGACAGCTGAAATAGCTGTTATAAATCTAACACTCAAGGCTTCTACCTTGAAATTTCTTCAGCTCTCCATACAGCTTCTTAAGTTACTCAAGAAAATGAAAAAAACCCCCAAAGTTTCTTACCAAGCAATTCCAGAGCAGGAAAATGCCTGGGGACCCAGCTCACTTGGCTCATTAGCTTTCTTATTAAGTAATAAATGAGGCTCCAGATGGCCAGAATTTTGCTAGAACTGAGATAATTTTCTTACAGATGAAGAATTTATTTTAAAACTTCAAATGAGAAGAAATCTGTGTGTTGTACTTTCTCGCTGCTCACCATTTGTCTGAGTATTCACAGGAGCTGAGTGGTTAATTAAGTAGCTCAAAATTGCAAAATCTGTCAGCGTGTACTGCATAATATTTGGCAGTAGCTGTTTGCAGAAAATAAAGCAACTAGTTGCAGCAGCAGCAGTATAATGAAGATTTATGGCTTTAGAACACAGGCTTATATGTGAGAACAATTTGTAATAAGGGATGAGGGTTTTGTTATACAATTCATGCCTTTTATAGATGGCTGTAGACAGTACTTCAATTTATTACTTTCAGTGGAAAGAGAAGTCTTGCAGCAGACAGTTTTTAAATGAAGTCAGACATATAAAACATGTCAGGCATGCTTGATGGGAAAAATTAAACTTTTTAGTAATGTCACATCAGCTTATATTCAGCATCTAACTTGGAGGCTGGTTTTACTCCAAGCTTTTGTGCCATCTCCTCTAGGATTAAAATGGAGTGTAGTAAATAGTCTCCTGTGTGCTGTCCAACAGCATTTAGCAATTTGGAAATCCTGTGACAGCCATCTGAAAGTCCTCCTCTGTCCTAGTGACTTGGATAATTTGTTTTATGGCTTTAGCCCAAGCTATTCCCCTCCTGTGTCTCCTAGTCCAAAGGCAGCCGCGATGTCCCTTTGCTTCTGCTTGTGTGCTGCTGGAACAATGATTTGAACGTTCTGAGACATTTTTGATCTGCCACTCTGGATTCTTTTCTTGAAATTAACATCCAGGTACCTGATTTCAAAGACCATTTTAGAAGAAAGCATCAGTTCTGCCAGTCTTCAAGTCACGTGTTGACTGTGTGTTGGTGTTGGGAAGCTCTCCAAGGCCAGTGTCATTAACACGTTCTTGCCATTTTGCAAACTGATGCCAGTTTGCACGTTGTGCCATGTGAGCTGTCCTGTCCAGTGAGTGTCTCCCTCACCTGTTTCTCTTTGCTCTTTATCCTTCTGTAAATGAATCTCTTTATAGACATGGGAATACTTGGTACAGAGTCCTGGGGACAGTGAAGGACCAGCACTTGAGGCATGGTCAGATCTGCGTTCAGGTCAAGGGAAGTGGCTTCGTGTGTGAGCCACGGCTGTGTTGTAGTTTCCATGTCTCTGGATGTTTGTGGACTAAAGGTTGGTGTCTGAGCGCTGAGCTCTCCATGCTCTGGAACAGAACAATAATATTCTTTCCTTCTGGATTTCCAGGTATAGTGTCCATTTTGGTGAGTGGGTGTCCATGGTCCGTGTGATGCAGTACTTGACAATTGCCTGTTGGGTTACATGCTGCCAAAAATGTCTGAGTCACCACTGTACAAAGTATTTCACAAATGGCTGTTTGTGATGGAGGAGGAGATTGCAGTTATGCTTTGTGATGGTTTTTAAACACATTTAGTCTTGCTGTTGCTCTGTGCACTCAACAGCGGACAATGCCACCGGCTTGTTGAACACCGTGTGTTACAGCAAGTGAACTGGGGTTTCTAGACTTGTAAGGGCATATGGAAGTGTTTCATCAGGGGGGGCTTGATACACAACGGTCAGTGCTCAAATATATAATTAATCTCTAACTTTTGGGTTCTTGGTAACAGTTGGGTAAAGCATGCAAGGTGATCCTCTTGGGCACATCTCTGTGGGTGTAACTTCATTCATTGGCTGGAGTCAGTTCTGCTGACGGTGTGGCAGTACCACCACTCCCTGCATAATGGCTGTGTTTTAATTAGCTCCCATGTAGTTTATTTTTGATTCTTAACAACAAATTGATTTGAAATCTCAGAAACTGGAAGTTGAAGGGTGTCAGACAAGGGGTGCTTGACCTCACGATGTTATTTTTTTCTTTCCTTTCTTTAAAGATACTGTGAGTGTGCTGGTGTTTTCATTCTCCATTTTCTGTGTCGCTGTGATACAAGTATGTGCTGTGGGATGGTTTGAAGAAAAGGTCCTCTTTAGGAGGAAAAAGGAAATTTAAACCAACCACCCAAGATTTTTGATGTTTGGATTGTTTTATTTGGAACGAGCTATTTTGGGGAGAATCTCTTATACAGGATATGCCTTACGCATTTTTTCTTTGCATGTGAACAGTGTAAATATTTAAAATGTTTGGTTTTTATGGAATAAATGCACTCATTTGTGAGAGGCCTTTTAGATAATCAAGGAGGGGTGAGGAGAGTGGTTATTTACCATAGTCTGCTTGGCAACAGAAGATATTCCCCTGCCTATGGAGGCAAGACTTGTGTCCAAAACCTAAACGGAAATCTGAGCTACTAAGATGATGAGAGGAAAATATTTTAAGTCAAAATCGTGATGACTCCACAGAGGTAATTTATTTCATGTATAGCACAGACAACGAAGTATTACCGGAGAAAAGGAGGATCAAGCCCTGTAACTTTTTAATCCTCTCAGGGACATTTGTATTTTCATAGAGTGAACCTGCCTTTGGGAAGGGTTAAAGGAGGTGATCTTTTAACAGCGTAATTTCCTCCTTGTATTTGTTTTGCTTGTTTGTCTTCACAGTATATTTTGCCGTTCTCCAGTACACAAAGCAGTCGTTTGTGTGAACGGCCTCACTTGGCTTCAGAACTTGCAGTTCCCTGTTCCTCATTGAAGCAGGGATTGATGCTGTTGGAGTGTGTCTAAAAAATGTATGGAGATACCAAGTGTGAAAGAATGGGCCAGAACAACTTGCTGGGGCAGGGGAATTCAAGGCTCTTTAGTTGAGGAACTCGTTGTGACATTGTTGTGGGAAGAGCCTCAGTTGTTGCTGGAGTCTCAGTCCTACATTCCTGGATTAGCTCAGTGAAAGTGCATATCCAAAGGCTTTCAGTTATTTTTATTTCATTCTGTATCTGTCTCCTCTCCCTCAGGCAGAGCTGTGAGGCAGTGACCCCAATTTCCATTTTGGTTAGAAATGCTAATGCTGTCCTCTTTTACATAGAAGGAAAGGGCCTTCCCTTTGGAAAGAAAAGGGCAGAAAATACCTGCATGTTTGCACTACTGGACACACATATTTTGAGAGGAAAAACATTCTCTTCAAAATCAGACTCGGAGTTCTTGAGATAGTCTGTTGCTTTGAAAGGGTCTCCTCCCAAGAGGCAAAACTCTGGATTCATTT